>CM072862.1:25265000-25927500 GCA_036937835.1 Pampus argenteus
ATATTTTGTCCACACACATATTTTTTTCATGATTTTTAATACTGACATTAAACACTTTTAACAAATTGGAGCTCATAGCCCATTGCTAGCATTTTATGCCACAAAATACTTTTATTTATTTATTATGTGAACTTCTGTTATTTAACAGAGCTGGAAAAACAATGTTAATTCTGCCAACAGTGATACCTTCATCGCAGCAGCGATCGACTGCTCTGCTCTCAGGTTTCTGCTCTTTTGGTTCATTTGAATGTGTCCCAGGGAAAAGAGAGAGCGTGTGGGAGTTGGGGTTATTCCAGAATAATACTAGAAGGGCACACGTCTTAGATTTCACGAGCTGCTAAATTTAACGCACTGGCTTCCCATTAAGCTGCGAGGAGTCTGTGATGTGAGCTGTTCTGTCTCAGAAGCTGTGAAAAATCTCACATTTACAAGTTTAAAAAAAACAAACAAAAAAACTCACAAAACAAAAAGAAGAAGAAGAAGAAGAAGAAGAAAAAGAAGAAAAAGAAGAAGAAGAAACACATAAAAAGAAACCCGTCAAAAATCAGTGAAACAGAATCAAACTTTAGTATAATACTTAAATTAATTGTTTTTAGATTGATTAAAATATTCTATAGACCTTTACTGTTCAACAAAAGACATAAAGTCTCAGTATTATATGACTTTAGATTTTAATTAAATAATGAAAAACTCATCACACACGTTCATGTAATGTGTTTTTTGGTGAAATTTAAAGGAAAATTGATAATTTTGGTTAAACTTAGGTGAAGGATTTTCTCAAATTGGGATTTCCCATTAGTGGATTTATTATTTTTTTAATATAAGATTAGGCCCCATTAAAGAAACATATAATTTATTTACTTTATATTTACACAAACACACACAAAGAGAAAAAAGAACAGATGACCACTTCAAACAAACCTTAAAACAAATGAAAATCAGTCTGACAGTGAGTTGAGATCCTCCTCGTTTCACCTGTTCGGACAAATTACCTTAAACTGTTGTCCAGTGATGACCCTCACACACACACACACACACACACACACACACACACCTCAGATCAGAGACCTGACGATCTCGTGACCTTGTGACCTCCTCAGCAGGACGGCAGACTGAAGCACTTAGCAGCCACGTCTCTCTGTCACTGTCCAGTTTGATGTGACTGTGAACAAAAGTGCAACACAGATATGAATTTTACATCTGATTTCCTCCAATATTACATATCCACTAATATTTGTTATCTTCATGTAAAATGTGTAACTGTTGGAAATTGAACTTTCAATCTGTCTTTTTTTATTTAAAATGTTTTATAAGCACCTTTAAGTACAGTTAGAAAAACTCAGTAATTAACAGGAAAGTTTAAAAAACTTGAATGTTTCTTTTAGTTGGACTTTTAACTGCAGCAGAATTTAAAAAAAACACTTAAAACAAGAAAAAAAAAATCAGTTTCCATCATAGTTTTGGTTTAAAATGTCGATGGCAAAGCAAATAATTTAAAAATAAAAGAGAAATGAGCCGTATTTTTCTATTCCAGCAGCGTGTTATCCATCATATTACTAATGACATTAATGATAATGATGAATACACCTTTGAAACATATGTTTGCATATATAAGTAGTGCAGAACTGCAACTTACTTAGTTAAAAAAAAAAATTGAGATGTTAAACATGTTTTACATATATATATATAGTTAAATTTCCCAGTTTTTGGGATTAATAAAGTATCTTTCTATCTATCTATCTATCTATCTATCTATCTATCTATCTATCTATCTATCTATCTATCTATCTATCTATCTATCTATCTATCTATCTATCTATCTATCTATCTATGTATGTATAAAGGTAAACATGTTACCTTATATAAGTGTCCCCTGAAAAATAAAAATTAAAGTAGAAACTGTCATAGATAAATAGTGTATAAATATATATAAATATCCAGTTACCTATGATAGAAATCGCTAAAATATCTTTTTTATTACAAAAAAATAGCGGCACAAAACAGTTTGACTTTTCATTTTATTTTGCAGATAAACTGATTTCTTAATATCTTCCTCAAAAAGTTACATGAGTGAAAGAGCAACATTTATTTAGGAAAATATCAAACTGATTTGTTGAGATGGACTTCATTTCTTTTTTATTGTTTCCTTTTTGTTGCTGAGTTTCACCTCTGTGACCCAACCCTACCCCAAACACACACACACACACACACACACACACACACACACACACACACACCCCTCAGCCTATTGGTTACTTACATCACACTCCACCTCCACACTGGCTGACTCCTTTATAAACACCAAACACCAAGCCAAGGCAGCTTACACAGACTGGCCCTTTAAAGACACTCCTCTGCTCTCCTCTGCAGACAGTTTCATCCTGTTTGACTTTTTGAGACAAACGTGATTTTTTTTTAATGCCGTTCTCTGTATAGTTTAACAGATAGACTCTGTCCAGGAGACTTTAACTTTGACTCTTCCAGTCATCAGAGGGACTTTTGGAGAAGCGTCTCACACTCGTGTCACTGTGAGGGACTGCAGAGTCCGATGGATCTGTCCGACCTTCCCTTCGCTTTCTCCTCTGCTGATGACCTCTACGATGACCCCTGCTTCAGCACCAGCGACATGAACTTTTTTGACGACCTGGACGCGCGGCTGATGCACACCAGCCTGCTGAAGTCAGAGGACCATCATCACCACCACCACCACGTCCCCATCGCAGAGAAGGATGAGCATGTGAGGGCCCCCGGGGGCCTCCACCAGGCAGGACACTGCCTGATGTGGGCCTGCAAGGCCTGCAAGAGGAAGACGACACATGAAGACAGGAGGAAGGCAGCAACGATGCGAGAGAGGCGACGGCTCAGTAAGGTCAACGACGCCTTCGAGACCCTGAGACGCTGCACGGCCTCCAACCCGAACCAGCGGCTGCCCAAGGTGGACATCCTGCGTAACGCAATCAGCTACATCGAGTCCCTGCAGGCGCTGCTGAGGGCCAGCCGGGACGCCAGCTTTTACCCGCAGCTCGAACACTATAGTGGGGATTCGGACGCCTCCAGCCCCCGCTCCAACTGCTCCGATGGCATGGTGAGTCCAACAACAGCTGAGCAGTTCATGTGCTGCCTCATGAAATGTGAGAAATGTGTTTCACATATTTATTTTTGGCCTCTGTGCTTAAATAAAGTTTTAATGAGTTGGGTCTTCAAAATGCGATTTAAAATCAAATAAAAATGTTTTAAAGCTCGATACATGAACTCAAAGTCAGTTAGCTTTAAATACTTTATCAACTAAAATTGATTTGCTGTAAATTTGTCAGTTTTTAAAGATCCAAAATACATTCACTGCAGAAATTAATCATATTGACCTGTGGCCTTGATTAGTTGATATTGTAGTTCTGGTTTAAATGTTAATTAGCAGCAAAGTTGACGAGATAAATACTTTACTTTAAATATGTCACATGCATTTTTGACCTAAGATATGCTAATAACATGATAAAATGTAAAATGAAGAGTTTCATTGATGTGTGCAGTAAACAAACTCTGCAGGACAAATATTTACTGTTAATTTACCATTTAAAAACTTAACTAAGTAATAAAATAAAATAAAAGTATAACATCTTATATTCTCAGCTCTGTGTATTATTTTCATTTTGGGGCGTTCTTCTCTTCAAACACTGTCCGATCGATCACATTTGGCTTGTTGATTGACTGATTGATTAATTGATCTTTGTTTAGATGGATTTCATCTCTCCGTGTTCAACCACAAGTGAAAACAATGATGGTTCCTACTGCGGCCAGACAGCAGACGGTGAGTTTCACACTGAGTTTCTAATTTTAGAATAAGATTTTATTGATGACTAGTTTCAGTATCTGCTTCAATACTAATTATAATTTTCCTGTTTTTTTCTTTTTCTTACAGATGCCAGTAGCAGCAAACCGTCGCTCATTTCCAGTTTGGACTGTTTGTCCAGTATTGTACAGCGGATCAGCACAGACCCAGCTGTGGTCCCCCCCGGTGACAGTGTGGTGCCCCGAGGCCCCGGATCTCCTCAGAACAGCCCTGAAGTCTCCAGAACGTCTGAGGAACCCAACAGCATCTATGAGCCGCTCTGAAGCTGAAGGACCCGAGGACTCATATTCCACAAAAAGCCATCCTACATTTTAAGGGAGGAAAATAACCCTAACCCTCATCTACAGTAACAGAAACACGGACTTACGACTGAAGTAATTCATTGAAGTACATATGATAACATTGACTCTTTCCATTTGAGTGAAGACTTTTCTTCCAAAGTTTGAATCCAGTTTTTATCAGACTGGTTCGGACGCACTGACGGTTGCTGCATGATGCAATAATATCAGAAGACAAAGATGATAAAGAAGAAGAAAGTTTCTTCATTGATTGGAAGACGGTGGACCATTTCGTACAACTGTAAATAAAAGCTGCTTGTTAATACTACACATACTGTATGAAGGGATTGTTGTGTCAAATGTTTCTATATATTATTTATGAGTGAATGACATTTTAATAAATACATATTTATATTATGAATTCCTCTTCTCAATATAATCCTTTCATCTGCTGTGATATTTCATTAACACAGCCTGTATTATATGTCTTTATATTCTATATTCCTTAAGACCTTTTCCTCCTTCACTGACTCGACTTGAAAAACAATAACTCACTCTGTGTTGACGCTGAGTTATATAATGGTAGAAAAGTACTACAAAGATAAATACAAAGACAGATGATTAACTACACAAATCATCCCATAATGCCCTCAAGTCTCAGAAGCTAATCAAATCTTGCATAAAGCTATAACGGGGTGTTCGATCACAGGCAGAGCAGATGTCACACTGAGCCTGATAGCATCCTGCTACACAACACAAGATCAACATTTCTCGCTAAAGTATTCTTCTTTTCTACCTGATGGAAAGGCAATTTGTAAAAAAGTGTTCCTATTCTGACTAACATATATGTAGAAATAACTTGAATAATGTGCTCTCAAAGTGCTTCTTCACCTAAGAAAAGATTTGAATGCAATTTGAATAATGACTTTAATTTTTTTATTTTTAGAGTGTGGTATATAGGCTAGTGTTAAAGTACTTCTGCCACAGCTGCCAACAACATTCTCCATTAGGGAAACAATGAAAATATAATATATAAAATAATAAGAAGTTTGATTGGAGTCTCCAAATCACGAAAGCCACCCATGCACATGATGCTAATTAATTATATTGATCAGATAGATAGAGCATTCAAACAAGGAGTGAAGGATTCATTATTTTAGCGTTTTATTGTCTGGACTGTCATATCATACTTACACAAACACAATGATGTAAAACTTTTTATTTCATCAGTGGAGTTAAATTCACCCAGACAACAATTTCACTTAAGCAAACACAGGCGGTAAGACGTCCAGTTGTTTCCGTAGTACCAGAGGTGCAGATATCTTGGGGGTCTGGGCCGCTACTTTGGCCGAAGAAACCAACCTCCTGTCGGGCCTGACCAGCACCAAGGAGCTGCTCACTTCCTGCGGCGCGAGGCAGCTCCCTTCTTGCTGCTGCAAGATGCAAAGCGCAAAAAACAGAGTCAGATCCGCACAGCGATTCTTTACCAGAAAAAATACTAGAATATCAACAAATTAGGGTAAACTTGGTCACTGCAGCAATACAGAAGGAATATTGTAGGATATAAATAATTAATACCAAATTACAGATGCAAATTGTGCACAATCAGAGTTGAGTGACAAAAGGTAACTAGCTAGTGTTACTTACTGTTTCTGCAGCTCATCGATACGGTTTCTGAGAGAGACGACCTGGAAGACAAACAGTTGTGATTGAAGCAGACAGGTGCGTGTTTGTTTTTACTTTACAGTTTCTCATTGAAGAGAAAAACCAGATGTTAAAGGGTTCAGCGTGTCCAGCGTCGGGGTTAGAGAATTAGAAAAAAAATGTGAAATCATCCTACTACTGTTTGTTTATGTACAACTTCCTGACGCTGACCAATCAGAGCAGAGTGGGCTCATTGCAAGGGGGGGTCTTAAAGAGACAGGAGCTAAAACGGCCTGTTTCAGACAGAGGCTGAACTGAGCAGCTGCATAAAGGACCAGTATGTGATGAATAAGTCATGTCAAGTCAGTTTTATTTATATAGTGTCAAATCATGACAATGTAATTTACAAGGGCCCAAAAATTCCCCCATGAGCAATCACTTTAACGGGAAGAAGCCTCAAGCAGAATTAAGGAGTTCTGCGTAATTTAAATTTTATTTTTGAAAATGATTGGTCGTGAGAAAGAAGTCACATGACTAACTGACCAGAGGAGACTGTGGATGAACAACTGATGCAGGCCAATGTGTCACTGCTGAGAAATCTAACAGGAAATGATTTTTTTTCTGTAATCGGACCAAACTATCTGTGTCACCAGGACCAAACATGCACATATAGGAAAACTCATCACAAGATGAATACATATCACAATAAAGTAGTCAAGTCAATTTCATTTGTAGCCCAAAATCATGAATCACAAATTTACCTCAAAGGGTTTAAAGTCAGTAAACCTCCCTAAAAACCCTGTGACTCTGTACTTTAGAGCATTATTGTTTGAGGTATAATTGCACTCTGATGGTAAATCATGAGGAAAATATACTTTTTGAAATGTGAAAATCTAGATATACTTGTTCCCGAAGCTTCAAATGAAAAAGACAGACAAGACATTTGTGAGCGTGTTGAATGTCGTCATCTCTGTTACTCACTCACCTCATATCTCTGTCTCTTGAGCTTCTCACAGTGGTCGTACTTAATTGCCTCCAGGTTGTGCAGCCACCCCCACAGCTCCTTCGCCTTTTCCCTGACAAACATAAACCAGGAGCATTCAATAGACGATCTGGACATGACAATACCTATAAAGGTGGATATGTCTGCTGTTGTTATTTTTAGCCATGCTAGCAGCATGAATCACTAACATGGCTAAAAAGGGAATGAGGAATGGCTCATCCATCACTTTAGTTCAGAAATATCTGAAATATCTCTACGAATATTGGATTCATGGTTCCCAGAGGATAAATCCTAATGACTTTGGGGATCCTTTGACTTTTCCGTCAAAGTGTTATATTCATGTTTGTCCTCCGTTTCGCGCTGTGCGTTACCTCAGACTGTCCTCGTTGAAATCGTCGACGGTCAGAGGTTTGATTCTCTCCGCAAGAATCTTCTTCTTCTTTTCTCTTTCAGTCTGTTTCTTGCCTCTCCTCTGGTCAACCTACAAAACAACCAGTAAACAGGTTAAAAAGCTCCTTCTTAAAAGCATCAGAAGAAGCAAACATCTGAGAAACACATTTAAAATCCCAACAATAAAAATAAAAAGCTACCCTCTGCAGGTGGCTGCTGAAGCCCGACCCCATGTTTGTCAGCGCTATCTTCTTCTTGGCTTCATCCTCAGCCTTCCTGTGGGCGTCGGCATCCTCCTTTCTCTGCCGTTCAGCCTGCCAAACAGATTTCAACGATTATCTCGGTACGACAACATGACTAGTGATGTCCACAAACAGCTAAAAAAAAACCTCCAGCGGTTGATCAAATCAATCAAATGCATTAATCTCTTTGAAATGCTTCACTAGTGTTTTATTTCTTCACAGTTTGAGGCTGCGTACCTCCCGCCTGGCTTGCCGCTCTTTATCCTTCTCGGCACGAATCCTCTGTTCTTTGGCTCGCTCGGCGCGGCGCTTCTCCTGAACACACAAACCAAAAGAAATTCATCTGGCTTTAATTGATTGATGTGCTTCAAGACAAATAACGCTATATTTAGCTATAATTTGCATATGTAAGCAATGTGTTTTGGGCAGAATCTCACAATTCTCTCTTTGAGAGCAATGAGCTCCTCTTCCTCCTTCTTTCTGCACTCGAAGTGAGCATCAATCAGCGACTGCAGCTCGATCAGATCTTTGTTTTGACGTTTTTTCTGGATGTCCTGCAAAAACAGACAGAAGACAGCAGCCATTGAAGAATAGTTGCTGGCTCCAAACATCTGCACGTGTTTGTGTGTGATGCAGATGAGCAGATCACAAATCTGGTTATATCTCATACATCGGTCGACAGCTTACGTCAAAGTCAACTTTCTCGCCATCAGGGATCTTCGGGGCAGAAGGTCTATTAAAGAAAATAACATTAATATTATAAATAACTTCTACGTGTCGCCGCCGTGAAAACGTTCAGTCACAGAATCAGAGAATTTACTCACTTGTACTTTGGCTTTTCCTCTGGTTTTTATTTTTTCAGCATCAAAACAACAAGAGGGAGAGAAGAAATGAAACTGTTAGAGATGCAAACGTGGAGCGAGACGCAGTCGGTTAATCGGGGGAAGATTCGCTGCTAGTTGTTTCACACCTCCAGTAGATCATTGTCATGTGAGTCTTGATTCCTGTGTGTTAGCGTCTCCTTTAAGTAACGTAAGCACGCAGTGTTACCTGATTTTTTTCTGTTTCACGGTGTTAATTTGTTGTGCATTAGTGTGTAAATCAAACCAATATAATCGGACACGTTTCAAGTGCTAATCGGGATCAGTACACTGTGCCATAAATCACCACATAAACTATGGAATAGTTTCATTTTCCGAGCATACTTAAACACAGTGTTGGGGAAACTACTTTAAAACTGTAGTTTACCAAACTACCAACTAAACTAAACTACAGCTTAGCTACTGTCAAAACAGTAAAATGCAGGTGAGTAAGGAGTAAGCGTCGGCCAGGACAGTCGCACTGAAGCAGGATGTATTTTAAAGAGAAAACGGGAAGCAATTAAGAATCAGAAAAATGATAAATTTATAGTAAAAATCATTTAAATCAAATAGCAGGTGAATTAAATGTCATTAATTGTGTTATTGTGTTATATTATATGGCAAAAACATCACATGAATACTATGAATACGTAGTAGATTTGAATGTAGTTAAACTACAACCAACTACTGCACAATGTAGTTATATTAGTAATTCAACTACATGTAGTTAACTACTCCCCAACACTGCTCAAACACACACTGTTGACACCAAGTTTGATTGTGTAATTTAAACTGTTAATTGATGTGCAAGAAAAAACCGGGATTTTAACAGAAACAAATAAAGTTCGTGACCCTCACACTGAAAAAAACAGACAACACGGGAAGAAAAAGCAGGCAAAGAAACAGCGACTCAGCAGGAAATACAAACTACCATCTTGATCTTCGTCCTCCACTGGCAGGACACATTTATGCAAAGGAGAAAAGAAGCAGAGATGAGCAGTGAGACTCGGCGTAGGCTAACCATCAGCTCTGTAGGCTAACCATCAGCTCCAACAGGGTTAAAGGGGACATATCATACACATTTCCAGCTCTAGATTTATATTTTGGGCCTCTAGTGGAACATCTTTACATGATTTACAGTTAAAAACTTTATTTATCTCATACTGGCTTCATGTGAGTGTCTACAAGGTCTTGTTTTGTCCCGATCAACAGTCCACAACCTAAAGATATTCACGTTACTGTCACAGAAGACTAAAGAACACATTTAAGAAACTTTCTATGGTTTTGTTCTTAAAAAAATGACTCAAAACGATTCATCGATCATCAAAATAGTTGCCGATTAATTTTTCAGTCAGATATTTGATTAAATATTGCAGCAGACGTCCGTATAAAACATAAAGTAGCTTCTCGTTCTTTTCTCGAACACTTCGTGAACACGTTTAGCATCAAAGACTAATGACGTTGGACCAACAATCGGACGTCAGTTGGATGTTGAAGTAAAGGCAACGTTACGAACAGCGTTCAGCCACGTCTTCATGTGAAGGCCTTTTTACACAGCTGCATGTTCGCCTCAAGCTTTGGAGCACTGACCATGTTTAACATCCAACATTATAACACATTAAACATGACTGGAAATCACAGGCCGTATAATACGTCCCTTTTAATTCTGCCTTTCTCTCAAGGAAGTAAAACAAACACACTTCATGCAAACTGTTTGACAGATAAAAGGTTCAGATCAACATACCTTCTTCTTCATAGGCCTCTGCGTGCAGCAAGTGTCCAAAGCAAGAGCAGAACAGAAATCATTAGTGATTGGACTTTTCTGTCCTCTTTATGATGCACAACTTATGAAGCATATTTACTGAACTGGTGTGTTTATGTCCTCACTGTGTGGCCAGTGGCAGCCACTGCACAGGTCCCATGTCACGCATTAGTCTCCTTCTTTTCTACCGCTACAGTTTTATTTGGAGAAGTCACTGCATGGTTCCTCCTGACTGCATAATAATAATAATAATAAGGATGCTCATGTGAAATATTTTCAAAATGTAATAACCGTCATATTATACCGCCTTTTTTCCACTTTGATGGACAAGTTTTATTGCCTTTATTCATTATTTTCTTTACTTTATTGACTGATTGTGAGTTGATTGAGAGTAGCAGCATAAAAACATCCAATACACGAGGTCCCTGCGGTTAAATTGGTATGTAAATACAGAACAGGTGCTCTGCCTTTAAAAGTCAAGAAAAAAGGCCACATTGATCAATCACAATCAATAGGCAATCAATAGACATGTTGACAATAAAGTAAATTAATAACCAACACATGACATAATTATTATTGTTGGTTTTTGTATGCCTTTATTCCTGACTTTATTCTAGAGAATATAATATAATATATTCACTACATAATATTAATTTAGTTGTTGTAGTTGCATAAATCTAATCAGCTTCTAACTATAGACGCAGCAGATCAATATTGATTAAGCCTGGTGAACATTGACCTTACCTTCAACGTGTGGTAAGACACTGGCTGTTTTTTTGCTAACGTTGCTTGTTTTGGACCTTTTCTGCCATCTAGTGGTCGTATTGTTAATTGACGCTGATTTGACTTTTTTCCTTCCTGAAATGTTTGAAAACCTGATTTTTCTAATCTGATACATTAGTTCAACATGTATATCACAGCCTGGGACTTCTGCAGTGACTCCATCTGTGTGAAACACGGATCATAAAAGCTTTTGAACGAAACAAACATCCCCTCGGTGTACTTGAATAGGCAGGATGATTGCTTTGCATCACCCGTTTACTAGTGTCACTCTTCATCTACACACAGAAACAAAGAAGGGAGGTGAAGAAATGCTTTTACATGACTGGGAATTTCCCATCATCCATTCTGTTACGGCCTTAAAGTTTGACTCATGAGTTTGCCAAAAGGCAAACAATGGCAACAATAACAACAACATGAGACATAAACGATGTGATAGGAGGGACCGAAGGCCTTGGATGAGACACTGCAGTAGATTCATGTAAAGGCAGATGTGTTTCTTCTTCTCCCTTTTAACATTTATATGGACGTCTCATATTCGAGACACGCGCGACCCTGCACAAAAACATCATGACGGTTCTTCCAGGAGCCTGAAGACAACAAACGAACAGCAGCCTTTAAAGAAAATCAGTGTTTATATGGACACCTGACTGTTTGAAGAAAAATTGTGAACATATCCCTTTAACTAAAAGTAGATACTGACTGTGAATGAATTAAGTTCTAACTAACTATGTGCAGAGCTAGTTGGCTCCAGCTACATTTAACTCAATGAGATGTGGGTTTTATGTTCTAGTTTATCTAAAAAGACTCTGTTCTGAAACATATTATATTACAGCTTTTATCATACTGGCAGCTGTGAAGAGGAAGGAAGAAGGAAATGGCTAAAGGGTAACTCGATTAATAGACTGCAAAAATATCAAACTTCACAAGACAAAAGGAGTTTTACATTGAGTCTTAATGTAGAAACAACTGAAGAGGTTTTCATGGCTTACTGGCACATTTTAGGGTTAAAATGTTTAAAAAAACTATTTTTAGGATGATTACAGTTTCTGCTTGTTTCCTCGTAGTTATAAAATTTAAACAAATCTCAGAGTTATGACAAAATATCTAAATATAAGCAGTTCCTTCCTAAGAAAGAAGGAATAAATGCTGAAGTACAGTACTAATAAAATGTATTATATAATGTATAAAATGTAATGTACATTTATTACATGTTTGCTGCACATATTTAGTCAAAATATTAATAAAGTTATTAGTTTAACACTAAACACAGACTGACATAAAACACAAACTGGAGCTAAATATTGGAATTTCAGCAGCTTGAAATTTTAAGTAAATTGATTTTTTATTTATTTTTTTTTATTTTATCGTCAGATTTTAGTGGATTTTCTATCATATTTAGTATTATAATAGAATCAGATTTTTTTTTAGGAAATGTACAGGAGGAATATAAAATGTGCTGATTTGTTATTTTAGTATTTTAGACTCAATACTTTGACTTGTCAAGCTGGATATTTTGCAGCGTGTTGATGTCGACAGGACCGACTATCCTACAGAGCAGAGCGCTGAATGTCCTGCAGAAGAAGGGTGAACAGACTACCCATGCCACGTACCTTCCTCCTCCTGAACCTCCTCCTCCTCCTCTGGTTCTGGCTCTGGTTCAGGCTCTACCTCTGGTTCTGCTTCTACCTGGGCCTCCGCCTCAGGGGCTACTTCTACTTCTACTACCTCCTCCTGGGCTACGGGCACGCAGCATGCACCAAACCGCCGGGGAGAGGGAGGGTGTCGGAGAAGGCCGTTAATGAAGACCACAGACATGACAGAGCCATTAGAAACCAAAAGTGAGAGATTACTTTAGTTACAGAGAGGATGGATGGGTGAGCGAGGGAGAGCACTGCTGGAGAACAGAGAGAGAGAAACAGGTGATGATGAGAGAGACATGTGACCTTATTCACACAGCAGCTGTTTTAACTGTTGAGGTGGAAAACTATTAACATATTATTATTATATATATATATATATTCAGAAACTAACAGAAGACGCATTTTATAGCATTTTAGCTTTTAAAAGTTTTAATGTACATGAACATACTGTGTTCTTTGACACTATTCTATACTATACTATAAACAGTTATTATGGCAAATAATAATAATAATAATAATAAAAATCACTCATCATTGTTTCAATCATGTTTAAATGTCCTTTAACTAAATTTATCTTTGCAACTAAAAGGTGAAAATTGTAAAAAATATTTTTTTGTATGCTTAAAAATTCACTTTCTAACTTAAAATCATAAAAGATGGAAACAGATTTTTAGCCTTTTATAAATGTTAGCTCAGTATTTTATTTGGGCATTTTTTTAAATCTTATTTTATTGTATTTATGGTGTTTTATTATATTTTTTGTTTTTATCTGTTTTGTTGTTTTTTTTAATCTTTGTCCTCTGTCCTATACAGATAAAGTTTATTTTATTTATCATCAGTATTAAAACTCGTTTTACTAACGATGGAGAACATGAATGATAATTTTCCATCTCGGCTGTTTAAAACATCGCAGTTGTGTGAATGAGATCAACGACATTTACAGGTGATAATGTAAACATGTCACATGTCAAGAAAATCAATGCACAGACTGAGAAGCTCTGTCACATTTTCTTCTTCACCATGTGATTCAAAAACATCACTCAGTCTGAAAAAGTCACCCTTAACTTACGAGTGTTTGACTGACTGCTGCGTGTTAGTTAGCGTTCTTCTTCTCATCTTCATTTTTTAAATAAATCACCGATGTGCAAAAAACGTCTCCATAAAAAAAGTAAGAAAACGCTCCATAATGTTGTTTTAAACTGAGAGAAACTAAATGAACCACCGAGGCAGATTCGCATTTTAAAGGTTTTCACTCATTTTCTGCAAACACTGCAACCCAGATTACATTCGTGTTAGTATGTAGCCTGCGTGGAAACCGGATGTCAGCCTCAAACACTTTAAATTAAGGGTGAAACCCAGAAGCTGACAAACTAGTGCAGTGGAGAAACATCTTAAATATCAAATGGATTCAGTCGTCTTTACCTTCCTCGTCTTCGGGTTGGGAAAAGAAAGAATATACGACAACAGAAGCAGAATTAAAAATATGTATATGTATATATTAGCATTTAACATTTAACATTTTTCCATTATAATAATAATAAAATGTAATTATTATAATAGGAGGAAGAGCAGCTTTGTGATCCATGGCTGCATTTACCAAAATCACCACTTAGTGGAGACACAACATAAAGGAAAGAGGAGCTAATTTCATCAGGTCAAAGGTCACGTTCATGACTGTGACAGGTGAAACTGAAATATCCGAGTTACAAATAAAAACATGAAAGCATCATACGTCATCATTTTGGATTGAGCCATAAGTCATAAAGCTTAATAGTTTTGTTGCTCTGACTAAATAACAGAAACATTTGTGAGAAGTGGTGGCTTACCCTCGTACTGCTCCCTGAAACATGAAACACAAGACATTCAGAAAACTGAAGGTAAAACTCATCAAGCAGCGCGTGTTGTTACTGACAGTGTGGGATTCACTTACACTTCCTCAGTGTCGGACATGGTGACAGCAGACTTCACAGCTGAGAGGAAAGACAAAGAGTCCGATGAGTTAACAGGATTTAAATAGCAGCAGAGGGACCGTGTTTGATGAAGAGTTTGATCCACGCAGAGACATCTGAATAATACTTCACCACAGAAGTTTGACTAGGATGTAATGTAGTACGTACACGGGTATTATTTGGTTATTTGATTAAAGTACATGAAAAGATGAGGAGAGGAGTCAAGTAGGACTGAGACGCATCCGCTCACAGGTCGTAAAGTTGGGTTTCATGCACCTCTAATGTCAACTTGAATCTAAAGATTCGTGCAAAGCTGTGCAAAGTTTTTGTTTCTTGAAAAGTTTTGCATCGATTGTAAAGTTGAAAATCGTTGGAGAAACTTGATTGATATAAACGTTGTCTCACTGTGTGGTACAACATGTCCAACCACGACCGATTTGGACGTTTGATGACGCAAATGCGACGTAAATTCTGCGTCTACAAACCAGCCAATCAGATTGGCCAGTGTGACATTTTTCACAAACAAAAAACGACGGAGGTGAAACGAAAAAAAGACATCAGAGCTGCAGATGGACGAAGAGCTGATGACGCGTCTCTGGCACATGCTTTTTATCATAGGCGTCTCGTACTATCTCACATCTAATAAACTTATATGATCGTTGTTGTTGAACAGTATAAATATTCGGTTTGAGTCTTTTTCTTCAGTTGTGAGTAGTTGTAGTAGTAGAGTGATCGAGAGGTTAAAAATCTGCAAGATCATTTTCCACTAGGGGTAAATGAAAATTTTTTTTGGGTGAACTGACCCTTTAATGTGACACGTTGAAACAATTACACCAGTCATTATTTATGTCGCTGGCCCACCAAAGCTCTCTCTTGATTTGAATTAAAACTATGACTTCTTTCCTGGATTCAACAACAGCTTTAACAGCTCATAAAGTTTCTTATAAATACAGGAAAAAAAAAAAAGCCTCTAATCAGGCCGAGAGTGAAAATGTTCCCTCAGTTCATGTTGAAACGCTGCAAATGTTCCAACATCATTGCCAATTAAATCCAGGATCTCTGCTGGAGCCGTATGCTCTATATACAACTATATCATATTTGATATATATAAAGTGTCTTTGGATGACTCCTTCACACTTTGTGGTGGGCACAGCTGCAGAGGACTCAGAGGATTAGTTCTGGCTCATATTTCAACCCATCAGCTGAGGAACAGTGTTCAAATAGCTCCTTTAATCCCTCGGGCTCGGTCCAGCGGGAGGATCCTCTGCATGCCGTCAGCCAATCAGCATCAACTTCCAACAAAATGAGCACTTTGATGGACTGGAAGCTGCCAGCGGTCTCACCTCTGTGTGTCCAGCGTTCATACCAACACTTCAGCACTCTGTATATTTAGTGGATGGTCGCTTCATTTCTTCACTATGAGAACACCGAATGCTGAGAAGTGTTTAAGAGTCTTTCTGAAACTAAAACTCAGCGTTGAAACTGAGAGATTGATAAAAACAGGTGAGACTGCGGAGGGGAAAAAAGCATCTTCAGCCAGACGAAAGCAGATTTAGATTTAAATGTGGATGTGATTCATGAGGCGATGAATCAGTCAGACAGAAAGAGAAGCTGAGAGCTGCATGAAGGATGAGTATTTTACTTCTTCTTCAGGATCTCACATCAATAAAAATTTAAATAAAGTTCAACATACTAACAAAGAGGTTACAGGAGGAAAATGTCTCGAGCTTTTTGGTTAACATTTTTATATATTTAAGGAAGAACATTTAGAGAAAAAAAAAGTGATGTATTTTTTGAGCCGGAAAGCAGAAACATAAATAACGTTAACGGAGTCAAATTTACAAAAACAGAATATGAAACTTTCAGACATGGAAACAACAATATAAATCAGAAAGAGTGATCTGTGTGGCGGTTTATAGGAGGGGTTTTATGTGTACACGCTGACTGCCCATCTATGAGCTTCATACTGCACGATTCTGCAAGAGATGCTTTTATATGTTAAAGCAGGAGGTGGGTTATCTGGAAGCAAAGATTTTAAGAGGTTTTGGGTGAACTTATACATTTAAAATTTAATATGTAAATCAAATTTTGTTTGATGAAATACATCAACTTTGTTCCAATCCAGAGTTCCTGACTTTCCCCTACGATCTTTTCCTTAAAAAAACACCATTTATTTTAACCTGTGCAGTCAAACTATGCCGAGGAAACCGGACTCCTGCTCTGTTAAGCATCCCAAACATAAACTACACATGTCTGACATGTTCAGCTGCAGCAGAACATGTTTGTGTATGTTTCAAACGTCCCTCTGAAAACTTCCAGCCTGCAGCATCGGAAGAAAGACGCTGATCTTTTACAACATCTGATGCACACAAATGCAAAAAAACAACAAAAGAAACAAAAAAACAACAACAAAACAACTAAATCCAGAATCTTTAAAAAAAAAAGAAGCAAACTGTCAGAAAGATGTGCTGAGGAGTGATTTCAGATTTGTCATCTTACCTCAGAGAACAAGAGAGACTCCTCCGACGATGACGGTCAGTAAGAATCTGCAGGCTCCGGTCAGAGAATAAGTCCTTGTGTTATAGTGATACTTGAGCTCATCAGGCCCTTATTGGCTGTGGGATGAGAGAGGTGTGTGTGTGTGTGTGTGTTTAGTATATATGTTTGTGTGTGAAAAAGGTGGGGGATAGAGGGGTTGGGATGGCAATGACCCTGGAGAAGGAGATGGATGAAATACTGTGGATGGAAGAGGAGGGCTCAGGTTTTGGAAAGGAGCAGCTGAGAAGCTTCTGTTGCTAAATTTACAGTGATAGAAGGCTGAGAGGACGGGGTTACACATCAGCTTGGCATCCAGACAATGGAGGGAAAGCGTGTGTGTGTGTGTGTGTGTGTGTGTGTGCCAGCTACTTCATCAACCAGTCAGTCAAACAGTCACTCAGTCAGTACAATGTAGAAGAATAATAAAGAATAAGACTTAAAACAGGATTGTTGCATACAAACTTTATTTAATGTGATTTGTGGGTCAAGAAAACAAAAACACATTTATATGAACTGACTATAGATAAATACTTATACAACCCTACTTCAAAAACTCCAAACTATCCCTTTAAGGGGACAAATTGTGCATCATCAAACTAAATCAGGGTGCCCATCTCTGCCCACAAGGCAGATTTTCTCCAACAAACATCAAATAAATGACAAAATACGACAATATGATACACAGAAATGTTTTCTGATCTGACAGAACAACATTTTCTGTGTCTGGTTTCCAAAACTATTACAAATCTACAATCATGACTGCGACTGGCCAGAGTCCCATTTATTCCTTATTATCTGGAGCTACATCATTTGATTAATCGAAAGTTTGCTGTCTAGTTTTAAGACCTGAATCGTTTTAAAGTTTATATTGTGATCATTTGTTTCAGAAAATTGTGAAAATGATCATTATTCCATAAAAACCAAGTTAACATTTTCAGAAGACTCATTTTGTTTGACCAAAAATAGCAAATATTCATAAGAGTTTGCATTAAAAAATGACTTACACTATTAATGCTATCAAGATTTTTGCCAATTAATTTTCTATTAATGGATTAATCATCAAATCATTTTAGCTCTAGACTACATGCCATACACAGTGGGGGTCGGTAGGGGCCCAAAATCAAAGCTTTACCCCAGGGCCCCATCGGAGGTTAATGCGGCCCTGGTCACACTGGGATTAAAAGGAGAACAAACACTGAGATTACATTCAAACAAACTAATGAATGTTAATGATGCTAATTGTTTGCTAACGTTTATTTCAGTGGCCGAAATGTGTTAATACAGTATTAATATTAATACATATAAAGATACTTTATATATAAAGTATCTTTATATATAAAGTATCTTTACCATCCATTAATACAAGGAAACAAGTAATATGATATGTATTAAAGTTTATTAACTTGATATAAAGAAGCACAAAGGCTCATGAAACTTTTCTAGAGAACGAGAGAATAACCAACCTAATCAATAGTTTAGTGCAATAAAATGCAGTTTAGTCACCAAACTGTGCTACACCTTTACATTATTATAATTATTTGAAGTAATACTTATGTACTGTTGACGGGTCGCCGCAGCCTCCTACTAGAGGCCACTGAGAGGCTCCACTGGTGCAGTTACTGACCCACCAGCATTTCAAAGCAGTGCTCATCTACTTCCAGGCCCACTTCCTCAACCTGCCTCCACAAAAATAAATTCCTATAAATTTTCATGAGGTAAACTGACACAGTTTGCAGAACAGAGGCTGCATGGAGACACATGTTAACGGTAGATGTAACTGGGGTCAAATTACAACTGCATATATATTATTGTATATAAAACAACTTCAGTGTATCTATAATTTTGTTATACAGTTTTTCAACACTGATATTTACTATTTCGGTCTATTCTGTGAACACAACATCTCCTGCATGTCTTTAGTTTTACTATGATGTCTTATTCGAATCAAGGCATCTGAGGATAGAGGATATACAGATTGTTATTAGTTATAAGTTATTGGTGATGCTGTGCATGAAGTTTGTTTATTATGGATGTATGTACTGGAGGTGTGGTATAAAGGACCCATTTGTCCTGCTTACATACTGGATGTCTCCTGGCTGGGCTGCTGCTGATAAAGGAGGCCACCTTCCCGCAGGTGGAGGTGGCTACCGGCCGCCTGTAGGGGCTGCACCTCAACCATCTCAGGTGACCTGGAAACCCCCGTCTGCCCTTGCAACACGCACTAAAGGCAGCAGTTTTATTTTTGGAGTGGCCACGGGCACTGTGGTTAGCTCCCTAAGGTTTCAGTTCACTTCAGGATGAGACGGCCCTGTCGCACTCTGAGCCGGGATTAACAAGCAGAGAGCAGTTTGTCCCAACAGCCGCTCGCCGAAGGTAAACCAGTCAAACTCAGTGTCTGTTGATTGACAAGCTGGTGGTACTGCAGCGTGTTCCTGACCCACCGGCCAGGCACTAACCATGCACGATCTGAAATCTTAAACGCATGATGCATATCAGACATTATATCCGTGAGAGGAAAGGCTTGCAGTGCAGTGTTTGCCATGTTGTGTTTCTGCACAATTGTGTGCTATGATAGATACGTGTAAGCATGAGTCAGCAAATAAAAAACCTGCACACTAGCACACTGATTACACCCCCCCTAGAGAATTCATTCATTGTCTCTGTACCTCTGTCCTCATACTGAACTCATCATTTTCTTATTTTTTTTTTAACTTGTTATTTCTTTGCAGCCTTTCCATCAAAACACCTATCTCCACCTTCAGGTAAGTGCTCCCCACATTCATCAACAATGACGAGTTCTTCCTCGGTCTGTTTAATTGAAATCTAAATCTAGATTGGTTGATGTCATGGCACAGTTTTATCGCAAAGCTAATCTTATACTTTCCTCTTTTGAGCTGCTCCAGTGGAAACCCCAAAGCCTTAAAAGGGGGACTTCTCATGTGTCAGATGGCCTCCATGTCACTGTGACTGTTGGAGACACTTTGACAACAGGGATCCATGTTTTGCTCAAGTTTAAATTTCAAGACAGGGACGAGCATTTCTACAATGCTACTTCTATTCTTTCCATTTTCGAGTCATAAAATTGAGAAAACATTCACAAAATATCCCGTATATTATGTATAATAATCCTGCTTCACACGGAGGAAACTATCTTGAACATGACATTAATAAACCGAAGCGTTGCGCCGAAACACGAGGCTAAGCTCACTGTTGGCGCAGCTCTGAGAGGATTTGGGCTTCGGATTGATTTCCAGTAGACTGAGGCTGTTTCTGTGAGTGCAGGACAGCAGGCAGCAGGTGCACGCTGTCAGATTGTTTGCTCTTATTTCCTTCAGACTAAAATTAGACTGTGAGCCTTTTCTAGTGTCACCCAAAGATACAGCAATATTCAGACATAAAGGAAACTCAACTCATGTTGCCACTGGAGACAATCAAGTAAATTACATTATGTTAAAAAAAATGAAAAATCACCTCTGATAACAATTAAATATTAATTAATTAGGTTTTCATACAGTATGTGGCTCAAGTTCTAATTCTCATTGCCGCTCTAGTTTCTACTGTCTCCCTCTAGCTAATACAATCCTGGATGCAGAGGCATGTATGTAACATTTCATCGCTTAATTATGATGCTGACCTTTAACCTCTTTCCTTTTGTTTGCTTGTACTGTCAATGACTAAGGGATTTAGACCCAATTTACTGGTGCTCACATTTTAAGTTACTCTGAAAATGAACATTAGCTAAATGCTACCACCCCTCCTCCCTGTGTAAACCCGGTTACCCTCCTGTACGTGTCAATCAACTGTGTTTGGGTTTACTTTTATTTCCCGCAGAGGTCATTTTTAAATCCGACAGTCTCCTTGAGAGACTATTTTCATAAGTAGTTTGTCATCGTTTCAAAGCTCTGCCATAAGGGACAGCTTTACATGCCTTTCTATTTCCAAGGGTGACGCTACTTGTATCCATGCAGCATCTCCTGGACACAATTAAGAGTTTTAAAATCCGCTAATGAGCCTGTTGTCATGAGAGCTCGTAGTTTTCTAAAGCCAGCTGCAGACTTGTCTCAGAGTCATTAGCACCAGTTAAATCAGTGCAGTCAGCTGAACACACTAAACTGGGAACCGATGGAAGATGGTGAGCTCACCTACACAGTAAAAAACAGAGGAAGCAAAGACTAAAACTTTATGACAGTCACAGGATTGAACACCAGGAATCCTTTTAAAAGTGTCTTTATTTCATCATATCCAATGATAAACTGCTACAGAAGAACCTCAACATACTATTCACAGGATAAAAAGAATAAATGTCCATTAAACAGGGAAAAGATTCGCTTATTGCTTCTGGTTTTTGCAAAATTATGACAAAGAATGACATAGTCACAAACAACACGATTTAAGTACATTTTTAACCAATCAATAGTTTGAAGTTAGTTGAAGTGATAGTGGCTAAACGTTGTGCAGTATTAAAGATTTCCTTTTTCACAATCCAAATGTCCAACATGTGTTTTACAAATCCTCATGGAACTGTCCACCTGAAACGAGAAAAAAAAAAAAAACTATTATCATCATTTATAAAAATATACTGTATATTACATATGCTCTTAATTTTACTTTTTGGCTCTAAATATTTACTTTTTAGCCTGTTTTTGTTTCTCAACCAAACTCTTTTCAAACAATTTTCCGCTGCTCGGCAATTGAGAACATCTCCTCATAAAAGTAAATGTCAAAACAGTTTTATCATTGAAGTCCTTCAGGAGTGAATGTGTAACCTCTTCATGAGACATTCTGTTGGATTTTACCTTTGATTTTCTTTGAAAACTAACATTGACCTCATATAATGTTAGTGTTTGTTTTGTTATCACTACAGCCCTCTTTAGATGAGCATTTTTACTCATCTAAAAGTCAGTTTTTGGTTGAGGTTAAATAAACTGATGTGTATCATCTGCTCTGCAGGAACCCGATATGCTGATGGAAGTCAACTACAGTAACGGGCTCGAGCCTGACCTTTCCCAGCAGTATCCTCCGCCCTTAATGCCAAAACCAGGCAAAGACAACGCAAGGCTTCAGAAACTCAAGAAGAAGAGAGCCAAGAAGAAAGGCAGCCTCTCTCAGACGCCCGTCCCCTTTCGCTCCTGTTTGTCACCTGTCAATGAAGCGAGCACAGACCTCGAGCACAGTGATCAGTCCAGCCCACCAAGGACACCGGATTCAGCCTATGCTGCAGACTCGTCAGTGTCCAGTTTCCCATTTGGCTCCCTCTACGATCACTCTGCATCACCATTCCCTCATCCTCGGAGCAGCCCCTATGGACAAACTACAGCTCAGATCAGGACTTCTGAAAAGCAGGTGGCTCCGCTGTACGAGTACGAGTGCTCCTCGTTTTTATTTGATGATGCAACTCCTTTCATGATGCCACCTTCAGCTTCACCACCCCCATCACCACCTGAGCAGATCCCAGCACCAACTCCTCCTTCTGCTTTCAATGCAGATACCGTGACACCAAATTCCCATGGGTCAGTCACAACAATCCCTCCCGTCACTGTGTTGCAGTCCAGCCCTAAAATATCAACTCACAGCATGACTCTATCCCCAGCCGCCCTTAACTGTTGCCCAGTCCTGGCATCTTCTCAGGTTGCAGAACTACCTCCTGTACAAGTCCCGCTATCAGTTTCAAACACTCAGACACACAAACCTTTTATTCCCAGCCAGAGGGAGACAAACACCAGTTCAAAGGACAACCCTCCAAGCCAGACATCATCTTCGTGGACTGCCAGACCTACCACAAATGGCAACTTTGTTCTAAGCCAGACGGCCCCTGAAATAACAGCCTCAAAAATATCACTTGTTGAAGCAGTGAAAGAGACAAGGTCTGATGCCCCGCAGACCAGGATTTATACGTCAAAAGCAACCTTTTATGAGATCTCTAAACCTCCCTCTATCCAGGACCTTACAGTTATAAACCCAACCTGCCAGGGAACATCAATATTGGCTGTAAATCAAGAAAAAACAGCTTTGTCGATGGTGAAAACTCATCAG
This sequence comes from Pampus argenteus, assembly GCA_036937835.1. NCBI lineage: Eukaryota > Metazoa > Chordata > Actinopteri > Scombriformes > Stromateidae > Pampus > Pampus argenteus. The sequence continues at coordinate 25,287,970 of CM072862.1, forward strand.
AAACCGTCTGTGGCAAAAACCCAGTGTGGAAGACCTAAGACTCCCTCTTGTACACCCTCAAGAGTATCCACCCCCTTTTTTGAAATATCCAGACCTAACCCACTTTTATTTGCTGCAAGTCCTGCTTTCAACTGCTTCCAAGATTTACAAGCTCCTGCTATTCTCAACGAGGCTCCAAGACACAAATCAGTGATTCAAACTAGCACTATATGTAAACCGCTTGCTGCCAAAGAAGAAATGAAGTGGACTGATGCAAATCACATAACTTCCATCAAACAAGCTAGAAATTACAAAGAGATGGAGATTCAAAATATTCGAAGGAGTACATTAAATTTAAGCTTTGCTAACACTGAGTTGTCCTCCAGAGAGAATTTAGCATCAAGCATCACTGCACCTGACTCCAGTATATCCAAACCAACAGTAATAGAACTTGTCACCCCAAACCTAAAAACAGGCCAGGTTTCTGAAAGTGAGGCTTCACATTTGCCAAAGGTTCCAATATTTCTCTCTACTGTAACAAAGACTTCAAATTTAAACCCTACAAAAGTTATTTCACAAGCACCAACAAGCCCAAGACCCCTGTTGTCTACCTATCGTCCGCCTGTGGTCGAGGCACGCAAGTCTTTAACGTCACTTCTGGAGAATCAAATGTCATTAGCAACCTCAAAGTCCAAATCACGATCAACATATTATGGGCTTACTCCAGCCGAGTATGCTGCCTACGGTGGGATAAGGAGTATCGCACCACATCACAGCCCTGTACTCCACAGGGTTAACGAAACCTCTTCAAACAAAGCACAACCAGATGTAGCTGTAGATGTCTCAAAGTCTGATGCAACAAAACAACTCAATGGACATCAAGATCTCCCCTCTTCGATGGAGGTTGCTGCTGCTCACATTTTGCAACCTCTGTCTTCTCCAAAGGATTCAGAGCTTCCAGCAGAACAGATGGTCACACATAGCAAAGATGTGTTTGAGGAAAATCGGTCTGAAGCTCACAGTATTGGAATACAATCACTAAAAACATCTAGTGTGGACTCAATAAAACCTGAGCTTCCCGTTGGCTTGGCACAGAAAAGTATGCAACAATCCACAAGTGACGTATCCACTTCAAAAGCCTCATACTCTGAGGCTCCAATACCAATACCTAAAGCAGGTGAGGTACACACACAGAGTGCTGCACTGTTTCCTATAGAGGCAGCTCTAAATACAACTCCATGTCTGACCAATAGCAGTGATCTATCTAGCTCTTCCTCACCATTGGTGAAAGTAGATTCAAATGCAGCAAAACACATAGAGAATGATGACAAACTTGAAAAATCATCTACAATTTGTCAGTCTAATATAAACTGTAAAGGAGAACCCAGTATCACAAAACAGGAGTCAGGAAAAATAGAGATAGCTTCGACCCAGTCTTATCAAACTGCGAGTGGAGTCAGTCCATCCACAACTAATGGACTCAATGTTCAACCAACTGTCAAGCCTGTTAAAGATCTAGTTGACCGTAGAAACCTACTTGTTCAATCTCCTGCCACAGACTTACAATCTAAACTAGCTGAGAGTGCCACCAAACAAAAGGAAGAGTTTAACCAGCATGTCAAAGCAAGCAGTGAGGTTGTTCTATCCAATAAGACAAACATGGGGTATGTTTTGCCTTTTATAGCTGCTAATACGGAAAGTACCCTCGACCAAACAAACGCTGAGCTGCAATTCTCAACTAGATTCTCTAAAAACCCAGTTATCACTACCACAGGATCCATGTTACCACATGAGCCTGTTACAGCATCTACATGTTTTGCAAAGCCTTATATTTGCACAGCGTCTGCAGACAAGCAAGGCAACAAATTCATGAAACAGCTCAGTGCAGAAACTCAAATTTACAGACCCAGTGAAACAGTAGAAAATAAGATCCTTCAAAAATCCTCTCGACTCCCAATTTTACCAAATGCACCTGCAATAAATACTTTCTTAATGGGTAAACCTACCTCAGAAACCAAACTACCTGCAAACAAACCACCCAACATTTCAGACATGAAATTCCCTTTAGAGACTGACTCATCAATCTTGGAGACAGACCAACAACCAGTGAAAGAGCTACACAAAACTAGTGATAATGTATTTCCAAACAGCAGCATAGGACCTAGTTTCCAAGATAAACTTGTTCATGGAGCAATTTCAACAGTAGATAAAGAACTGCATCCACAGTCCACCACCGGGCGAGTAGGTTTATTGCCTGAGTGTCTTCCCACCACATCTGTTATCGCAGAAAACATTCAAATTAAATGTGTTATTGAAACAAAAAATGCTTCTAATCTTTCAAATGGAAACGTGGCTAGTAGTGAAACTAAACTATCCAACAAACCATCTGCAGGATTGCTTACTGTCAGCAAGTCTTCCACAAACATGGATTCACCTAGAAAACTAGGAGGAGTGGAGGTGAGTCAACATGGCAGAGCGGGCAAAGAAACACAAGCACAGTCAAACCAATCAAATTTGGGCAGCAATAACAATATTCTTGCCACTGAAAACAAATCCCCCAACAAGCTTTACATAGAAGCTGCTCTGCCAATGATGACAGACCCAACAATAAGCTGTAAACTATTTAACACTACACAGGTGCCATCTAGTCCTACCTTCAGGCACAATATTCCAAAAAGTCCTCAGTTGAGATTAGAGAAACCTCAGTCTGCAACAAAACCAGCTGTTGATGCAAAATTGGTTTCTGGCTCTATTGCACAAACAAGATCAAACTCAGAAGTAGGCATTAAACAGAGAGACCCTGTGATATGTGCACCTGAAATTATAGCTAAAACCACTATAGACAAAACATCGTCAGCAAATACCTACACAAAAACTAAAAACTGTGTATCATCACTGACTGAGACTAGAATTTTTTCCTCTTCTGGCTATGTTATGGAAAACATATCAAATATCGTCGCAGAACAGCAATCCATTGCATGTCAAAACACTTTGTCTGGAGATAATGTTCAAACATGTGTGAATTTAGTGAGCTCTCAGACTGGATTGAATCAGATAAGGCAACCTGAAACAAGAAAATCTATAGAAACCAACGTCCATATTGCAAATGCTCTACCTCACTCACACCCTGCTTTAAATAACTACGCTGCTACAAATATTCACCCCCTTCCTGTAGCCATCAGAAATGTTAAAGGCCAACTTAGCCCTGCAACAGAAATCAGACACTTAACCAAACCTTGGACTGCAACAAGAGCCTCCCCTGTACCAGAGCCAAGAGTGTGTAATACCCCATTAAGAACATATACTCCAACATTATCCCAGACCTCTAAAACTCCTGTCTCTTTTAACCAAAGCACAGAAACCAAACCCTCTTCAGTCATAATGAAAGAGCACGCACAGACTCTTAAAACACCTACTAGCACTGCTCAGCCCTTTGCTAATCAATCAATCACAGAGAGTATTTCAAAACCAGAATTAAAACAACCCACAACTAAGGACACTTCAGTAATGACTAACAGTGCTGACGTAAACGTACATATCCAAACGCAACATGTAAAAACAAACCCAAATTCCTTAACAGAAGGAAAACTCCCCTCACCGAATACTAAAACTAACACTCCCATCCATTCTGCTGATCCTGCTATAACTAGTAACCCTAGTGTTAAAGCACAACCTCCTGCTAAGCAGTTCGACACAAAACCTTCCTCTGCCACTGTAGAAACTAAACCCTCAGTTGTAAAAAACCCAGATCCAGTGCAGATTAACCCGCACACGACTAATGTTCAGCCTTCGACAGAGCTACCAGTAGAGAACATTTCCCCTGCAAAGCCAGCAACAGATACTGTCATGAAACCATCCATAGTTAAAGCTGCTGTGATTGATTCTGCCACTCCTGCCTCTTTGCCTCAGGCTTCAGTCTCAGTCAAAGCTCCATCCCCAAACAGAGGAATGTCACCGCCATCTCAGCAAAAAACTGGACAGACAGACAAGGACGTTCTGAAGATCAAAACTACACCTGCAATGACGAAATCCCCGGCAGTCGAACCCTCCACGAAGTCAGCGACATCAACTGCATCTTCAACTGCTGAAAAGAAGGTCGTTACAGCAGAGAAATCTTCCTCATCCACTGAGCACAAAGCAGCCATGAAACCCAAAGGTCTTAAGGGGAGGCTCAGCGGATGGACACGGCTCAAGAAACACATGGTCGTTGAACAAGAGGAACCTACATTTCCAGAGCCAGAGGCCAAACCTCAGGTTGATTCCAGTGGCAGCAGCAAAAACACAGTCAGTAATGATAAGTTGTTAGCAGACCAGTGTGCCAATCAGAAGGTGGTTGATAACAAAGATGGTCCCAAGGCATTAAAGATGTGGGATGCCCTCCTCTTTCAAATGTTCTCCACCAAAGAGAAAATCATGCACCAGATCAACAACACCAAGAATGATTCAGACAAGAAAAAGGTCCCAAAAGACAATCAGGCAGAAGTTCCTTCTTTTGTTAATCGCCTGCCAGTTTTACTTTACAGCCCCCGATTTGACGCCAGAAAGCTTAAAGAGGCGGCAGAGAAGCCCCTGTCAAAAATAGCAGCAGTGTTTGAAAGGGGGCTACTGAAACGTAAGTCTCAGGAAGACGAACACAAGGACTTCAACAGAACAGCCAGAGGATTTGGTTCGGCGAAAACTAAAAATATGTAACTTGGACTGGTGCAGACGTAGGTTTGGGATTGATAAATGACATGATTTGTAATTTATTATCACCATGTATTATGTAATTCATCAAAATTATTTGTGAATTACTATTTGACCCAATACTGGGGATAGAACTTCCTCATGTCATTTAAATTTAAATTTATACGGCAAAGAGTACGAAGTTTCACCCTATACCATATATAAGTACTGACCTGTCTGATAGTGTCATCAGTTGTGGTTATTTAAGATGTATAAGTTAGTGTTACCTGTGATAGCTTTCAGAAGTCAGCTGTAATACAAGGTTTGCATCTTTGCACTTTTCATAAAATCAAATGACAAGTATGTGATTTGATAAGAAAGTAAAAGATAAGGCAAAGAACGAAATGAACACTGCAACTCTACTTGGTTAGATTTGTTGGTTTTTTTTTCATTTGATGATGGATGTAGTGTTAAATGCATGTACTGTAGATACTAAGATTGTTTCATTTGACATGCTATTTTTCTATTTTTCTAAACAAAGTAAGGCTGTTAGTGTTCAGCGCTGGTAGGCAGGTTTTAATCTCTGTAATAAATAGGGCTTTTACATTCCTGGAACAACAGGGCAGGTGGATTTTGAAGGAAGGAAATTGACAGAGGGTGAAGATGCAGGCAGGATTAAACTGCTTCTGCAAGTCGGGTATGGATGGAAATGGGCGAGGGGTTGGAGGTGTCTGGGCTCTCGATCAAGGCAGGAAACTACAACCAGACAGGCTGGAGCATCCTGGGACCGGGCAATATGAAAAACTATAATCAGATTGATTCATAGGTGTTTGGTTGATGATCAATCTGTCAGTCAGTTGGTCCACTTCTTTGGTCCAGACCAAAATATTTATTAATAGTCATATTATTTGATGGATTGTAGTGAAATCTTTTACAAACATTCATGGTTCCCAGAGGATATATCCTATTGAGTTTGGTGATCATTTGACTTTCATTTTAACCACTATGATGTTCACATTTTGTGTTTTTAGTGAAACGTCTCAACAACTACAATGTTAGATGAATTGGCACAAAATTTGATACAAATATTCAAGGTCCCCAGATGATACATCCTAATGACTTTGATGATCTTCTGACTTTTCATCGAATGGCATCAACAGATTAAAATTCTAATTTGTCATGTTGCGTTTGGATTTGTCAAGCGACAAACCTGCAAAACTACTGACTTTCCCATTTCCCAACTGCACTTTGGCCTTATTGCTAACCAGCTACACTGAGATGGTGAACACGATAAATATTACCAGCTAAACAGAAGCATATTAGCATTGTTGCTGTAAGCATGTTAGCATACTAATGTTAGCATTTAGCTCATAGTTCTGTGCTTGGCTGCAGCCTTCAAGAGTCACTAATATGGCTGTTCACCATTAGTCTGGTTTGCATTCGCTTACATGGGAACTCAAACTACAAAAAGTTGGAGATCCATAATTTTCATCCAACAGTGATGATATGATATAATATTTACAGCTAGTTTAACAATTAAACCTGTTGACCTGTATTGATCTGCTGGTGGTAATTTCCTGCTTTGAGGTGGGTTGTCCAGGACTTGTCAACCACATTACCGAGTTTAGATTGAAATTTGGAAGTGAATACCAAAAAATGATGGTGATTAAAGTGAGGATGCTGTTGTAGGAAGAAAGACTGAAGGAAAATGTCGTGATAGCGGGAGAAGAAGGACAGATATTTGATGACGTGTGTGACGTCTCGCAGGTTTGGCGGATTTTGCTGCTTTCACAGCAGGTGCTATAACTGTTTTGATCCTTATTGTCTATATAATCAATTAAAAGAATATTGTTTTTCCCCAGATGATGAAGTTAAGCTAACCACAGCCCCGTTTATTACACTGATGCTTAAACATGACATGTTTTTTTTCTTTACTGTGTGATTCTTTAAAATGCATAAATCTGAATGTGAAACTCTTGTCTTGTATTTTTTATACTCTTTCTGCTTTGCTTTAGTTTACACTTCAAATTTTGCGATATTTCCAGCAGAAGTAGTTCCAACTGTAGATTTAAAAGGTAAAAACATCCAGATATACAGTATTTTTTTCTAAAACAGCTGGGTACTGTAGTTTTAAGCAAATGTTACTCAAACAGGAAGAAATAGTGCATTTACTATTTTCATATTAATCCACATAGTGAGTATCCTGGTGGTCCGATGGTATGTGGGACTGAATCAAAATAAACTACAGTGTTTTCATGGTAATGAAGGAACATGTGACCCAGTGTAACGTTATGGCTTGCTGATGTGTTTTTAATAGTTCTGGTCAACACTGGAGCTCCAGACAGTGGAATAAGATAGATCAGGTTTTGGATACACCTGATATAATACCTCTAAGTAGATAAAATCATTGTTGGTTTTGTTCTTTTCATTAGATTTGAACAAGAAAAGAGATTTAAAAAACTGAAGTTCTTTTTTAATCTCTAAATGCTGTAATTTCTTAAAATCCTACACTAAATATATAAACATAATAAAGAGTACTATATAAATAAAGTTTTTTATTTATTATCATTAAAAGCAAAAGATATTTAAAGCTAAAGCATCTTCATATAGTTAGAGGGAAAAAATATTTAATAGAAATATAAAACAATTTAAACTACAGCTTTAATAAAGTTAAAAAACTAAATATGTCAAATGCTTTTACAGTCACAAAACATTATTTCCATCTTCTTTTGTTTTCTCACTTATGATGGTTTGTTGTGTGTCTTTACCTGACTGACAGTTTGCATCTTCACTGTCGTCGTCAACAGGAACCTTCTCGTATTTGCCGTGACCCGTCACCACAAATTTATATCTTTTACCAGCAGAGATCTCCTGAAATCAAGTTGAGAAAACAGTCTTATAATACAGAAAACAGTTTGCACTGTTTCAGTGTTTCAACAACAGTCATGCTAACAATCCAACATCACATCTAACTTCCAGTGTGTTTGTAGTTTTATTTATTTATTATGGTGTCCCTGAATGCAGCACATTTATATGAAATAAAACATTAAATTCTTTTATCTTAAATTATTAACATTAAAATGTTAGAAAATGTAAAAATGATTGTGGCATCAAAATGAAGCAATGTGACTCCCCTCCTGAACGGCTTCAATACAAAGATTTTTACAAGCCTGGCAAAGATGAAAGTTTCCAGTATTTCAGAATAACAAAGCAAATTTGTGCAAGTATAATACATTTAAAAATAATTCTGTTACCCATTTTTTCCCTTTCAATCCTTTAATGACCCTCAGATTAATTTTAGGACCTACTGGTGTGGTCCTCACTGGCTGGCTTGGTGCCACAACTCACACTTTTTAAAGGGCTAATGACTTTTCCAAGATTGCACTGAGGATATCAGCTGAATGATTGTGCTTTGGATGCAGGAAATATCACAATTTACTACTATCCTAGTTTAAAAAGTGGAGGTTCTCTCATGCTGTGGAAAAACACTGTCATCCAATAATGTAAAGAGCAGATACGTCCAGCAACGACAGATGTTTGGCGTGTGTGAACGCGTACCTTACTTTCCTTTCCAGAAGATAAAGTGTCAGTGAGGCCCTCCCATAAGTTCTTCTTGTTTAAAACACCACCAGGTTTAATTTCCTGTAAATATAACAAAGCACAAAAAACATTTTCATGTTAATGATGCTGCTGCTGCCACAAGAGGGCAGACGTCCACTGACTGTTCTGCCAAACTGAGTTGAGATGATTCACAACAAATGAAAAGAGGCTGGGGCTGTGGTTGCATGAGGCAAAGAGGAGCAAAGAATAAAGCTGAGAGAAAACAGTCATGAAATCTCATTTATCTCAGATAAAGTAAAGATAAAGAAATCAGACGGAGTTGAGACGAGAAAGACATGAAAAGAAAGAGGAAATGTAAAACTCATGTCACAGAAAAAAAAAGGACCAGGGGTAAAATGTTAAAATGTTTAGTGCACTTTTCTCATTTTCCCGAACAGACAGACAGCAAGACAAAGAGACACAGAGACAAGAGACAAAGAGACACAGAGACACAGAGAGGGTAAGTCAGGATTGTAAATTCTGATTTACTGCTGGTTTGGAGGGCGAGCTGCACTCGCCACCATCTTCTCCTCCTCTCACCCACTGGGTGATGAGATCAGCCACTCCGACTTTTAAACCGTCTGCATCCTGAGACAAAAATTTAGAAAGATATTTAACAATGAAAAAACTTTTGCCTTCATGACTCTCAGCAAAGTCCATTAACATCTACTTCATGGAGCTTAAAGATCATTGACGTTTGAATGTTATATGTAGCCTCAATGAGTGTGTTGTATGTCTTTGGTCTTTGTCCTGTTGTTATGCTTGTTTTCTTTCTTTCTGCTTTACTCAGATCTTGAACTCAATGACATTACCTGACCCATTAAATGTTACATAAACACACAGTACAGCCGAGGCCGATGGGAATACCATTAGCTGTGCAGGTATTCAGTCATAAACCGAAGTATTGGACACATCGAAACTATGACCTCATGATGGAGCTAAATGAAAAGTAAGGCGATCGCAAAAGTTATTACAGTTCCTCCAGAGGGGAACGTGTACCAGATTTCATGGCAACCCATCCTACGTTGAGACATTTCACTTAAAAAAGTCGACCTTTATGGTGGCACAAAAGTCAGGGCATCTGCTAGCATGGCTAAAAACTAAAACACTTCAACGTTTCTGTTCCAGTCGACCTTAGATGGTGTGACTGAGATGGTGTTTTGGTTCCAGGCGTCTCCGGCCTCAAACAGGTTCTTTTTGGAGGCGACAGGTTCTGTGGGATTCGTCAGATCCGTCGGCACCTGAACACCTGATCTGCCTTCCTTTGAGGAAACCTGTGAAAAAAATAAAGTGAGTCAAAATCACAATTACTGAAGTACTGAATATACTACTGAAAACTACAAAAAAAGAGATAATAAAAAGTAATACCTCGAGAGCATGTGTGTACTGCTCCAGTCTCTTGTCAATCTTGGAAACAGGAAGAGGTGGCGGCGTTTTCTTTATATTGCTGGTGCTTTAGAAGAAGTCCAGATCATATATGGCAAATTATAAAAGTATATTTCTCTTTTATTTAAAGTATAGATACTGTAAAGTAGTAAAGATACACAACTGCACTTATATTGACATATAATGTAATGGTATATGTTGTAGCATGTGAAGCTGATGTTATTTGGTTATTCTTTTATGTCTTTTATAACACAAACTCACCTTTTTCTCAGAGATTCTGTTCGCTCTATGATCTGAGGAAAGAATAAAGACTCGTGATTAAAACCACAGACTGTATATATACAGTCTACGATTAAAACTCACAGGAATTTCCCTTCTAACACTTTGGAAATTACCCAACACATTTATTACTGAGGCAGGCTGCGGTTCAGACCAACAAGCTGACAGAAAGTTGTCATCAAAACTATCTGAAAAAAAAATTCAATTACAGATCAAATCACTGCCGATACATTTGCCAAACAGCTGGTAAAAGAGACTCGATGTCTGTTGGCTTGACTGAGTTTTGAATAAGATGGAAGAAAATGAGACAATCTTTAATCTTTATATAGCTGCTTTGACCCTGACCCTGGTCTATAGCAGCACTCACCGTGCATTTACCGTCTGTTGAAACTCTGCTGTTCACTTCATCCTGTAAAGAGACACAGATTACTGCAGAGCTCTGTCACTCATGTTGACTATCAAGCAATTGAAGGGTTGAAGTTTGATAGTTTACTGAACACCTTCTAAAACTTTATGTCTTGTTTTTAATGCATTTATAATGAAAGATGAAATTTAAAACTTTATCTTTTGTTGTGTCACAATGTGCAAGTCTTTTTTATACATAATACAAGATTGACATTCAAATAAATAAGCGTATATATTTGGTGTAATAACTACCTGAATGTGCCTACTACTAAAATAAAGTACTGCATCCCATCCCGGTACCAACTGTAACCTCATATACACAGTACTTACTGGGTAAAACTGGATGAGGAGTTTCTGGTGGACCAGTGAGCAGCATGAAAGAGACAAAACATTTTAGCACCGTTAACACGAAACTAAATCACTTCATCATCAGCAAATTGTCATATGAATTTTAGAGACAATGGTGACACCGTGATGCCTGTGAAGCTGACACACAGTACATCAAATATTTTCTACAACTACAATAAAAATCTGCATTATTGTAAGAAACGTGAGAACATCGTCGTCCTTCCAGAGAGATCTGAGTAAGTAGCATTGTACGTATTGCAACAGGGTTTGTTCGAGTTATTTTTCAAGACTTTTTAACATTTTTTCATTGTTTAACATTCCCAAATTCTCTGATTCCTGCTTTTCAAATGTGAATATTTTCTGGTTTCATTATGATTTTATGACAGTAAACTGAATATCTTTGGGTTGTCGGGACAAAACAAAACATTTGAGGACGTCATGTTTAGTCACAGTACAAAAATCTCCTTCTCAGTTGTTAAGTATGTTTTCTCAAAGTCTGAATTTCCAAACTTAAATTGCACATGTCACATATTCTGTATTTAACACATGGACATAGAAAACGTTAGCTTACGTGGCTACGTAGCACTGAAGACTTGTCCTTACTGTAAAGTTGCAGGTTGACACACCTTCTAACTCTGAATAAAACTGATTCTTGAATGAACTTCGGAGTAGTTACCATGAGGCACATTTCTCCACCTTTCTTTCCGCCTCCATTCGCTGCATCAAGCTAACGTTCGACAGCTGTTTTTCTCCTGAGACCAAACCGAATCCCAGGAAGACAACCAACAAGTCAAAGTGTTGAAGTCATAGAGCGTTACTATGATAGTAGCTTGAAAAAACATCATAATACTGTAACGTATTCCTCAGTAAAGTATTATTGACCAACCGATCAGAATCTTGGTGTTCATGGAGCTGCGTTAGCAAAAGCAGAGACTTTTTTTTTTATGTATCAATTTAGAAAATCTGACTTGAAGTTTTTCCAAAATTATTATTACTAAATGCTGCAACAAAATGGTTTTGATTTGGAGGAGTTGACAGCAAAGACGGATGCTTCATTGCATTTCTTTTTTCTTTCATTTTGAGTGGTGATGTGACAAAGAGACATATTTAATGTTCAAAAGTGAAACAGATGTTATATTTTGCTGATATTTGACTTTGGACTATACTTATATACGATGTGTGTGCAACATTTTTGTTATTCACTGGTACCTTGAATGTCGGGCTCATGGGACCGTAGCAGGTTAACGGCTCCTCGCCTTCACTGCTGCTGCAAAGAGAAGCTGCAGACCTCCTGTTCACCTCCTCACTCCTCCAGTCTCTGTCCTCCATTAACCTCTGGGACAACACCAACATACAAAAACCAAAATAATGTCTCTATTTTATAAGCCGGTTTGATCATTCCTGATTCTGCTGTTGTGCTTGTTTTCAGTGCCCATCATCTTATACCTATATGGCCCCAGTATCTGTTCTTTCACTATCATTTTTATGTTATTAAAAACGTGTTCATAATGCTTTCCATTACTGTGTAAAAGTTTAATGAATAACTGGCAAACAGATGGTGCTAAGAGTTGGAATTTGTTTAAACATATTGCATCATGGCTGCTTTCGTCAAGCTACATGCATCATTTCTCCACCCTGCGGGCCAAAGCAGCATATTTTTACTTTACTGCTTTTGGTATGAAGCCAAATTCACTCCATGTTCTCCAATAAGAATGCATGTGTCTGATAAAAACTTTTATGAAACACTAGGAGAAACAGGGTATGTTTGGTGTTATGTCAGTACGCTACTAAGTGTTAGTAGCAGAAGTATTGAATAACAAGAATAAAAGTCTAAATCTGTAAAAGTTACCCTCTATAACATGTCACAATGTTTAAGAGTTGGACAGAACCAACAACATCTGTTTTAGAGATTCAGTCAGATGGGTCAAAAGTTTTCCCTGGTGGTGACACTTGATGGTCATTAATTTCAAAAAGGTTTATCTGCTCAGGAGTCTGAAAGGCGTCAACAAATGTCATGACAACCTTCCAAATAGATGACGTGAGGTCTTGTGAGCAGTTTGACCAGAGGATGGTGTTAAATGGAGTCTCCCAAGTGGCTGCTAGATGCTGGCTTCAATGGACAAAAATTCAAATCAAAAAGCCTGTCAAGTATTTTTTTAACGAGCCAATATGGTCTCAACCAATAAATTCAGGCCCACTAGTAAGTGCTGGTGGTCATTCTAGAAATGACTGCTCCATTAATAAAATTTTAAGACTTGGTAGTAGCTTCAACCAGCGGGTGACATCATACCCACACGCTATGTTCGTCATCATACACAGTTCTATGGTTTGACCTGATGGTGGCGCCAGACTAAAGGTCGGATATCCAAAATTATTAGACATCATCCTCTGGAGATCGTTAATTTCTACAGAAGATGTCATAGCAATCTGTTGTACAGTTGTCATGATAATTGGTTCAGATGAATAAAAAGACACCAACTTACCAACTTATCTATAGTAGTGTGAGTAATAGTAGTAGTGATAGTAGTAGTATTAGTGGTGATAACAGTATTGGAAAGCTGACCTCATTTAGCGTCCTCTGCTCTTCGTCCTCCTCCTTTTGTCTCTCCTCTGTCCTGAGGTGGAGGTCTTCCTTTTCTTCATGTGTGAAACTCAGCTCTTCTTCCTCCTGGTCTTCTTCATCTGTGGGGTCCTGTCGAGTTTCTGCTGACCTCCACTCCTTCTGCCTCAAAGCTGCCTGCACCTCCTCCTGCTGCACCTTCTGCTCCTCCTGCTTCACCGCTCCATCCGTCTGGCAGGCACCTCCACTGTGGACGGGATATCAAAATCAATCAAATTTAACTTTTAAATTTTAACAAAGTCATTAAACATCTTGTTATATTTTAGAAATATTGCCAAAGCCAGAGAAAGATGCTGAAATGCTCAACCACACTTTTATTACCAGACATTCAGACTACTGTAATTCGCTTTTTACTGGATTACCTAAAATGACTATAAGAAAACTGCAGCTGGTTGAGGAAGATGTGGCCAGAGTCTCAACTAAACTAAGGTTAAAATGGACCAAATACCATGAAAATCATCCCTTAATTTGGACTTTAAAAGACCTTAATTTCTTAATTAAGGTGAAAATTCAGGGGTGGTTTTCAAGGTTTTTGGTTTGTGGTATGTCTGTCTGAACGCACCAGAACTTCTCCTGTGGGCATCCATAGCTGGATGCTAGTATATGCTACTTAAAGTAAGTGTTACTGGTTATGAGAACATGTTACATATAAAAAGAAGAAAAGGACTGGAGACACACCGTGGTCTCATCGTCCCTGCCACCAGGTAGGATGTCCTGTCTGCTGGTCGGCCGCCGGCGTGCTGCAATCTGGCGTCCTGCGGCAGGAAGACCGTCGAGCTGTATGACGTCCTGACCTCCTTTTTGTGGCTGGACAACTAAAATGAACCAACAGCAAAGTAAACTGCAGACTCCATCTGGAAGCCCCACTATTTTGATTGATTGATCAGTTAGGCAGCGCACCTCCTCTGCAGGTCTTGTTGAAGCTTCCTGGGATTGACTGCTTTGTTTCGGCTCCCATCCCTGCTCCTCTTCTTCAACCTCCTGCTTTTTCTCCTCTTTGTCTGGTTTCCAATGTAGTGTTGAAGGTCTCTGCTCTCTGGTCTGGCTGTCATCCTGCGCCTCCGTCCCGTTACGGTTCTCCAACCTGTGGCTCCAGTCACTGAAGCCCTCGTCCTCCTCCAGAACCAGGCAGCAGCTGGGCTTCAGCTCCTCATCAGACCTACGAACCAGAAGTTCATTTACTCAGTTTTTAGATACTTGTACTTAACTTGAGTATTTCCATTTTCTGCTACTTTATACTTCTACTCCAATACAATTCAGAGGCCATTGCTACGCATTTACAAGTCTAACCAATTATAATTAGCAGCTTCAGCATTAAGGATGTAAACATTACTGCAGAAATAATTATAATCCAATAAAATAATAATGAGTACTTTCACTTTTCGTACTTTAAGAAAATTTTGATGCTAATCCTTGTACTTTTACTTACTGCATATACAATTTTGCATGCAGGACTTTACTTGTAACAGAGGATTTCTACACTTTGGACCATTTATAAATGTCGTATTTTGAAGACATACAGATGTAAGCATCCATGTCAATGACTTAAAGAATTGATTGAATGTGTTTTCTGTCTTGCATTAGTAAGACCAAAGCCCTTTTTTCTGAACCTGGTTTGAATCCCAGCAGACAGATGAAACACTCGAAGAACTAAGCATGTACGCTGCTGCAGGCTCCTGCTGCGTGACACATGGGAGGAAATGTAGACCACATGTCAAGAATATTTATGATTGTTTGACTAGTGATCATTAATAGTTTGGTGAAAAAAAATAAATACAATTAGACATATTCTCCTTAAACCTGCATTAGCTGATTTTTTTGGCTACTTGAGGGCGACATTAACATTTCCTCTTTTAAGTTGATATGTTGAACATGTTCACAAACAGTTGTTTATTTCCACATCCAGCAGTTATGGAGCAACATTATCATTCATTATCATCATTTGGAGTCATGTTTGTGTCCAGCTGGTGAATATAAGTCCAATATTCACTATCTGTTAGCTCTGTTTCTGCCCTCCACTATGTTCACCAGCTAGTGATAACTGTGTCTGTTAGCAGTTTGGTGCTGAGCAGGTTGTGTCTGGTGGGTTTTTACAGCTTTTTCCCTGAAAACCGCTGCCTGCCGCCACCGAACATGACGCTATGAGAGTGTTGAGAGTGAAGCGAAATGGTAAAGCTACAGCCGGACAGATAAACCCGAGGAGAGCTGATATTCACTACGAACAACGTCTCACATTAAACACAGATTCCCACAGACGTGTTTTCTGTTCTCTGTTGTCAACAGCAGGAGGATCCAAATATTGAACCACAAGGAATTTCTGCTGACGAGTTGCTTCCCCACCAGGTGACCACTCGTAGGTTTCTAACAGGACACGATGTTAAGCCAGGTGGCAGATGGCAGATGGCAGCTGGCAGATGGGACCTGCAGCTTCAGGCTCCATGGAAACGGAGACGGTACTCATGGGAACAACAAACAAAGAGGCAACTGCTGCCTCCCGTTACAGGTCAGGTCAGATCAGCAGACTGAACCTCATCAAATCAAATAACTAAATGTAACACAAATCTACAGAGTTTGCAGATATACAGTGAACAGCACCAAGTTCCCCGTAAAGCACTGGGATCTGTTGGTACAGGAATTTAATTTTGACCACAGAGCAGACATAAGGATGTGTGAAAAGTTCAGACAGACACCACACTGTCTAAAGTAAGAATGAGCACTCGTACATTTGCACGGCCTGTATGACCAGAAGCAAACTTAAAGTAATATTATTCTGAATCTGATTACTTGAACTACTGACCTGTATTAAAACGTATTTAATGGTTGAACAGCATTTGACTTCACTGTGCTGTAAATGAGTCTGCTCAGCAGTGCAAAGTCTCAGGTGATGCGAAAACCTGCTCCGACATCACATCTCTAATCAACCAGAAACTGATGACTCTGCACATTAAGCTGCAGCATCACTGGTCAAGTCCAAGATGTTTCCCCTGTAATCAGCACTACAGGTGATGGAGGCTGATCATGAAGTGTTTGTTTGTGTACTCACTCTGTGTTGTGAGAGAGGTTGTTGTGTTGGGGGCGTTCTGGCCAGGATGGGCTCTCCTCTCCTCTCTGTTTCTCCCTGGCTCTCCTCCTTCGCTCCCGCTCCACCTCCTCTGCATCCTCTTGGCTCCGCTGGGCCGTCACTCTGCAGATTAACAGCACACACGCCTTCATTTAAAAACCTTGCAGGAGCCAGTTAGAGGATTAGATCAGGCTCTGGATACAAACACTTGCAGGTCAGATGAGTTCATTGTTGGTTTTGGCTCTGCACATGAGATCTCTTGACAATAAGAAACGTATATGAAAATACAGAAAAACATGTTAAAACTATGAAGGTTTCAAACTTATTATTTCACACTATTATTTCTGACAGTATCAGTCTGAGTCTAAAATTAGTTGGTCCTAGAAAGCTCGTTCACTTCTTCTGTCTGATCGGTTTTAGGTTCCAGTGGGCCGGACTTAATAACAATAACTCTTTTTATTGTCCAAGAACATCTGGTAGAGTTTCAGCCAGCTGCTGTGTTGTTTCACTTAATTTCAATCTCTGGAGAGAAACAAAGCAGGATGGAGGAAGCAGGGAGACTTTAATCCTGCGTGGTTCTTCATCTCATCATACTTATGAAGGTCTGGAGAACATCCTGTCAAAAAACTGGAATACAAAGACCTTAAAGCAGCCACTTGATTGGCTGTGAGGTTCAGATCCAGACAAGTTTTTCATTCTGATGTCAGTAGATTTAAGGATAATCACTTGTTTTAATCAGTTATGATAAAACGTTCACTAAAGTAATTCTGATCAAAGCTGCAGGAGCACGACGGAAGACAAAAAACACAAGAAATGAACAATGTTTTCATGAAAATACGGTGCAGGTTGTAATAAATCTTTAAACTTTAAAATGAAGGAACGTTATTTACTTTGCACAAATACTTTTTTTAAATGATGTGTTCACTGTCTTTCTCTGTCTCTGTAACGGATCTATAAATAGCTGCAGTAGCTGAAGTCATTGGGTGCTCAGCAGAGACCAGGGTTCGAGTCCAGATGTGGGAAACCTCTTTAGGTTGTTGTTTTATTGTTATTATTATGTAGGCGGTTTTATACTTTAATACTGACAGTATAAAAATGACTAAATGACCTTTGACCTTTTGGCAGGTAACCATATTTGTTTGGAGAACCTCACCTGTAACCTGTAACCAGACCAGTAAAAGCAGCGTCTGAATTGTGTGATAAAACATGCAGATTTTGTTTTGGCCAATTCAATGTAAAAAAAACTTTCACCCAAAATATGAGAAGCAATTAATTCCCCCGACATTTCAACCCAAATCAACACGAGATCATCACGAAAAAAATATCTCTAAAGTGCACATATGAAATCCTGAAGTTAAAGGTTAAGTCTGTTGGTCTGAGGACAAACATGCAGCCATTATGTGAGAAAGTGACCTACATAAGATCATATTCACTAGAGATGCAGCAGGAGCCATATTGGCAGGAGTCAGTCTGGAGTTCGCTGTAAATTTGATGTGTGTACAGGAAGATGGGTCAGCCGGGATAAAGTTTTATTGTTTATTACCTCATCACTGCTGCGTGAAATGCGACAAGGGGAAAGATAATAAAATGCTGTTGCATATTTTGACTAAATAACTATAATTCACTTTGCACTACATGTAATGTGATACATGAGATTTTCTTAATAAAAGCAAATAAAACATAATGAACGATTCTTTGATTTTTAATAAGTCATTAATGAAAATAAGTCTTCAGTAATAGTAATAGTAATAATAATAGTAATAATAGTAATATATTGATCTTTTTCAATATATATATATATATATATATATATATATATAAATAAACGAAAGTAGCTGAAGTGACACTGAAAGTATCAGCAAACTATTAGGATCACTTTTATACGTAATGCCTTCCAGTACAACACCAGCACCAACTAAAAGACCAATAATAAACATAAAGCAGAATTATCACCGTTCTGACTGTCAACAAAACTGAAAATATGATCATCAGAGGAGAATTTATGGTGGAGCTGTTGTGTTGGATCGCATTCGTTTGCACAGGTGTTCCTCATAAAGTGCTCAGTGAGTGTAAAGCAGCAGCAAAATGACTTCTTTCAAAGTCAAATCGATTGTATTGATACGTGGATTGTGCCTTTATAATCAGGATTGTGCCTTTATAATCAGGTATTAGGAATGCTAATGTGGATTTTCTGTATAAATAAAGCTCAATGAAAGTGTATCTGTCACATCTGGTTTTTATTTTGAAATGACACACATATTTATCCAAGTCATCTTTAGACAGTAATGCTGCATTTTTTATTTTTTTTTACTAAGAAGAAGAAGGAAATATTGTAAAAGGGACGTGTATGAAATCACCAACTATAGTAAATGTAGACGAGGCGTGTTTGCTTCATGCAGGTCATTCTGTACTTCCAGGTATCCGCCGCCTGCTGAGACACTTAACATGATGCGGTGAAGCGTGAATGTGAAACGAGCAAATTATGGAGGAAATCTGTCTTATACGCATCACTTTTTCCACCATTTACACAATGAGGCAATGGAGGCCTGGGGAACGGCATTTTCTTTGTGAGTGTGTGACTGTGTGTGTGTGTGTGTGTGTGAGTGTGTGTGTGTGTGTGTGTGTGCGTGCAGCTGAGCAGGAGGGGGTTCAGGAGTCAGCCAGATGATGTCATGACCATTAAGGAAGTTACAGCTATAAAGAAACCATTGAACTCAGAGCACAGTGTCATTTTCAGAGAAGTCAGACAGTAAAGTTCCACTGAGGAAACAAAAAACCGCACTGACAATGATGAACACTAGTTAGAAGACTAAAATACATATTAAAAACAACACTAAAGCTCATAAACAAAGGAGAATAATAATAATAATGATGATGATGAGTCATGATGGTGTGGTGCTTTGAAGGAGACAAATTTAACCAACGTAGAACGAGTGTAAAAAAGAACACGATGAATAAAATGTTGATGTGAGCGTTGAGTTTAGATCCAACTGATCCATATTTTACTTCTTCAGTTTGCATACGTTTATGTTTTGTTGTGTTTTGTTTCTTTGTTTTCTGTCAGGTCGCATCTTCTCACATCACATATTTCACCTTTAATTTGGCCGCAGCTGAATGCTGAAACCAGCGCAGAGGAAGCTGCACATTTCACTTGTTGCATTGTGTTTTCTATGGAAACAAATTGATGCATTCAGGAGATAATCAAGAGTTGGAAAAAAAACAGTATGTTGTTGTTTACATTTGCTTGATTGACACCTGTCTATCACATCCAGCTTTAGTTTATTGTTATTCATAAAGATTTAAATTGACTTTAAATGCCACTTTAGACGCTCAGCAGACGTTACCGTCATGTTTTATGATCCCTGTACGTCTTTCAGGATCTGATAACAGCCGTTTATCCCGACTAGACGTCTGATTTCACAACAGCCGAGCCTGACATGTGATGTGTGTGATGTGTGAGGAAAAACCCTCACACATTATTGAGGCTTATGAAATCGTTGTTCTGATCTATAATAAAAGCTTTTCAACGTGTGCATTCAGCTGTTTTGTTGCTCACCTGTGCATCGAAAGCACCTGAAACCTGAACAAAACAAACTTATAATATTTACATTTGCAACCAAGAAAGAGAAAGAAATTGTTCATTCATCAGTGAGGTTTTGATAAATGTTTTAACTTTAGTTGTTTATTCCAGTCATGGAAAACATGAAAATGTAAATTAAAAATGAAATGAAGCTATATCTTACATTTATTTCAGAAAACATGTAAAATAATAAAAGTTTCTTCTCTTTTCTGGCTCCACGGCGGAGTGAATTCTTTTCAGATTACATCTCAACAAACCTTTCCAGCTTTTTTTTTACTGAATACACAAGTATCCAAGCTCAGTCTAACGGGGATACACACCCACTCTGTCTAATATTATATAATTATCTGTCTAATATCTCCAACATATATATTTTAAAGTATTAAAAATACTCGTGCTGCAGAACCATTTATATCACCATCACTGGCGCATTTACATTAAAACACTGAGGTGGAATTGATTTTAATATTTTATATACAGTTGGGTATTTTTATGTTTATTTTATATTATATGAACTCATTACAGGTGATTTAATAAAATAGTGCAATAAAAACTGAAATACAAGTACCTCAGATTTGTACTCATTTGAACGTCTTAGTTTGTTTATTGTTTATATGTTGTTATTTGTTTGGTTTTATTTCCTGAGATGCTTCTCACCTAAATAAACCGTCAGAAAAGTCCAAATCACCTCCTGCAGGTACGAATGTCATCATGTGTTGAAGTTTGATGTCTCACCTGATGAGGTTCTGCAGCAGCTGTTTGCTGGAGCTTTTCCTTCTGATGGAGTCTGACATGGTGGCTGCTCCTGCTCCTGCTCCTGCTCCTGCTCCTGCTCCTGCTCCTGCTCCTGCTCCTGCTCCTGCTCCTGCTCCTGCTCCTGCAGGTTGTCTTGTATCCTCCAGTATTGGTCCTGGTTCTGAACTTGGTTCCACTTCTGGTTCTGGTTTCCTCCAGCTGCCCTCTGGTTCTTCTGCCTCTGTGGCTCATGTTGGCCTCTCCCTCCCTCTCTCCCTCTCTCTCTCCCTCTCTCTCTCTCTCTCTCTCTCTCTGTTTAGGCGCAGCTCTCTCCACCCTCCATGTGGTTCTCATTGAAACATTTTGACCCCCCCCCTCAGCCTAAAAGGGGTCATGTGACTCTCCCACGAGTAAGTAAGATGATATCACTACAGTGGATCAGTGATGCATGCATATTGTATATATTTACATTGTGTAGTATAGTATCACATGAACATCTCTGTACTGTTATTACATTTACATCTGTCTAAAAATACAACAGTAACTGAGTTTTATCCTTTACTTTGTTTATTTTTATAAAGTAAAAGTTTTGGACTGAAAAATGAGTAATGAGTAAAATAACAAGTTTTAAATATTATGGGTCAAGTTGGTTTATTTGACTTTTTGTTTTTTCTTTTTAATTTAAAAACTTGAACACACAATATGCAATTCACATATGCTGCTTGGAGTCTCTCCATCAGAGTAATAATACAAGAAAAGTAGCATTGCATCATGGGAGTCTTCATTGTAAACAAACACCGATGAAACAACAACAACGTGAAACTGTTATGGATCATCTGGATTTGAACACTGTTGGAAATATTTCTGATGATGTAAATACAAAACTCAACCAAATACAGAACAAAGATCTAGTGGTTTTTAGATTTTATAATGCAGAAAAGTTGCATATTATACCTTTAAGTTCACTAGTTTAAATGTGCACATCATGGATGAAGTTTTTTGTTTCTTATATTTCTGTGTTTCTCACAATCTGTTGTTATTATATTATATATAAAAATGTGTTTAGCAAAAGAAAAAAATAAATCAAACGAATGAATGAAAAAAAGTTGACATCAAGGTGACAAAAAGAAGAATGAATTCCCAAAAAAATGCAGAAGAGCTTTTATTATAGATCAAAACAAGACCGGTGCATATTGATCACTGATCAATCGTTCCCTCTTTCTTTTTTTTTGTGGACAATAAGATAAAATTCAACTTTGCGTTTACGGCCTTGAAAAGAGCAGAACTTTAAGTCCTAGAAGAAGCTGATGTCTTTGTTTACACTGTTTAAAACTCAGATATGTGTGAAGCTGAGGGAGTAATGAGTGTGTTGGCTCTGTTTACTGTCCAGCAGGTTATGAATAAGATATGTCAGCTCAGAACAGGAGCAGCTGCTGGAGGCGCCGAGCTCCGACTACCGAGTCACATCACTGTTGGTGCCTCCCGGGCTGCTGCTGTCTGTTTATTTGTTTGTTTATTTATGTTTAGATGAACATAAAGCGCTCTGCTTCGTAGCACAAGGACAGAAGTGGAACTTTTCTCTTTAAAAAATCTCTCTCTGTCTATCAGTCCAACACACACAGATGTGCATTAGGTCACTCAGGCATTTCCAGCCAACTCTCATTTACACACACACACACACACACACACTGTTGCTTGCTCGCCCACCCCCCCAAATCCCACAGGAGCTTGAAACGCTCACAAACACTCTACTAAACGGTTGCCACGGCAACACTCCCACAGCACTTAACACAGTCGGACTGTCGAAACAGCTCGGCAAGAGGCTGAAGGGGGACGGAGGGAGAGAGAGAGAGAGAGAGAGCCGACGCCCCGGCCGCCAGCTTCAACACTTCCTCCAATGTTCAGTTTATAGAAATAAACCACAAAACAAAAACAAAATAACCCACACAAACACAGCAGTAAACAAACAGATGATAATCCATTTATAAACAATTTATTAACATCTATTACTGAAGACTTATTTTCATTAATGACTTATTGAATATAACCTGATAACTAACATTGTTGATGAATTTATTTTCATTTTTCCAGGAGGTAAAACTATGACATACAGCAAATGTTATGGTGGAAAAGAAACGCAACCTAAAAAAAATATGCTTATTAATGACTTATTAATGCTCATAAAGTGTTAAATAATGTTTATTAACTACGAATTAAACCATTAATTAATTAATGCTGTATAAAGGGTGCTTTGTCATAAAGTGGTTTGAATTCTAACAATGTTTCACTTCCACAACTTGAACCTGAACTGATTTATTTTTCAAAACACAAACGGTGTTCTGGTGCCGTTGTTTTCTAAGACTTTCAATCAACAATAAATGACCGTTGTTGATTCATCATTGATTTGTAGCTGCAACTATCAATTACTGAAGAGAAGAAGAACATTTGTCCTAAGATACAAACCTACTGGTTGTTTGTTTGTTTGTTTGTTTACTTGGTGGAACCAACATTTTCTCTTCACCTTTTGTATATTGTAAGTATTGAGATCAATTGATCGATCGGTTGTTGGATGGATTGCATGTCCGTTTACATTTTAGATTTAAAAAAAAATTAATTTTAAGAGCTGCATTGTTGACAGTCATGTTTGCTAGCTACTCACGTCTTCTTCTTTGCCTTTGCTGGAAAATTGCAGCTGTAGCGCCACCAACTGTCAATCAGTGGAATAGCATCAAACTGTTGCTAACATTAGAGCACTAATCGTCTGCTCTCTCTCTCTCATTATCCATCACCCCTTCTCTTTGTTGTCACAGTTATGTTGAAGGATGTGTTATTATTTCATAATTTTATTATACATTTTAAGAACTCAGACTGAAGGTTGCAGCTCTGTTCTCCCCTCTGGGCCCAAACACCCGTCATACTCTCACTACAGTAAACGTTGCCAGCTGTCCCGTAAAGACGGCGTCACAAAGAGGAAAGCAGCCGCTGCCGTTTCACTCCAGACACATGAGGGAAGGGATTCAAAGTGAGTGACGTCAAGCAGGAGCATTCAAGAGCTAATCCAAGAAAGTTGAGGTGCTTGTTGAAGGTGGTACACAGCGTGGAAAGAAAAAAAAACCCTCTTTGTTTCAGTCAAACAATGGACTAATGTAGTCAGACATTCATAAAATCTGTTGCAGAAAGTGTTGAAATATGAACTCACTGGATGGAAAACAAGCTTCATAGCAAATTTAGGAAAAAATGATGTGGGTGTAAAGTGCATTAAAGCCAAGATTTGATTTTGCATGGTTTGTATTGACTTTAATGAACATCCCCAACTCGCTTTCAAAGAAATCCGTGTTTTCTGGTAGTTCTCACCTGCATAAAACAGCTTTTAGCTCTGCTAGTGTAGATTTACCATCAGAAGCACTGGGAGGCTTCAATGGTAGCATGGTCGTAGACCCTTGTTTCGACCGTATCACTTGCTAAGACAATAAAGAAAGAGAAGACCTGCTGAGTTCGTATGTTCAACATTTTTCCTGTAATAAATTATGAGAATGTCCGAGTGACTGAAATGTTGTGTTTTCATGTGATAGCGATCCAGAACCAGGATATGCAATCTGAAGGTCATGAATCAAGGCTACAGAAAGAGCTCTCTGTTACATCACACAGCTGAAGACTGCAGTGTCTGTGTCTGTATTCATCCACAAATCAAAAACTCTGACCTCAACTTTTCCAAAGGTGAAGGTGCAAATGAGTCATGCGAGTTCCCTCCACTACGTATTCGATTTAATCTCCCTTACACTCAAATTTCTTTCTTTCTTTTTTTTTTTGTATCTGCACTAAAATTCTTGCAAAAAAGAGAGTTTGATGTCAGTAGTTTGTTTCGAAACAACCTCTGTAAACATGTTCAGTGGCGTCTGCCTTACACAGAACTACTCTCCAGAGACTGAAAATGTGATCACTGTTATTAGACTTTGGAGTCGATTCTAAACAAACTAACAAACTGACTCATTGACATGTTTTTAATAGTTTTTGGACAACAACAGAGGTCTACGGCACAGAGGAATAACTTATATTAGGCTTTGGATACATAATACTTGTTAGTAGATCAATTCATTGTTGGTTTGGCTCTGCACATGAGTTTTGCTGGCAATAAGAAGAAATATAGAAAACCTCCAGCCTTATTAAGAAAATATTAAATTAGTTTTTGGCTGAAATCAAACTTATTTTGTCAAATGAATCAACAGCTGTAGCTCTTTTGCTGCTAACAATTTAACCACCGGTGGCACCGTACGCTGTTGGTCGTAACTGTTTGAGCCAAGTGGAAGGTCAGAGTTCAGATTTCTCTTTTATGTTGGCCTCTGGGTTTGAGTAGTAAAGTAAAGGCTGTGTGGTTGGGGTTTTTTTTGGTGGTTTTATGCTGAATGTTTTAGCAGCATTATCTTAAAGTAGAAGTCACTTTCACTGTCACAACTCACCACCCGAGACTGCTGCATTGTAAACACAACCTTACCTCTAACTGGTTGGGTGTAGTTCAGCATGTCTATTTGAAACAGGCCTGTATGTGTGTATTTGTGTGTAAGGATGTGTGTTTGAGCAGCCTGGAAGAAGCACAATGTCTGCCACCTGGTGAGCGTCTAACTGTACTACACGCTACCGGGGAAACTGAATAAACCGATGTTCCTTTGGTTCAACTCCAAAGATGTTTTAATCATAACTAAACCATTATTCTGTACATTTAAAAATCTTTTTTTTTTTAATTTGAAAAAATAAATATCTTTAACATGTCCATGTTCTTGAATTAACTTAATGAAATCACGACTTTGTTAAACAAAAATCTGACAGGATGTTCTCACCAACCTAAAGATAAAACATGCACCATTTCATCCAAAACGCAGGATGATCACAAACCAACCAACCAACCGCAAACTATTATCAAAATATGTAGAGCCCAGTGTGAAACACAAATATGTTTTCATCGCTTTTTTGCATCTAATTTTGTACAAATTATGTATACAATTATATGACTGATGATCATTTTCCAAATCACAATTTCTTTTATTGGTTTCCATTTCCGTGTGCCATAAATAAAGAGGCTAAAGCAGGAGTGATGCGCTCACGTCTCTTGGTTCTGGTTGAAAACCTGGCAGCCGAGGTCTGTACAGTCTGGGGTCGATCAATAGATTTCCAGGCGTAATGAGATGACGGCGTGTAAAATAACCTCTGTGTCTTTACAAGTTCAAATATTTCTGAGATAAAAATTGCACAAATGTTGTGAGCTGCTCCAAACGTAACTTTCTGTCAAACCAGACGCCAAGATTTCTCACAACAAGAACAATATTTTGACATCCAGTTTTTGACAAGGCGGTTATTAAGTGAACTCAGCATCGGAGGGTCAGTGGCTCTAACAGACGGGTACATCAGCGCATCATCAGCGGCTCTAACAGACGGGTACATCGGCGCATCATCAGCGTAACAATAGATAGCCACCATTTTGGTTTTCATTTCATCATCAATTCTGATTTTGATTTCAGTTTCTCAAATGTGAATATTTTCTGGTTTCTCTCTATGACAGTAAACTGAATCAAGGTATTTGGGAAACCATTTTCTGACATTTTGTGGATCAATACACTAATCGATTAATAATTAAGCCTTTCTATTCCTCATTATTTTTTATTTTATTCTGTTTGTCTCATTTTGAGTTTTTAGTCGGGATTTTTGTATAAGCTTTAACCTCCTACCTCTGTTTGTTTACTTGTATGTTTGTTTTAATTAGTTTTATAAATCTGTTTTTTATTACAGAGCACAATCAGAGGAGAAATAAACATTCATATAATTTTCACAAACTACCAAATCAACAATTTCACACAAAAATATTTTCTTATACACTCGTTACTTCACTCTGTCTATAACTCGACCCTCAGTCTCTCAGAACAAGCATATGACACATCTGTGAAGCATTCATGACTGAACAGCTGCCAGTTTTACTAAACACAGCGAGGGATTTGCTGCTCAAGATTAAAAAACAAAAATCCAACCACAGTAACTCCAACATATACTTCATCTAACTTTTAACACATTACAGATCTCCTTGATCTTGTTTTAATTTATTTTTCATCTGTTTCCATAATTACCATCGAAGATCTTCTCGTCCGTCTCAGACGTTTCACTCCCGCCGTCCAGCTGACTGTAGTGATTTACAGTCTGAGCAGCAACAAGAATCAGTTTCATCCCGTGTTTCCATTACAACATGGACACGGCTCACAGTGAGTTATGAACATGCTTTTGGAGCGTCTGTTTCCATGTTCCACCATGAAATAATTAATTCAGTGAGTTTTCAAGTCATGTTTTAGTTTAGTTTTTTAACCTTCAATCAACCAACTTTGTACACATACAACCATCTAGAGTTGTGCTGAGTCATGTGAACGCTTGCAGCTTCTTGAGCCATCCTAGAAAGAAAAAAAACCCTCCCTAATGGATAAATTATCAGACAAAGAAATATTTCAAGCTGACGTGCGAGTTATTACCATCTTTGTATAATCCAGTCCAGAAAGTTCTGCGTTTTGTCAGATGACTCAAATGTCGTCTATCGAACCCGTTTATGAAGCCAAAATTTCTGTGGTTGCAGTTTCTCTAATATCAGGATTTGTTGCTTTTATCCGTTTATATTATTGTAAACTGAATATCTTTTGGGGTTCAGACTGTTGTGTATGTGTATGTGTAGTCTGTCCTCTTTCCAGGTCTCCATGGTGATAATGTGATGGAGGTCAGAGGTCAGGCCTCATCTGTTTTTGGTGGCTAGTAAACCTGAAACACACCAACTGTGGAAATCCATCATAATCATTTTATTTAAGGATGTTAATTTAACTGATGACGCCGCATAGTGCAACTCACCTGACTGCACCATTTCTTAGTGATAAATGAATAAAAAAAACACCCCTTATAGATGTAAACAGAAGAAATATACTGCACATTAAAGGTTAAATGATGCATCAATTTATTTTGATACCTTTGTCGATTGATCACAGTGCAAGTAAAGTCTGAATTATACCTGAAACCAAAGAGAAAACATTTAGTGAATCTCGTGAAACTCGTGTGTTCAAGTCTTCAGATTTAAAGCATTTTAACTAAAATCCTCATCGTAGAATTTGCCTTCAATCAGTGAGTTAACTTCCTGACATCTTTTAAAGATCAGGTGTCACCTGGGCAGGACATGCTCCTCTCCAGCTGCTTTAAAGATTCTCCCGTCAGCGTGCGGATCTCGTCGTTCAGCCGCCGCTGGCCGTCCAGGGTCAGGTGCCAGAAGCACGACTTCCTCTTGCCATCTCGGCACAGCTGGTTGCAGGTTTTGCGGAAGCTGTTGTTGAAGCACAGGTTGTGTCGGATGGTGTTCTTCCAGCCGTCAGGAGCCGTCTGAAAGAAGGGGAAGTGTTCTCTGGGAAAGGACGTGAAGGAGCATTTTGGGGAAATATGAAAAGTTTGATATAATTTCATTTGTGTGTGTGTGAGCTGTCCAGAGTTAGGTTTAGCCTAGCTTAGCACAAAGACTGGAAGCAGGTGGAAACTGCTAGCCTGAAGAAAGTGTTTTTTTCTGCAACTTCAAACATGTCTATTTGGTCAAATGTTTGTCGTATTATCTCACTTCATGGGAGTTTAAGTTCTGACCTTGTGAAGTTGTAAATCTGCTGGACTTTGAGGCTCCCGGTGTGGCTGCTCTTAAGCGCCAATGCGATGAGGATGCAATAATTGACTGGAGGACGAGGCCAGCATCCTGGTTTCAGGTTCTTACTGTCCTGAAAACGTCACAAAACACCAAATGAAGGTCTCTCGTATTTGTATTATTTCAGGAGATGATCGATGAGACTCCTACGTCCCGCTGAAGGAAGCCGAGCCGGGACAAAGCTTCACACCCTCACCCTGACTTTTATGGTTCGCCCCTTGCGTCTGCTCTTGGTTGTTCGGCAAGAGACGTCTTCATCCTTTATCTAACAGTCAAAGACACAAAAAAGAAAAGAAAAACAGTCACCTACATAATTAAAGTATCTTATAAATGAAGGAATCAACTATAACGATCCAATATTATGATCAACATTGACATTCTTCACTTTATGATCAATATTGAATGGAGGACTCAAATGTTTGACCAACAAACGTCTTTACCTTGTAAGACCGAGAAAAGCAACAAATTTAAACATCTGAAAACCCCAAAACCATCAAATGTCCGGCCCCTTTGCTTGGAGGGAAAAAGATGACTGAAATGATTATCAAAATAGTTTGATGACTGACTGATCAATCACACTCAGCCAGGTAACGTGTAGCATAGTGACTGCTGACGTCTGCAGTGTATATACCAGGTACTCAGTGGAGTGCAGCAGCTTCTCCTGGATGGGAGCATCATGAGGAGCAAACATGTGGAGCTTTGTGGTCCCTGCGAGTTCCAGCGGACTCGTTCGGATTTCTTCTGCATGTTGGCAGAAACTCAGCTGATCTGCTGCATTTTCTCCGTACTGGATCGGGCAGGCGATGTTGGGATTCACTAACAGCCACAGGTTTGGCTTCACAAAGGTGTCTGATGGACGAGGACAAGAAAAAAAATAAAATAAAAAGATGATTGCGCTTTTAGCAATGAAAGAAGGATGGTAAAAAAAGGAAAATGCAATAAACACATTTATTACATTTTATTAATACCTCGTTGAGGAGGACAGACATGATCATTGATCATAAATGCAGCTTCAGGCCTCAAAGATAAGATAAGATATACTTTATTGATCCCACAACGGGGAAATTTACTTGTTTCAGCAGCGGAAAGAGGGAAAAGAAAACAGTGTACATATTTACAGAAAAATGTACAGAAAAAAATTACTGATTTACAGAAGTATAAAAACAGGTACGTACAAGAGACTACAACATGATCAAGTGCAGGTGTTGTAAAGTCTCACAGCAGCAGGAATGAAAGACCTGCGGAACCTCTCCTTCTTACACCGTGGGTGTAACAGTCTGCTGCTGAAGGAGCTGCTCAGAGACCCCACAGTGTCGTGTAGGGGGTGAGAGGTGTTGTCCATGATGGATGTCAGCTTAGCTAACATCCTCCTCTCACCCACCTCCTCTGTGGAGTCTAGAGGACAGTCCAGGACAGAGCTCGCTCTTCTACCAAGAAGGCATTTCAGTGAGAAACAGAAACTCCACATAAGACTACAGGGACATTTTCCCTCCACTCACCTGATGTTTTATCGTACCAAATGAATTCATCTTTTCTTCTTGAGGCTCTTGCAGAAGGTCTCTGAACTACGTATTGATCATTCAGTTTGTCATCTGTCAACAGCGAGAAACAAACTTCACACACTGACAAACTGCACTTTAAAACAGTTGATTCGACATTTAGACACAATTCAAGGTTCCTAACATAATGCAAAACTTTTCTCTCATCGTTTTTGATTGATTGCTGATTACTGTCCTTTAACCTGCGGTGAGCCGAAACAGCAAAGAGGAAAAAAAGACAAGTGTCACCGTGATGAAACTGGTCGGTGGTTGTTGCCAGTTTGAGCTCCTTGTCCATGTCCCAGTCTGTCAGGCCGACAGAGCAGTGCAGGTCAAAGAGTCGCGCTTTGGTTCTCAGTTGTAAAGTCATGGTTGGATGAGGTTTACTGAAGCTCTCTGATATTTGATGCAGGTGAACTGACACACAGCAGCTGGAGCCTGATTGGACTCAATTAAACCTAAAGAGAGTTCAGCTTGTGCTTCACAGGTCAATATTTGTGCCTGCAGTTAACAAATATGAATTAAATACATCTGAATTTGCTTCATACATCAAATTAAATAATAATTATAAATGAAAAAAAAAGTTTTTACACCTAAAGTTTGTTCTTTCAGTGTCGGACTGAAATATCTCAAATCGTAAAGTGTCATTCAGATATTCGTGGATCAATCAGATCAGAGGATCAATCCTACTGATTCTGTTAATCCTCATGTTTACCATATATCTATAATCTGTTAACTTTTCCTCGAGCACCAAGAAAATTTTGAATTTCTTCATAGTTTATGATCAAATACCTCCACAATTAATGACATTCACATCAGCCTGAGTCGAACTTTGTGTCCAGTGTGAATTAAATGCTCAACTTCATTTTTTAAATATAAAAATGTGTTTGCGTTTATATTTCCTAACGATCAGCTCTTCTGTAAAGCACGTTGAACTGCACTAAGCTGAATGAAAAATGTGATATAAACAAGAAGTAAGATGCTGAATATGATATTATTTATTGATATTTTACCTGATAAACATACGTAGATTAGCTTTGCCATTGTGAGCATTTGGCTCAGAGTTTTGCTGTGTCTTTATGGGAGATATCTGCTAACATCGGTAAACTTTTCTCTTTCAACACTTTTAAATGTTTCGACATTTCTCATCCGTCACTTTAACAAAAACCTGAGAAAATTTCGAAGCCATTTCTGAGTTTCTCCAGACCTGCGTCACTGCAGTTCAGTCCGTTTTTATTTTTAGTCACATTTACAATACACATTTCACAAATAAGAAACAGATCAAAACGGCAACAAATCAATTTGTACAGCATGAGAAAAACAAAATCATATAATCATCTTTAAATATCTATATATCTTTTTTATAGTTTAAACATTACATCTGTCATATACTCACATTGTTTTGCCTCATTTCAGAGTTCGTGAGATCACACAGGAGCAGTGACAACGCGGACAGAAAACTCCTGTTCAGCTGGATTATTTTTAATATCTGACAACAATCTAGTTAAGACGACAAATCAGGTGAGACTCACATATTTCACTCAATAGTTTCTGGGGAAAAACCACAGTAATGACCAGACATGCTGACAAAACCTAGCACTAAAACAAAAATAAATAGAGGTTACATAGAGCCGGGTGGTCGCTGGTACTGAGCGGAGGAATGTTTTTCTGTCCACCTGGAGCTGGACGAGCTCAGGGGCAGAGCTTTGACGTTAATTAGTCTTTTTTACAGATTCTGGTAGGTGATAAAACCAAGAAAAAAAAATACAATATACAAGATCTTTAACTGTTTCATTTATGAACATGATCTCAACAGGGTGATTAGTGTTTGTGTGCTGGGAGTCCAGGTGAAAAATGAAAAGAGAGGTGAATGTTTGGAAGTCACTTCTCTTGCACCAGATTTATGTTCCTTTCTAGTTAAAAAGTTAAATATGTGTTATACTTTGTAAACTATAATTAGCCTGACTCGCTTTATAACTCGGGTGTCGAGAACCAATTTACACCAACGAGTAAAGAATGGAGGAAATTTAACATCGAGGCATGAGGATCTTTAAACACCAGGGTGGGACTGGAGACACTGTTCAAGGCATAAGACTGAAAGAAATGCCAATGGGATGAAGGAAGAGGTGGGAGGTGGGAGGAAGGAAGGGGAGGCTCAAAAGATAGGAATGTAGTTGTCGATCTTGGCGCGGTGCCGCTGGGCGATGCACTCGGCGATCCAGACGATGTTCCTGCACTCCTGCTCCTTCAGCTTGACGTAGGCGTAGAAAACACTGAAGTGGAACTGGTTGAGGAAGGCCAGTTTGTTCAGCTTCACCTGCAGGAGAGGAGGTGGGGGGAGAAGGGAAAAGATACAGGAAGTAGTTCTTAAATTCAAAGCAATAACTCCTGTTCAAATAACTGTACTAACCCACAATATAAGTAAGCTTCTCTGTGTGTGTGTGTGTGTCACCTCGTGTTCGAAGAAGCGATCCTCCAGTGTTTTGTCTCCTGGGTTGCTGCCGGCACCTTCAAACAGCAGTTTATACTCCTGAGGATGAAGTGAGCGGACGAGTTCAGACACAGTGAAACTAATAAAACTCTTGTTGACAGAGACAACAAGACACAAACGGGGACAAACGGGCATTTGGACTTACAGGATAATAATCAGCCACCGCCTTGACCTGCTCGTAGTCATCAGCCCGAGCCAGCTGAGCAAGGCCTTCTGGGTAAAGCTTGCCGCAGTGGGGAAAGAGCTTGGCGCGGTCCTCCTTGGACAGCTCTGTGCCAAATGAGTTGATGGTGATGATGAAGGCTCTCCTGTCAGCCTCGAACTGCAGCAGAAACAGGAAGATCAGCGCTGAGCACGTTTTACACACACACACACACACACACACACACACACACACACACACACACACACACACACACACACACACACACACACACACACACACACACACACACACACACACACACACACACACACACACACACACACACACACACACACACACACACACACACACACACACACACACACACACACACACACTTTTATCTCACCAGAGCCACTCAAAGTACGACACTGCTCCGATATAATGAACAGTACTTTACCCACAGTTAGTTTACGTCATTTTGTTTTGTAGATAAAAAGCTAATTTAAAGAGCCTGTGTGTGTTTTTGGTAGTTTTCGCCTTAAAAAAAAAGCAGAGCAGAAACTCACCTCCAGAATGGGACACATGGTGTCAGCCGTGGTTCCTCCCAGGTTGGAGCAGAACTTATAGAAGGCCTCCAGATACGCCTGAGAGGACACGGTACAAAATGTCTTTTAGGCAACCAATAAACAAACAAAATCACCTCAGTTCTTGTTTAAAATATTATTATTATTATTGATTAAATGATACACCAAATTGTAAACTAAATCAAATCATCTCACTGTGTGTTGTCCTGCAATTTCCATCAAAATATTTTTAATATTTGAGCTGCTGTCAACATCTTTTATCATTTTTAGACTTCTTTTACCTTATAAAGTGTGTTACGAATGATTTCAATGTTCATTTCGTCCAGGTCCTGTTCAGATATGCAGTCCTGGAAGAACGCAGCTGAAAACAAAAGACACGATTGATCACAATGTTCTGCACCGTCTCTGGAGACGTTACTGTTCAGTGTTCACATCCTCTCTGGTTTGAACTGCAGATTACGCAGAGACACGTACCGAGGGGCGTGTCCACCAGGATGGCGTTGTAGAGCTCGGCGGGAGTCTGAGCGATGTTGACCGCCTCCATTTGCTCGAAGCTGCCCAGCGGATGGCACTTTGGCACCAGCTCGGAGATGGCCCGCTGGTGCAGGGTTCCCGTGATCAGCAGGATGACGTTATCGATCATATAGCTGTACCTGAGGTCGGCAGGCAGGAAGGGAGAAGTCAGTTTTATCTCTATGCTATCTATCCGTCATTGATTAGTTTAGTTTTTCTGTCTAAATTATCATACAGGTACTGTTGCATGTTTTAACCCACTTACTACACAATCCTTTCTTAATTCTCTCTTGTTCTTAGAAGTCAGAGCACATTTGAATGCAACACATGACAATAAAAAGGCTGACTGAATATTCACTGTGATGATTAACAACTTCAAACAAGTTTCAACTTTATCCAAGCTGACGTCATCAATTTCTTATCTGTCTTGTGAGCAAGAAAACAACCAGAAAACTTATGGTATGCTTTGAAAAAGAAATGGTTGTCATGAGTGTTAAATGCGCCAAAAACATCAGATCTTTATTGACTTACATACAAGAACATCAACAGGGAAAATCTCGGTTCAACAAGTCAGTATCTGCAACTTTTAGCTTACGTGATAAAATCCATGAAGCTGGCCAGCGGCTCATACGACTGGTTCCTCATGTGGCGAAACTCCACCACCATTTTCTCCTTCAGCTTGTCGTCAATGACGGACACGGTGAGAGGAGACGCCTCGTTTGCCAGGAAGCTGCCATAGTCCGTGCTCTGCAGGTGGAGCTTCAGGTCTGCGGAAAAGACACACGGACAGAGAAAGTGGCGTCGTTATCAAAAGTTTACATGGACGAAACATAAAAGCTACTCCTCCGTATCACTGGGTTTTAGCCAGTATATTAAGTATTTAGAAAAAACCCAAATCAGAGGCAGATTTCAGAATACCCTCTCAAGATAACTTATCCACACACAATAAATAGTGGTCAGGTTCATTTATAGTTGGCACAATATACTGGTTTTGACACTAATCTGTTCTGCTGCGGTCGGCCAGATGTTATGTATTTATAATAAAGTATCTCTTTAGAAAGACACTGGTTGCCATCTACAACAAATAAAACTAATGTGAGACTGAAGATAAAGTCTGTTTTATTGCTTATTAACCTACATGATGATTTAAAAGCTACGCTGTTTAATTAATATCTTTAATTTCTGGTCTGATCCGTGTTGTTCTTGCTGTAATCATCCCTCCTGTTTGTTACATACAGTGTTTTTAAAGTTCCTCTTTTTGTTCCTATACTTCCACCACAGCTCAACAGGGAAACACAAAGAGGGGATTTGATGCTAAACAGACTGTAAATGTGTCAGATATCCACTTGATATGACTAAACTCACACTGATGAAGCCTCATATAAAATGACTGGACACTGTTGATTTTGGCCTCCATCACTTACACTGAAAGCTCATTTGAAGCAGATCTTTAAATAATCAGTATAAACAGGAAAACATCTTTTACTGTTCACATAGACAGACTTTAAAAATAATGAACTCGTCCTTTAACCCAAATCAAACGTCTCAAATAAACAAAAAAATAACAATAACGTCAGTTATATGGATGCTAATCAGAAAACGGTCGCAGTCAGTCAGTTTACTGGTTACTAACCATAATAAAACAATAAAATAGAGCTAAAACACGTCATGGTGTCAAAGCTGCAGTGTGTAACGCAACTGTGTAAAATCTACAGCAAATTTCACTTCCTCTAAAATCCAATTATTAATGAATACACGACAGGAGCGGCTAGCTAACGTTAGCACTGCGCTAGTTAGCCAAGCCGCCTATGATTAAGGGTTAATGATATTCCTCCTTTAACCTGTGCAAACCAGCGACAATGGAAATTGATGACAGGCACTTGGTGACAATGATACACAATTAGACGGCTAATGTGATAAAAAAACGACATTATCGCTCATATAAACCAAGCTAAGTGGCTCAAAATGACAGCTAGCAGCGGCAGCTAGCAACTAGCCGTTATTAGCCGTTAGCTGTCGTCTGTTTCAACTCACCTTCCAGAGTTTCGCACTGAACAAGGTTTAAATAATCCGCTTGGGACAATATCCCCGCTTTAAAGCCTCTCACCAGCCCCTCGAGGTAGCCGTTATCGACGTTAAAATACAGCTCGGAGAAAGGCATCCTGTCCGACCGTCAGATCTGTCTCTACAGCAGGAGAACCGTCCGTCCGGCTGCTGAGCGTCAGCTGACTGAAGCACGTGACTGTCATCTGACCAGAGAGAGAGAGAGCGCGAGAGAGAGAGAGAGAGAGAGAGAGAGAGTGTGTGTGTGTGTG
Organism: Pampus argenteus; assembly: GCA_036937835.1. Classification (NCBI taxonomy): domain Eukaryota; kingdom Metazoa; phylum Chordata; class Actinopteri; order Scombriformes; family Stromateidae; genus Pampus; species Pampus argenteus. The sequence continues at coordinate 25,323,916 of CM072862.1, forward strand.
TGTGTGTGTGTGTGGTAAATCATTAGTTTTAGGATGAAGCCTTGGTTTAAAGTTAAGGAACATTAAATGTTATATTAAGGTTAGAGTAAGGGTTAGATACTTGGTTTTAGGGTTAAAGGAGAAGTTCACAATTTTTCAAGTTGGTATTAAAGTCAGGTGTCCGTATAAACACTGTAATCATTGACCACCTCCTATATGATGATTTAAAGGCTTTGTTGTCTTTAAATTCCGGATTAATGATGATTAAAACTGACTAATTAAAGATCCTCTTCAAATACACATTAAATGTAAGTGATTTGGGACAAAATCCACAGTGTCCACCAGGGGCAGCAGAGGCATAAACCACACAGGAAGTTGTCAACAACAAGGGACAGAGGACCAAATGACTGGGTTATTTTTTTTCCCTTCGTTGTTTTTTCATACAGTTTTTGGAAATATGCACTCGTTTACAAAAGTTCGTCCAATCAAATGTGTGGGGAAGGATTTAAGCCTCAGCTGTCATATAAAACGGTAATATGGAGAGAGACAGGAAGTGATGTGTGTTTCGATATCATGTTTCATCTCTCCTTCCTGATCCAACAACAGGTTTGAGGCCTTCGTAGCTTCATTTCTCTCTGCAGCTATTTATCACCTTAAACTCTAAGCCCCGCCTTCCTTTATTGGTCCAATCAAATGCAAAGGATTTGATTGGTAAATCAATCTTATAACTGTACACACATCAAATATTCTGTTTCACTGGGAAATGTGGAAGCTAAAGACACTCTAACTTCTGTTTCATGAGACCTACTATTTTTTCTTCCTCCCCATTGACTTGAAAGGGTTCCCATCTGGTTCCCATTTTCAAAGCCTCACTGGTACATTTCTTCTTAATGGTCAGCTTGATGTTTACAGCAAGAAAAACCTACTTAAAAAACCTGACTGTTGTTTTAGGACAGACTTGAATAATTGTCGATCCTGCCCTTTAAACTCAGATCTCTAAAATAATAGATGACAGGATGTAGTTCTACTGAGTCTCCACCAGATGGTGGTAATTAAATATCTTTTACTGTTTTTGAGCTCTGTAGTGTTAAATTCTTAATAAATATTCATAACTATGTATGCCTTCTTCCCCAAACTTAAACTTGTTGCTTATTTAGTAATGACTATAATCACCTATAGTCACCTTCCAATAGAAAACAATCAACAATCCAAATCCAGTATATTGTTTGACATAATGAATGAAGTGTCAACCCATAACAAAGGCACGTGATTGCATGAATGCTCGACATTTCTGACAGTATTGGATATTTGGCCAATTAATATGTGAATATTAGGGTTACACCTAGCTTAAACAGCTGATTTAAATGATCTGCTTGTTATCCAGCAGCTTCAGGAGTTCATAACGAACATTGATTATTCAAATCTGAACTGTGCTGGAGCAAAGGAGAGATCTAAAACATGGAGGCAAAAAAAAATCATTGCATTTTAGGGAGAGGATTTAGTTTAAGGTTAAGGTCAGTACAGTGAACCCTCGTTCCGTGAAGTAGTCAGCTTTATTTTTTACAATTATTATACAATACAATACTGAAACCAAAACCTGTTTTCAGGCCCAAGCGTTTGTTTTGTACTGTAAGGTTGGGGTAATCAGATTAAGTAATTCAGCACCATCTAGTGGAGATAATGTGGAACATCGTCATGTGATCTGATATTTTTAATCACACATTTTATCACAGTCTCTGGCGTTGGCATCAGGTTGGACGAGTTTAAAAAAGGAAAAAATTCAGATGTAAGCAGACACTCAGAAATGAGGAGGAAGAATAAGGAGCGTTGTCTGTTTTAATGCAGTTCTACAGTGTTTTTAATACGATCTGGATGTGAACGTGACAGGTAAGAACTGCACTGTTTTGATGAACTGTTTTATACTTTAGGCAGGAACACTATGACGGTATTTTTTCTGTCTATACATTTATTACAGTCTCTTCTTTTTTACTTTGAGGTTAATCATTTTTTAAATGATTTACTTTTCATGGTTCAGGAGTAGCTTGTCTGTTTGTAAGTCACAAAACCGGTCAGACAATTAAAACTATTATATCTATTACTATGAATAGAGATACACTAGAGCATGTGTGTTAGTGTTTCTTATACTCGTGTGTGTTGCTTGTTTCGTTAAAGGTGAACACTTCACTAATGAATGTGTGTGAGGACAAAGAGGAAGGGGTCTCTACCTCTAAAGCCGATCTCTCTGGGCAACATGACAGCCAGACTGAAGCTACGAGGTAAGGTAAACCTCTGTCTGACTGTCAGTTACTCAGAGTTCGGCTCTGAAATCCCCTTTATGTTTATGTTGTGTTCAAGCCCGGTGAATCCGGAGAGACCAGACTCACCTGAACCCACCTGTGTGTCCATGAAAAGTGACAAGTCTATGCGTGAGCCCATTGAGTTCAAAGATGGAGGTCAGATAGTGCAGCCTAGGTAAGAATTTAAATCACACGTATGTTACTGTATAAATCCCTATGACATTCGATTTGATTCAATTTTGATTCATAACTTGGAATCGAATGTTAATTATTTATGTTGCGTTGAAGCCCAGTGAATCCGGAGAGACCAGACTCACCTGAACCCACCTGTGTGTCCATGAAAAGTGACATGTCTATGCGTGAGCCCATTGAGTTCACAGATGGAGGACATATAGTGCAGCCTAGGTAAGAATTTAAATCACACATATGTTACTGTATAAATCCCTATGACATTCGATTTGATTCAGATTTGATTCATAACCTGGCATCAAATGTTAATTATTTATGTTGTGTTGAAGCCCGGTGAATCCGGAGAGACCAGACTCACCTGAACCCACCTGTGTGTCCATGAAAAGTGACATGTCTATACGTGAGCCCATTGAGTTCAAAGATGGAGGTCATATAGTTGAGTTAAGGTAAGAAGTTTTTACTCGTAGTTATTGTAGGAATCCACTGATCTGCACGTAGAGGTCAAGAGATCATAGCTGAAGTCAATTCAGAAATTTGAAATATACTTAAAGGACAGGTTCAGAGTGTCCTGGTAGCTGAATGGCCACAAAACTGCAATGTCCCTGCTTCAAATCCAGCCATCGATGTTTGTTGTGTCTTATATCCATCTATTCATCTATATATCCAATAAAGGCAAACATGTCCAAAACAAAAAGGAAAGGTTCAAAGAAAACACTAGATGTCCAGTCATCCATATAGTTTCCATCTTGGTGTTATATATATATATATATATATATATGTACTATACGTTATAAATGTGAGGGCAGCATTTTATAACATTATCACCTTTCTGACAGTGTCAAATAAAAAAATGAAAATGAAACCATATAAGCTTTATCAAAGCAGGATTTAGTGCATGGGATTGCATTAGATTGCACAGGTGCTTGATGAGTGTATGTACGTATGTGTATAAGCGGTGAACATTGAGTTCAGGGATTAGTGGTATGTAAGAATCAAAAACATAAGGGCTCAGAGCGGGAAGTATATGTTATTTAGAGCATGTGACTTCAAGGAAATGAACTTTCTGAACACTGCCGGTAATTCATATGATGTTTATGTTTCTGTGTGTCAGGTACCTGTTGGACAACATGTTACTGTAAACCAGTCTATTATCTAAGCTGCTATCTTTGGAAAGGCAATTATAATACAGAATTTTAAATAGAAACCAAAACTAAGGCTTTATCTGACATTACTCTGAACTAACATTGCTCCTGCTGGAATCGCCTTCCTTTTGGGGAGAAAAAGCAGATCCCTGTCATGCAGCGCTTCTCAAACCTCTCCTGGAGTACTCCTGCATGTTTCCAACACAGCTGATTTAAATGATTTACTTGTTATCAAGCAGCTTTAGGAGTTCGTAAGGAACATTGATCATTTAAATCTAAACTGTGCTGGAGCAAAGGAGAGATCTAAAACATGCAGGCAAGGTTTTAAATAATAATACATCATTACATGAAGATTCAGTTTAAGGTTAAGATCAGTATAAGGGTCAGTTATGGTGAGGATAAGTCTCTTAATTCCTCTGAAGTGATGGAAACAAGACTGTATGTGTCATTAAATGACTTTATGTTTTGTGGGTCTACAGACCAAGAACACAGACGCCTCAAACAAACCTGGACTCCGTATTCATGGTATGTGGACCAAGCGATTCATTTCTGTGTTCTGATATTGACTTTTATGCTCTGAATTTGTAGTGAAAAATGAATGCTCATCAAAATTAACATTATAAAAATAAGTTGTTGGGGTTTTTTTTGTTTGGACTGGAATGTTTTTTTTAAAGCCTGTGGCAAATGTGTCTTGTTCAAACCTGTTTGCTTACAATCTGAAACATGATGTCAGTTACTATATGTGCTTTGGCTGAACTCCATGTGACACACTTAGAAGCAGGTGTGCTGTGCAGTCAAACAGCTGATAAACAACAGTGGTTCCCATGATTATTATCAGAATGTGTGTGCTAAGATAATTGTCTATTGTATCCTTTCGTTTTGCCATACAAAGATCAGAGGGCTTTACAATCTGTACAGGGAGTGACACCCTCTGTCCTTAGACCCTCGATTCGAGTGAGGAAAAACTTGACCACCAAAAAACCTTTTAACAAGGAAAAAAGGTGGAAGAAACCTCAGGAAGAGCCACAGAGGAGATGCTTAGTTTCACCAGTCATTCTCATTTTAGAATCTCTAACCTCCAAACTAATAAACTAATAAAAAAATAGAATAAATCATAAAAATATTGATTATAGCTGCTTAACGGATGAGTTGGTTGGGGGCCTGTTCCAATAAGCAGAGGTATTAACCCAATGACTCCCTTTACACCTTGCATTAAAATGTGTCTCATATCCAGATTAGATATGATTTAACTTGATTGCATTTACACCTGGTATTAATATGTGTCTCCAGTGTCCACATTAAGATCTGATCGCTGTGTCCAGCTCCAACAACTGAACATCACATCCTCCTCTCATTTGCTAATATTGCTTCTACTCTGCATTGATTACTATTATGTTGAAGTGGCAGTGTCATGTGGAGATTGGCAAAATGTGAAGTGAAGAAATGAGAAGTGACTGCTATAAAGTACGGTAAAGTAATTTAAGAAAAGTTTAAATAACACATTGTGTTTTTCTAGCTGCTTGAAGAGAACATTGTGACTTTTGTGAAGAACAAGCTGAAGAAGTTCAAGGAAGTTCTGAGTCCTGAACGCTCAGAGAGGTTGAGAAGAGTCGATGAAGTCATGGATGGTGAAGAAGCCTTTCTGAACATCACCCTGCATTTCCTGAGGAAAATAGGGCAGCAGCAGTTGGCTGACGCTCTACAGAGTAGTAAGATACTTGCATATGAAGATCTTAACCTATATTAATCTAATGTCTGGATACTTTGATCAAAATATGTTAATTAATGTTAATACGTTGTTAACATGGGGTGAGCTTCCTGAATAGAGTATTACTTTTAAATTAAGGTAATAAAGATGTCTTTATTGTAAGCAGAACAGAGGATTGACATCCACTTACTGATTTATTGGTTTTTGTTGTTTTCTCAGGCACTCTTGCTGGGATTTGCCAACGTAAACTACAGTCTAACCTGAAGAACAAGTTTCAGTGTTTGTTAGAAGGCACTGCCCAAGCAGGAAACACAACATTTCTGAATCAGGTCTACACAGAGCTGTACATCACAGAAGGAAACAGTAGAAAGTTGAATGATGAACATGAGGTCAGACAGATAGAAGCAGCGTCCCAAAAACCGTCAAGTTCAGAAACAACAATCAGATGTGAGGATATGTTTAAACCTGTATCTGGAAGATATGAACCAGTCAGAACATTGATGACTAGAGGAGTGGCTGGCATTGGGAAAACAGTCCTTACACAGAAGTTCATCCTTGACTGGGCTGAAGATAAAGCCAACCAGAATATAGAGTTTGTCTTTCCATTCGCATTCCGAGAGCTGAATTTGATGAGAAATAAAAACTACAGCTTGGTGGAACTTCTGCATCACCTCTTTCCTGAAACCAAAGAAGCAGGAATCTGCAGGTTTGACGCGTTCCAGGTTCTGTTCATCTTCGACGGTCTGGACGAGTGTCGACTTCCTCTGGACTTCAAGAACAATGAGATCCTGACTGATGTTACAGAGTCCACCTCAGTGGACGTGCTGCTGACAAACCTCATCAGGGGGAAACTGCTTCCCTCCGCTCGCTTCTGGATAACCACACGACCCGCAGCAGCCAATCAGATCCCACCTGAGTGTGTCGGTATGGTGACAGAGGTGAGAGGGTTCACTGACCCACAGAAAGAGGAGTATTTTAGGATGAGATTCAGAGATGAGGAGCAGGCCAGCAGCATTGTTTCCCACATTGAGACATCACGAAGCCTCCACATCATGTGTCACATCCCGGTCTTCTGCTGGATCACTGCTACAGTTCTGGAGGATGTGCTCAAAGTCACAGAGACAGCAGAGCTGCCCAAGACCCTGACTGAGATGTACATCCACTTCCTGGTGGTTCAGACCAGTCAGGGGAATATAAAGTATCTCGGAAGAGCTGCAACAGATCCAGTCTGGAACAAAAAGACCAAGAAGATGATTCTCGCTCTGGGAAAACTGTCTTTTGTCCAGCTGGAGAAAGGAAATCTGATCTTTTATGAGGAAGATCTTAAAGAGTGTGGTGTTGACATAAAAGCGGCCTCAGTCTACTCGGGACTGTTCACACAGATCTTCAAAGATAAACGTGGGCTGAACCAGGACAAGGTGTTCAGCTTTCTCCATCTGAGCGTTCAGGAGTTTCTGGCAGCACTTTATGCCTTTCAGACGTTCATCAATACTGGTGTCAATCTGCTGAAAAGAAGGTTGGCTTTTAAATTCAAAAACCTCTTTCAGAGTGCTGTTGACAAGTCTTTACAGAGTCCAAATGGACACCTGGACCTGTTTGTCCGCTTCCTCCTGGGCCTTTCAGTGAAGAGCAATCAGGCTCTCCTACTGGGCCTGTTGAAAAAAAAGGAAAGTAAACCACAGGTCAAAGAGAGGCTTGTGCAGTACATCAAGAGTAAGATCCGGGGTAATCTCCCTCCAGAGAGAAGCATCAATCTCTTCCACTGTCTCAATGAGCTCAATGACCATTCTCTAGTAGAGGAGATCCAACACTACCTGAGATCAGGAAATCTTTCTGAAAACAAACTCTCTCCTTCTCAGTGGTCAGCACTCGTCTTCATCTTACTGTCATCACAAAAAGATCTAGACGTGTTTGATCTGAAGAAATTCTTTGCTTCAGAGGAGGGTCTTCTGAGGCTGTTGCCAGTGGTCAAAGCCTCCAAAACATCTCTGTAGGTGTACAGATAACTGGAAGCGTTAAATATGTTCAGTATGATAATTTTCATGGTAGAGAACAAGGAAACATTTTACATTCAAACTTGTCTCTTCCTCAGGCTGAGTGGCTGTAAGCTCACATGGAGAAGCTGTGAAGCTTTGGCCTCGGTTTTTACTTCCAAGAACTCCAATCTGAGAGAGCTGGACTTAAGCAACAATGACCTGCAGGATACAGGAGTAAAGTTACTCTCAGCCGGACTTGGGAGTCCACACTGTAGACTAGAGATTCTCAGGTCAGTATTTGTTTGATGTATTTAATTTAAATAGATTAAAGAGGTTGTAACCATTTACATTATTCACGGATAACTGACATCTTTGGAGTTCTGATTGCATTCTTAAAACAAGAACGATATGAAGGAATATTTCCTCTCATTTTAGGTAATGGTGATAAAATCAAAAATAACACAAAGGATTTATGACAACGTACCTGACTGCTGACAAATTTAAGACCGAATTTGCACTTTGTGATGGCGATGATTATCATGATCAATTATCATCAAAAAATGTGCATATCTAATTAAAGAAAAACATTTTTGACTGGAGGTGGATTTTAACTTTGCAGCAAAACTAAAGTTGTGCACGGTCTTGTTTGAATCTTGGAACTAGCGGAGTAGAAAAGCAGCTGGGGGATCCATGCTAACGTCAATTGATCTGTTGTGAGCATGTGAGTCGCCATGTGGAAAGGCTAATGTTGTGCGAGCTAACACAGCATACAAGATTAATAAAAACACACAGCGTCTGTCCATCTTAATGGGCTACACACAAATGGAGGTTTGACGCCGTACCCTCGTTCACCACCAAGTTTTTTTCCGCAGCAAATGGTGCACACAGAATCGGCCATGTTGGTTGATTCATCTGTATCATCAGATTTGAACACAAAATATTGCCAATTAGAGACTGAGGCATTTTTCTATTTTACAAGTCCCATATCCCAACCCGCCCTCTCCATCTTTCTCATCTCGGCTCCCTGTTGGTTCCTCCAGTTGCCGGCTGCATATCAAAACTGAATGGTTGCAAGTGTTGTGTACAACAATAAATCACATTAAATAATATTTTAGTGAAAAGCATACCTTCAGGATTTCTAAATACCATACACTGTAGCTTTTAGTTTTTCTAAACACTCTTGATGAATGCAACTGTAAATCCAACATGATACTTTCATCAATGTGTTCAAAGGTTGTCAGGCTGTCTGGTCACAGAGGAAGGCTGTGCTTCTCTGGCTGTAGCTCTGAGCTCCAACCCTTCTCATCTGAGACAGCTGGACCTGAGCTTCAACCACCCAGGAGACAGAGGAATGAAGCTGCTGTCTGCTGGACTCACAGACCCACACTGGAAGCTGGACACTCTAAAGTAGAGTAGATTATATTATTGTATAGACACATTATACATTGTGTCTGTTGATTTGTCTGTTAACCGTCTCTTCTTTACCTCTTTCACAGGTTTGACAATCATGGGAAGTGTCGGTTGAACCCATCTCCATTTAGGTGTAAGTTGTGACTCTATGAACACATGCAGAGCCATGTAATGGTGCTTATCTGATTTGATGTTTTTGCATTAATATCAAATTGGATGAAAAATTGATGGTGTGTGACGTGTTTCAATCCATCAAATAGTTGTTGAGACATTTTAGTTTTGACCAAAGTGAACAAATACCAATAAATTAACTACTAGTAAACCGAACATGTGTATTAGATTATAAACCACTTATTGTTTTCCATCAGATGCTTGTCAGCTTTCACTGGACCCGAACACCGCACACAGTAACCTCATTCTGTCTGAAGACAACAAAGGAGTGATGGTGAAAAAAGAGAAGCAGCCGTATCCTGATCATCCAGAGAGATTTGACGAGTGGGAACAGCTGCTGTGTAGTGATGCTCTGAACGGACGCTGTTACTGGGAGGTACGGTGGAAAGGAAGGGTTAATATAGGAGTGACATACAGAGGAATCAAGAGGAGAGGAGACAGTAATGACTGCTGCTTTGGATGGAACGATCAGTCCTGGAGTCTGTTCTGCTCTGACAAGTGTTACACTGCCTTTCACAATAACACAGCAACAGACATACCTACGTCCCCGCCCTCTGGCTCTAACAGAGTCGCAGTTTATCTGGACTGGCCTGCCGGTACTCTGTCCTTCTATAGTCTCCCCTCCGTAGTCTCTTCTGTCAAACAGATCCACCTCCACACCTTTCACACCACATTCACTGAGCCCGTCTACGCTGCGTTTGGATTTGGACGAACGCTGCAGTTTGGGACTGATAGTAACTTCTTACCACCGTCTGTTTATCTGTCACCGATGGAATAATCAATGTAGCTTCCTGTGTAGAACAAGGTTTTCACCAAATTGTTTCACCACAAAGAAAAAAAACCAAGTTAAATTGTAAGAAATCAACCATAAATCACTGGATTAAAAAACTGTTATGATACAGCTAAGACAATGAAAGTGTCTCACCATGAAGACAACGTCGTTGTTGCAAACCGAACATTTTAGCTGCTATTGCATCTAAATCTACCTATAGTATCAATAAACCTTTTATGCAGACTGTGGAACTGAAGTTTTAGGCCATGTTGGAAAATATTTAGTTAACGGCCATAATAGAACTGATGTTTCATCAATATGCATCTAAATCTACAGATAACATAAAAAGAACTTGAGGGAGAGTAAAAAGCGACTGTCATGAGGAAAGTATATCGTTTGAATGTAGAGATAACAACGCATATTTTTTATAATCTTTCTCCTGGAAGGCATTTATAGTGTTGTATATAGCTGTCCACATTAAAAGTGACTGAAATGGTTATGATAAAACCTTTCATGACTCTCTTACCTCCACACTGCTGGCCAATCACAGTGTGAAAGCTGGATTGTCAGTTTCGGAAAGTTACAGAAATGGCACAGTAACCTCTAATCTGACGTCAGACAGCATACTGTCACCTTTAGCGTCCATAAGAGAAAGTTAGGGGAAAGTTTTGTCTTTGTAAATAGAGCGGGAAAAAATTCAGATACACATGAGCTGTCAACATGGACCATGAACAATATACCTCATCATGACAAAACAACTGCAGACTGTAAGCTGTTTGGTGTACAACTTTCAGTGGCAAACCTCACCACGGAAAGTCTACCTGCAAAATCAAGGTGGCAATGAGTAAGCTCAAAGGACAAAATGTCACGTTTTTAGCAAAGATTTTGAATGATGAAGTTATGTTTAGTCAGAAACTTAAGCAAATTCATGCCTTGTGTCATTTGCTGTAAACTATCTAGCAACAGACGCAACTTTGTTCTTTTCCATCCAGTCTTTCCTTTTTGTCATGTTGTCTTTGTTTGTGGCAAAGGCAATTTTTTAGTTAAAACATTTTAAACTTGTGTGGTTGTGTCTTTGTGTTTAATCACGTCTTTCCATTGACTTTATATACAACTGTACTGCCTCTAAAATGTACTTTGCATTATGTCTGAACACAGTAAAAGCAACCAAGGGACATAAATGAAAAAACCTAATCAGTGTTTTTTTTGTTTTTTTTCGTTTGTTTTTTTTGCAAACCTAAAATGAAATACAATTTGAAAAGGACAGAAAACATATTTAACCTATTACTATTATTTATTTATTGTTTGATTGAAATTAAATATTTAACAGCAACATATCTGAAACCTCTTTTTCTCTGAGTGATTAAATAATGGGCCTAAAAATGTATATATTTATATTGTTTATATTGATGTTAGTTCATGTATTGCGCTGTATGTTGTATATTTTACATCACGTCTTTAATTGGTTCTTTAAATAAATTCTTATAACAAATATCTGTGGTTTCATTTTTTTAAGAGTTATTTATATGTAGACTGTATGCTGTATGTATGTGTATAATAAATAATAAATTACTATTAAAGTGTGTCATGGTTTGAAAGTTCACACTGTGCAGGATCCCCAATGCACACATTTTTCAGTTATTCTGCATGCAAGTAATAATCCCTTATCGTAGTTCTAACTTTACCTTCGTTCATAGTGCAAGGTTGAATGAAAATGTACATTTTCAGGGTTCCTAAAAGGGAAATAAGCGGTGGGATGAACTCACTATACAATATTATTAAAAAACAGTTGCAATTTGTCTGAAAGAATGACAAATTCTGGCAAAAACTGTAATGCACAATAGCATTCAGTTCACTAGAGAAAAGTGATGCAAAAAAGTGGGACAGGACAAAAATTTCGATGTAAGAAACACAGGTCGACTGCCATACTGTCAAAACATCTGAACATTTGTCAAAGGCACTTTTCATTTTGGATGACAATAGATGATTTACTGACACAATAACTTTGTTTTGAAGCACGAGTTAATTTTGGGATCTATGACCTTTTTCAGGTGAGCTGTGTGATATAGGATGTTTTGAGAATTGCACACCTGCAGCTTTGAGAATGTTAAAACATTTTTTAAAGAAATTGGTATCATACAACATAAATAAAAGTAGTCATTTGGCTTTCCGCGAGAACAAGTGGACAAGTTACAAATCAAAATATTTAAATAAGAGTTAAACACAGGTGTTTTGTACATCTGTACAAAGTACCTATAGATCACTTCTATATACCTATATGCACCCAAGACATGCAGCTAAGCCACATTCTCAAAAACACAATGTCACTGCAGTGACCCCGAAGCTACGAGTACTGTCAGTTCCCGTCTTAACCCACCTATTTCCAGAAAGGGAACCTGTATTAGTGACCGGACAGTTACACACCTGACATGAGTGATGTTTTGATTTGGCTTTGAGTGACAAGGTTTATCGCTCCGTGACATTTCTGTCATGTCAATTTAAATGTAATTGAAGAGATGATTCATCTAAGAATGTGTTTCTTGCTGGACAAGATTGGTTGTTGAGGCCGGTTTGCAATGTTTTTTGATATTGGTTCCTCGTTCCTGTGCCAAGATCGTGCACTTTACTCCTGACTTATTGCACTACACCTACCTTTTGCACATTACCTGTAATTCACAGTTTATATTTATATTCCACAGTTTATATTTATATTTCACAGTTATATTTCTATTTATGTTACTAGGGTGTATTTATGTTACTTGTGTGTTGATACGGCATTCATGTGGGACAACAAGTGAGAATTTCATTGTACAGAGAAACTTGTTTCTATACTGTGCACATGACAATAAACTTTGAATTGAATTGTTCTTTGGGGTTCTACAGATCCAACTGTAAAATGTTTGTGGTGATCTTGTGGTCTTCACTAGATCAGATTGTGCTGTGGCTAGATTTAAAAAAGTGATTCCATCAGCACGGTTGGACCTTGATGAGGTGATGCAGAGCATCCCTAGAGGTGAGAGAGTTGTCATTGGTGCAGACTTCAATGGACATGTTGGTGCAGAAACAGAGATGATGAGGAGGTGATGGGCAGGTTTGATATCCAGGAGAGGAATGCAGAAGGACAGATGGTGGCTGATTTTGCAAAAAGGATGGAAATGGCTGTACTGAATATAGACAGCATAGGATGGTGTGTCAACTCTGGTGTGAGGAGGAAGAGGGAGCTGCCCAAAATCCTAACAGGCATGAAAACCTCTACATGTGTCCTGGATCCCATCCCATCTCATTTCATTAAGGACTCTTTACCAGCCATCTCTACACTCATCACAAGTCATCAATTCATCCCTCAAGTCTTGCTTAGTCCCCCGTTCACTCAAACTGGCTGATGTCACCCCCATCCTCAAAAAAGCCCATCTCTGCTCAAACAACCTTTTCGAACCATTTCAATACGGTTTCCGTTCCCAGCACAGCACTGAAACAGCCCTCCTCAAAGTCACCAACGACATCCTCCTCTCTGCAGACTCTGGCCACCTCACTATCCTCATCGTCCTGGACTGCAGCATTCAACACGATAAACCACACCATTCTCCTCTCCCGCCTTAAGTCCTCCCTCGGCATCATTGGCACTGCACTCTCCTGGCTTACATCATACCTCACAGACCGACAACAACAACTGAACCTCCTCCACTGTTCCCCTGTCTCAGGGTGTCCCCCAGGGTTCTGTGTTTGGTCCTCTCCTCTTCATACTTTACCTGCTCCCCCTTGGCAACATCATTCGCCACCATAGTCTCCATTTCCATTGCTATGCCGATGAGATCCAGCTTTATATCTCCACCAACTCTATCACTCCCGCCACTCACTCCACTCTCTCAAAATGCCTGTCGACATCAAATCCTGCTCACCCACCCACACCCGTATCTGTGATCACATCACGCCTGTCCTCCAGAAACTCCACTGGCTCCCAGTTTTACAACGGATTCAATTCAAAATCCTCACGCACAAAGCCCTCCATAACCAGGCCCCTTCCTACCTCACCCTCTGTTCCGCCGACGCCAACCTCCTTACCCCACCACTCAGGACCAAGCACCAAACCTGGGGTGACAGAACCTTCTCCGCAGCTGCCCCCTCTCTCTGGAACTCCCTCTCCAAACACCTCCGCCACTGCACTGACTTGCCCACTTTCAAATCTCTGTTAAAAACACACCTTTTTAAAATAGCTTTTAATGTTTAGCCCAGTCTATTGTGTTTTCTTTTTATGTACTTTTTTACTGATTTGACGTTCTTTTTATGTAAAGTGTCTTTGAGTATCTGGAAAAGCGCTTTTAAATAAAATTTATTATTATTATTATTATTAAGACGACATATTGGTGAGAAAGTAGCGTAATGCAAAAGATGTATTTAAAATTTAAAAAGGCTTTAAAAAATAACTAAGTAAAAGAATAAATAGGAATAAAAATAAATAAAAAATAATCTGAGCCTAATTTCTACATTTTCGTGGTGTCTGATTTAATGTTTTTCTTTCCTTTGTTCAAATATTAGATATTCATCCAGTTATGATTTATAACCAATCACTTTGACAACTCTTGACTCTATTGCACCTATGAAAAGGAAGATAATGAAACAGAGGAGGTTAGCACCATGATATAGCCAGCACACTCAAACCTTTCATTCCTCTCTAAGATACTTGAGAAAGCTGTAGCCAATCAGCTATGTGATTTTTCTCCATACAACAGTTTATTTGAGAAGTTTCAGTCAGGATAAACCGATCCCCCTTCCCTCGGTGCCCTCAAGACATGGTACATGACCGAGGCCCACTGATCGTGAATCTTGTGGCGACCTCGTACCCCAAGGTCTCGCAACCATACCAACTGGCCCTCCTTCAGAGAAACATCTTGCTTATGTTGGTCGTAATTTTTCTTACAGCGCTCTGCAGCAGGCTTCAAGCGCTCCTGAGCTCCCTCGAAAGCCATCTGTAAGCAAGTTTGGTGCTCCCGGACCCACTCATGGACATTGCCTCCCACAGGGTCCTGAACTCGCCCTAGCAGAAAATCTACTGGGAGTCATGGCTCCTTACCAAACATCAAGAGAAAGGGAGACTCACCGGTTGCCTGATGCGGGGTGGTGTTGTAGGCAGAACCTGGGGGAGGCAGGAACTCCAATCGCGCTTACGGGACACTGGCAATACACGCAACACATATAAAACAACTTTCGAGGACTGCATTCTTCCACCTACGTAACATTTCCAAAATAAGACGCATTATTTCTCAAGCGGATGCAGAAAAACTAGTCCATGCATTTGTTACTTCTAGGCTGGACTATTGTAACTCTTTGTTATCAAGCTGCTCCAATAAGTCTCTTAAGAGTTTGCAGCTGATTCAGAACGCTGCTGCACGTGTTCTGACAGGAACCAAAATCAGAGATCACATCTCTCCCATTTTGGCTTCCTTGCACTGGCTACCCGTTAAATCTAGAATAGAATTTAAAATTCTTCTACTAACTTACAAAGCTCTTCATGGTCAGGCGCCATCATATCTAAAAGAGCTCATAGTACCTTACTACCCCACTAGAACACTGCGCTCCCAGGATGGTGGGTTCCTTGTGGTTCCTATAGTGTCTAAAAGTAGATTGGGAGCCAGAGCTTTCAGGTATCAAGCTCCTCTTCTATGGAATCATGTTACTAACTAAACTTCTTCCACAAAATTATGTGCTCTCTCGTCCAGCAGGTTCTTGTGGACTGTGCCTGCTGCTGTGGTCCTGCGTGGCGTCTACTGCATGCGTTGTCACCGTCATCATTGTTACCATGTGACCCCATCCGGACCAAGGACACCGTTCACACAGAGGGACAGAGACAAGGACACCGTTCACACAGCAGGAGAGATGCTATCTTTTTCTGGAGGTCTAAAACATTCAGGTCAGCTGGAACATTTATTAAATCAAAACTGGATTTTTCTTTCACGATTACAATACATAATTAGAAAGTAAAATTTTCTCCAACTGGAGGCAGACATCGAGTGCATAGACAGTCCACATAAACAGAATACTTCTCTCTCTTTTGCCTCTGCTGCTGTTTATTTCACTGTTATGACTCATCACTCAGTAGCGTTGGGACTCATCTCCCTGCTTACTCTCGTTTCCTCTGCAAAAACTAAAATTAGGCAATTATTTTGAGAAAACTTTATTTTGAGAAGCATTGCTCTCATCTAATGTGCTGCAGATATTCACACACTCACATATGGGTACAAATGTGTACAGATAAACACCAGTAATCCCTACAGTGACTGACTTTGTGTGTATGTGTGAGGCAGAAATTTTTACAGCCTTTAATTAATTAGTAATATTTACATGACTGCTCAGCCCATGTGATCGATTGAGTAACCAATGCTGTTTTAATGATAAGTCTGGCGATGATTTTTTTGGTGTACTATTATCAAACCTATTTATTTGGGTAAGGATGACATAAAAGTAATGCTGCACAGCAATGGTCTAGTCGACTTAGATCACAACAGAAACAATATGCAAATTAACATAAAGTTGAACTAGTTAAATCAGTTTCTTTTTCTTTTTTGTACGCAAAAATCCATTACATAATTCATTGTTATATGTCTTTTGTATCTTCACTGTGGTATGATTGACTTCTCGTATGATAATTGGCAGTTCCAGTTTTCCAAAAATGACTTAAGAAAAAATATTTGACTGACAGCTGAACTTGTGTTGTGACATTGTGAAACTTGTGGCACACCCTGTACGAGTTGCCTTTAAAGAGCGAGGAGCCGAGCACCTGCTACACTCAGCATCAAGGATCCTGCTACAGCAGGTAAACTTCACTGAGCTACTTATATTTATTTGTGCTTTCTTTACTGATTAGCAGGTATATACGGTATAGCGAACTTAACTTAATACAAACCACTTTTTTTCAGATTTTGACTGTATTTCAGATTTTCAGTTTAACTGGAGAGGACCTCCATCATGACTCCAGTTTTCCTCTTTGTCCTCCTCTTCTCACTGACGGCCGTTCCTCCGGTAAGACTGATAATGTCAACACTTATAATGTATAATGATTCTCCAGAAATAAATATATTTTCATAAGCTTAGTGACAAAGCATTTGTTTTAAAATTATTGAATGCGCCTTTTAAATGCAGGAGAACACATAAAAGAGCAAGCTGTCCTTTTCTTCTAATCAACATTTTTATTTTATTTGAAGATACATGGTTTTTACTGAGTAGCAACAGCGTCATACAGTGTTAAAAACATGATTTTAAATTGTCCAATCTTGTACGTCTGTTGCAGGGCGCAACTGATGATAGCGACAACAAAGGTGAGTAAAAAATTAATTAAGTTTAAATTTGATCTTTTCCTCTCGAATCACATCTGACGTGGATAATAATGCTGGTACTTGTTTCTGATATTCTACATTCTCCTTAGTTTATTGTTTTTTTTCTTTTTTTCAGATGAATCTTTGGACATCTCTGAAATCCTTGCAAAAGCAAATAAGGACATACGTAAGAGAGTATATATTTTATTTTTTTAATGTCAAAGGTTATCATCTAACATCTAGCAGTCATGTAGAACTCAAGATTCATCTTCCTGTTTTGAATATTTCTTATTGTGTCTGTCTATTGTTTTGCAGCAACAAACCTGATTTACGACGACATTGTCCCAAATTTGAGCAGGAATGCAGACCCCTGCACAGCCAGAGGCTGCAAATGGCCTAAATATGGACGCTATGTCAGAGTGCCTGTCATTATCTCCTCCTCCTACTGTAAGTCACAGCAACTTAATCTTTGACCCCTAAAAACCTATAGAGTCAAAGTCAGTTTTGTTTACTGAAGTTTCATTATAGTGATTCATTATGGCCCAATTAGTTCGACAGGAGTGAGCCGATAGTGAGTACATGCTGTCTTAAACACTTAAAGTAACCCGGTTCCACATTTTTCAGTTGACTCAAAGTTATGCAACCGTGAGTAATATTCACGATGTTCACCACATATTGTTCTTCATTTATAAGGATAAATAGTGGAATGAATGATACAAAGCTTGTATGTGTGGCACAACAAGTTAATTTACTATTGGTGGGAATAGAAATGGGAAATAAGCAGCTGTACAGGTTGATGTAAGTCAACTTGAAATAACTTAAATGAATGATAAGTTGAGTGAACAATTTATCTTGTGCAATTTCGGATTGGTGGAGAATGATTTAAAAAATGTTGATCCTGCTTATAAGAAGGGTATATCACTTCTCAACAGTTTCTTCTTTGTCTCTGCAGCCAGAAACGAGCGCAACTTCATCATTAGAGCCCTGCTGACCTTCCACCAGACCACATGCATTCGCTTTGTCTGGAGACGCTGGTGGCATCGTAATTACCTTTACTTCTTCTCTGGAACTGGGTAGGAAAACACACATACGTACATACTTATATTAATATGAGAAGTATGATTACTATGATTTCACTGTGTGTGTGTGTGTGTTTCAGATGTTGGTCCTACGTGGGCCGTCAGCGAAGAGGACAAGCAATCTCCCTAAGGAAAAATGGTTGTTTGTACACAAAAACGGTGCAGCATGAGGTGCTTCACGCTCTAGGCTTCCACCACGAGCAGGTCCGCTCCGACAGAGACACATATGTGAAAATCCTCACCGAGAACATCTGGCCAGGTCAGCTCACCCACAAAAACATTATTTCACAGTTCAAATCAAATTTTATTTATATAGCCCAAAATCACAAAATACATTTGTCTCAGAGGGCTTTACAATCTGTACAGGTAGTGACACCCTCTGTCCTTAGACCCTATTTTGTTTTGTTCTCTCCACTCGTGCAGGAAAGGAATCCAACTTTGTGAAGGTGGGGACTAACAACTTGGGCACTCCCTACGATTTCAAGTCTGTCATGCATTACAGCAAGTAAGTGTTTCTGAATGTATAGTTATTCATAAAATATATCTTCTTGACTTGGATAAGACATAAGTTGTGTTTATTATCATGAAATGGTTACTTTTTGTTTTTATATTATATTAAAGGGGAAAAAAAGCCAACGTGAACTGAAAAAGTGTCTAATTTGCAGTAGCATAATTGTGACTGAGGACCAAAAATGTGTTTGTGTCTGACAGATACGCCTTTTCCAAAAACGGAAGTCCTACCATCCTCGCCTTAAGCGATCCTAACCTCTCATTTGGGTACGCCTCATCAATGAGTGCCAATGACATCGCCCGCGTCAACAAGCTTTACCAATGCTGTGAGTGAAAAATTAACTCTTACTATCAAGTCATATCGTTGACATTTGTGAGAACAAAGCAAATAGATCCCTCTACTGATTGGGTTTCTATGTAAAGTAAAATATATACATATGTATAATATTTTTTGTCTAATATATCTATTAATCACATTTTCTTTTTTTTCTCCCCAACCAGAAGCTTAATGACGAAAGGCTCGCCATGATCACAACAGTGACCCACATCTGTTGTTCTACAAGAATCTGGCCAATCTGAGCCTAATTTCTACATTTCCGTGGTGTCTGATTTAATGTTTTTCTTTCCTTTGTTCAAATATTGGATATTCATCCAGTTATGATTTATAACCAATCACTTTGTTTTCATTTCTTTAACCAATCATTTAATCAGTCAATCATTTGTCACAATCACAGTGGATTAAAAGAGTTTAAATAGGAGATGAATATTAATAAATACATGTGTGTGATTGAATGATGTGAGGTGTATTAAATAAAATCAATAAAAATACTGTAAAGTGTGATTTTTGTCTGACAAAAGTCAAGTTCAACATCATGCAGGTCGGAGGATAATATGAAAGACTGTCACACAAATCCTGCTTCATCTCTTATAAAGACTGATGTTCAGCCTTGATCCTACAGGAACTTATGGTACAGGCAACGGTTATTTATGCACCAAACAGAAATGTACAGGCCTATGTACATGTTTGATGCATAACAATAAATACAATGCACAAAAAACCCTCATATTTAATGTTACTGTTTTACTTTTTGTGAATTATATATATATGTGTGTGTGTGTGTGTGTTGTTCAGCCAGTTTTAATCCAACTATCACATTGACTCATATTTTATCACCTGCAGGTTATAGACAGGAACGTGACTCACTGGAGTCAGGAATAGCAACCATAAAGACAGGAATTTCAAACTTGTCGTCAGTCATGTTATGGAGGTTCACACTGAATGGGTGTAATACATCCGGTAATTGAAGGTGCTAGATGAAAAGTCAAAGGATCATCAAAAGATTGGAAATAATGTTTGGTGCCAATCCATCAGGTAGATGTTAAAGTATTTCACTGGATAAGTGGGTTTGACCTGCTGGTGGAGGAGGAGATAAAAGGTCAACGTCTATAGGATTCAACCACACAGAGCGATAAGAAACAGGAAAACCAACGCAAGGGATGAGAAACTGAACAACAGCTAGTTGGTCAGCACATACTTTAATCACCGCCTCCAGGACCCCATCCGAACCAAGGACATCGTTCACACAGATGGACAGAGACAAGGACACTGTTCACGGACAAGGACACCGTTCACACAGGACAGAGACAAGGACACCGTTCACACAGACGGACAGAGACAAGGACACCGTTCACGGACAAGGACACCGTTCACACAGACAGACAGAGACAAGGACACAGTTCACAGACAAGGACACCGTTCACACAGACGGACAGAGACAAGGACACCGTTCACACAGACAGACAGAGACAAGGACACAGTTCACAGACAAGGACACCGTTCACACAGACGGACAGAGACAAGGACATCGTTCACAGACAAGGACACCGTTCAACACAGACGGACAGAGACAAGGACACCGTTCACGGACAAGGACACCATTCACACAGACGGACAGAGACAAGGACACCGTTCACGGACAAGGACACCGTTCACACAGACGGACAGAGACAAGGACACCGTTCACAGACAAGGACACCATTCACACAGACGGACAGAGACAAGGACACTGTTCACAGACAAGGACATCGTTCACACAGGACAGAGACAAGGACACCGATCATAGACAAGGACACCGTTCACACAGACGGACAGAGACAAGGACACTGTTCACAGACAAGGACACCGTTCACAGACAAGAACACCGTTCACACAGACAGACAGAGACAAGGACACCTATCACAGACAAGGACACCGTTCACACAGACGGACAGAGACAAGGACACCGTTCAGCGACAAGGACGCCGTTCACAGACAAGAACACCGTTCACACAGACGGACAGAGACAAGGACACTGTTCAGAGACAAGGACGCCGTTCACAGACAAGGACTCTTTTTCTGGATGTCTAAAACATTCAGGTCAGCTGGAACATTTATTAAATCAAAACTGGATTTTTCTTTTACGATTACAATACTTAATTAGAAAGTAAAATTTTGTCCAACTGGAGGCAGACATCGAGTGCATAGACAGTCCACATAAACAGAATACTTCTCTCTCTTTTGCCTCTGCTGCTGTTTATTTCACTGTTATGACTCATCACTCAGTAGCGTTGGGACTCATCTCCCTGCTTACTCTCGTTTCCTCGGCAAAAACTAAAATCAGGCAAAATTCCAGCGCCAGCAGAAAATGGCTCTGCACATAAAACTTTATTTTGAGAAGCATTCCTCTCATCTAATATGCTGCAGATATTCACACACTCACATATGGGTACAAATGTGTACAGATAAACACCAGTAATCCCTACAGTGACTGACTTTGTGTGTATGTGTGAGGCAGAAATTTTTACAGCCTTTAATCTCCCAGTAATTATTGAGTAACCAATGCTGTTTGAATGATAAGCCTGGCGATGATTTTTTTGGTTTACTATTATCAAACATATTTATTTAGGTAAGGATGACATAAGAGTAATGCTGCACAGCAATGGTCTAGTCTACGTGGATCACAACAGAAACAATATGCAAATCAACATAAAGGTGCGATTTTTAACTAGAAGGAGGAGGACATGTCGCTGGCGCAGATGGCGGCATAATTTCCACCTCTACCATTTGTGACCCATCGTAAGACACACATTGTTTAGTCAGAAATATTTAAATCGATTTTGTTCGGTTGTAATGTTTTTTACAAAGAAGGAGGTATGACGCGACCTTTTCACATATCAAAGACTTCTATCCTTGCACAGCTGTAACCGAGAGCTTTAAGCTGTACCTCCAGGTTTTTTATTTCTACTGAGGGCCATGTGCTGGAGTTGCTGGTCACAAACAGACATAAACACTGTGATTTTTAATGGCGAACTGGCGCATGATGGCATTTATTTAAAGAGTTGTGGGATGTAAATGTTGGTGTTTGAAGTGTTTCAGTTACTCTCGGGTCAGTCCGATGCTCGTTTAATTCGTCTCCAGGTTTCAGGAGGCTGAAATGTGTCTGCAGGCAAGTGGGAGGCAGAAAAAGAAGCACATTTCTTTCTTTTCAAACAGTGACCTTTAAGGTGGCGAATGGGTGTGGAGGTATGATTTACACAAAGGTGTGTGTGTGTGAAGGGTAGTCAAAAGGGAGAACGATCTCTCTCTCTCACACACACACACACACACACACACACACACACACACTAGGACTGGTTGTGTGTGGAGGAGTAAAGATGATCGGCTGGTATCTTAGCAACAGCACGTTAATGGAGGAGAGGGGAGAATGTGTCGGTGAAGGTGGATGCTATACCAAACTACTGAGACTCTGCACACACACACACACACACACACGCACGAGCACACGTGTGTGTCATGGACGTTACTTTAAGTTACATTCATTTCCTGGAGACTCATCCTAACCATAAACACCTCATGCCAAACTCTAATCCTAACCTTGACTTTAAACCAAGTCTTTACCCTAAAATCAATGATTAACATTAAGGCGACTTGCTTTTTGTCCCCATAATGTGATGAATACCTGGTCCACACACACACATAATTTAATATTGATTTCTTCCATTTCCTTGTTTTTTTTGGCTGCTTCTCCTGCTTCTCTGGATACCTGAATGTGCTGAGACCGATATGAATGTGACATGTTTCCCTTGTCGGAGGGAGTTCTCGGAGTTGCTAAACCTGATTTACTTCTGTCTGTGTCTTTGGATCGTGCCACATTTCATTCTTGTGTCAAACCACAAGGGGGCAGCTGTGACTCAGGAGACAGGACAGGTCGTCCAGTTCGATCCCCATGTCCTGTCCACTTGTCCATGTCTGTATTGTAGCTTGCTGCTATCAGTGTGTGTGTGTGTGTGTGTGTGCTAAAAACCCAACGTGGGCCCCCTGGTGGTTATATCACACAGAGGAAAAAGGGCTCCAGGATATATTTAGAAAATAAGGCGTGCAGATCCAAACCACCAATGAACCCATCCTACTTACAAGTATAGTCTGTGCATCCAAAGTCTGAGATATCTTATTCCTCTGGGCTGTAGACCTCTGTTGTTGTCCAAAACCCATCAATGAGTCACACCTTCACGTCTCTGAAGACGGTGGCTACCGTAACTTGTTTAGAAATGGCGTTTATGGTGTAAGCAGTAGGATGACTTTATTGTTGTTTTGGCTCTGTAAATGAGATTTGTTGTCAATAAAAAAAAGAAAAAAAGAATCGTCATCCAAATCCTTTTCGCCTCTCTCTCGCTGCCTGCCTCACTTTTTCCATCTCACACCCTCACACTTTTGAAGGTGTTTCTGTCTTCCAGGGTGTGAATGGGGTTTAATTCACAAGGGAAAAAGGAAAAGATGCACAGATGGATAAATGGAGTGATATTGGGACAGAGAGAAAGAGAGAGAGAGAGAGAGAGAGAGAGAGAGAGAGAGGATGTCATGTGATGGATGGAGGATGGTGTTAGAGATGGAGGTAAAGAAATAAGAGGCTTTGAATTTGGGATACCACAAATACAGATAGAAAATAGACAAAGTGTTTTATTTCTTGTTTGTCCAGTTGAGTGTTTGAGCTTCTCTGTGAAGATGAATGATGTATATGCACTTTGTTTTTCACATTCATCTGCTGACATCTGCACTCACTGAAAATCTGATTTTAACGGACGACAACTGAAGTAGTTCAAACGTGAGTAAATTCAAACGTGCAAAGGGTGTTTTATTTTGAAAATCGCCCGGATGCCTGGCTCAATCTGCTCTGTGCAGCTTCTGTCAGCTACTTTCAGAAGAGCCACATCATTTATAGTCGATTAAAGTCAAAGTCACTCGAGGAAATAGACCAAAAATTATTGTTAACCATGCTAACACCCCATTCAGACATAATGATTTATTTTTATTAGATGTTTTTGCTAATCTGGTAGATGGAAACATGATAACAACATAAATGCCTGTTTGGGAAGTACATTGATCTATTGAGTCCTACTGAATAGGACACAAGTCATTTTACAATGTTGAAAACGTCATCCGGACGGCTTTAATGGCTGAAATGTATTAAATTTCCTCCTTCATCCTCTTCCTCTTCCTATTGGTCCAACAACAAGGTTTAGTAAAGGTGGAGTGAAAGAGGGCCACTTTCAAGACATCAAATCCCTCCTGAAATGATGTCTACTGCCGTTTACAAGGAAGGACCGAGGTGGTTTGTTAGACAGGAAGGCGTGGTGAGAGAGTTGGACCCATTGGGTGTCATTACAGACCAGGTGCCTCTGATCAGTGACTTTAAAGACACCACAGGGCCACACACTGCTGCTCCGGTCACGACTGCACCATAACGACAGAAGTATTAAAACACATCATTTTTGTTCCCTTTTGTTCACCTGCTGCGATTCTCAGCCTCCAACCTTCAGCTTCCGACATAATATATCATTTCATGTTAAAGAATTGCTTCACACGTAAAATTATCGGGATATATAAAGAACTACATTTCTTTTTGTCACCTGACTTTGATGAGTTTGACACTAGAAGACGTTTTTACATGAATCTTCTAATCAGCAGTCGGACTTTGCTTCCTGTTTCCTACAAACAGTCAATATTTGTTGTTGTTTATTTTAGCCCAAATTACTATCTTTCCATAACCATAAAAAAGTCATTTTTGTGCCTAAACCTAATCAAATGGTAACCGTACATGGGGTCGTTCTGGGTGTGTTTTTGTCATTTAATTTAACCTGTAGGACATGACGCTGAATGTAATCCATATCCGTAAATCATATTAGAAGCGAATGCATTTAATTTACAGAGTTAAGCTTGACATACAAGTGAAAGAAAGAAAAAATACCATCTCATACATATGACAGAGTAAACAATGCAGCAGCACAGCATGGCACATTGTAAATAAATTTAATTTGAACAAATCATCTACGCTGTTAGTGTGTGTGTGTGTGTGTGTGTGTGTGTGTGGGTGAGAGGAGGTAGCTGTCGGCTCACACAACACACACTATAATTGGACTCAGAGGAACGAGGAGATCCGCCTGCAGGCTCCGGATTATGCTGATATATGGCATATATTACCGAGCTTACATTCATATCTCATATCTGGTCATACGGTGAGCCTGTATTTAGTACACAGGTAAGATAAACTAAAGGAAGGGATTACCACAGCCGAACATCAGGGCACACAAAGCAGCTTCTACCCTGTTGTGTTTTATTTCTAGAAATATTTTATATCTGCACAGGGGGAAAACTCAAAAGGCCGCGCCGTTGATCGTAACTCCTCCATCTTCATTCAGAATCAAAACTGCGACTAAATGCTTGGGAGGATTTAGAAAACCTGCGTAAACGAGTGCAGCGGGTGTTGCTAAATGAATAGAAAGTATTTCAATTCATAAATAGATACTAGAATAAACTTAATATTCAAACTGGATTGTGAAATAATGTGAATTTTGAAAGCTCCCAGTGATTTTCCTCCTTCTTATATCTCGTATTTCTGACCTTTCAACTCGATATTTTCATCACACTTACGTATATTTGGTGAAGAAAAACTATTAAAGGTGACATAATGTGCATAATATTCATATCCTGAGGCTGTTTGGAAATAAGAAACTCCTTCGTTAACCCTTTTTGCAGCCCCTCAGTTCAGCCTCTGAACCGACTTACCTTTAACATTTTCATTGAGACAGTCCAGATGATATTCTGGCTAATCTCTATAAACAGATTTATGAATACAGATACATATTTTATTTTAAAACAACACAAAAAGCTAAATCAAGATTGATTTTTTGACAATGCGTTCCTCCGTTTACGGGACCTACAGATTCAGACACATCCAGGAAGTTTGGCTCTGGATGACGGTGAAATATATACGTCTCCTCTACCTGCCACAAAGTGCTTAAAATGCAGTAAAAAGATGAATGTGATTGACTGATTAGGCTGACATTAGGTCAGTTTGTCCCTTTGCTGATAAAAGGACCCGGATCAACGTTCATTATGTGAAATAAAAGATGTAGTTCACCCAAAACTAAATGTCATGTAAATGTTATTGTTGTATATCGTCATTGCTATTTTAGATGTTGTTATTAATTATGACTCTATGTTTTATTCAGCACCTCATAATTTTAAAACAGCTGATGTGAAAGGTGCTCCAGAATTAGATTTTATTCTATTTTCTGTTCCACACACCTGATCTATTATGCAGCAGTCAGACTGTGTGTCTGTTTAATCCGTTCGACGTGATGCTCATGTTTTAGTGGATTCATGTAGTGAAGGTTTCAGCTCAGGGCTCAAACTGAACACATCAGGTGTTTGATGTTTGAGCAGCTCGCTCTTCATCACGTTAAAACCTTTTCACTTAAAATTCAACTCATGAGGCCGTTTTGTCCATTCATTTGTGTGAATGGTGGTGCTGTTGGTGAGTGTGTGTGTGTGTGTGTGTGTGTGTGCTCAGTATTCGTGCTTTGTTAAGATGCAAAGTGTTGCTATAGAAGTGAACACAATTAATTTGTGCTCATTATGTGGCTGAGGTGGGCTTGCTGTGGAGCTGTCATTAGCAGAGACTCAGATGGAGGTAATGAGAGGGGTGTTTCTCCTCCACAAAGCTCTTTAAAACCTGGAGGAGTGTGTGTGTGTGTGTGTGTGTGTGTGTGTGGGGGGGGGGGGGGGGGGGTTGACGGGCCCCCGCTACACAGGCGGTTCACCTTTGGATCAAACTGTCAATGGAGATATAGACGGTATTCATATAAATTCAAGAAACAGAAAGTGCATTTTTATTTCAGGCTTAACCAGAGGAGGAAGCTCAGCTACATTTTACTGTACTTCATTCATTTGAAAGCTTTTGTTCCAGTTATTGTATTAAACATACTGTATGCTAAACTCAGATAAAATGATGCTAAACACAGACACCATACTGAGTTAAAATGCTGTTTATGGAGACGCAACATAACGATTATTTAAATTTGAGTAATCAAGATCATCAAATCTCTTCTTTTCTTCTGACCTACAGCTCACAACTTATAAAAGACAAAAAAAACCCAGAAAATATTCACATTTGAAAAGCGAATTTCAGTTCTAATTATTGTGGAACATTTTAGCATCTTTCAGCTCATTGTTTTGCAGCTTCACACTGCCCGCCCAGCACCAAAGAGCAGACACGGTTAGCAACTAGCTGGTGAACATAGTGGAGCATTTAGCAGCTAAAGATGAATTATATTAAATCAATGTTGTGTTTACAGCTTGTTATTCTGCCACCGATTGTCCAAAAACAATTAAGGCGGCAATTTGGTTGCTAAAACTTCTCTTAAGATACGTTAATGACATAAAAATACTCAGTGTTGAATAATAATTTGTGTCTGATTTTTCCATTATAATGTTCAATTATCGCTTCTAAAGGTTTATCTACTGGACAGATGTCATTCATGGCTTCAGGTGGCCGCATCACACACGTTTTACTGAATATTTCTTCCATCATTGACAACAACTTCAGATATTTTCAGGACATCTGCAGTGAAATTATCAGTATTATGTTCAGTGATCTATAATTTTGATAATCCAACATTTTGCACCAATGCTAAATCACACTGGGAGAAATCTATACGAGAAGGGGCACAGGGACCAATATAACCTTCCACAGGGGGAAGGAAAAGGACCACAATGCAATGCGGCCACAGCTAGGATCTGTTGTCGATACCGTGTGAAACACAATGACCTCTCCAGTGACATTTGAATAATTAAACCAAAACACACTCGGCAACAGTCCCTCTGCAGACTCACATTTTAGTCCAACTCGTATCACTCTCCACCAAAAACTGCTGTAAAACCCACTGCTGAGTGTTCAGATTGATTATGATGATGAAGTAGAAGAGACGGGTTGAGGGCAATTGGATCAAATAAAACAGTAAACAGTTAAAAGAATAATTATAAACATACGATTCTCCAGAGAGAAAGATTGTCTTTTATTTCACAGCAGGTGTTTGTGCAATGATTCATCTACCCTGCTGGATTTAGAGTTGATTCACTCTTTAATGAAGATTGCACTGCATGAATTGTGGGGTTTTGTGTAGGTGCATGCATGCGTGGAGATCAATTTAGGTGCTTGAGAGTCTTGATGACCAGTCAGTCGATAGTTGTTGGTCCAGGAGCTGTGGCTCAGCAGCTTTAGATGCTCCTGTCAGCTCTGATCAGTGTGATGGAGCAGAACGCAGGCGAATGGGGCACCAATGTGCCACAAGGGTTACCGCAGTATCAGAGAAAACACTATCTGTCTTTGCCAAGTGTCAACTTGAGAATATATTGCTGGTCTCACTGGAAACCTTTTTAACTTGGTGGTGTTACTTGCTACAGGGTGACAAAATTTAACACCACTTTAGAAATTTGAATAAAAGACGGTCACGCTAGACGGTCACGCTAGCAGCTCTGAGAGGCTTTGATGCTCATTACAAAAAAAAAAACTCAGAGAACATAAATTATAATGTAGGAAGTTTGAGTTTGAGTAAGACATCTGTAAGATTTTAAGGGTTATCAGAGGATCCGATCATTTTATCCACTGTCTTGATAGGTCCAGGTCCAATCCACGTAGCGAGGTGTGACATCACCCATTGGTTTGCGTTGGAGCCGCTTGAAGCTAACGCTAGCATACTGGGAACAACCAAGCGCTGCACACTTTGGCTAACGTTATCTGCTTTGGTGAAAATGTGCTAACAAAGCAGGTAAATTAATGTTCAAGTAATATTAAACTTACTGAGATATTGTGACAGTCGAGTCTCGGAGTCGGTGAGCCAACTGTCAGTCACAGCTGTCAATCAACGCCCATCAAAGCCTTTTCAAAAGTCGTCAAATCTTATTAATAGAGCAATAATTTCCAGTTATTAGAGGGCCTGAATTTAGAAATTGAGAACAGAATGACTCCTTGAAAAAAAAGAGACAAGTTGAGGCTTTTTAAATGAGTCACCTTACTGGAGCCAGCACCTAGTGGCCATCGGTGGTATTACACTTTAAGGTACTTCCATTGATTCAAGCCTGTGTTTTTTTTTTAAAGGACCTTTGATGGAGCCAAAGTACAGTATTTGTGAGTTACCATTGTATTGATCTCACAAAGATGAAATTGATCTTCTTCCAAAACTCCTAATAAGAAAACACTAAATGGTGATCAAATATTTTCAATCAGGGAGTCAAAGTCTACTCTCGAAAGTATAAATATATTTTTAAGACTATTAAGAGTTGCCAACATATCAGCAGCATCAGTATGTACCTGATCTGCAGTGTTCTTCATGTACCGTTCTGGTAAAGTGTACTCTGGCAGCACTCAGATGCACCGTGTGCTGTGTGATGTTCGAGGCAATCTGTCTTTGTTACCATCAATTCACATGGTAACATGATGGCAGTGAGCCAGCCTATCAGAGAGTCTCCGGAGAGTAGCGTGGGAGCTCTGTCTTTAGTCAATAACAGCAGAGACGTGCACACTCCACTGACCTTGAGAAAACGTGTGAATAGTTTTCATTTCCTTTTTCTTCCTTTAGAGAATGTGATTCTCTGCACATTTTTCATGCAGCATAACAGACGTCATCAATTTCCCCCATTAATTAGTGTTCATTTGAAATATCCTTAGGGACTTTTTCTCTGCACATGAGAGACTACTTTCAATATCACATGAGACATTTTGCACATGATTGTAAAAGCTGTCAGTTCAAACTTAACCCAGTTATAACGCACTGTGTTTACTACGCACTGTGTTTACTACTATGTTTACTGTGTTTACTATGTATGCATCACTAAATAAAACCAGTTGCACCACACTAACTAACTAGTACATATGAAGAGATTAGTTGTTACTGAATATTTACACCCTGTAACCTAGACAAGCTGGCTGATTGAACCTCGAAGCTCAACACCGAGCAGTGTTATACACACTCTGGAGGCCATTTTGGAAAAAAGAAAGAAAGAAAGAAAGAAAGAAAGAAAGAAAACGGAGGTAAACACGCATTTATGAATTTAGCTAGCTTAGTGTGAACAGCTTTTTTATTTGTCTACAATCAAGGATTGTTTCAAAACATAACCGAAATTTCAAAGTTTGTAACTATCATATTTTATGCACATTTTGAAGTAATGCATTAGCATGGGTTGGTGCAAACGTCAAAATAAAAAAATTAAAAAATTAACATTTGTTTGAGGTGTTTTTTTTACCTTTTTCAAAAAAGAGTTAATTTGCTTAAATGAGAGATGGAAACATTTTCCGGATACGTTCTGACGTAGTGAAAATTTAAGTCACATGACTGATCAGCTGTTGTTCAGCTTCCAGTTTTAATACTAAATGACATGAAAGCCAATTACAACCAATGGAAACTAATTCCTGAAGACGTCTCTCCCTTTTTCTCTTGTAAATCTCCAAGGCCACTGGTTTTATTTCCGGTTCCACAACATTTACTTCTTCTATCTTTATATTTATTTATTACAGTTATGGATATATCACCACCTTCTGTACAGTAATTTAGCAGCTTTCTTTGTGTTTGCTTAAAATGTACTTTATAATTAGACAGAAAGAACAGTTACATTGCTAAATTGGAAAGCTTGACAGGCGTAATAACAGTAAGTACGGGTCAATTGATGCATTCAATTCTTATTAATTTAGGTGGGAAAAAATGTCTGATTACCGGCATTTCCAACTAATTGAAACAAATTTGATAAAGTGTTATAATCCATTATGGCTCTGCGGTACTGAGTTTTCAACAGTGATCACAGGAGATGAGAGGTGCTGTTCCTCTGTGTGTTTATAGACACAGTTGTCCTACATGAGGATGTTCATTATCACTCGCGGTTGGTGGTAATCATTCAGGCCGTCCGCAGGGAAATCTGATTGTTAAATGTGCTGTGGCGTATTTTTATCACGAGGGAAAAAACACATCTGATTCTGTCAACTGACTGCAATTTTTTTCCAATCACCATGTGGATTTAGTCATACATACATATATATACTGTATATATATATATATATATATATATATATACACTCCATCTATTTTAAAATGCCTATTATGAAGCTGTTCAGTTACATTATCTTCCAATGTAAATACAGAGCACTCTTCCAATCAGACGTGTGTCTTTAATTAGTTTCGATTCCTTCAGTAATCACACTATACCTCCTCGTTATGATGCTCCCCAACAGGTCACTTCTGGTCACATGTTGTGCATGATTTGCATCTCCATCACAGTTTCTACTGCTGATGGGGATTTCTGAAAATACACACTCGCTCCCCAGTCACAGTATCACGGTTTGTCACAATCCAGCAGTGTGGAAAATGTATTAAAATACTGTATATAAAGAGCATCATAACAGCAGGTATTAATAGTCCTTAATTTCCTTCTGTCGTCTCACTTCAGTTATTTCTTGCTTCGGAGAGCCGCTTGTTGCAGTGGGTGTCACACTAAATGCAATAAGCTGGTAGTTATCAGGAGAATGTAACCAGGTGTAAACTGTGTTATAATTATTCGTTAAGAGACCAGTTCAGTAAAGAAGAGTCAGCAGTATCTGTCCATGTTTTCACAGACACATCATTGGGAACTACGCCTACAATGTACGGAGTAATAATACTGCTCTGTGGTGTATTTTATTCATGTTCAAAGTGTATCTTTCTATTTCCCTTGTGGCAGGAGGTTTGACATCTGATGTAACGTGGTGTAGTACATCTTTAAAGTGCCCTATTTTCAACCATTTTACATGCGTATTATCATCTTTTATGTTCCCGTCCAGCTCTTCCAGCCGTTTACCATCAAAGAGGCTGCAGTCCATGAAAGTCTGACGCCATCGCCTTCTCCTTTTACACCCCTTCATCCCTCACCTCTGCAATGTGAGAGCGTCTATCGGTCTGTGAGGGGATTAAGTTTGCTTCCAACTCTTGTCTTCCCCATCACAGTCTCCTCATCTAGAGAGAAACAACACGAGACAGGGAACCTCGGGGAAATATCAGGATCCAACCTGTAAGTAAGTAAAAAAAAAAGAAGAAAACTGAGAGGGGGAGAAAGATGAGATGAGGCGAGAGACAAGAAGCAAATGGCACTGAGAAAGAGAGGGAAGGTGGGAGATAAGAAAAAGGAAGTTCAAGGAGAAAGGAGGGAAGAAGAAGAGGAGGAGGAGTGGAAGGAGGAGAGGTAAGCGGTGATGGCAAGGCAGAGAAATTGCATTTTGATGGAGGCAAATTGAATCAGCTCTGCAATGGAGGCCTCGGGGCAGAGAGGAGTATTGAGGCGGTCATGTCAGCACCGAGAGATTACCGCCACCTGTGTGTGTGTGTGTGTGTGTGTGTGTGTGTGTGTGTGTTTGATGTGATGATTGCCTGCCGTCACCATCGCGCAAGGATATTTGCCCTCACACTGTGACAGCCTCTCTGCCCATCTTTGAATAAACAGACACGCACACACACACACACACACTTTATAATAAACACAGGATAGAGTAACAGGAGGAGAGAGAGATGTCATAGCTGAAACACCATCAACATGTACTAACAGGATTATGGCTGCCAGAGGGAAGAAATATAGCCACCGCAGGTCTGTCTAAGGGGACTCTTAGCTCTGACTGTAACAGATGAAGAAACAGTCAAAGTCACATTGAAGACATTTGGAGACTCGCTCTCAACAGGCATGCAGTGCTGGTGTCTCACATTCTTCATTCATCAGAAACTGTGAAAATGAGGCCACATCTGCTCTTCATTTACACATTGAGATGTAAAATAACATGAGATATAATTTACAGTAGATTGGGTGTTGCATGTTAATCTTCAAGTGATATTTAGTTGTAGACTTTTCCCCCACACACAAAAAAAAATGGATCAGTCATTTAAGAAAATGCCCCAAAACAGAAATAACAGAAGTCCTCTTGCTGCTGTAATAATTATGATGGGAGCAAAGAAGGAAATCAGAGGACATTATTAAAGAGTCAAATATACAAATTATATCTGTCTCTTATTAAAGAGTAAAACGTCTACGTAAGGAGGAGGTCGGGTTTTTTGTGTGTATAGCAGGATGCTATCAGGCTCGGTGTGACCGTCTGCTCCGCCGATGATAGAACGACACATTATTATGTTATATAATCTACAAAGATGAATAACTAATGGTATTGCATTGAATCACACAAAACTAAGGGGGCCCCAAGCTGAAAAATATAAAATACAAATTTCTCCCTTGAACAAGTGAGACAGGTGATTTATAGCAGATGCTGTAGCAGACAGGGAAAAGCAATTTAATTTCAGTTGGACGTGAAGGGAGTCAAATCTCAAGTAGGTCACGCCTGAGATCCAATGAAATCTTTAACTTAAATATACAGCTCTGGTTCTGTGACGCAAAATCTCACCTTGCTTTACTCACACATTTGACTGCTGTGTTTTTAGCCTTTCTTAACTGACAGTACAAAAGATTGCAAACATACACCAACTCAGCGCTGCTGCAGTGTGTGTATTTGTGTGTAAGAGATCAGACAGTCTGATTTTAAACCTTGCTGTAGCTCTTATTTTCCTCCAGAAAAACATGAGCAGAGGTTTGTTGGCAGAGACTGAAAAACAAGTCGTGTAGGTTTTATTTTTTACTCCTCATGCATACAGAGACCTCCGTTTTCCCAGTTAGTTTTGCTGTGATTTGCAGAAGTCTGGAGATTTCCAGGCTCTCTCATCAATGGGTCCGTTGACTATAAATACAGAAGCTAAAATATCAAAGCTGCTCAAGTGATGGTGCTGCGAAGACCCAAAAATTTTAATTAACTGTTTTATCAATTATAGCCATTGTCCATTTTCTAGTTCAAACTGGATCTCTTCATGTGATTGACGACATACCTGCATGTGTTTGGTGCAGGTTGTTACTACAATTTTAATTAGGATGCCCTCAGCAACGAGGAGGAAACTGGTAAAATGTCAAAAAATTACAAACAGAAAGGGCAGCATGCATCTTTCACTGCTCTTCTCTGCCGTATATTGTTGATGATTGATTAGGAGGGTGATGATACACAGAAAAAATGTATTAACAAATGTTAAAAGATTTAAAATTAGCAAAAAACATTGAACAAAGTATGTAAAAGTAGCACTAAAAGAATAAAAAAGAAAACTATCTTCACAAGGAAGATACAGTTAAATATACATTTAAATAGCATAATGTATATATAAAGTATATATACCCAGACACACATCAGTGTTGTGAGCAAGAGAAGACAAACACAACACCAACTCATTGATTCAAACTGCAGCAAACACATTTTAAGTTTGAAAAAAGCTTGTAGTGAACTGAAGATGAATTTAGTAAACTTGATTTATGGTTTAAAGACTGATAACAACAAAACATCTGAGAGAAATTTTTCCTCAGTAACTTGTAGTTGTTTCCAGTCTGGACTCATCTGCATCACGGCATTTAACAACAACAACAACAACAACAACAACAAGCGATAGTTTTGTTCTCCGTTCCTTCTCTGTGACTGAGCCCACTGTGCTGCTATATTTAGTTTGCCAGCCTGCTCCATAAAAACAGGCCTAATGATGAAACTGGGGCAGCCCACAGTGACAGAGCCTCTTGCAACCTGAAGCAGCGCTCCCCAAAGCCCTCGATGTTAATAATAACCCCAAAACCTGGTAAATTAATTTTCCGTTGACATATTCTGCTTTGGAGAGTAAACTAAATGCCTTAATATTTGTTTCTGTTTGTAAGCAGCAGGTTAATCTAAGACTTGATCTTTTCTTAATTGAGTTTCTTAATTGATAGATGAAACAGATTGGTGATTTATGTCTGCATGGCAACCGGTTAGTATGCAAACACAACAACAAGCAGTCTGATTTGTACGGTGTATGAATCACGCCTGGCTACCATCTGGGTTTAGAAAATTGAGGATTAAAGATTCATTTATGGATTCAAGACAAGAACAAGAAAATTAGATCTTTATCAAAACATTAAATACAACAAATCACTGCAGCCAATTAAAACCAAGTCAGTCAAACTTTAACATATTCAAATATTTGAGATATTCAGGGAAGTGGAAGTCACGACTTCCCTCCACGGAGGTTTAGAGTTGCAGTCTGGAGACAGTGTGCGCTCGTGGATCGCTGTGATGAATAATTAACCGGAGGGAAATCAGGATCCCTTTAATGAAACCAGCCTGCTACGTCAGTGTCATGGAGGAATACTCCGTCATTTACCGATCAACTCACCCATATTCACATCTGCACATGTTTCCACAGAGGGTTCAGAGTCCAGGGTGAGACAACAGAAAGTCAGAGAGTCGGTTTACCTCGACGGCATCCAGGCAACATGCTGAAAGGCTGTTCGTGATGGATTTAAAAGTCTAAATCTAAAAAACTATTTTTGACATCAGTAAATATATCCTGCGTTTCGTTTTTGACTGCTGGTAGTTTGAGTGTGACAGTAGTAGAAGACACATTTAGATCCAGATACAGCAGTGTAAAATTACTCTGTTACATGAAACATCCTACTTAAGTAAAAGTAGATGAGTGTTTTCAGCTTTGTGCAGTATCAGAAGTGACTGATATATTATTATATATGACATCATTAGATTATTAATACTGAAGCATCAGTGTTAGAGCAGCATGTTACTGTTGTAGCTGCAGGTGGAGCTAGTTTCAACTACTTTATATAAGCTTTTGAGGTAATGACACAGTCGTGATATGTGGTGCGCATACTAGATTTTTGTCTACCCATCTTCCTCTAATCCATGCCTCCTCCATCAACCTCTCCCTCCACCCATGTGTCTCTCTTGATGCTATGGAGCAGTAATAAAACATAATGTCAGGGAGGATGAAGATGCCATGTTGCAGGCTTATCGCTGTATCTGCGTTTCCACAGATGAGACGGCGCTTTGTTATTAACAAGGTTGCCGGGAGCTGCCTACGCACCATCTCACCTTCTATCTGAAGACAAGTCTTAATTTTAACACTAGGGTGAAAAAATACACGACTGCTGTTTATATTGATGAGGAAATATCCCCACCTCTCCCCCTCGTGCTGTTTTTTTCCACATCCTCTATTCTTAAAAGTGGTATTTTGAGAGATGACATTTCAACGCTTTGTGGACTAGCAGTTGCATTTGCAGCAGATGCTTTTTTCTTGCTAATTAATGCCAGCGAAGACAACTCTGACATTCACTCACCAACGAGCAACAGAAACACAAACTCTCTCTTTGCCACGCTCACAGATAGAAGCACTGGCGATGTTCATCTCTTTGATCGGCATATTCACACCAGCTATAGGTTAACTGGGTAATCCCTGAGAGGATCAAGGGATTGATGACCATTAACAGGCAGAAAGAGAGACAGTATAAAAGACTGACAGAGAGATGGGGATGGAGGGGGACACTGGGACCAATTTGCCATCTTCTCCCGTCATTAACTGATAGCTGGGGTGGATCATTAGCTGACCTGGTACAGGATGAGGGACACCTGCTGAAGGTGGCAGATGGCAGAATAAAGAGCCCAGAAATAGATGTCCATGAAGGGGAACGGCACATGATTCAGCTCCTGCCCTATTTTATAATTATTCATTTAAAAAATATTTTTTGTTAAAACAGAGAAGAAGAGACGTCGTCAGCAGCGGGAGTGTTGAAGGAGTTATATAACCTTTCACCTGTTTGCATCGATGAAGTCAAAACCATTATTTAAACCTAAAGAAACGTAGTTATGTTTCCAGCATGGACAACGGACCTTTAAAAACCTGAAGATTGTAAACAGCGTATATGTGTCCTGAGTTTCGGCGGCTTCACACACCATTACCTTCCCCGTTCAGACCAGACGCACGATGCCAACACACCATTAGACTTGTTTAGCCTCATTACGTGGCCGCACTGCCCACTCTTTTAATTCTATTTCTGTGTGTTGGCCCAAAGCACAAAGAGCGCGCCAGTTTGCCGACAAGCGTCCAGGATGCTCGGATGCAACAGAGCGCAGCAGCAGCCTGCCAAACGCTGGCCAAGAAAAGCAAGAGCACAGGAGGGATTCAGTCAAGTGCTCATTTAAATACGAGCGAGTAACAGACTGTGGAATTTGAATGAGATTATAAAGGGAGAAGGGGAAGGATGAATTTCAATTTGAGAGCATTACATGTACTCTCTCACTGCCCCCCCCTCCCCCCCCCCCACCTCCACCCGCCTCACCCACCTCCCAGAGGTGAGATAATGACACCAACAATGAGCAGGAGGGAGGAAGTTGGCAGTGCCATCACTACATAGCGAAGCCCAACGGTTATTATGGCACGGCTGCTCCTCCCCTCCTATTTATCTGTGAGCACACACACCCACTCTCTCTCACACACACACACACACACACACACACACACACAGAGGGATCTAGGTTAACAAAGCATCGTATCTGAGTGCATCTCACCAGCAGATTCACTGCAGTTGTACGCATTGCACCTCCAAAACCTCCTTATCAGATCACAACCCCCCCTTAGCATTTATTGTGTGTGTGCGTGTGTGTGTGTGTGTGTTGCCTGATGCAGCTTTAAAGAGTAGCAGCAGGTTGAGGGAAGACACTGAAGGAGAGAGAAAGAGGCAGATGGAGAAAAAACAACGATTGACTGGAAAAAAGAGCAAGGAGGGCGAGAGAGGAGGGTGGTACAGAGCAGATTGAGAGAGAGAGAGAGAGAGAGGAGGGGGGAGTAAAGAGAGAGACGGAGAGAAAGAGAGAGAGAAACGAGAGGGAGAGGAGGTTTATCCAAACACTGGTGAGACAGAAGTTTCAGCTCTACGCTTCACACACAGCCAGGACAGAAAATACCACACACACACGTCCAGGTGAGACAACTCTGTTCTTTCTTCTTCACCTCTATCAGGTGTTGTTTAGCTGTAATTTGATGCTGACGTTCAGGTGTGAAAGCGATGAACTTGGTGCTCGGCTGCAGTCTAAGTTGGGAGTGTGCAGGCATGCAGCGTAAACACTGATGCATCAGGGGGGTTTTTGTTTGTTTGTTTGTGCCTTGAGGGATGAAAATCAACGCAGAGTCCAGAATTTTGCTCCTTTCTTCTCTTCTTTTTAGTGTCATTTTCCTGATGAACACAAACAAGAGGAAGTCTGTGTGTGTGTGTGTGCGTGTGTGTGTGTGTGTGTGCGTGTGTGTAAGCATTGCTGTAATATTAATGGATGCTTTCCTTAAGTGTTGCATGCTGTGTGAGTGCCAGTGGAAAGCGCTATACTGTCTGTGTTCGCTCAGCAGTCGTGCCGCGTCTGAGAAGTATGCATTATTTATCCGCACTGATCTTCAGAAACAGCGATACCTCAACAGGGAGGAGGATGTACACACTGTAAGGCTGAATATCACATGTGATGGCTCCACTGATATGATGTGAGGAGCAGGAGGAGCAGAGTGGACAACCTGTATGTGTTTTTTTTACGTTTTCAGCTGTGCCACACTTGCTTTGTCTTGTTTGTAACATCTTGCCACAGTGCAGTAGGTTGCAGCTTGGCAGGAACAATATGCATGGATATCTTATGGTTTATTTATCTGTCATTATCTGCCGTGGAGATATCAGAGGGCCCCGTGGGCAGCAGAAGGCTATGAATAAAGCTGAGGTGATCAGATCTCTTTCTTTTTTTTATCGCAGATGGATTTTCCATCCAGAGGAGGTTGACTCCTTTTGTCTGCAGCTCCAGTATCTTAATACACATCAGTGTAACACACGGCGGCTGCAGGCTACAGATTCATCATCTGACTCAGTGTGTGTGTGTGTGTGTGTGCAGATTTCATATTTGGAAGGGACATATGTTTGTGTTATTTGCAGCATCTGGCTGCATACAGCTGCTTCTGCCCTCTTTTCCCGGAGACTAAAGGACACTTATATCGGCTGATTTCTCTCTCGCAGCACATAAACACATGAAACGCTTGAACGGTGTCTCTGAAAAGTTTTCTTCCTTTGTGGACGACAGCAGCTGTTGTCGGCTTGGATTCACAAACGAGTCCAAATGTGACCCAGTTTCTTGGCCAAAACGTACCAAAATGTTAAGAGGAACTTCTGTCCTTCTGTAGACGGTTACATACACAGTTTTTATTGTGACCAACATGAAACCAATTG
Organism: Pampus argenteus; assembly: GCA_036937835.1. Classification (NCBI taxonomy): domain Eukaryota; kingdom Metazoa; phylum Chordata; class Actinopteri; order Scombriformes; family Stromateidae; genus Pampus; species Pampus argenteus. Next base: position 25,362,947 of record CM072862.1, read on the forward strand.
AACATTGAAGTGTGTTTCACTTCACCTCCTTTCATGCAAGTTGAAATACTGCCAAGTTTTGGGAGTAATTCTGGACAGTTTTTAATCTGTGCTGCAATGTGTCCATACAGGACCAAGAAATGCATCATGCATCTTCATCTTAAGTATAAGACACAGTGTGAACTTTTCAGAGCAGATCGTGTCTGATATTCAAATATTAAGCAGTGGTGGAAGAAATATTCAGATCCTTTACTTATAGCAAGTCAAAGGATCAATATCACAATGCACAAATACTTAATTACTTAAGTGAGAGTCCTTTTCTTTATAATCTGTGTTTTTTGTGAAATACTTTGTGTATTTTTTGGACTTTAAAGGGTCATTTGAAGTGAATTTATAGAGGAAACTCGAAGATGTGACTCCACGCTGATGGTACAAGTGTACAAGTGGTACATTTCACTGCTGATATTAAGGACCAGAAATGAAAACTTGTCCTCCTTGTCCGACTAGTATATACTTATAATTAGGACACATATGGCTTTGCTGTTCACTGCAGCAGGTGAGACAGGTGTTACTGTGAAGTAATTCTCCATGACTGAGTCCTTTTATTTTGAAGGTTAACTTTAATTAATCAGACTTTTTCTGTTTCATGCTGCAATTATTTTTCATTCCTTTACAAAATGTTTCTCTGCTAATTATGAGACATTTAAGTGATAATTACGAGGTAGCGTCTCTCTTTGGTGATTGGTAATTCAACTCCATGGTAACTATATCTTGAAATTATTTTGAGAGGACTGGAAGAGAGCCAGTGCAGAAATGGATGTATGTATATTATTTATATATGTGATGGTGAAGGCAAATTAACTACATGAACAACCTATAAGTCAACTGAGAATATCAGTGGTTTATTTTTTTAATATATTTATGTGCTGTTGAAGGCACCTTTTTGAGGACTTTTGGCATTATTGATCATATAAAGGGCAAAATTATGGTACAAATGCAATAATTATCGTTATCTGGCTCTTGATTGGCTCCAAACTAGCTGTGATGTTAAACTGTTCAGTGAGTACAGAGAAATTTTCCTCCTTCAGCAGATAAAAAACAACCAAGCGGCACAGAGACGAGAACAACATCTGACTAACCGACTGTTTCATGACCATAACGTATGAAAGTACGATAGAAAACCACCGAGACACTTTTCTCAGTATTTCCCAGCAGCATAAAACAATAAATCCTCATGATACCATCTGTTTAATTAACGCAGCCAGGACCAGACATTAGAAAATACTCAAGTTTACACAGTTTTTGCATAAACTGACTTGAACTTGTTCTGTGGACGAGCTTCCCAGCTACTGTAGCTGAAACGTATGTTTCGCATTAAATGTCCAGTTTTGGATTATTTTAAATCACAGTATCTGTTCCTGTTTTTCTTCTCTGATAGATTTATCAGGGATTAACTGCTGAATATCAGTGTAAAAGTAAAACGGCGGCTCTAGAAAGAAGCTGACATCGAACCTGATGTGTCTGTTGACGTATTAGATCACTGAAAGATGCTTTGACTTCCTTAGAAACGTCTCAACACGTCCACCTGGTTTCACATTTAATCTGCAATCCAGCAAGAAAACAAGAAAAATCCAACTAAACCAGCCAAGTGATGCGAGATAAGTTACTGATAGATGTTTGTTGCTGGTAAAATCTCTCATTTTAATGCTAAACTAGCTCCTTACAGGACAGACGTGTGTGTGCAGTGTTTGCACCTCGTAATCAGTCTGCTGTCTGACTCGTGTCTTGTCTGTCGCTGGTGGATCGAACCCCGCCGTGGTTCCTGGCAAGACGCTGGGTCGTTGGCGTAGCTGTTACTCTCCCTTCCTCTCTCTATGTTTCTCTGTGAAGTCGTGTAATTGATAGGATTGAGAGAGCAGTCCTGCTGCTGCAGGTTTTCTTTGTACTCAAGCTTGTGGGGGGAGAAAGAAGATGTTTACAGGGCGGATTAGAGCCGAGAGAAACGGATCTCCTCTGTTGTCTCGCTTCAGCTGACAAACCTGGCTCACACGTCCAAATCTTTTTTTTTTTTCCTTTTCTTTGTTTCTTTTTGTCTTTCTTTTTTTTTCAATCCCTGCCATCCATGAAGTCCCCAGGCTGGTCCTGTGTCTACAGTTGAGCAGGCAGCTGACAGCACAGTGACAAGTGTTGAGGATGAGAGGATGAGGAGCAGGCAAGGGAAGGAGGAAGAGGGACTAATAAGAGGGACAGCAGCAGCAGGGGTCTGTCACTGCAGCTCCAGATAACAGCCCCTCCCCGACACTCTTTGATATCTGTCCCAAGTGACCTGGTCACTGTATCCTCAGCTCGTACCGGTGAGGTGGGGGTAGCAGTGCTTATTAGCCACCCCTGCTCTCCTTCTAAGAGAAGAAGAGAAGTGATGGGAGGGCGTTGTCAAAGCCTGCATGGTGCACAAAGCCAAAACCTGAATCGAAGGAAGATCCAATAATGAGATAGGACGAATGAAAATCATTGAAATAAAATGACAAGACATCATCTATTTGCTGTTTTTCTCATATTTAGATATTCAGATAAGCAGATATGCATTAAACAACATCAAAAAACAAAATAGCTCATGAAAACAAATGACTGAAGAAGTACGTTTTAAAGAGTTATGGCTGATGATTTTTGTTTTTCTACATTTTCCTTGTCAACAAATCTCATGTTTGGAGCCAAACTGATCTAACAGGTATTGTGTGTGTACTGATAGTCTGATATATCTTCTTCCTCCGTGCTGTAGACCTCTGTTTGTAGGACCTGGTACCTTAATCTGCATTTCAACATGATTTAAGTGGTTTGTGCAAGCAGCCATGATAACTATTTAAGTGTTATTTGTATTGATTGTAATGCAGGTCAGCGTCTTTCACTCGCACCTCTAGCACAGATGAACGGACACGTCTTACAGCTACACAGTGAGTCCTGATTATCTGACAGTCCATGGTGGAAAGAGCACTAGTTGTGTCTGTAAGTCACTATATCGTCATGAGCACTGAAATGTGTTTCGTGAACCAAAATTATTGAAAGCACGAGGGACATTTTTTTTTTAGTCGTCCTTGTGCAGTTTGTCCCTGAAGAAACAAGATTACTGCTGTATTTCTCTTTTGTAAATCTGGTTTTCAAATAGAGAGAAGTAAAGACATAAATTATTCAGAAATACAAACTTTGAGGACCACAAAAGGTATTTCAGTTCAGACACCAGGTGCTCTGTGTCAGTCGCTCTACCCAGAAACCTCAGACTCCCCTGAGCTTTTGTCTGCACACAGGCCTGATTATATAAAGCCAGTGGTGGTGCACTCTGCAGATATTACTCTACAATAAATATCTTCACTCCATCAACACCAAAGAGCATAATATTTATAAGCATTCAGGAGCTTCCCCACACTTTTATTTCCCCTCTTAAGCCTGCACGTCCTGATAATGGACATAATCACAACACTACACTGAGCACTTTGATGTCCATCCGCAGCCGAAGTGCACATTTTGATATTGACTTCCAGTCAGAGGTGTGAACTTTTACATCCACCCTCCCTCAGAAGCTCTGTGCTTTGATTTCGCCCTCCCAGCAGGTAGGAGGCCCACTGAGGCGGCTTCACAACATCAGTCACACCCTGCAGCCTTCATGGAAAACAGAATCGCAGTATTGATCATTACAGAAAGCTTTATGTGCTCCATTTTTTTCTGTGCACGTACTATAAAGTACAAGCTGTGAGCAATATTAACGTCTTTGTATTTTGTATTTTTATTTTTTTGGTCAAACTGATTAGAGGATGTGAAAGAAAGAAGTCGGGATTTGGTGATTTCCTGGGAGTTTTTTGAGCTGGACTCAACCAGGAACCAGGTAAAACACTGATTTTTATGCCTCCTTCAAACTGGCAACGCTCAGTAGATGTGAAAAGTGTGTTCACTGCTAGTCTCTGTCTGATCTGTGGTAAATAACTGTGATTTAAGCATACTATGACACAGTCCTCGTAGCCATTTGGAGTCTATTGTCATAGTAGAATATCTCTAAAGTATATTAGAGTTAAGAGTTTTTGTGTGTACAGGAAGTGCAGTATGGAGGGATAATACTTGTTTTTGCAGTTTTGGCCATCATATAGTAATAGTTTGTCTGAAGTCAGGAGATATGACAGACAATATTAAACAAACCTGCACTTTGGCTAAAGACAAAATGAAGGAAAACTGTAGGATTATTAACCATCACCAAGGAGTGGTGATGGGTTTGTGGAGCCAACTTCCTGGTTTACCTTTAATCTACTATAGTTGTGTGCATTTCAGGTGTGCTCACTCAACAACTGGCTAAATGTGTTTATAACCATTTTCCTTCCTGGGAACCAAGTTGGTACCAGAATTTACGACATTTGGTAGAAAAATTTAATGACAAAATGTGTTATTGGTCAATGCATCCCTATCAGCAAACCTTCGTAAACCATTACAGTTCACTGTTTTATGATGTGACAATGCTATTGTTAAGGTTCGGTCAGGTGTAGGCACATAGATGACTCGGTTAGCGCCTTTTATATTTACTATGGCTACCAGGGAGCTTTTCACCTGAACATAAACATGTTATTTTTGGGGTACTTGCTTTAAAGGGACAAGTGCTTTTTGTGATTATTGTTATATACTGTTATAATGTTGCTTACAGGAAAAGTAAAAGCTCAAAATGTCAGCCTAAAGTCAATGGATCATCCTCTGGGGACCACGATTGTACAAAAATCAATCCATCTAAGATGTCGATGGACCAACACTGCCATCACAGTGAAGCCTCACAGCTAGTGTGGCTAAAGATGTTATCATGAATAATAACAAAAAAATATATACAGTAGGTCAAAGTCAGTCTCCGAGATGGATGCATGCATGCATGTGGCATATCTTAAAACATTTCTGCATTTTTATAACTTTTAACGTCAGCAGCACCATTTGGCACCAAATAATATGGCCGACCTCAAAAGCAAACTGGGGAAAAACACAATGGTGGATACACTCCTAGTGCCTGTTATATAATGTGCAGGATAGTTAAAGAGTTACCTGAATGTAATATCAGTACGGATCATTTCCACCACTTTAAATTAATAAATTCAACATTATTCATGATATTTCCACTCAAAGCCGACCGTCACAAAGATGGGCGAGACACTGTATCATTTGAATAACAGAGATAATATTTTAATACAAGCATACTAGAGATTAAAAATATTAATGACAGTATACTACTATTATGAGATTAAAGTTGGGATTTAAGGAGAAAATTATGACATATTAAAGATAACTGAAATCGGTTTGATAGGCTTGGCAGTGAAACAGGATGATTTCTGTTTTAATGCACTAAAATCCTTGTTGAAGACAATAAACATGAGGACAGATGGACAACTATTATCATGAATAATCACAAAATCACTTTCCATGGCCTTTAGCATCTCATGTTGCTGCTCATTCATACGGTTTGATGAGCATCCCGAAGACAACGCGTCAAAGCCAGGGATTATTTTCTCATCAGGATCAAGCTTTTCTACTCGCAGCTTTTGCAGCTGAGGATTTGGACCTGCTCGCACTTATTTTCAGTCTGAGTGGCTTTCAAGGCTGCGTGCTGCAATTCTAATAAAAGTCATTCTCAAAGGCGCTTTCACTCAGACGGCGATGCAAGAGGACGAAGCAGCGACCTCCACAACTCCCCATTTCTGTTTTGAAGGGAGGAGAGGAGGCGACCTTGAGCTGGAGCTTCACAATGGATGTTTGTCTGAATTCATAATGCAAATGATGTTTCATCCTTTGACTGTGGGTAAACACGGACATCAAGGGAGACTTGTGCCTTCAGTTCATGTTTTTGAGGCTGCACAGAAATTATGTTTGATTAATCTCATGCAGATACGGCAGCCACACTGGATTTTAAATGAAACCTTTTTGAAAATAAAACATATTGTATAACATATTGTAAAAGCTCACTAATTTACACTACGCATGTTTTTTGTTTAACATAAACAACTGTATGGAGCTGGAGCCTGGGGGCAGTTAGCTTAGCATTAAGACTAACGTAAGACTAACATAAAACTTACTTACTTCCTGTTTCGTGAATAACAACAATTAACGAGGTGATTTCGGTCTGTCTGCTGACACATAAATTTTCACCCCTTTTCTAGAAACCCTGTAAACACACCTGTCACCTGTCCAGCAATGGTGAAGTTTATACATGCCCCTTCTATGCTAACAATGCTATCCATGCTAACTAGCTGTTAGAACGGATCACTCTTGTCTTTTTGTATTTGTGGGTTGTTGCTCCTGTCAGTGTGAGACGCTTCGGTTGGTAAATGTGTGTTTTTAAAACCTATTTCGGGGTTAGCCTCTATGCTTCTTTCTCCTAAAACTGTTTTCCGGTGAGCACCTGATGTCAAACGTGACAGATTAGAAGAATTACCTACTTAGATCAAGATCGATATTTATGCTAGGCTAGGCTAAAGGCCTCCTCTATCTCCATCCTCGCACACAGACACACAATTTAAATAAGCATGTACCTATATGTACACTTTTAAGCAGAACCCAGCAGAAATTTCCTTGTTGCATTTAAATGAGGGACTATAAAAAACAAAAATGTGTGTGTGTGTGTGTGTGTGTGTGTGTGTGTGTGTGTGTGTGCACCCATGCATATGTGCAATAAGAGTTTCTTTGTTTTAGCTTCGGTGCAGGCCGGAGCCTTTACAAAAGGACAATAGTTCTCTCTGTGTGGCTTTGATCTGATGAGAGACAGAGAGAGATGTAGCGAGGCTGAGAGATGGATTTACAGAGACTGAAACAGCTACTCCAAGAGCTGATTATGTTTTAACAAAAAAAAAGCTTAAAGAGAATACTGTGGTTTCGTGGAGCAATATCAATATGTTTACAGCAATATTGTTAATATGAATAACATAAACAACAAAGATAAAAACGCTGTCTTCTCATGTCATTTTTTTTTTTCAACTTTCTAGTCATAATGTCTGCTGTCTAAAAATGTCTTCTGCCTTCGCTCTTCTCTGTAGACGGTTTATAAAGACGGCAGAACGAGGCGCGGCGTCACACGTAGATTCACATCGGAGTCGGTTTGAATCCCAGAGCTGCTGCTTATGGTCACCGCCATCTTTGATCAAAGCCAGGACCTTTTATATAAGAAGTGTAGGCTGTTGTCTTTCCTCGTACTGAAGCTAACGCTAGCTTAATGGGAACACTTTGGCTAACATTAGCTAACTAACAGGGCAGGTATCAAATGAAGTAATATTAGACTTACAGAAATATTGCGACAACAATCAAAGCTACGATAATCCTTTGAATCTTATTAATAGAGTAATAATTTCCAAAATGCCTTTCACGCTTTGAAACGGAAACGCACCCTGCTACCTCGTACTGAAGCTAACACTAGCGTACTGGGAACACTGTAGCTAACATTAGCTAACTAACAGGGCCGTTAGCATAATCAGTAACTACTTAATAATATTAAACTTACAGAAATACTATATAACAATAGTCTGAGTCATCAAAGTCTTTAAATGTTATTAATGTTATTAAGTTGAGCCATTTTGAATAGGAGTCAATTGGAGCATCTAGCGGCCATCAGTTGATCAGAGGTTGTTGGTTGAAACTGCTGCTGTTGGAAATGTGATTGATGAGGAACTGAACTGCTATTATATGTTGTCTGATTTAATGTTAATATAAAACCATTAAAAAACTCTGATGTTAGTAGCCATGAGATGAATTCAGAAGTGGCTGTTTGAGGCTTAAATGGACGTTAAGATGACGACTCTGCTGCCAACATATTCACTGGATCAGGAAGAAATATGAAAACATATTAACTTAAAGGTAATAATAATATAAAGTAGTAATACTCAGCCAGCCTGTGAGAGCCGGTGAGTGGTTGTTTTGCTTCAGTCTGAGGACTAATGTGTTTGTTATCACCCAGAACAGATGGCCCAGCATGGAGGAGACACACACACACACACACACACACACACACACAACCACACACACACACACAACCACAAAAGCATTGTCACACATGCATATCACGCATGCGCACACCCAAAACAAAGCTAAATACACATTGTGCATGTACACACACATACACACACACACATATAAACATATTTGCATACACCACAGTGTCAGCACATAAATACATGCGTACACACAAAAACATGGTTTTTTTACATCAACCACACACACACACACACGTTATCGCCTTTAACACAATATTACACACATATACACCTTTAACCATCACACACACACACTTTCACACATTTCTTCAGACCAACAGCAGCCTACGCAGCTAGGACTACACACACACACACTACCACCCACACAACACACACATATACTGTATATCCTATTCATACACACACACAAAAACAGTAACACAAGCCAAAAAACTTCCCACATCTTCATGTTCGATTCTGAACTCCATATTGTACTCCTTCTCTTTCCCTTCCTGTGTGTCTCTTCATCCTTCTCTTGTCCATCAGTTATTGATCTGTCTCAGGGGAAGAAAAATCAGTCTTCCTCCTTCCCTCTATTTCTAGACACATGGCAGATATTATGGAGAGCCACAACCTGGGAGATGCAGAAGAAGCGCAGATGCAACTGATACAGCGAGGAGGTGTTTAATTTGATAGCGAGGCGATAAAAGAGGGACTCTGTAAACTAATGAGCCTGATGATGTTAAGACACCTTTGAGGGTGTTCAGCTCAGTCCAGAGCACAATGAAGACACCCACCATATGCAATGCACCATAGGGTTCTCATATTTTTACACTTACAAATTAAAAAGTGAGCCTCTGAGACACTTTGCATAATTTTTAAAAAATGCATGAAGGCTGGTTTTGAAATCCTTGACAGGCTGACCTTTTAGAGACAAATAGGCTGACGGTTTTCTCCTGGCTTGAAAACACTACATATAAATGACGGTGTGTGCAGCCATAGTCCTCCCATCTCTCCATTTTGCATCCCCAGTCTTTTTCTTAGAAGGGCACATCAATCCTTTAAGCCCGAGCAGACTGACTCAGAATGTCAAACACTGTTACGATCACAGTCAGAGAGATTTTATAGATAGCAGAGATCAGATGACAGCGTTTGATGGCCGAAATAATTAACCTGCTTGACGACGGGGAGACGACTGTTGCATGAGGAAAAGACCTACAGCTATATAGTGCCAACAGTTTACAGCTAAAAGTGAATCATTTTCATCTTTTTGTTGCTTGGTAAAGAGAGTTTAAGACAGCTGATCTGCAGGGACGCTCGTGTCCAGCCGGTGTCTGAGACTGTGTGATTAATGCTGCAAAGTTTCACTATAGCTCCGCCCAATTATAAGAGAATAGGTGCAAATATGTGCGTGGGACAAAAAATCAGTGTGTATAAATCCACTACATGTCACCATCCTGCAGCAAGGACACAAACTATGTAAAGGTTTAAACACCAGGACAAACTGTGAGGAGACCTGAGAGCAGATGGAGGACATCTCCCAGCCTGCTTCATCCTCTGGGAGTGCAACTAATAAATATGATCATGTGTAATTAATGATATTATCTGTGGCATTAGTTAAATCCAATGACCTGTCTCCTATTATTTTTTTTGTAATCTCTATATTGGCATTTGACCGTCATCATTAAGCCCTGCTGGTTACGTTAAGGTTGTATAATTGATAATATACTAGTTAATATGCTACCAGGAGCTTCTGTAGCACCATTGTGAGGGAAACAAGCATCATCAGCTCCATCTTTTTTTAATGCTGAGTGGCTCTTATGTATAAATGAATGTGTGAGTGTTTAATCATTTTTGGATTCAGTTTAGATAAAAGACAAAACACAACAGTGTCAACGGTGCAAAAATGACAGCAAGGAAAACTTTCACTTTGATTGAGGACTGACTTAAAAAATTGTGAAATTGTCCTTTAAGCAGGCAGAAAACTCAGAATATAAAAGCATTTACTTCACTACTTAATTGAATCAGATTACTGTACCTCTGTTGCACACAGTTTTAAAAATGCAGGCGTCGTGTCGTTTCACCTTCTACATGGACTAATTCTGCTTTATTCTTTTCTATTCTGCTCCGTTGCTCCTCTCTCTGTTTAACTCCCGTGGGTGCTCATTATGAAAGAGGGTTTTTTGATCTATTCTCTCATTGCTGTTTGAACCTGAAGCATTGCACTCTCCACGGACTTCAGTATCTATCAACACGACGAGTTAAAACTGCTGCAATTACACAGACAAACAAACACAGTGTCTTAGTGCAAGCTGCCGTTACACTGCTGACATGTCATTTCTGTAGCTTTTTTTAAATTTTGGGCTACGTTAACAAAAATAGTGTCTGCTTCATAAAGGAAACTTATTATTAATATAATAATATTTGCATCAAAACCAGTACTGTTGCATATGTTTTCCTGGATTTCTCCCCCTGCTGCTTTGGGACGAGTAATCAGACAAAAACGATCAGTTGTGCCTCAGCGCCTTAAGTACAATTAAGCACTATAATTAGATCAATTTAAAGAGGTCGATTTAGTATAAACACAGAAGAAGAACATTTTTCTCTCAACTGTAAATAACTTCAAGGCGTCTACAGTAAAGCCTCCTCGCTCTTTGACTCCTCAGAGACACGTTTAATTGATTTGGACGTCCTTGATGACAATGATGGACTTCTGGGTCATAAGCCGGAGGGTGAAGGACTGAAGACGGGAGGACGGACGCTCAGCTGAATGAAAAGCCAACAATATGTAAAAGAACCAAAGAGGTCTGCAGTGAATGCTTGAACTTCCCACTAGTCAATAAAACTGATCCAGCAGCTCCATATACTGTTCATATATTTCATAAAGGACATAATAATATCCTGATGGAGGTTTATAAACTCGGTACATGAGACGCTGCGTCCTTTTGTTTCCCACCTGTGTGTTTTCTGCTTCCTGTTGGCTCATTAGAGAAGGACAATGAGACAATGAGACAATGAGACAATGAGAGCGCTCGTCTCCGCTAATAAAACACACATTAATGCCTCCTCTGCTGAGCGTGATCTCCTCCAGTGACTCAAACGCAGCAGAGGGCTTGAATGTGTGTGTGTGTGTGTGTGTGTGTGTGTGTGTGAAGCTTTGAAGACACTGATCCTCTCATTTCTCTCAGATGACGCATTTTTCTGGCAGCGATGTGTGATGTTTAAGACCCGATACAGCTTTACAGAGAAAAAATGTGTCTATTGCAACATATATTAAAAACTGTCAAGCACAGTATAAAAAATCTGATCTGATCCTCATTTTTGATCCTCATATTTTTGGTGCTTCTTGCTTGTGTGGTTTTGCCGGTTTTTCCACAAACAGCTTGTAGTTATGTATGTTATGTTATATAAAAATGACATCATCCTCCTTTTACCTCATTATAAAATATGAATATATGAATATGCAAATACTATTTCATTTCAGAACTTTAACTGATGTCCTATAAGTTCATCCAATGTGTGTTTGATTTAAGTTTCCACATCACACTTGTGTAAGCTGCATACTGGACCATGATTGGCTCTAAACTAGTAGTGATGTCACAGCTCTTGACACCTTAAACTCAGATATTCAGTAAAACTTTTCACCATCAGTAGCTGAATGTGAAAACAGCCTTTTAGTGTCAGAAATTCTGCACAAACATCATTCGGCTCAGTGAAGCCGATTCAATTCAAGTGAAGTTATAATGAGCCAAACAAAGTTTTGACTGGAGGGCGACTTTAAAAAAAGTTTAAAGATCTGAGGGTGGATTTTCTTTCTGCTGAAACTTTCAAAAAGCTCAGAGCTCCAAAGCGCCTTAACGTGAAATTCAACACATTTCTCACTTTTCCATCTTTCTACAGATACGATGCTGCTCCCAGCAAGCGTGCTAATTGGCCTACTGTGCCTGGGTCATGCAGGGGGTGCGTGGGGATTCGCCCGTCTGCTGGACAACGTGGAGTTACGCTCGGCTTTCTCGGTTGCACGCACCAACAGCATGGAAGGCGGGCCCAAGATGACGGTGACCTTTGACACCGTGTACGTCAACATCGGCGGGGATTTTGACCCCAAAGCTGGCTTGTTTCGCTGCCGTATCCCGGGGGCCTACTACTTCTCCTTCACGGTGGGAAAGTTCCCACACAAAGATCTGTCTGTGATGCTGATGAAGAACAGGAACGAGGTGCAGGCCATCGTGTACGAGGAGAACGCCGGAGAAGAGAGGAAGGTAGGTGACCTGATAGATCTTATTCCTCTCTGCCATAGAGCCACAGAGGAATAAAGACATCAACGTGTCAGACCGTTGCATACGGTGAAATGTTCTCTCGTTACCATGAACACACACAAACACGCTGCTGCAGCACTAAATGTAGATTAATCCGCTGCTGTAATTAATGTTTACAGTGTTCATCATCCTGGTTTAGTGTCTGAGCATGCTGACGTTCACTAATTAGCTCTAAACACGAAGTAAAGGTGATGCGAATGTCATCAGATTTGCAGGTATTTAGCTGGATAAGTGTTAGACACGGAAAATGAAATTCTGACCTGATGATGGCGCTAGATGACAGATCAGGAGATCACCAAAGTTATTACAGTTGTACCAAATTTCATGTTATTCTGTCCAATAGCTGTTACTGTTGGCATCCTCGAGCCACGATGCTAAAAATAAAGTGCAAAGACTTGTTGAGTTAAGCCGACTGTATGATTTTAGAAAGCCTCTGGGTCAAATAACAACTGAGTTCTCTTTCAGTTTGGCTTTTTGTTTTTTTAACATGTCAAAGCCCTCCGCCCGTCCTACAGAGCGGTATGGCTCTCATCACAGAGGGTGTGTTTGTGTTGGGGTGAGGGATGAAAGCAGAGCAGAGGGGATTACACACCGAATTCCCCTGAATGAAGAGCTGCGTGAGGCAGATGATGATGGGATTATGTGCCTGGATGTAAAACAGACCTGGATAATAACGTCTGCTTCAATCCTCAGGTGCAGAGCCAGAGCGTGATGCTGCAGCTGGAGTTCGGTGACACCGTCTGGCTCCGTCTCCATGGTGACCCTCGCTATGCGCTCTACAGCAACACCGGACACTACACAACCTTCAACGGTTACCTCGTCTACCCCGACACCTACAGCTACCAGACACACCACCACCAACACCACCCTGCCCACGACTCCCAGCAGGAGAACATCCACCTGCTGAATAGTAACCAGGCAACAGAGCACGTCAGCCCTGGAACGAGGGACATGGTGGAGGAGAAGGAGCTGCAACATAAGGAGGAGGAAGAAGAGGAGGAGGAAGAGGAGGAGGAGGATGACCGGAGATCTGCCTTCTCGGTGGGACGCACCCAAAGCATTGTTGGAGTAGACCAAGTGGGCATGCCGCAGCATCAGCCGGTCGGCTTTGACACAGCGTTCGTTAACATCGGAGAGGACTTCAACGTGACCGAGGGGGTGTTCACCTGCCGCATCCCCGGCGCCTACTACTTCTCCTTCAACGTGGGCAAGCTTCCCCAGAAGACGCTGTCCGTCAAGCTGATGAAGAACCGCCTGGAAGTGCAGGCGATGATCTACGACGACAGCCAGGGCGAGAAAGCTCTGCAGAGTCAGAGTTTGATGATGTCGCTGAAGCTAGGAGACACCATCTGGCTCTACTCCCATCAGAGAGATGGCTTTGGGGCTTACAGCAACCACGCCAAGTATATCACCTTCACTGGCTTCCTGGTTTACCCAGACGTCCCTCCCGCTGCTACCACCACCACCAGCCAATCATATGCAGACAAGAAGCCCTAGCTGCAGCACATGGGCAAAGGACTCAACACTGTGGGAGGAATTCATGCAGAGTGGAAGAGTCGGTTTCTGATTCATGCGCCGGGTGGAGAAAACTGGAAACGGCTGTTGTTGTTGTGGTCGTCTGACGCCTCCTCTTCATATGAATCCCTTTTACAAAGTCACAAGGACCTTGAACTGAGTGTAAATGAATGAATGGCTTCCCAAAATTTGACTTCACCTCACTCAAACACTGGACCTTGAATGACAGTAATGTGAACTGAATAGTTAGCTTGACGATGAAAAGGCGGTCGCCGCTCGCTCACCTCCGTGTCAGTCGAAGCCTCCTTGAAGACAAAGTGTCTAAACAAAACTACTACTGTTGTAATTAAATGATTGTGCACTATGGACCCATACATATCCTCCAGAGGAAACTCTGGTTAAAGCAAAAAAAACTAAATGGCAATTCAGTGTGATGAACAGGCGTGAAGAAGCCATGATTAGAAAGATGTTTGCACATTTTAACGCTGCAGCAGAGTTTGAAAATCCTTGATGAGTTTCGACTGACATGAAAGTGAGGAGAAGATCAGGCTTTTCATTTTTCAGCGAAATATTCCTTTATTATTATTATTATCATCATTGTCAAAGAGTGTGTTTCTGCTCGTACTTAACAGTCACCTTACTGTCTTTATGTCTTCAGAGGCATGATAGGAAATGATATGAAGAGTGTGTTTTATGTTTCCTCGCTGTGATACTCAGCGACAGAAAGGAGAAACAGGACGAAACTGACTTTGACTTACTTTTGTAAAGGAGAAAAAAAAGTGCAGACTCCATATCCATCGCACACAGACTGTTGACCACATGCCACCTCTGGGCCGGCGGGAATCTGGACCTCGTAATTTGATTTCTAATTCTAGCAGCGTTTAATTCGTTTCTTCAGATGGCAGCCACTGTGGGGAAAATTGAATTGCTTGTCCCAGGTCACAGTAATATGCATGTCTGTTTAATTTCACACTGCCGGGAGAAAGATGACGCTGTTCAAATTGTGATGAACCTTGACTTTCTGAAATCACCTTCTCTGCTGGAGAGCGACCATCTGAAGTGATGCTTATTACAGTGAGCAGGAGATGTGAAGCTCTGATATGAACAACAAATTCACATCTCCACAACTTTAATCCCGCTCACACTACAATTTTAGAGTTTGCTACAATTGCCACAACTTCAATATGATCAATAATTTAGTAGCAACTTAGTTTTAAGCTTTTTTTATAGCAAGGACCAGAAGAAAAATACAGTTTTATCAGTCCAGTAATTTGGTTTTATGCTGTGATAACACTGAAGTTATTGCACCAGTTCCTAAAATTAAATATCACAGACAGACGGTGGAAAGTGATTTTATACTCTACATTCAGACTGATGCACTACAGCAGAGCACAACAACTAAACATATTTACTTTATAATCTCATAATCTCATAATCCGGGCCTCGCACCTTCTCACTCCTGGACGACTTCCTGTCCTTGACGGCTGCAGTAACTTCTAAGAAAGTGTTAAAACTTTAGATAATGAAATGCAAATTTGTTTTTTTTTTTCCTCCAAAGTATGAAATTATTCTGTGAGTGTCTCATTTCAGATAATAATGTATTTTGTCACAGTCGTGGTGGTTTACTGTGACACAGACCCGACCCAGTTCAGTAAATCAGTCTGTGAAGGTGATTTAAGCATAACTGTGATGCATGCATGTAACTAAAAATAAATTAAAAGATACTTTGACATGATTGCTGAACTTCACAGGCCCCGTCGACGCCTGTTACTGTGTATTTCTATTGATACGTGAATTATCTGTACAGTAATTGACAAATTGTTGGATGTGTCTCGTCTGTGCTTCTTCGTTTCTGATAATTCTGATGAAAGAACGATCGTTAGATGTCAAACGGACATGGATCTAAATGTCATTAGAAGTAGTTCCCAGTTATCGATTTGTCTTGATCCAACAGAAGCAGGTTGTATTTTTTTAATCGCTCTGAGTTACAAAAGCACAAACCCAAAAGAATATATATATATATAAATATATATATATATATGAAGGATAAATAAGTGAAACAATATCGAAAGCATTTTGACCCATGTCTTGTTTCAGTAGTCTGGCTCATGTCGACTCTTTAAAACGTTTTGAGTATTTCTTACATATAAAATGAATGCTTTAATGAACATGTTTAACAAAATAAAAAGTAAAAAATATATAAGAAATGTAGAGCCTGTCTGGACTGTTCATGCAGCTGCATGTCCTCAGTCTTCATTTGAGTTTCTGAGCTGCAGCGCCATCTTCTGGGCGACTCCGGTGTTGTAAAACTTAACAGTACCAACGTGACACAACAGTCTGAAGAAACAGTGAAGATGAGAAGTCTCACATCACAGCGTACGATGATATTTTAGTTTTATAACTTTATTCACGTCCATCCATGAACTGGAACACAGATGCAGGGTTTATTATTACAGGTCACGTCCTACCATCACATTGAGGTGTAATGTTTGGGTGTCCACATACTTTTGGACATTACATAAACATTCATCCTGCATAAAGATCTCACCCTGATGTTAGCGGAGCTGCTGCAAAGAAAACCTCCACAAAAATCATTATAAGGTTGTTTTGATAGTATTTTTATTTACATAAATATTTCAGGTGGGTTTTATCGAGGAGACTGAAGGACAAACAGACAGAGTGTGATGATGAACTAAACAGAGGGGCGTTACTTCTTCTCGGGGGCCTCAGGACCGGCCTCCAGTTTGGGCGCGGCCTCTTTGGGCTCTCGATAGGCGGGGAAAACCTCCCACGGTGTGTTGAGGTCAAACTTCCTGAACTCCTGCGACAGCTCCACCGGCTCCGCCACCACACGCTTCAACTCGTCATCGTAACGCACCTGCAGAGCAACGTTAAAACGTGTGAACGTACAGTCATAGAGTCAGGAGGTTTAATGGGGGAGAAGCCACGGATTGTAATTATAGTAGTTAATATAGTATTTGTATGCATCTTAAAATATGTCTGGAGGGGATTTATAATGATTATTTAATGTTTTCATGAATGGGACAAAAAAAAAGGCAGCAGTAAAATAAAATAATAAAACAACTAAAATATTCTTGTTTAGGTAGCCGAGTAAAATTATTCTAGTCCTCCGAGTCGGACGTGTTGATCCTGTTAGAAAAAGAGGCTGAATCTGACTACTGTGTTGAAATGAATAATTCATGTTTCTCAAGGAAAAAAAGTCTTATATATTAATATTTTTTAAGGTCTGCGGGAGCTCTGGATTTATGATAATAAACTCTAAATAAAATAAATAAATAAAGCAAATGCACAGACTCAGTTTACATCCAGTCTGTCTCACATATAGATAGAATAGATTTTAGAGAAGGAACTAGAAATGCAGCCTCCAACCCTTCAGCTTCCCACCGGGCGTCTCTGAGACATTGCGACTCACCTCCACGTATCCTGACAGAGGGAAGTCCTTCCTGAAGGGGTGACCCTCGAAGCCGTAGTCGGTCAGAATGCGCCTCAGGTCTGGATGGTTGGCAAAGAACACGCCGAACATGTCCCATATCTGTAGAAAACACACACGCTTCACTCTCAGTCTGCCTACCAGTGCTAACGATACAGCAGCCATGTGACGTCACTGATAGTTTTACTGATATTTTTGTGTAGAAATTGAACATCAGTGTTCAGACGTCGCCTGCAGGCCGTGACTCACCTCCCTCTCGTACCAGTTGGCAGCGATGTGGACGGGAACGGCAGAGTCCACCGGCGTCAGCTCGTCTGTGTACGTCTTGATGCGGATACGAGAGTTGAAGCGCAGCGACAGCAGATTGTACACGAGCTGTAAATGAGCACACACACACTTCATCACTGCACGACCACATACAGTGAATTATTCATTATGACGGCCTATACATGCGAATATTAATAATAACCATGAGATGGTTTATGAGTGTGAGTGGGGAGAATATGGATGAATCGATGTTTCCTGAGCAGCTGCTACACAGGAAACTGTTGTGTAATGTTCGCATTGAATGTAATGAATGAATGAATAAATGAATGAATGAAAAGGAGACTGAAAACTCTCCACAGTAAACAATCTGGTGAATGTTTGATGGTGTTATTTCAACTTTAGAACGTAACCGCCATGAAACAACAATAAAGTTTTAGTTCCCTCGTTCACGCTCTCAGCTGCTCTCTGCGGCTCTTTGTTTTCTGGTTCCTGAACCTTTAGAAAATAAAACTTTGTTTTGGGTTTTTTTACACCTGGAACTTTGTTACACGAACCAAATTTTGTCCCTGGTTCCCCAAAAGGTTCTCAGTGTTCTAGAAAACATCCTGCAGCAGAAACTAATACATACTAAGACTGTAACGTAACACTAGATGTGTGTGTTGTTTCATAAACCTGAAGTATTCACGGTTCAGACAACTTCTGGCATGTTTGTACCTCAAAGCGGTTCTGCCGTGTTGGGACGTCGATGGCAGTCAGATCGATCATGTTCCTGAACTGGGCGTTGGTGTGATCCCTCAGGAACGTCAGCACAGGGATCACCCCGTCAGGATGGATCATCACCTCCAGCTCGTTGTAACAGGTCACCTACACACACACACACACACACACACACACACACACACACACACACACACAGACACACAGACACACACACACACACACACACACACACACACACAGAGAGAGTGAGCATCTGCGTGTAATCAGTGCAGTTGGTCTCAGGAGATATTTACAGTTGAGAAGTTGGAATCAGATCATTTCTTTTCTTAAGGAATAACTACAAAAGATTAAATGACTTTGAAACTATTATTATATATTTATATTTGAAACTACTGATTAATCAACTAATCACTGTGGCTCTAAATGTAAGGATGGTTCTTAGTATGTCTGGAGATAAATGATGCAGCAACGCTGGGGCTTCCTACAATCTGCCAGTTTTCATTCTTTACATGAATCTCATGTGAATTGAGCTGACCTGGACCTGCTGGATGTATTTGGGCATCATCTCAGCCACATATTCCCCAAACGCTGCCAGCTGGTTGTGAGTGACGGCATCTTTGGGCCTGACGGTGGCTGCAGGAAGGACGAGAGAGAGAAATGGTCTCATCATTAAAGTGTCTAAATAGGATCGGGTGTAATATTCAAAATATGACGACTTGTAACTGTGTTTTTTAAAGTGTATTATTTTTAATATTATACATGTTTCACCATTTCAAGTGATTTTATAAAACGGCTGGTCGCACTGACAACAATCCAATAAACCAACCTGTGTATGTTTGTGAATATTTTGATTACTTAGTTTACTCAGATCATGATAAAGCTTTATACACAATCTGTCAACAGACAAATATGAGACAAGGCAGCGATTGAATTTTACTGCTTATCGATCAACAGGCAGCTTCAGTCTGTCTGAACTCACGGCTGGTTTCCATGGTGGAGCTCTGCAGCCTGGTCTGCTGCTGGAGGAGACATGAAGTCCTCGCAACTGTAAAAGCAGAAAAGATAGTCAAAAATAATATCAAAATACTGCAGTGTAAAAATACTCCATTACAAGCAATGACTGATATATTATTATATATGACATCATTAGATTATTAATACTGAAGCATCAGTGTTAGAGCAGCATGTTACTGTTGTAGCTGCTGGAGGTGGAGCTAGTTTCAACTACTTTATATACAGTTAGCTAGTTTAGTCCAGTGGTTCCCAACCTAGGGGTCGGGGCCTTCCAAAGGGTCACCAGATAAATCTGAGGGGTCGTGAGATGATTAATGGGAGAGGAAAGAAGAAGAAACAAAGTTCTGATACACAAATCTGTTTTCAGCTTTTGGACTTTTTCTCTAATCTTTGATTTGTGCTGAAATATTGGATCATTTGAACATTTATTGAAATGAAACCATGTGAGAAGTTTAGAGGTAAAAATCACTATTTGGTGGAGCTGTTAACAACTCATAGACATCTGAAATGTGACCCGACTACACACTGCTTTTAGTAAGACGTCAACAGACTAAAAGGTTGAAACCACTGGTTTCATCTTTAACAATGTGTTGGATTTTAAAAGCTTCTTATATTATCCATTGAGTCAAATCTGCATCTGAACAGTAACTAAAGCTGTCAGATAAATGTAGTGGAGTAGAAAGTACTAGATTTACCTCTGATATGGAGTAGAGTGAAGTATAAAGTAGCATCACATGGAAATACTTGAGTAAATGCTGTTTACTGTCTATCAGTGTTGATTAAGTTACTGAATATACAGACATAATAATCAATAACATAAATAAATAATCCTACATCCACCAGAACTCTTCTACATGATGTAACGACGTGTTGTCAAAATAAACAAACAAAACAACAGAGTAGATTCTCTCCTGTCCGCTAACTAAAGGCTAAAACTAGCATTAGCATTAGCTTAGCTCGAAGGTCAAACCGGAGACGTTTGACCGTTAAAATTAGACCGTGTCGTTTTTAAGTTGCATTCAATGAACCACCTTATTTACCGGACAACAGCAGCGAACAACGTGTACGAGCAGAAATGTGTTTTTATTCAACCTACTGTTGAAACTCCTTCCAAGACCTCCGCGGACAAACCGCACCAACGACGCCGCCATGTTTTCCTTTTCTTCTTCTTCTCTGATTTAATAGCGGATCTAAACCAACGTGTATATGCGCATACCGCCACCTAGTGTGCAACAACAAAAAAAACAAATAAAAACTAAAAATATATCATATGATTTAATCATATATCTTTAAGAAAAATAAAGAGCCGTCTGACATTTCTTCTTCTTCTATCATTTATTATGTTATTTTACATTGATGACGTTCAGGGTTAAACCAACTGATTGTGTGGATGAACTGAATCTATGCATGAAGTCACTGAACAGACTTTAGTGACTGGATGCATGAACCACCTGAATCAGCCTGACGCTCTTCTCTCCCACCTTTCCCATGTAACCTGAATGCAACGTCAGTTACTTCTGTGAGTAAATGACACACTGTGATGTGTTTAAATCTCTCCGTACTGATGTTGTTTGAAGCTGCCAAACACTTCTATAGTGACAAATAACATTAATAAGCATCTGGAGCTTAAGAAGAGTCGAAATATCAATCAAATATATAGTTTTCTTCCGTCAAGGAAAGTAACCGAGTAAATAAAAGTGCAGATTAGACTGTTTTAGAGGCTCTAAAAGGTCACTGAAGATAAACTAGATGATCACTTCATGATCTCATGAATGTGACCCTTCATGATGCAGCAGTGCAGCTCAATAGAGAACAAAGTACATTATTTCAATGTGAAATGTGGAGGAACTGTATAAAGTTCCCCTCATTTTGACCAAAATACTTGAGCGGGTGAGTTTAAATACTTTCTGTTACATCTTCTGGCACCAACGACAGTAACAAAGTCAGAAAATGTTTATGTATTTGACAGTAACGTCATGCCGTATTCAAACACCATCACTCTGCAACGATCTAACAAATATTTTATTTAACAATTCGTTTTCAATATTTTTTTAAGCTGTGAGGCACAATCGGAAAGAAATTTAAATAAAAAGTTTTCCACTGTACACAGTAACTGCTTCAGTGCTGAATTATGCTCTAAAACACCAGAGGCAAGTCAAATACTGTAACAACAAAACAGCAATGTTGGAAGATGTTTGTCTGAAAAAAAAGAGAAGGGACTGTTTAGATATTTAAAATTTACATTTCTATTATTACTACATGTAATAATAATAATAACAATGTATTTTAGCCACAATCAGGAAACCAAAGAGTTAAAGGAAAACGTGACGATGGTCACAAAAGGTCTTTATGACAGATCTGTTATGAATTAACTACTTAAAAAAATCTGCCATTTTCCAGTAAAAATGAAGAGATTCTGATTTAAAAACCTAAAAAAAGAACAATCGGTTCAGCGTTTACTCTTCAGTACGATGAGGAGGATTTTCTGAAAAGAAAACAGTCGTTCCAGCTGCTGTAGGAACACGGTGAGGTAGGTCCGACCCTCCGACCATGCGATCCGCCGCCCTTCCGACCCGCCGCCCTCCGACCCGCCGCCCTCAGCCCGACTGTCCACACACCTGCTGGTGGTACTTCTGCAGCATCTCCATCTGAGCAGAGCGCACCAGGACGTGTGGTCGAACGGACGCCAGCTTCTGACAGGCTTCCTCTGGAGTCCAACAATGTAACTGTCAGCAAAAAAAGCACAACGTCAGCACTAACATACCTCCTACTCACTGACTGAGGTTTTGTAGATAAATGTCCTGATTGTCTTCTGAATAATCAATACTGTTGCCAATATCAGCTTTAAAAGAAAACCAATGACTTTCCATCCACACTGAGTGATCAGTGTTCGACTTTTAGCCCTTTTTAGCACTTTTTAGCACCGTAGTTGGTGTTCTATGATGTAAATGTCGTCAGCAGGAGAGACGTGTGTGACAGTTCTAGGTATGAACTGACCCGTATGAGGTACGCGGCAGCCAGCGTGGCGCTGCGGGAGCGTCCGGCCTTACAGTGGATGTACACGCTGGTCCCCTGCTCTCTGTGCTGCAGGGCGAACTCCACGCCGCGGTGCAGGTTCTCCATGCTGGGAACGCCGGTGAGGTCGACGGTGCTCAGCCTCAGCTGCTCCACCCCGGCCGCCCGCCACTCCTGCAGCGTCCAACACATCCGATTAGTGAACATGTATAAATTATGTTTATTAATTCATAGCTTCTGGTTCACTCTGAGATTACTTCTGTCATTTCAGGCCACAAAGGTTAAATCGATAAAAGCTGCAACTCGAATAGATTAGTCAGTTACTGAAATAGTCGCCCGTCAATCATTTCATCCGGCACGAACACAGGACAGAAAATTAAAATAAAGTCTTGAGGAGTTTCACAGTAGATATGACATAATAAAAACATGCGGACTGAACTCACCTCAGCCGAGTTGCAGAAATATTTGGTCTCGTACATCTCGTTCATGGTGACAACCCCTCGGACATTTTCTGTTTCTACCAGCTGAAACATAAGAAAAAAGCAACGATGTTCGATACAGAATCACACCACTTTTTAATGAAAAACTGGATATGTTAAGAATTCACAACATTTTTTCAACTTTAAGATTTTACCATTTTACAACGAGCGTCTACTGAACCAACATTTCTTTAAATTATATTTACCCTAATGTAGATGTATGTATGCTAAATAATCTTTTTACTGTCAAGAATTAAATTCCGAATAATTAAATTAAATTAAATAGCCCAAGGTGACATCTTATTAATATTATGTTTTATCCAATAAACAGTTTAAAAATCAAAGATATTCAATTCATATATATATATATAGACATTTAAGCTTGAAAAATATTCAGTGGGTCAAAATGATAAAGCATCATATTTTTGATTACTTATTGTTTACTTGTATATTTTTTCTTCCATAATAATCATTTTTTAATGAAGGGATTATTTTTCACCCCCATCAGTGCTGTTAGAAGTACTCAGATACTAAAGTAAAAGTATCAATACTGCAGTGTAAAAATACTCCAAGTAAAATCCATGTATGAAAACAAACCTGCTACTGTACAAGTACATAAGTATTATGAGTTTGATGTAAAGTACTGCAGTACAGTGGTTTGGTCCCTCTGACTGATAATATATATAAAGCTTGTTATATTATTTAGTGTCAGACAGTCCAGTGTTTCCTCTGAGCTTTGTAACATGCTAACTTTAGATGCTACATCCGGGTTCTGACCTGTTTGGTCATGGATCTGAACGGCAGCGCTCCCAGGATCACGGTCCGGTCCACCCGGTCGAACCACCGCCTCGACGACACCTTCTCCATGACAACATTGTAGGCTAACGTCGGGTAGAAAAGCAGCCGTGCTAACGCTCCGGACATGGCTGAGATATTCAAACAAAGCATGTAAAAAAATAAATATATAAAAATAATTCGTCTTTCAAACGTCAGCCAGCGTTTATTACCGCACGCTGCTGCTGCTGTTGTCTGACACACACGTTACAACCGCCCGACCTTTAGCTCAGCCATGGTTAGCATGTGTCCCTCCTCCGGAAGCTAATTATTTCTTTCCTAAGACGGCGAAGTTATGACCCGCCCTACTCTGTTTCTGATTGGCTAATACTCGTTGCCTTCGTTGGTTAGTTTTAAGCGTGAGGAGTGAGATTGGTTGAATATCAGGATGAGCCAATCAGAGGCAGAATAAAAGTGGCCATGACTTCACCATCCTAAGAAAAAAAAAAATAGTGCCCTCTGACAGCTTTAGTTACTTTTGAGATGAAGATTTGACACAATGGATAATAGAACAAGTATTAAAAATACAACACATTATATATATATATATATATATATATATTAGTGTTTTGTGTATTAAATCACTAATTTCAGTCCAGGTTTCTTTTATTTATCTTATATTTTGTTTTGTGTTATATTATCCATTATGTCAAATCTTCATCTGAAAAATTACTAAAGCTGTCAGATACATTTACAATATTTCCCTCTGAAATGTGGCAGAAATATGGAAATATTCCAAGTAAAAGGACCTCAAAATAGCATTTTGTATTTATTTCATCTTTCATGATTAACATATGAAAATATTCCCTTTACCTCTATTTTATCACTATTTCCATTTTATACAGATTTGTGTTTTTCATGGTAAACTGTTGACCACTACCTAATTATAATTCATTAATCAGTTTTGAGTTCTGTTCTGATATTTTCAGGTTTCTTCTGTCCTTTATGTCAGTGAACTGTTGATCGGGACAAAAGACGACGTTCAGGTTGCATCTTGAGCTTTTGGGAAACGGTGATTCTTATTTTTCACCTTTTTCTCATAAATGAGTTGAAGCCCTTGTTAAGTTTATTTTAATAAACTTTATATCAATAAATAATAATAATTATAATAATAATATACACAGTCTTCTTTCCAAGTGAAAATGGATTTTATTATATTTTAAAAGCTTTTCCAAATCAGCCATGATAGTGTATTGAATCCATATGATTTATAACAGTATTTAAACTGTTACACAGCACCAATATATATGATTATATATCTATTAGGAGTCTTATGGCCTGTTTAAACAACTATTAGCTTTGTCAAACAGTGGAGATGCTATAAAGAGAAATATATACACACAGTACATACATGTATACAACAACATCTGTGGAACAGTGTGAGCGTGAGCAATGCACTGCAATATATTTTCTGAGAAAGTGCAAATATTTATAATACATTTGGTCTGTAACCCCAGATTGCAGTTAACTATAAAAAGTTAAAACTTTTTTTTGTTTTTCTTTTCTAAAAAATATGTGCAGTACAGGATGCAAACAACAGTTATTACATATTAATAACTGGCAAAAAAATCAGAGCCAAAATAGGTTTAGTTTAACTTATGATACAAACATCTTTGTTCCTCTTACAGACAGTGATGAACTGGGCAAACAACGCGCCCAGCAACCGTCAACAGATCGACGCCGCCAAGACTTTATCGCCGGATTAACACTTAATATATTATTACCTTCATTTCCATATAAAAGCAGATAGCAGTGAAAAGTAGTGATCCGTTTTGGGTGAGTTCAGAACTACGATATCATAGCTGACGCAGTCGACATCAGAGGTCAGAGGTCAGAGGTTGGTGCTTGTAGAGTTCAGGACGTCGTGCTGGATCTTGGCGTTAGAGGTCTTGGAAAGGTCTCGCTGAGGAAAAAGGAAAAGCAGACGTGAGGTGGATTCGTCCTGCGTCATGTGACGATACGAGGAAGCAAAGCATCGACACTTACACGTTTGTAATCATTAAAGGACGGTTTCACAATTTTTCCAAGTGTGTCTTGAGCCCAAATAAACATTGAAACATGTTTTTTTTCTGTTCATACTGACCATTAGATCCCTTCATAATACACTTACAATGGAAGTGATGGAGACTAAACCCACAAACATGGATTTAAAGTTTAAATGAAGCTTCAAATCCAGCAGATATGTTTCAACGTTACAGTGTTTTAGAGCCAAAGTCCCTCTTTTTGTTGCTATACTTCCACCACAGCTCAACAGGGAAACACAAAGAGGGAGTTTGATGCTAAACAGACTGTAAATGTGTCAGATATCCACTTGATATGACTAACTCACACTGATGAAGCCTCAGAGACGCTTCACATCTACTTTAAATGACTTTGGCCTCCATCACTGACACTGAAAGCACATTTGAAGCAGATCTTTTAACAGGAGCAATGATTACAGATCATGACTGTTGTTTTAAGGCTGAAACAACTGTGAACCCGTCCTTTAACAATGAGGCACTGTGAAGGCCGTTAGTGTGAGTTAGTGAAGTCGATCACCCCGACGGGCTGAAAAGGTTTTAAACTGTGATTCATGAGACAAGCTTTTCACTGTAGAACAAACAGCCTCTGACTCGAAGTACCGACAAGTTTTTAAATGATTTCTTAATTAAATAGAAATAGAAAAAGAGCAGCTGGACAAAGAAGAGTCGAAATACGTTCGGACACAGACGGCAAAATAAAACAAGTCACACCAGAAACAGGCAACTTAAAGGCACAGCTGAAAAACATGTCGGGTGTAGACTAAAGCGATAAGCAACAAGAGGGCGTGGTTTACGGGGGGGGGGTTGTTAGACGAGGTAATCCTGCACGTTCAAACTAAGAGCGTGAAGGGGTTAGTTAGCATTAACAGGTTTTAGAAACCCAAACACACCTTGATTTAACTGATTCAGTGTTGACCAAGTCCCTCTAAAATATAGATGTGCATCATTAGAATTTGATCTTCACCAGAAACCCCTTTAATATCCACAGAAATGAGGAATAAAAGATCATGCAGAGCAAAGTAATTAGAGACAAAAGTGTAAATTACCACAAACTCTGAATATGTGCTGGCAACAGAGGTTATGCTGAAGTTACACGGTTGACTAGTGGGGGTCAGCAACGCACCACTCACAGGGGTCCCCTTCAGCTGGGCCTCGTTCTCCTTGTTGCAGCCCTGCAGTCGTGGGTGAGGCGGTTTACCTGGTGTCCGAGCCGCTGAAGCCTGAAGGAGAGACGATGAGAACGGACAAAGGATGCTTCTCAGAACAACGCGTTACAACAAACAGGTTTTTTTAGTACAAGACATAGAAAGTGAATGAAGGTAAGATTCTCTCATCCTACAGTAATACAACAGTGAACAGTTTGGTTAGGCCCCAGATACAGGCAGACATTACACACACGCACGGTTAAAGGCTGCACAAACAACAAAAATGTCTCCAGTTTATTCCTAAGAAACATTTCTGTGCAAACAGGTCGCATTTTAGCACACGGCAGACGTGTAATTGTCCTAATATCTGATAATAATATGCGCCAGACACTGTTTGAGTAAATTTGCAGGGTGGCTTACGTTACATGTTCAGGACATTGTGCGTCTGCTTAACGTCTTTCCACAAAATGAAACCAACCTTGTTTGCTGAGAGAGGTGGGCGGGGCACAGGTGAGCGACAGACAGTCCCACCATAGACAGAGCGCATGGTGCTGTTAGAGGTGGCGCTAGAAATGCTGGAGGTGGTGTTACCCTGACACCAGAAGGAGGGAGAGTTAGCGCTGACGGAGCCTGGTGGCTGCATATGTATAATTTATGTCGGAACTGTACGGCATGCATTACGTCACGTGACTTTTACCATCTTCCGTGATTTATTCGGGGTAGTTGTGCCGAGGAACCTGCGTTTGGTTGGCGTTCGTACTGCTGTCCCGTACAGCATATCCTCCTCGGTCTGTTTGCTCTTCTTGAGTTGCTATTAAGAGTTTATAAAGAGAAGCGTCAACACATTTCTCAGCCAACTTAAAGGACAAGGCCGATAAATACAACAGGGCAGCTTGCTCACCCTTTCTTGTTTCTCCATTTCCTTCTCTATTCGGTGCAGCTCCCACTGTTCCTCCACATACTGCAGGAACTTCTGACCGTTCACGAAAAACTCACGACCCTGCTCGCTTTCCCACGCTTCAATCTGGGCTTTTAGTTTCTTTTCGAGCTTAAACAGAAGAAAAAAAGAACACACGTGATGTCGAGTTAAATGCTTAAGAATCACATGTTTGCATTTATAAAATAACCTGCGACCTTGACGTCTTACCTTGGGGAGGCTTTTGTGCAGCTCAGACCGCTGTTTCTCCTCTTTGAGAAGATTCCCTCCTCTATTAGCGAATCTCGTCGGATCTGTGGCTTTTTTCTGAAAACATTTTATTCAAACTCAGATTGAAATTTACCCAAATGCACAAATCTTCCAGTGAAAGAGTGAAACACTTATTGAGTCTATTATTTCTATTATTATTGACATATATATTGGGCTTTTATAGGGCTGAAATCTGGTTACAGATTTCATTATAAACTGGATGCAAAATTGATTTTGAATTGATTGACTGCTGCTATGTGTATACATTACTCATCTGTCTTGAACTGATTTCTGTATTTGTTTTAGTTTTTTTTTTTACACAATTTCAAGGCTTTTTCATTGAGTGACTGTAGGGGGTCAGGTGATTATCTGTAACATCTGACTGACTGTTGTTTCTTTCACTCTACTGTTTGTTTCTTCTCACCTCCAGCTCCAGGAAGAGTCTCCAGCTTTCTTCCCATTGGTTAACCCCGTCAAACAGCTCTTTGTGATCCTCATAATGCAGCTTCAAACGCTGGATCTCAGCCTCGTGCAGCCCCAGCAGCTCTTCAGTAAAATCCTCTAAAATATAGTCAAATTATAGTATAAGCAAAAAAAACATACATAATTGTGGTTAAGAAGCTAAAATGTCAAACAGGTGAACTCACCGCTAAAATACGGTGAAAAAGCCTGCCGCTGCTCAGTGCTGAGGAAGCACTTTTCCCAAAACACGGCGATTTCTGAGCGAGTGGCGTCTGTGAAGTTGCGGATGTTTAGCAGCTTGAGCTCCTCCAGACGCTGGACCTCTGCTTGTAACTGAAGGAAAACAAAGTGAATATATATACAAACCTAAATCAGCGGCACATAAGACACTTGAGTCTTCTCACCGCTTCCAGGTTCCTCTTCCTGGATGTGACCATGTGTTCATTGAAGGCCCCTCTCTCCTCCTGAGGCACCTGCAGTCTGTCCCACAGCTGCTGGATCTTCTCTCGATGAGCCTCGCACGTCGCCTCGTTCTCCGCTTTACGTTCCTCCAACTGCAGCATCAACATGACAGAAAGAAGCATCAGTTAACGATATGGACAGTAACTATACAGCAGATCTGTATGCAGGTGTTAAAGAAGGTAAGCCAGATAATGTTCAAGGAGACCCCTAAAAAGAAAATTCAAAGTCTGATGATACAAAATGGTTTTACCTGACAAAGCAGCAGTTTGAGTGATGTAATATTGTCTCTGGACAGACAGAAAGAGTCCTCATCCTCACAAACGACGTCCTTCTCAAAACTGGTCTCGGGAATGTGGTCCAGCTGCTCCATGTACAAGATAATCTGCTTTTTGACGTCCATAAATTCAGCGTACCGCCGCGCCTGAACACGTGAGAGCAGCACACGGACAGGAAACGTTCAGCACAAAAAATGTTTATGTTGCTGTGTTCATGTGTATGCTTTTGTTTTATGACAGTTATGCATTCTGGTGCATTTTAATAAAATCCAATTTTCCTTTTTTGGGGTAAAAAGTCAAAAAAATAAAAACAAAAACCCTACAAGATCGATGCATTTAGGATTGAGGATTGTACATACGTGTGTGAGTGTGAGTGTGTGTGTGTGTGTGTGTGTGTGTCTGTGTGTGTAAGCCAGCGGCTGCTTCTCCTGCACCTTCTCTGCGTTCTGGTTGGAGATGTGTTGGCGGAAGGTCTCCAGCTGCTCGGGTGACGGGATGGAGTCTGCAGAGATGCCGTACGGCATGGAGCACAGGATGTCGCACAGGTCCTGGTCCTGCTCCAGCAGAGTCTTCAGCTGCTGCATCCGCTGAGCCTTCTCCTTTATCAGCACCTCCACCTGAGTGCGGATGTTCTTCTCCTGCTGGAGCATGCTGATACCCACCTCCTCCTGAATATACAGCAAGGACAAATTCACAGCACGAGGTGCGGTGTGCTTTAAACCTTTAACAACAGTTAGTAAGTAAGGAAGGAAGATGATTCTTCAACACGCTGGTTTTACCTCAAACACAGACAGTTGAAGCTCCAGGCAGAGTTTCTCCATTTCTGTCCTGCATGTTTGAATACTGCTTATAACCCTTTTCTTCAGAGATTCCTCCTCTTTGATCATCATATCTAGTAAACCCTGGTGGATAATCAAAGCAACGTATTCAGAACGGATGACAGAGCGACAGAAACCAATACGCATATCAGCAAAATCACAAATATTCTTTCACCAATACTGCTCCTCTGCAATACTGAATGTATTGATTAGTCAATCCACAGAAAATAAACTGCCAACTGTTCAGATAATTGTTTAATCATTTTTTAAAAGAAAGAAATTTTTAAATTTGGAGGCTTCATGGTGAAGTCTTATTACATGATGATGTTTAAGGTCTTACCTTAATGTGGTTCTTGACAACATTGGTTCTCTGTAGCCTCTGGTCCTCTGGGATCCCGATCTCCTCCCAGATGTCCTTCAGGTGGCACAGAGCTTTGTTCAGGCACGACACAGCCTCAGCTGCAAGCACCTCACTGCAGGGACACATGTGATCAATTCATTATCAATATATAACCACAATCCTTTCAATAACCACCAGTGGAAAGTAACTCAGTACATTTACTCAAGTACTTAAGTACAGGTTTGAGGTACTTTATACTTCCACTGTACTACATGTCAGAGGTAAATCTAGTACTTTCTACTCCACTACATTTATCTGACAGCTTTAGTTACTGTTCAGATGCAGATTTGACTCAATGGATAATATAAGAAGCTTTTAAAATCCAACACATTGTTAAAGATGAAACCAGTGGTTTCAACCTTTTAGTCTGTTGACGTCTTACTAAAAGCAGTGTGTAGTCGGGTCACATTTCAGATGTCTATGAGTTGTTAACAGCTCCACCAAATAGTGATTTTTACCTCTAAACTTCTCACATGGTTTCATTTCAATAAATGTTCAAATGATCCAATATTTCAGCAACAATCAAAGATTAGAGAAAAAGTCCAAAAGCTGAAAACAGATTTGTGTATCAGAACTTTGTTTCTTCTTCTTTCCTCTCCCATTAATCATCTCACGACCCCTCAGATTTATCTGGTGACCCTTTGGAGGGCCCCGACCCCTAGGTTGGGAACCACTGGACTAAACTATCTAACTGTATATAAAGTAGTTGAAACTAGCTCCACCTCCAGCAGCTACAACAGTAACATGCTGCTCTAACATTGATGCTTCACTATTAATAATATAATGATGTCATATATAATAATATATCAGTCACTACTGTTACTGCAGTACTTTAACTACATCAAGATCACTATACTTATGTACTGTTACTGCAGTACTTTAAGATCACTAAAGTACTAATGTACTTTTAACACTACTGAAGGACTTTACTTGTAATGAAGTATTTGTACATTGCAGTATTGGTACTTTTTAAGTAAAGTATGTATAAATACTTCTTCTATAAGTAGCTGCTAACGTTGAAACCATCTGATCGAACCAACCGACGTTAGTTCAGCTAATTTAAACTTAGCTAAAAGCAGCTAACGCAAATAACGTTATTTTACATTTTAATAACTCTGACATTATTACGAAAATAAATGTTTGTTTTTACCTTTTTCTCATGTTTGTTCCCAACTCTGTTGTGATAATTAATAAACAACCAAAGCTTGTCAGCGGAGACAAGCCGTCTCTCTGCTCTCAGCGCTGTCCGTTTGTACACAGTTCAAAATACGCTCTCAGCAGCACCGAGCCCTCTGATTGGCTCGTTCCGCTGGAGCGCGTGTTGCGTCATCACGCCGCCGGCCGTTGGAGTATCTGTCGTTGATCCTTGAAGGGAACCGCCCATCCCTGAATCACTCACTTATTAAAATTAAACGCACCAGTTTCATGCAGGGTGTGGTTACGTAGCAACAGTCTGTCACCACGCAACGATTTACTGTTAGTTTAGTTAGAAACACATGAATAATGTACATAATTAAACATGACCATTTATATATTTGTATTTTTTTTAAAGGGACTGTTGTTTTAAGACAAGAAGGAACAAATAACTACATGAAGAAAAGTAAACAAGAGACGTGTTAAAACATTTATTGACTTTATACATGTTTACAGTTGTCAGACACAGACCGCAATAGTCAAGCGCCGGAGGGAATGAATGATAAGTTACTGCAGGACAGTCTCGGGTTTGTGATGTCATCATGATGAGCCGACAGGTTTCATACATGGTTACCGAGCAGAGCCTCCAGGAGCCTTGAACTGTTTGTGATCGCAGTTGTTACCACAATAAATTTATAACCTGCAACAAAAACAAAACAGTAAAGTTTGTTCATATAAGTTGGTTAGTATCATCATTTCTGACAAATATATCAGACTTACAACCTTCACAGGAGTTTATTATCTATTTATCTAGTTTATGACAACTAGTTTTTTTGTTGAAGGACACATTTAAACCATTTAAAGAGTCAAAACAATAAGGAGCAGGTCAGAAACTAGTCATAACACTACATGTGAAACCAAAGTAACCAGCAGCATTCGGGTCATCGTTACCTCTCTCTTTGCCAAGAAAACGTAAAGCTGAGATCTCAGAGAAGGTGCAGCCACCGAGGAACACGACCAGGACGATGCGCTGAGCCTCGTTCTTTGCTTCCGCTCCGGTGTTGCCTGATGAGACAGAAAACCTTCATCGATTCAAAGCGACCGCATGTTAAATCTGTGACTCCAGTTGCCTTAAATTATACATATATATTAATATCTTCTGCTCGATCGAACCTGTAACAGCGAATTCATGGCCGTTCAGCAGCCTGGCGACTTCTTCAAGCCCCGTCCAGCCGTCTCGCTCCAACACCTGCACATGAAAAAACAGAAAAAAACAGTTTCATCGTCGATTCTCTCTGTGGAATAAACAGATCCAGCTGATTCACTCACCTGCTCGATGAGTTTGCAGCTCAGAGGGACGTAGGCTCCGCTGAAGATGTACGCCATGTCTCGTGGGACACGCAGGTCGTACTCTTCATCCGACTTTGGCACCTTTTACACAAAATACGATACGCATCTTCAGTTAGGAGAAAATATCACTGGCATGTTAACACGAAGATGATGAAAAGATGATAATATACCAGGTTGAGCTTTCTGCTCAAGGCTCTGAAATTGCTCTTCTTTGCCAGAGCGGAGAAAGCATCTGTCAGCTTTCCTGGAAAATAAATGAAAAATCAATGAGGATGAGATGAGGACAGCCATGTTTAAATTCAGCCATGTTTTGTAGATGAAGCGTCACAGCGACACAGCGCCTGGTTCACCTGCAGTCTTGTCGTTGACCAGTTTGCCCACTTTGGTCTCCATAACGGTGAGTGTTTCTCCTGGTTGCTGCTCCACCAGCAGCCCCAACTGCCTCAGGTTGGCAAATGTGAGCAGGTGGTCTACTCCATAGCTCTGATAGGGTCAAGCAGTATGTTACACAGCGGACCAGTGGTTTCCATAGGGGTTAAAGGTCGAGCAGGGGTCCGGTTTAAAATGAGGTCTTTGTTAAAGCATCTGTTGCATATCTCCCTGGTCATGATATACTTCCACAACATATTTCATACATTGTTATTATCTGAAAAACATCATCTCACCTGCAGGTACTGTGCTTTTAATGACCGGTAGTCTTTTGGCAGGAGTCCTGTGAGAAAATGTGGTCACGTACTGTAATTGTTGACAAGAGAATAACTGATTCTGTCTTCATTAAGGTCGCACATCGAGACAACTCACCGTTTTCTGTGATAGACAGAAGGCAAAGCAGTCTCAGACTTTCTATCATGGAGACCTTGAGAAAAGAAAAGAGCAAACAGGAAACAGTTAAGAGTTTTGCTATTGCACCTGTTCATATATTATTCTGACCTCACCTGTCTGTTGATGTGCTCCTCTATGAAAGAAATGCATTCACGGATTTCGAATCCTTCAAGTAAAGCTGGAAGAAAACACAAGATTTGTACGAATAACAACATGAATGTGGCTGTAACGTTGATGAATTGACAGTCTTGACTAACATATTGTGTGAAGCGGAGTGATCTTACAGTGTTCTGTCTTCAGCAGCTCCTGGAAATCCTGCTTCGTTTTCCTCTTCATTATCGATTCACTGGCACCGATGTCTGAAAAGACGACGTGTTCTTCAGCAGCTTTGCAAATATTACGTGAAATATATGACAATCGATGATGAATTAAACACTCACGAAGGCTCAGGAGCCGATGTTCCTGTTTTAACCCTTTTAGTTCCTCTGACACAAACGTCTTCATCTGCTTTATGTCCATCCCCCGACGTTTCTGAGGGGTTGAAAAGAAGGAAAGACAACAATGAGAAACCGGTTTCAGTCGCTTCAGTCACCTCCGTTTCAGTGGCTGAACGAGGGCGAGAAACATCCTACTCACATCATAAGCCGTCTGGAGGTTCCTGGCTTTCTGACTGAGGAAGCTGAAGACGTTGGAGAAATGTTCGTTTCTGATTTCACTGAAGACCTGAAAGAGTTCAGAGAGACGTTTTAACGTGAAACCGCAGAAATTCTGCAGCAGACGGCTCTTATAAGGCCTACCTTGTCCTGAGAGTTCAGCATGATCTTTAAACTTTTATCAGAGGAGGTAACTTCAGGCCCGAACTCCACACAACCTGCAGAGCAAAAGCTGCGGTGAGACGACTCAAGCACGTACAAAAACATCTGCTGTGAGTATTTATTACTGACTACAGTTAATAATTAAAGTCTCATTCCAGATAAAAATGTGTTTTTGTTCCTTCAGCTGGACGTCTGAGCTTCACTGTGCAGAACGACGTATGTGTGTGTGTGTTTGTTTTCATGTTCTTCTGCTGAAAGTGGAAAGTTTATCTACACATGAACCTGCAAACAGGTCCAATATGTAACACTGTGGACTTTACAGAGAAGTAGGAGACGTCTTATGTCCAGCAGGTAAACTTTTGAACCTTTGTTTTATGCCCATAACTACAGTCATTGTATAGTGTGCTCTGAACTCTTCAAATACACAGATGACCTATGCTCAACACTGTACCTGAACGCCTCCACATGCTGTTAGTGTGGACAGCGTCTCTTCATACTCACCACATTTGATTCTAAATATATCATCCACAAGTCCTTCATAGACAACTTGTGAGCACAGAGGAGTGATGAAGTCCACGTCTGCAGAGATAACGACAGGTACAGGTGACAGAGGTACAGGTGACAGAGGTACAGGTGACAGAGGTACAGGTGACAGAGGTACAGGTGACAGAGGTACAGGTGACAGTGAGGAGGAGATCTGCAACGACTGGTCGGTCAAAAGGAAACGCAGCCGCAACCATTTCGATAATGGAAACTGAGACAATTGATAGCTCTGGTTTGGTAAATGTGAGAATCTGCGTCTCTTTTTGGTTTCACATTATAATGAATTAATCGAGAAAAGAATCAGTTAGTCGATACTCGTAAAACACGCAAAAACACGTCATGCACTGACAGAAGGCTCCTCACCTCTATCAATAAGAAACACATTTCCTATTTCAGCCTGCTGAGCCTTTTGTTCTCCTTCTTCTACCTGCTCCCTCCACGACTCGTACACCATCTGATATCAGACAAACAGAATAAAAAAACAATCACAGTGCTAAAGATCTGAGAGTTAAATACATGATACAAATACAAATACAATATTAAATACATGTTTTTTTGGTCTCCGATCCTTCAGTCACCTTTGAACATCGACCAATCCCGTAGACCTTTGAGAATGGGCCGTAAAGGGAGTGAAGGAGGCGTAAAGCGCTGCTGGCTGTCCTCACCCACCGCTGGTCTCCTGCCTGCAGACAAACACACACAGGTGAAGTTACAAATCAAAAAATAAAAAGTTCAGAATAATTTGGATAAATACTGATAAATAATTGTTATTTGCATCCTCATAAGATGCACCAGACCTCAAATTAAAGAGAAGCATTTAGAAGCTCGTTGACTGATGACATGACATGCAGCGATATGCAGTATGTTAGGTATTATTGCAATATTTGTTTTTAAATATAAAATTTTAGAGAGCAATGAATGCATTAGTCAATTGTCAGAAAACTAATCGGCAAAAAATAAAAAGCCAAAATTCTCCAGTTTCAGCTTCTCAAAGATGAAGATTTGCTGCTTTTCTTTGTCATATGGCAGTAAACTGAAAAGCTTTGAATTTTGGCATTTTTTAACTCTATTTTCTAACGATTAATTGAGTAAATAATCTGCATATAAACTGCTAATAAAAACATTAGTTAGTAGCAGTGATCTTTTACTGAGTTTTGAACTGCATTGTTGGGATTGGGCGTGTGCATCATTTACCAGGAAGTTGTCTTGAAAGAATTCTGGGAGCTCCAGACTGATGATGTCGTCGTCCAGTGGGAGGAGGTAGAAAGCCCACTCGTCTGTCGTCACGTCTGACGAAACACAAACACAAAAAGGTTCATGTTTCATTTCACTTCTGATCATCGCCTCTAAAAACAAAGTGAAGTAAAAAAAAAACGACGCCAACCTCCGAACATGCCCTGCTCCTCCAGCACCGCCTCGCACGCGTAGAACTGGATGACAGAAGAGGGTCAACAGGTAAACAACAACAACTTGATCCAAAACGAATCAGAGTATGAAAAACACAGCAGAGCAGAAAGTACCTTCTGAGGGGTAAATATTATCTTGTATCTTCTAATTTTTCCTGCTGCCTTGTCTGCATTGGCCACATCTGGAACAAGAAGGATTATAAGCTGAAATAAACTGAAGGATGAAGTTCAGTGTCGTAACCTTTTTCCATACATGCTTTGATAAGACTGATGCAACAAGGTGATGTCATATGATTGTAATAAAAAAAATAAAAAAAACAGGTTTTATATCCTCTGTGTGATGAGTAAATTCTAAAAACAGATTTTAAAGAAACTAATAAAACATGCTAATAATCAATAAGTTAAAAAAAAGTAAATGTTTGATTCTTTTGAATTATATTTCTTATTTTTAACAATCAAACTGATGATAACAAGAACTCGGACCAATTTTTTTTTTTTTTCAATTTTATTTTTTCCTTTCCGCATTTTTAATTAAAAACTATTAAATGATTCATCTTTAATTTAAAGATTAACTACTTACCACATATCCACTTCACAGTTTGTATTCTTGGCCGGATCAGAAAGCAAAGCCTGTAAGACATTAAAGTCACATTGTCATGCAGTGTGTGTGTGTGTGTGTGTGTGTGTGTGTGTGTGTGTGTGTTGGCTGCAGGACTCACTGATCTGAGGTGCTGATTATTGGTTTATATTCCACCTTGTAGAGTTTGTCGACTTCATGTTGCTGTAAAAAAACAAAGTAAACGTTAGAATCGCAGTTTTCACGTCAGGAATCAGAAAAGCAACAAGCGCTGAGTTTCACCTTTAGTGTTGAAACGTTGGCGATTCGATCCAGCGGGCTCATCAAGTCTGCCTCGATGAAGAGGTCCTTCTTACCAGGAAGCTGTGATGAAGAGTGAAGACGACGGGAGGAATTAATTCAATAATCGATTAAGTCGTTTCATCTATAAAATGTCAGAATAATATGAAAAATGTTCCACAAATCAGACAAATTTAAACTGCTGTCATTAAAGAAAATAGATAATAATAACATTTAAGAAGCTGCAAACAAAAGACGACTCAAAACAATTATTTGATTAT
Organism: Pampus argenteus; assembly: GCA_036937835.1. NCBI lineage: Eukaryota > Metazoa > Chordata > Actinopteri > Scombriformes > Stromateidae > Pampus > Pampus argenteus. Next base: position 25,400,492 of record CM072862.1, read on the forward strand.
TAAAAGTTGGTGATTAATTTTCTTTCTATTGATTAATCGACTAGTAGTTGCAGCTAAAATAGTAATTAATATATTATTATCAGGTTAAAATAAAGCTTATAGAAGTCATGTTGGGACTTATTTATGGAACAGACTTGATGCGAGACATATATATATTTTAATTTCTTAAACTGTGATGTTTCTTTGGATTTCATTGATTGTTTTGTTTTGTTTTTGTCATTAAAGGATCATGTTGCAAATTAGTGTTTTCACTTTTAACATGTTATTTTATTTATTTATTTGTGTCTATTAATCCCTAAAATCAATCAATCAATTTCTTACTACTAAAACACCAAATAAATTAATACATACATACATACATACATGATTACATGCCAGTCACATCGCTGGTGGTTTGTCTGTATAACCGACTTGAACCCACCTGTTCCAGCAGGTAGATCAGCTGATCTCTGGCCAGCCTCTTGAGCAGAAAGAAGTCAGGAAGCTCCGGAGAATCTGTCCGGACACCGTGAGCCATGCTGGGACACAGTCACTCATCCACTGAACATGAAAAACACACCAACTCCTGAAATGTAACGACAACAACCAGCAGAGACACGAAGAAGTACCGCGCTTATCATTCTAGCTAGCTAAGTTAGCTTGTAGGCTAAAAACACACCCTTCACATCACGCGCATTTTCACAACTAAAACTACCGCCAAATATTCTGCCATTAAAGTGGAAATTATTTCGTAAGTATATGATGTAAATGATCGATATTTTGCGGTAAACATTATGTCAAAACATCAACAATGAGGCGTTTAAGTGATGTAAACTGTTACCTGCTTCCGTAGCGGAATAAGCGGAACTGATCACATCGTCAGTGGTTTCTCCCCGGACACTAGAAGGAACCGGACTGTTACACTTTCGTTAAAAGGAAGGAAGAGACGTGGAAACCACCTGACGCTGTTTGTTGTCGCTACATGTAATTTTTCCACCATGAATACAGACGCGGCTTTACTGTTAGAAACGGTTCATTTCGCAGCAGAGAAACATCGTAACCAGCGACGTAAAGACGCAGAGTCGACGCCGTACATCAATCATCCAATCGGTAGGCTCCTACTTTGTTGTGACGCATTCAGGTGCTGCTCGTAAATGTTTACGGAAGTCGACACAGAAGTCAGAACGTCGCTGAGCTGCAGTGATTTAGTCGAATAATCGATTAGTTGGCAATTGTTAAATTAATCGCTGGCTATTTTGATAATCGATTTGTTGTTATGAGTCATTAAAAAAAATTTCTGGCTCCAGCTTCTCTAATGTTAATATTCATATTATATAAACAGTGGCTGTAATTTTTCATCATTTTCAGACATTTTATGGACAAACAGCTGGAATCGCAGTGATTAGTTGATCAACTATTATTGCCAACTATTAATACCTTATTTTGAGTCATTTTATTTAAGAAGAAAATTTCCATTTCTCTAGTTCCAGCTTCTCAAAGTTGAATATGCTTTATATATTTATGCTTTTTCTTTAGTCTTCTATGATAATAAACAATATATTGAGAATGAAGAAGGATGGACGGGTTATTAAAATAATTTCTGATCTCTAACTTCAGTAATTAAGTGATTGTGATACTTGCTGAGATGTTGGAACAATGACGAGATAAAAATCCATGTTGCACATTTAATTCATTTGAAATAAATTCAGTTTATATATTAATATTATCGATATTATGTGTATTTGTAATTCAGTGTTACTTGTAAATCCACACATTTCACAGCACTACTGTCATATTAACAAACTCTAAAACTCTGCTTTTAAGGAGTAGCCAGAATCCTCAGCTATGAAGGAGGTGTCGCAGACGTCGAGGTTTTGCAGGTACGTCATCAGTTCTTTATTATAAGATATATTTATTATATATATATTAATGCTTTAAAGTCACGTGTGTTACTACGCCTGCGTGTCGTCATCCCTGCAGGCTGCTCTGCTCCATGACACTGTGGAGGACACCGACACCCATCCCACAGAGCTGGAAGCAAAGTTTGGTCCCATCGTGGCTCGCATCGTGCAGGAGGTGACGGATGATAAAAGTCTTCCCAAACAGGAGAGGAAGCGTCTGCAGGTGGAGCATGCGGCTCACTGCAGCCGCCAAGCCAAACTGGTCAAACTGGCTGACAAACTGTATAACCTGAGAGACCTGAACCGCTGCACGCCTGTCGGTCAGAACCTCTCTCTGTCTCTGCTTGCAAAACATTCAGGATTTCAAGTTTAATTCCCATCTGTTATTTTCTGAAGGAATTCTTTGTTTTCTCAGTGTGTTCAGTTCCTCTCTTCCCTACATTATCACATGATCACATGATCACGTCTACGACAGGATGTTTTGCTCTGTGTTCAATGATTAAATTCAAATTCTTGGGTTTAACAACATAAAAGTTGGTGAAACTCCACCCCCATCCCTCTAGGGCTGCAACTAATGATCAGTTTCATTATCATCTAATCTGCAGACTATTTTCTCCATTAATCAATGAATCATTTTGTCAATAAAAATGTTTTTTTTTTTGTCCAACCAGCAGTCAGAAACCCAAATCTGTTCCGTTTGCTGAACATCAGATTCTCACATTTGAGAAGCTGAAATAAACACTAAATGTTTTTTTGTATTTTTCTTAAAAATCCAAATACTTGCCATCATATCATCATATTTCTATATCACATCTTTAAATGTTTTTCTTTTAAGATGTTTTCCCTGAATGGAAGATCTAAGGATTTGTGATTTTGGACTTTTTTTATGATCATATGATTATGATCTTATGATTTATGATCAAAGTGTCGTTAAAAATATAATACTTCCCAGTGAAGTACTGTCAGTAAATTGTAAATGCTCAAGTACTAATACGTCATAATGTACGCAGGTTGGACAGCGGAGCGGGTCCAGGAGTATTTCATGTGGGCCTGCGAGGTGGTGAAAGGTCTGAAAGGAACCAACTCAACTCTGGAGGAGAAGCTGGAGGAACTTTTCAGACAGAGAGGACTGCAGCTCTGACGACACAGCAGCAACATGATGGAGAAGACACTATTTAAGTTCCACATAAATCATATTTCTATTCATGAATGTGCAACATTGAAATAAATCATATTTAATATGTTTGGTGATGATGGTGTTGATTTTATTCCCTGTTAATAATAACATAAAAACACATCCACACCTACATTTAATGAAAAAAATGAAAAACTAAAAAATGACTCAGATGGTTTATTACAATCTGAATCTGCATACTTTACTGTCAATAAAGATGAATCTAATCGAATGTATCCCAACAGGTGCACATACTTAATACATTAAATCTATAAAAGCATATTTAAAACTGATGCAAGAGTCTATAAAAACTGAAAAAGACAAAATGTGACTGAACCACCAATAGAGACCAAACTACTGCTTTTACTGCAATACTGTCAAAATAAAAAGAAATGCAATGACCTCATGTCACAAACATCTTTTATACCTGGAAGATGAAAGTATAAATACTTTTAATTTCAAAGGTTTTGAAGAATTACAACCCTTGGTGTCATTTTTGACCCCACTTATGCATCCAAGGGTGAAGATAGATTTGAAAAATTGCGAACATGTCCTTTAATTTAGCAGCGATATCCGCCACTAGGGGGCAGAATTACACCATTAAATTATGTAAATATTTGGTTTTGGTTTTTTCTCCCTTTAACTTGTTTATTCCAGTGATACATGTTAATGATCGTGTCAGTGTTTTACATTACAAATACAATAACAGCAACAACAAAAAAATATAAGATATATAAATTCATATATTAATATATAAATATAATTTTGTGTCGGTCGGAACAAACCCGCTTCCGGTCCGCTGACGTCACAGAGTTAGACTTCCGTTTGCTAGAAGCAGCAACAGCGAGCTCATTTTTTTGTTGTCCGGGTGAAATAACGTTAAATAACATTCGTTACCAGGTATTTAGGTGATCTCGTCGACCAGGCAGACATGTCTAGCCGTGAAGCCCTCAACATGAAGCTCCCACCGATCCAGTCCACCGCCGGAGCGGTGCCGGTCCGGAACGAGAAAGGTGAGCCGTTAGCTAGCAGGCTAATGCTAACAGCAGCGCAACGTCAACTTTAAACACAAACAGTGAAACAACAAATATGTCTGAAAGCACCAGAAGAGATTAGTAGCTGCTTTATATTGACCTGAACCTCCCTGATAGACGTTACAGAAATACTATATTATATATTATAATCTATATTCTCTTATATCTGTATGAAAACACTGTGACTCATATTAAACTACAGTATCAGCTGCTACATGTGTACAGATATTTGTACTCTAAATCAACCTAAAAATATTCAACAATATAAAACATCAAATCCTCACATTTGAGAAGCTGCAACAAGCTGATGTTGATACTGATCAATGTCATTGATCATTAGAAAACAAGCATTAATAATGACTCAGTACCTTTCTGGCCTAAAATATAAGTATAAATAATACAAGTTTTTCCAGTGCTGTTGTACTGAACAGCTGTGTCTTATCAAGGTGTCAGATTCATCTTAAAATTAGTCAAGAGACGGGAAATCGAGCAATAATAAACCAGTAATTAATGTATTTGCATTTTCCAGGTGAGCTCTCAATGGAGAAGGTGAAGGTGAAGCGATACGTGTCGGGCAAACGTCCCGACTACGCGCCGATGGAGTCGTCGGATGAGGAAGAAGAAGACTTCCAGTTTGTAAAGAAGGGAAAGGAAATGGAGCCAGAGATGGAGCTGGAGGAGGAGGAGGTGTCTGACCCACGTCTCAAACGTTTGCTCAACCGTGTCTCTGAGGACGTGGAGGAGAGGTATCACACGACTGGTTTGATTTAAGAGGTTTTAGCCGCTTCAGGGCGACGCGGTTTGATACGAACATTTGCTGTTTCTTTCTCTTCAGGCTCGCGAGACACAGACAGATCGCAGAGCCTGAAGTTGTGGTAGAAAGCAGCGAGGACTCCGATGAAGGAACGTGGCACCCAGAACGTGAGGAGAGCAGTGAAGAAGAAGAGGAGGAGGAAGAAGAAGAAGTCGATGATGAGGTTTTTACCTGGTCTATTCTGTTGTTGTGTTCTTCTGTTGGTTTTTGAGGAATTAAATTAAGAAATTTGGATGTTTTTAACGTGGACTGTGTCAATCTGTGCAGGAAATTGAGAGGCGACGATCGATGATGCGGCAGCGAGCCGTAGAGCGAAAGAATGAAGAGATGGAGATCATGGAGGTGGAGGAGGAAGGGAAGTCTGGGGCGGAGTCAGAGTCCGAGTCTGAATATGAAGAATACACAGACAGCGAGGATGAAGCGGAGCCGCGACTCAAACCGGTTTTCATCCGCAAGTAAGAGCTGAAGCGAGCGAGAACGTTTCTGAAAAACAAATTCATCATAATGCACGGAAACATTTTTCTCATCATGTGATGTTTAATCAGTATCGTTTCTGTGACTCTTTTTTTTTTTTTATGCCAGAAAGGACAGAATAACGGTGGCGGAGCGTGAAGCCGAGGAGCAGAAGCAGAAAGAGCTGGAGGCCGAGGCCAAGAAGCAGGTAGAGGAGCGGCGGCGCTACACCCTCAAGATCGTGGAGGAGGAGGCCAAGAAGGAGTTTGAGGAGAACCGGCGAACGCTGGCTGCTCTGGACGCTCTGGACACTGATGGAGAGAACGAGGAGGAGGAATACGAAGCCTGGAAAGTCCGTGAGCTGAAGCGCATCAAGAGGGACAGAGAAGCCCGAGAGACGTGAGTAAACACGGGTATTTAATAGTAAAAATGAGCCTGACATATTTAGTGACGTTCAGTAAGCACGATGTCACTCCGCAGCATGGAGAAGGAGAAGGCCGAAATCGACAGATTCCACAACTTGACGGAGGAGGAGCGGCGGGCCGAGCTCCGAAACAGCGGCAAACAAATCACCAACAAAGCCAGCAAAGGCAAATACAAGTTCCTGCAGAAGTATTACCACAGAGGAGCCTTCTTCATGGTGAGTCGCTGAAAACTGCATACGAATTTATGAGATGAAAAAGGTTGAGTCTAGAAATGTTACCTGTTTGAACCCCGAGCTTCACCGAGTTTTAGTTATCGGTTCTTTATTTCAACGTAAACATGAGAGCCGGACCGATACAGCGACTTTATTTTATATTAGCGCATCACAGATATATTTGTGTATTTGTTGGCCGATAACAAACAGAAATATGAACTATATTAAGATGTGTTGAACTTAAAGAACAGCGTCTCCGTTAAATTGAACAGATCAGCCCGTATATCGTATTTCATTACTTTTTATGTGATTTATTTTATTATCCGTCTTATTACTTTGTGTTTCCTTTTTGTAAAGTTTGACTCAGTGTCATGTTGCAGACAGGAAGTGGTCATCGTTGTGTAACTGTCAACGTGATTTCTGTTGCAGGATGAGGAGGAAGATGTGTACAAGAGAGACTTCAGCGCACCGACTCTGGAGGATCACTTCAACAAAACCATCCTACCCAAAGTCATGCAGGTCGGCTGCTTTTACTCCACACTGCATCCGTGTCACAGAATATCACTAAACTATGAGTTATCAATCACGTTTGTTCTCTCCTCATAAAGGTCAAAAACTTCGGGCGGTCTGGACGCACCAAGTACACCCACCTGGTCGACCAGGACACCACGTCGTTCGACTCGGCCTGGGCTCAGGAGAGCGCTCAGAACAGCAAGTTCTTCAAGCAGAAGGCGGCGGGCGTGAGAGACGTGTTCGACCGGCCCACAGTGAAGAAGAGGAAGACTTAAGATGCGAGAGGACGCCAAGCTCAATTTGGACTTTTGTAGAGGAAACGCAGCAAAGCGACAGATTTGATTCACCAGGAAAGACTCGATTCCTCGTTCTACTTGTCAGAACTTATTTGAGATGCAGACGTCATCTAGAATTTAAGATTTCTGCATTTTGAGGAGATGCAGCGAAAATATGAGTGAAATCACTTTTTATTGCCTGTAACTTGAGATTTCTGTCTTTTGTCAACAGGTTTGTGCTGCATCACATTCAGATGGTTGATGTTATTTTGTACATAATCACTTCAGGAAGCAGATTCTTGTATTGATTTGCTGCATTACTCTTTTTGTTTTTATTTGTGAAAGTACACGTTGTAACTTGATTTATCTGTGAATAAAACTTTTCTACACAGAACAGGCGAAAAGAAAATGAAGGCCAAGTGTCAACTTTTATTTTTAAAAAAAAAAAAGGAAAAAAAAGAGATTTGAAGTAAAGTTTACACCAGTTTAACCGCTGAGTTGTTGTGAATGAGTCCAGATGTAAAAGCTGTTTGTTCAGTTGGTCAGAGCCACCAGAGCTTCCACCACGTTCCCCATGTGTTCCCTCAGACTGCGCTCCGCCACCGACCTGGAAATCTCCATCTCTGACATCTGCACAAGAACATCAGGAACATGAACCAAATAAAACAGTCCTTAATATGTCCTGATGTAGTTCACGATACAACCAGAGCTGCAACAATCAATTAGTTATCAACTTAATCTAATCAACTATTCAGATATCAGTTTGAGTCAGAATTTTCTGATTTCAGCTGATTTCTTAAACTGATCAATTAATCGATAATTATAATTGTTCATTGAGGCTCTAGATACATTATGTGGCTAAAAGTTTAAACTAGGATTAATTGTCACAGCTTTAATATGAAAATGTAACGTTCTGGTGTCCACATACATTTGTCCACTAACACTTAATTTTAACAGATGACTGAGTGAAGAACTTACAATTAACTCTACGTCCTCCTTCTTGATGGTGACTTTTGCCAACTCTTTTTCTCTGCAAGCGTGAAAAACACAACGATGAAACTGCAGCAGCGTGACGTTCAAAACATGAAAAACAAAAACAAAAATAAAACCAGCAGGTTGATGATGTCACGCCTCTCCTCACCTCTCCTGTTTGGCTTTCTGTTCCCGTGACCTTCTGTCTCCTATCACTGACATGGCCTGAAAGAAAAAACATTATTATCATAACTGTCATGTGATGAGCATCAACATCATATTTACAGTTGGTATATTTAACTAAAAAAAAGGTAAACACATGATGTGTTTTTCAGATGCATTTTACACAACTTTAAGGATTTAAAATCCTTTTTGAAATAAAACACAAACCGGCTGTTTGTATGACAACATCACAGTAATAGAAATATGATGATATTCAAACACTTTAACCTTAAATTTCAGTATTAATTGATTCCTGGATGAGATAAACAGCACATCTTATCATCAGTTTACTCTTTACTGTAATTCAAATCATACATTTTGATCAAATTAACAATATATCCATAATTATTATTATAATTCAGATTTCCTCTCTAGTTAGTTGTGAAGTACTGAGGATGACAACAGGTGATTTAATAAACAAACAAACAAACAAACACTAATTGCCAGTAACCACGCAAATTATCAACAAAAATTTAAAATAGAAATGTCCAATTAAAGCAGCAGAACTTAAATAAACCCGCATGTTTCGGTGTCAGTGAAGGCAGCAGTGGCCGCATGCTCCCGGCTAACGTTAGCTTAGCATCTCTCACCGTCTCTAAGTCTGAGCTGGATATTTCTTTCTCCTCCGCGTAGTCCGTGACTCTCTCCAGGTCCGCGGCTCCGCTGTCATGTTTCCGGGGCTTTTCTGCCGGTTTTCCAGTACAGTTTTCATCAGCTTCCAGGTCCAAGTCGACGTCTCCCTCCGCCGCCATGTTTGCTACAGTGAGACCGGAACAAAGAGGAAGGTTCCGACCAACCGGCGGACGGAAAACAGTGTAGTACCGGAAAATAAGAGCTGTTTGAAGAATACGTGGATCTTTCTTTAGAAAGTATGTTGTCTTTTATTTGGTTACTTAAAAGAAACCAGTATATGTGATGTTATTTGGTTGTTTTTTTTGTTTATTTTATTTTTTTCCTTGTCAAGCTAAAACTGCTCCTCATCAGTAGGTGGCGGTAGTGAGAATTCAAGCTGGTTTATAAAAACCCACAGAAGAAGACGTATGATTTATTTATTTATTTATTATTATTTTTTAAAAATAAAATCCAAAAACCTGCTTATAAATAGAAGTTAAACATAAACATAAAATATAAAACCTACATTTGGAGAAAAAAACAAAAACAAATTTCTGCTCATGTTTTAATAATTTGTAATAACTCAAACAGTTTCATGTGTTTCATTCATGAAATTGATCCCAAATTGATGACGTCATAAAATCTTAACAATCACAAGCTTCACAGTTACAACAATAAACTGATGATAATATTTGGTCTAAATATCAAATATTTTATTTAAATTAATTGTAATTAAAGTGAATCATGTTTTTTTTTTTACTTGATTTAAATTCTGATTTGATCAAATATTAATCAGGAAGCTAAAGATGATATTTTCATGTATGATCTGATTGTCTGATTTAAACAATAATTTAAATTATGTATTTATTAATTAATGAATTAATTGATGACTGACTCCTGTCTGTTGTAGCAGGTTTTGAAACAACCCTTTAACAGACCGTCACAGATTTCCTGCGTCTCCAGACCTTTTCAGCCCTTTTGCGTGTTTGATCTTTTTCAATCCGATTAAGGACAGAGAAACCCTGCTGCCTTCAACCTGAGCAGGGCTGTAAACCACATCAGAGATCTCTGCTGCTCCTGCTTCATTCTTGAGATGTGTTTGGTGGCATCAGTGAGGCGCCGCTGTCGTCATAGCAACCCCTTCATCCTGCTCTATGACTGACGGCAGTCTTGACTGTGGACGTTTAAGGCTCTGCTCACCTCAGACATCAGGGACGTGATGTCAGGACATTTCCTTGAAGGCCAGGTGAGACGCTGCAGGATGCATCACTTGTTTTATGTTCAAACATGAAGCTGAGAGGATGAAACATTCTCAGAAAGATTGTCAGAAAGATTGTCAGAAAGATTGTCAGAAAGATTGTCAGAAAGATTGTCAGAAACATTGTCAGAAAGATTGTTGTTGAACTGAATGAATTGCATTCATAATTTGTCTTTTTTAACAAAATAAAAGCCCATTCTCTGTGTTTGTGAACCGGAGGCTTTAAGTTTCCACATCACACGTTGCGTCAGTTAAAATTGATTGGCTCCCAAACCCGTCACAAATCTTACAGTCCTGTAAGATTGTACTTCTCTAAAGGGACACAAACCATGAAAAACCCTCATACCTTTAGTCACGTAGTTCAAAACAAACATATGCAACATATTTGTATCTAAAATATCACTAATTTCAATCAATAGTTGAGTTTAGGAACGTTGCACAGATTAAATGTCTTAATAATCTGCCACCAACCTACTTCCTGTCCACTCAGCCGGTCACTTCTATGAATGGGAACATTGTGTTTGGACGCTTGTTGCTGCATGTGAATCATTTACAACTTTTTTTTTTTGTAAACAAGTCCTGGATCTCAGCCAGCTGTTATTGCACAAGCCTATTGAAACCATAGATTGAACACTTTCACTCAAGCAGTGATTTGCATCCTCTAATTTGCTTTTGTTTTCTCTCTGGCACTTCCTCCTCTCCCACAAGGCAGCAACAATTATCGGAGAGTGAAAGGGGCCCCGAGGAATGCTGCGCCGCTCACAGCAACGTGTGTTTATCACAGGGGCTGGCCCATAGTGAAGCCAGTTCTACTCAATGTACTGAATCACTACAATCAGTTCATTAATAATATCCGTTTACTGGTAAACTGCGTAGTAACGGTTCCTGATGATTCCTGTAGTCTTTATATAACTATATGAAATAATCAGGATACATATGAAAGATTTGATTTGTAGCTGATATGAAAATACAAAAGGAAAAAGGAAGATTTCGGTAGATAAAAGTTATTTTCAGTCGAGCTTTCTGACAGCTGCTGAGATATTTCTCTTAAAACCACTAACGTGAATCTCATCAACATCTTTTGGGAACCGTGAATGTTTTTACTAAAAACTGCAGAGTTGCTGCTGACGTCTGAAATTCTTACATTTGATGCATTAAGTGTGACGGTGAAATGAAAATCTGCCTACACGTGATTAATCGATCACGGTGACACACACCTAAATTGATGAATGATATAAATCATCGTCTCCTCAGACTAATAATCCTACAACAAGTCCAAGCCTCTTAGAGTCTGAACCATCCTCTCATTCAACCTCGTCTTTGTTCCTAGAAAGCAAATCTGGACAAACGATGGCAAGAAGCCTTTTTCCAACATGTTAAAACGGTTAAAAACTTCTGCCAGCCAAGATGACTTATGGGTAATGTAGTTTGTTTTTGTAAAGACACTTCTAAAGATTATTATAAAAAGATAGTGACAATTTTAGAGCCTTGATTTGAGTTTGAGGGGGTTTTTTTGTGGCGTGATGTGTTATATATATATATATATATATATATATATATATATATACATGTTGTGTTTGTGGTTTATTGTAGAGCTCCTCTTCCACAGAGGCTTGATTGATGTGGATTATTTACTGAAAGATTTAAATTCAGCAGGTCAGCCGTGCTGCAGGAACAACAGGCCTTCATCGTCTGCCTGAGAAAGCACTAATTAAAGTTGTGTGTAGGATAAAGTGTGTTAGCAGGTTAGAGCGTAACAGGCTGCAGCCACTAATGTCCCGTCTGGGCTGGTGAAGGTCATCCCGACTGAACAACGGCGGGATTATCCCGGCGCTCCGCCCTGCACACTAACCCAAATCTAATCTGACTCTCTCCTCATGCACTCAGCGCTTTTCAACATGGTTTCATTTCACGACAACCTCTGTCTGCATTTCTACCGTCTGTTACAGACTTCCAGCACACATCAAGGTTATGATTTAAATATATCTTTTAAAATGATCCTCTATCCATCAACATCGACTGATTCTTTTGTTTAGATGACAGTTTACAGTTTAGATCTCACTTTTAAAGGCCGGTCGAGTCACGTCAGACTGAACACTTTAAACACACTTCAAGACATAAACATGAACAAGGCTGCAGGAAACCGACAAAAAAGGAGAAAACTGGAGCAAAGCAGCAACAAATAATCCACGTTGATGTATTTATGCTTAAAAAATAAACCTCTAAATGTAACAGAAATCATTTAAAAGCTCAAATATTAGCTGCAGCTCAATGTTTTTTCTGTGCTCGATGCCTCTTCGGTCTTCCATTAGAGCCCGTGAGCACATTTAATGCATCTAATGATCCCATCACAGGCGGCCCGGCGTCCAGCTCGCCCCACTTCTGTGTTTCTGGGTCGTAATGCACTCGTGATAACTTGTTAGGATTATGGACGTGGCCTCTTTCCCCGACCGACACTCACGCTCAGACTCGGTTGAGGTCTGGTGGGCAGTAGGCTGCGAGGTGTCAGGTGTCAACATCCAGAAATCACACTGGGTAATTGTTTAATTTTGTAAATCTGGATTAAACGGGAGTATTGTCCAATCCCATTGTACTGAAGGGTTTGCTGGCTGGGGGAAGGGAAGGGAGGGACAGATGGGACTGACACATGGTCCCTGTCAACCTCCTCCTCCTCCCCTCACAGACTCTCTGCCTAATCTCAGTGGGTAGGACGAGGGGGGGGAGGATGGGGGAGGGCACCGGGCATTCGCCAACACCTCTCCCTCTTTTCTGGCAGCACCCAACACAGCCGCAGAGCCAAAGCAGGCAGGATATGGGTGAAAAAACAAGTTATTCCCCAGTGAGGCTGGACTGAGAAGCCGAAGCGGTGCTCATGGTGAGGTTCTCGGCTGCAGGGAGGCCAGCCGGACGAGATTTACTGCAAATCCAGCATACGGAGGGTGTCGGGACCGAACCGAGGGCTTTTACTTTTTATTTCCTCCCAGCAGCTTCAGGCCTGTTAGAAGTGGCGTTCTGGCCTCTCTGAGGATGTGACGATGCCGTCTTTGCAGGAACTCTGAGAAAACCTGATTGTGCTTGAAGTTCATGGCCAAATGTGGAGTCGTGGTGGCCGAGGAAAAGCAGTTTAGAGGCACAATGTCGGCCACGCAGGGGATGAACCGCAGCGGCGCCTACAACTACTTCCTCAACATGGTGGCCTATCAGGTGAGAGCAGCGGCCGCAGCTGGAGTTTGATGCCTTCAGGGTTCGTTCAGGGTCAAGTTAACAGGAAAGTGTGTTTCTTGATAGATGATTATATATTAACTCTAAACATTGGAACTGCAATAATTAGTTGATCAATCAATGAATCAACAACTATTTTGATAGTTGAATAATCAGATTTTTTTAAAAAGCAGAAATATCAGACGTGTTGGTTTCAGATTCCCAAATATGTTTTATTATATGATATAATATTATTGGATTATTGATGCATTAACATATAAAGCTTGCTGATTGGAGGCCTTTGTTCAGGTCGTCGCTCTGCTTATTTAGATTACAGCAGGTGTTCATGTTATTTTGTTCATCCTGAACTTTTATATAGAGAGAGAAGATGACAGTACGGCATCGTTCAGGACAATATATATATACATATATACAGTTTATTAAATATATTAGTGCCACGTTTTCCACTTCAGCTGTTTCTCACCAGTATGTAGTAAATAATGTAGTAAATAATGTAAATAATGTAATAATAATGTTTGACTTTGTTTATGACCAAATAGCTACAAAACTAATGTTAGCATGCTGAGTATGCTAACGAGCTAAACTAAGATGGCGAACGTGGTTAGCATGTTAGCATGTTAGCATTATCACTGTGAGCATGCTGACATTTGCTAAAAAAAAAAAAAAAATCAAGACTGTAACATTTGAAATATGTCAAATACATTTTTATATTTTTATATCCCAAAATCACACAAATCATAAACTTGTTTCAGGGATTTTTACAATCTGCTGCAAAACAAAATCATCTGTTGTTAAACCTTCAATTCAAAGAAGGAAATATGTTGAATATGTCAACAGACGCGTATGAAATTAAATGAAGTCCAACACGTTATTAATCCCGTCGATACCGTTTGAGGACATTTTAGCGTCAGGTGTGAATGAATCAGTTTTCACCAAGTACATGAAATATGGAAATAATTTCTGCATTAGAACAATAAAATAAAATAAGAAGATACATGATAAACATTTTCAGATAGTAATATTATTTATGTCATTTCATTAAATCATAAAAAAAATACAAAATACAAGCAAAACTTTATTATACTTTTTAGATTATTTGAGTTCTGATTAAAAATACTTGTGTGTTTAAAGTAAAAAAAGATAAAAACAAAGAAATGAAACAGAAATTACATTATTTTTTACATAATGTTATGTTGGACTATAAAGAATTTATTATTTCAACAGGAAGAGAAAACAGACTCTTGACTATGACTATGAACAAGCAAACGTGTATTTTAATGAAAATTGAGTCTCTGCTTGTTAAATAAGGTGAAATTTAATCCGTTTATTAATCTGTTTATATGCAGTATTGAATATGATGAAAGGTAAAGTTGGATCACTGCTGGATTAAGAACGTGATTCATGTAGGATTAACTCAGATTATCTTATCTGAGATGTTAACGTGACACCTGCAAACTAACAACCAGTTTGTGTTTGATTTGAAAAGTCTGCTGCGTTTTAAAAAAAATCTAAACTTTTCTAAACTTTGACACAAACTTGAAGCTAAAATAAGATGCTGCTGCGTCTCGGCTCAGATATATTTACTGTATGATCCGCTGTATTATTTTAAATCAAAGTTTCTGTGTTAATAGCAGCAACAGCTTCACTCTGTGACCATTAATCGTTTATTATTATTATTATTATTATTATTAGAAAGCTTAAACTGAGCTGTGTGCAGACGTTATAACAGACACAACAAAACAGAAACTTTTACACACAAAGACAAACTTTAACTAAAAAACTCACAAATGTAGAAAATGACGAGCATTTAAAAACATTAAATGTGGTAAATAATAAATAATAATCCAACAGTAAAATAAACACGAGGCTTGTTTCTGTAACATTTCTGTGTTAATTTGAATGTCGTAAAACGTTATTTCTTCACTATGATTCACAGAACATACAATAATATGATATAAGAGTCTCAGCAGGAGATTAATAAACTAAAATATAAACGATTTGAAAGGATCAATAATCCTTCCAGTCACAAACTGGTCTGTTTGAGCTCTGATTTAATGCATCCATTCAGGGTTGTGATGATTTCTCGAGACACAATAGAAGCTTTTAAATTTCCCTTTTTTGTGTTTACAAACAACAGAGTAACAAATACGCAACAATAACAAGAATATATTGATTACCTCAATACTAATACATGATATAAACAGAACTACATACATGGGAGTATATAATTAATGCCTTTTCTAAGTATGATCTAAAGTCCTTAGTTTATCTTTCTTAATATTTATATCAATAAACACGTCAGAAAGTTGCAAATAAGACAGAAAATACTTTAGTTATGTTGTAGTTTGTATTTTATGATGTAAACTATATGACAAATATAACATTAGAAATGTAGATTATGAAAACATTTTCAACCATTTTGCATGTAATGATTCATACAGTCAACTAATGTTTTCATAATACAAAAAATGAAAATTGATCAACATGAAATAAGCAATAATATAGGTAACATAGAAAACAGCAGATAGTTTTACATGAAGATGTGCAGGTTGAACGAGGAGAGTTTCACTTCTGATCTGACAAATGAACCAAAGCCACTAAAAACACAGTTTCTGTCCTGAAGGACGATATGGACCTCAGGTATGAGATGTTTATGAAGATGAAGATCAGATGATTTTATGGATGAGTCGGAGTGAATCTGAGAAGTCAACTTGTTTTTATTAGACTTTAGTTTGTCTCACTGACGTGTTTTTAATAAGTTTTAGACAACGACAACATGTTTACGACACAAGAAATGAAGTAAAATACAGAGACGGACTGTCCCTTTAATCACGTTTCATATGTTCCACCATCAAAATGATCAAATTGTTTCTGAGCTTCTGTGCATTATTGACGCTCTGTGTTTATTCCTTCTTCCCTTCGATGAGAAGATGTTGGATAATCTTCTCTGTATTATCCATCAGATTATGACAGCACGTGATGAGTAATACATTAATGTAGCATCTCTGGATGCAGCTCATATTCATAAATCACACGGCGCAGCAGTTACAGACGCTTTATGATTCTCTGGTTTGCATCTTTTTTTTTCCTTTTTGGTAATTATTTAAAAATGAGTTACTATAGTAAGATATACTATAAATTCTTGATTCATATTTACAGATTTTTAGATTTTCAGTTTGTTGTTTTGTCAGTTTTCTTGTGCAACAGATGGTTGTTTATTTATTTATTTATTTATTTATTTATTTACTCTTTACAAACAGTCCCAGCTCCATTCAACTGCTACCCTGCGTAATGTGTTGAAAATTACAAAAATATTAAAATATACTAAAAATGTAAAACAGCAACACACACATCCTAATAAAATGGCTGATGAGTGTATGAATGAATGAATGAATGAATGAATGAATGAATGATACATAAGAGGTGCAGATGCTTTCAGACGAGGTTTGATATGATTTCAGTCTCAGATGGCTTTAACAGTCACCAGATCTTGAACCACCCGGAGGGTTTTGGGGAGGGAGGATATATTTTGAGGGAAGATTGATGTTCGTCCCTCCAGTAGAGTTCAGAGACTCGGAAAAATCGACATTTGGGAGCCGTGAAACTGTTCTGGAGGCTCCTGGTGGGAACAAAGTCTAACTAAGACAAATAGACTTGCTGCTTAATCGGTTTCATATGTAGAAATAGAAGAAAGAGAAAGAAATGAGGCACTTTTACAGAGAAAAGTTTATTTATGATATGATGCAAAAACCAAGATATGTTTATTTATGTCAGCTGTGTGTTGGTCACTGTTTCTGATTTAAAAGTAGATTATTTTTTTTTATTATTGATTATCTTTTGATTATTTTTTTGATTAATCGATTAGTTGTTTGGTCTAAAAAAAAAAAAAGATCAGAAAAATGATCAAAAATGTCGACCACTGTTTCCAAAAGCCGAAGAAACCAGAAAATATTTACGTTTGAGAAACTGGAATTAGAGAATTTAGACATTTTGTTCTTAAAAAATGACTCGATTTATTTAATAGTTGCCGATTAATCGACTAATCGCTCATCAGACTGTGTGTGTGTGTGTGTGTGTGTGTGTGCGTGCGTGCGTGCGTGTGTGTGTGTGTTTCCTCCTCAGATATGCTGCTGCTGTGGACCTGCTCCCTGCTCGCTCTGCTGTGCCTTCTGTCCTCCGGTTAAATCCTCCACCAGCACGCGGGTCATGTACACCTTGTTCCACATCATGAGCTGCGCCGTCTCCTGCCTCATGCTGTCTCGCACCGTCTCCGAACTCGTCAGGGAAAATGTAAGAACTGGATCTGATCCTCTGTTGTGTTCAGCGTATCTTAGCCCATCTTATATATTCTTGTTTATTTTATTTTATTTTATTTTATTTTATTTTATTTTATTTTATTTTATTTATTTTTATTTTTATTTTTATTTTTATTTTTATTTTTATTTTTATTTTTATTTTTATTTTTATTTTATATATTATTTTATTTTCATATCTTGTAATTTATTTTTTTCTTTTCTTTCTCTCTTTTTTTTCCACAATTATTTATATTTTTCATCTGCTTTTACACCTAAAACACTTGAAACATGATTAACTGGGACCATGTTTATTAATTCACTGTTAGACATCAGACTCTCAGCATAATATTTAGTAAAATTAGTATTTTAATAAATAGTATTTATCATGAAATATTGTTTCACAGCACTAGAAAACTGTGTGTGTAACCGTTCGTTCACTGTTAATGATGGTTTGTGTGTGTTTCAGGTGCCTTTCTTCAACGTGGTGTGTGACCAGGCGCACGGCGGAGGCCACTGCGAGATGCTGGTTGGATACTCAGCCGTCTACAGAGTCTGCTTTGGTACTTCCTGTTTCTACCTGATGATGGCGATCTTCCTCATAGACGTCAAGTCCAGTCAGGACTTCAGGGCGCTCGTACACAACGGGTCAGTTTACGTCATCCAACCTGTTAACTCTGAACCCAGACTGGTGTTTATTTAAATGTCTTTCAAGTCAAATGGTGCAGATTATGTGTGTGTGATTACACAAGCAGTTATTAAGCTGGAGGTTACAACACAGTTTGTGCTGGTTTATTTATTTATTTATTATATTAAAAGAGAACGAAGCTCATAAACATGGAAATCCAGGAGTTCAGATTTTTTTATCTGCACGTGAACTCAGCAGAAACTAATGTGAAGATGTCAGTTTAATATCACAGAGAGAAACCAGAAAATATTTATATTTGAGAAGCTGATTCAGAGAATTTGAACATTATTTTCTGCAAAAAAACCCAAAAAACTCCAAACGATTAATCGAATATCAAAATAGTTATCAATCGACTAATCTGTAATAAAAATGCTCCACCAAATATTTCATAAATTTGTGTTTTTGATTGATTTTGCTAAGAAACAAAACATTCAAAAAGAAAAACATACAAACAACAACAAAACGTATAGATCGTTTACACACACGTGTGCTCGATCTCCCTGCACACACACACACACACACACACACACACACACACACACACACACACACAGACACCCTAAAATGAAACTTAGAGTGAACAAAAAACAATTTTCCCTAAATCTGATCTAATTATTTAAAGTGGATTTGATCCATCCAGTAGTTGCACGCTCGTCTTTAAATACTCCTCTGCTGTCTGTAAAGGTGAGAGTGTCTCCCTCTGCTCACCTGACCTCGCCCGCTGCTCTATTTTGAGCTCCTTGTTGTCACACTTTCCACTGCAGCGCTGTCGATTAAAGCGGTGACGTGGCTCAGATTAGGATTTGACACTCTGGATAGCTGCTCGTCTCTCCGTATAAACACTCATCTGAGTCTGTGAAAGGTTTCAGGGTTTCTGAGAGCGACCCAGTAACCTGCTGAGACCAAACAGAGGCGTCACCTCATTTCAGAGGGAAATATTACAGTTATTTTTATTCCATAACATGTAACTGGAAGCTATTTACAGATAAACATATGATCAGTATACATATGTGTGTCCAGATACATGATGCTGATCCACATGTTTCACCATTTTCTGACATTTCATAGACGATCAAAGCATCAAAAGTTTAGAAATTAATGCAAGTTACACAAATCTTCATAGAGTATATAATGAATCAGGTTTTCTGTAAATCTTTCTGTTTAATCTTTTGTTGTTGTTTTTTTGCTGTTGTTGTTGTCGTGCAGCTTCTGGTTCCTGAAGTTCATCACGTTGCTCGGCATGTGCACTGCTGCCTTCTTCATCCCGACAGAGTCTTTCCTGCACGGTGAGAAAACTCAACGTGTCAGCCAGCACAGAAATAAGTCAAGTTAAAGGACAAGTTCACAGTTTTTCTAATGAAGCATCCATTAGTAGATCCCTTCATTAATGCACTTACAGTGGAAGCAGATGGGGGACAAAATCCACAGTCCTGCTTAACCCTAACTTTAAATAATTATTTGCTCAAAATGATAAATGTGGATCTTCTCATGCTGCGTGGAAACAGGAGGAAAAACCCTGTTTCACTGCTCATTTTGGGCTCCTGGCTGTGTTAATGCACCTCTCTGTGAGTCCTGCCAGAGGGCAGCAGAGACCTGATCGCTCTCTGAAGGTCCAGATCCATAAATCTCTGTAGCTGGATTTCACTTTATTTGTGGACAATAAATCTGCCGAAGATACAAGACTGATATCAGGACTTATTTATGATTTACAGTTGGCTCTCTTTCTTTTTCTCTGCTGTGTCTCTCGCTCTCTCTCACTTCCCTGCAGTAAATCAAACAGCACATGAATGATGGTTCTTCTTTTTCCTTCCTTCAGCTTGGCATTACGTTGGTGTGGTTGGAGGATTTGCCTTCATCCTCATCCAACTCATCCTCATCACAGCTTTTGCACACACCTGGAACAAGAACTGGTGAGTGTGGGGTGAGATATTAGACGGGGCTCATATATTATATATAAACAAAATATTAATAATATAAATCATGATTATAGTACATTTCTGAAATGTTCCAGTTAAGGGAAAAACTTAAAGGACAAGTTCACAATTTTTCAAGTGTACCTTAAACATATGAACAAACCATATTCCTCCTGTTCATACTGGAGCTTCAAATATCTGATTCAAATGTGCTTTCAATGTAAGTGATGGAGGCCAAAATCCACAGCGTGTCCACACAGTCATTATGTGCAAAAATGCACAAAATCTAAAGTCCTTGTTTTTGATGTTTGGAAGTGTGTTTAAACGTTTATCTGAAGCTTATGTGCTTATTTTTTAGGCAAAAATATAAAAATAAATTTAGTGAATGTAGGTCTGACTTTGTTTTATTTCTATCTGCATACCTGGAGAAATATGTTTGTTAAGCTAAGCTAAGATAAACTAAGATATGCTAAGCTAAACTAAGAAAAGATAAGCTAAGCTAAGCTAAGCTAAACTAAAATAAGCTAAGATAAACTAAGAAAAGATAAGATAACATAAAATAAGCTAAGGTAAGCTAACCATTGTTATTTGGTCATTTAGTCGAATGTTATCGGCATGAAGTTTGATCTTTAGTGTGTTTTTTTCTGTGAAATGTAACATAATAGATTTAATCTAAACAGTCCAGATATTAGCATGCTAATGTTAGCTTGGTCAGTTGGTTCATTCAGCTAGCAGTTAGCGGGCTAGCTGTAAATATTTAGCCACAGCTCATCTCTACATAGGGACTAGCTTTTGCAGTGTTTTAATTTAGTGATGCGTAAATCTGCTTTATTGAACACTTTTGTTATAACGAGGCTAACGTTTGAACTGGCTGCTTGAGTTGCTTCATGTGACTAAAGAGATGCAGACTCTGTTAATGTTCCTGCGACAGGTGGAGCTAACTGTATCTGTATCTGCTGTTACTGCTCAGCAGAGTTCATGCCGTGTACATCCACATGTTTACGGTTTCTAATAGTTTATATCACATATGGACGCCGTATGGACGCCGTATGGAGTCAATCACAGACTGACTCCATCTGTCTCAAACACAGAAGCTGAACAGAGACATTTTATCTCCTTTCTGTTTGCTTGGTTGCTCGTTTTATTAAATTATATTATATATTTTTTACATTTTTAGCGGATCTTTTCATCTGATTTTTCATTAGACAGGAAACGGTAAAAGACTGTTATGATAAACTGTGATTTTTCATTAATAATTGTATTTATTTAGTCACTTCAGTCTTATGTATATGTTAGATTTGACAGAAATATTTGAATCTTTTATTAATAAACACACACACACATTAAACTGTTGTTTAAATCAACAACACCAGAACTTAGCAGTGAAGTAAACTACGTCTTTATTTACTTGTTTATCTTTACTTGCTCATCTGTTGCTTTATATCTTGTTGCTTGTTTACTTGCTTGTGTGTGTTTCTCCTCCCTGCTGATATTTCCTCCTTCCTTGTCCTGTCCTCATTTACTTCGTCCCTCTTGTCCTCTGACGTCCAGCTTGTCTCCGATGTTATTTACTCCGTCCAGCTGTTCTCTAAACTCTGAACGCTGTGACACAGCAGAGTTGTAGCTACAACAACTAAGAGGATTTATTCATTCGGGACCTTTTCCAACGCAAACACACAGAACTTAAAATCCTCTTATTCCCTTTATAGTCGTCCGGGGTTCTCAATCACATTCCCCCACAACTCTGAGTCTCTGTCCTATTTCAGCTCCAAAAACATAACATCCATAACCAACTGTGATGTACAGACTGTAAAGCCCCCTGAGTCAGATGTGTGATTTCCACAGAAGCTTTCACTTTCTGTTTCTGTCCTCCGTTTTGCTCTCAGGCTGACCGGAGCGGCAGAAAACAAGCGTTGGTACCTGGCAGTGATGTGCGCCACCCTCTTCTTCTACACCATCGCCACCATGGCCTTCACCTTCATGTACAAGTACTACACCCACCCCATCGCCTGCCACTTCAACAAGGCCCTGCTGTGGATCAACCTGGGACTCTGCGGCCTCATGTCCTTCAT
Source organism: Pampus argenteus (assembly GCA_036937835.1). Classification (NCBI taxonomy): domain Eukaryota; kingdom Metazoa; phylum Chordata; class Actinopteri; order Scombriformes; family Stromateidae; genus Pampus; species Pampus argenteus. The sequence continues at coordinate 25,422,523 of CM072862.1, forward strand.
TGCTGTCACACCGTGCGTGAAGCAGAGTGAGTTGATGTGTGTCTGTCTCCGGCTAAATGGAAACGTCCTCCTCCTGCAACCAGCGCTGCTGCAGATAATAATAATTAGATGTAAGCTCATATTATCTGTGGCTCCCTTTAAAAAAAACGAACAAAAGTTGACTGCAGGTTTGCTTTGTCTGCACACGTTCTCAGGCTTTTATGATCAAAACATACAGCTGTTTGCAGACGGGGTGCATAACTCAGTACATTTACTCAAGTAAAGGTGGAAGTATTGATTCTTTACTCGATTATTTCCATTATGGGAGACTATCGGGTCTTGTTCTAGTTGGTATTCTGACGCTGTCTCTCTTTGTCTCTGCAGAACAGCCTCGGTCAGGGCTCCTTCAGGCCTCCATCATCAGCTGTTACGTCATGTACCTCACCTTCTCCGCGCTGTCCAGCCGCCCGCCAGAGAAAGGTACGCTATCGAAGCAGAAACACAGAGACAGGTCCCTGTAGCTCCGCTGAGACACTGATCATCTCCGCCCAGTGTTAACGTTGACTCTGGAAACCTCTGACACACTTTAAGGGTGATTTTCAAGGTTATTCTCTGTATGTCAGTCCAAGGAGAAACACACGCTGCCCTAAATGAGAGGAAGAAGAAGAAGCTTTTTTTAACTGTGATATTGCATATGTGTGTGAATACTTGGATAAAATCCTCTTTTTCATATTTGACGTTTGTTTTGTTGAACTTGATCATCCTGTCTTACACACGCACGCACACGTATGGTAAAATCCTCCATAATTTGCCTTTCCTCTTAATCCGACACTCATAATGACTCACCTGGTGGCTCCAGGTAAGACAAAGAGCCTCCACATGACTGAGACATTAGTGCAGCGGCTTGTCAGAGGCCCCTCTCTTATCCAGGGTTTACATCTGAATGGCACACACGTAGATATAGGCACACACACACACAGAGACACACACACACACACACACACAGATAATCTGGGATGAGATGTGCTCTGACATGCTGCCTGCTGGGCTGGTGGCCTGTGGTGAGGCCAGACTGAAGGATATTTGTTTCACATTCCTCATGGATCCATTGACAACATAATAACACAGGAAAACGGTGTGGCAGCATCATTACATATGTTCAGTCCAATACAATGACGGACGCATCAGTCTGATGAAGACAAAGACAACACAAAGTTAGACAACCAAACTAAACCAGTGAACTGTTGGAGTCGCTGAACGCAGCTCCACCTGCAGCTCCACCTGCAGCTCCGCCTGCAGCTCCGCCTGCAGCAGCTGCATGCTCGGCATTAATAATCTAATTATGTCATATATTGTAAAATATATAATAGGAACATGTCACATATCCTTTAACATGCTGGTGTGTACAGAGGCAAACTGTATGTGTATGTGTGTGTGTACAGTAGGTGTGTGTGTGTGTGTGTGTGTGTGTGTGTGTGTGTGTGTGTGTCCGGGGGGTGTGCAGGATATTGTAGCAACTTGTTGAGGAAATATGCACTCTCAGCTTGTTATAAAAACACCTTTTCAACGCAGACTGTGAACACACACACACACACACACACACACACACACACATACTCAGCGTCTGTTCACCTGTCATGGCAAAGTCTCCAAAGAGGATATGTATGTATTTCTGTCTGTGTGTGTGTGTGTGTGTGTGTGTGTGTGTGTGTGTCTGTGTGTGTCCTTCCTTGTCTTCTTAGGTCTTTGTTTGCCTGTCTGTCCCTGGAAGGCTTATTCTACTACACACACACACACACACACACACATATACAACTCTTGACCCGTGTGTGTGTGTGTGTGTGTGTATATATGTGTGTGTGTGTGTGTGTGTGTGTATGTAATATAGTCTGAGTCCTGTAATTAGCCAGTGTTTTCACTGAGCTCAGGTTCCTCTTTTTCCCGCAACACACAAACACAAAACTTCTCTCAGGAATCCACAGTCGGCTGAAACAACTCTGGAGGTTGGGCTGGCTTTGTGTGTGTGTGTGTGTGTGTGTGTGTTTGCAGCTTCTGCACATACATGTGCACATACATGTGCATGTGTATGCATACAGTACATATTTGTAAGTGCTCTCCCTTCACCCCAGAAAGAGTCCAGAGGGTCTTTAAGAGTCCCAGAAGGGAAAGTGTGCAGCCGAGGCCTCTTTTACAAGAACACGCAGCATTTCCCAGGAAATGAAACGAAGGAGAACGAATGAAAAAGTGACACAACACTGGACCTGCATGTGGAGATTTAACTCTGTAACTCTAACAGAAACAAAAAAACTGAATTTACAAAGTATAATGTCAAAGAAATATGGAAGAAAATTAAAGCCAGAAGACACTGAATTTATATGATACAACACAAAGTTATCATATGCATATTTCAACATAATAAATGTTATTTATCTGAGTTTATATATCCACGTTTTAGTATATTTATTCATAATTTATGTTAATGTACAGTATATACTGTTTGCCATTGGGCCATATAGATTCACGTTTCAACTCTTGACCTTTGACCTCTTAACTTTTCCTCTTTGGCCTTTTCAGTCCTGCTGAATCAGACTCTGGTTCATTTTCTTTGGGCAGGTCTGAACACAGTAATCACGCTTGGATGTGAATCAAAATAACTGAATACCAAAAACAGGAGTGTTTCATTCAATACTACAGCAGGCTCCCGCAGCCAGGTGCGCTTTGCATGCTGGGAAGCAAGAAATTTAACTGTTATTAACAACTAGCTGGAGAATTAATATAAATCATATATTATATATAATATAAACATTTACAGACGTATCGTGATCAATTTCTGCCCCCAAAATCAGCCAAATTTAAGCATTTTGCACCTTTAAGGATTTTACAATAAGACACTGATGAACCTGAAAGCTGCTCAGGTGCTTTCAGTTTTTATCTTCTTCTGATTTCACCTTTGCATACAACAGTAATTTCCACTAATACATATAAAGGAGACTTTTCATTGTGTGCTACTGTGAACTAACCCGCTCTGTTCTTCTCTGTGTCAGTTGTCTACCAGGGCGTGAACATGACCGTCTGTTACCCGTCTGTGGGACAGGATGACATCCAGAACGAGGGCAACGCCGTCGCCATCATCGGAGCTGCCATCATGTACTGCTGCGTTCTCTTCGCGTGGTAAGAAATCATCTTATCTCTCAATAAAACTTCCTGTATGGATGTAAACAAATTCCATAAATAAGCTGTAATAACTATTATCCCATCATATCATGATAACATAACACATGACAGAAAACCCATTTGGACCAAAGCCTTTAATTAAAAATAATATCTTTAAAACGAATCATTCTGTGCTAATAAATGTGCTAAAATGTCTTTTTTTTTCACAGTAATGAAGCTTCTTACCTGGCGGAGGTGTTTGGTCCATTTTGGATGATCAAAGTTTACAAATATGAGTTTCAGAAAGCAACCTGCTGCTTCTGCTGTCCGGAGGAAGAGGAAGGTTTGTGCTGATGCGGTTAAAGGGGAACTCCGCACATTTTATTTACATGTTTGTAGAACTGCAGCTCATTGCTCCTCTGATCCTTCAGTTTAATAATATTTCCTCCATCTGTTGGAAACGTTGTCTTTCTTCTCACGTGATGATTTGTCACATAGATTCACGTTTCTATGGAGTTTATTGGAGATTGTCTCGATTTGTCTCTTTTCAGCTGAGGAGGAGTTTGTGATTGACAACGAGAACAAAGGCTGTCAGAAGGTGATCCACAACGAGACCCTGAGAGTGGCTTACAGCTACTTCTTCTTCCATTTTGTCTTCTTCTTGGCCTCGCTGTACGTCATGATGACGCTCACTAACTGGTTCAGGTTAGTTAACACAGACGTTCGTATTTTTTTTCTGATTTCTGCAGAGCAGAGTTAAACTGTGTTGTCGTCCTCCAGTTATGAGTCTGCAGTGCTGGAGACCACCTTCACCCACGGCAGCTGGTCTACCTTCTGGGTGAAGATGTCGTCCTGCTGGGCCTGTGTGACGCTCTACCTCTGGCTGCTGCTGGGCCCTCTGTGCAGCTGTCGATCTGAATCCAGGCCTCGCCGCTCACGCATCAAACGCCGCTCAGCATCCTCCCGTCACGTCACTGTCAGCGTCTGACACGCTCTGTGAGGGGCCAGGCAGAGGTCACATGACTCCGAGCCCTCCCAGCGGTGCCACGCAGGAGGAGATTTTCAGGAATGGAGGTCACGGGAGTCAGAGGTCAAAGACTCACAGCGCTGAGAGGGACCAATCAGAAGAGTCGGTGCCCTGATGTCACCATGAAATGAAACCACTAATGAAGACTGTGGTTCTGAAACACACTTACTGTATGAATTGCCAAAGGGAACAGATATTGAGGGAGTTACAGTACGTAGGTGGATACATTTCTGAATTTTTACTTTAATTTTAGTTTAATTTTACATTTCTGGCTGTATTTAGACTTTTAAAACTAGAACTAAAACACACGTAAAGACATGTTGCTGTAATATTGCTACAGACGAACTCCTTCCTGTTGTTTTTTTGATTTATTTTTGATAAACACTTTTTTCCCCTGATCAGGAAGTTGTTGGCTGTGATCGGAGACCTGGGAGCTAACAGCATCATCCCCTCTGATGTGAGACCTGGTCCTTACGCACACTTACTCAGTTTGTTTACAAAGAAAAAATAATAATTACAGCGGCAGAAATGATCTTAAAACTGAAGCCAGTTGTTGGTGGCGTCCAACCATGTGTGGAGGTTTTCAGTTCAACCAAACATGAACCTGCTGGTTTATGATTTATATTTCATACACAGACGGAGGTGTTTGGTCTGAACCTTCATGCATTCGCGTTAGGATTTCAACTAACGATTATTTACATTATTGGTTAATCTGACAATTATTTTCCTTGATTAATCGTTTTGTCAATAAAATGATATAAAATAGATCCTTAGGAGCCAACGTGACATCTTTGAATGTCACGTTTTGTCCAGAATCCAAAGATTTATTTTCATCATGTATGACACAGAAAGTCACGTTCTCACATCTTTTCCTTAATTATTTTTTTATTTCATTATCATAATAGTTGCTGATTCAACTAATCACCTATTAACGTGTTGCAGTATTTTTGTTTTCTTGCAGAGTTAGATGAGAAGACCAAAACCTAAATATGAGGCTACCACCACCGGTCAGTTAGCTTAGCTTAGCATAAAGACTAGAGGCGAGGGGAAACTGCTAGCTGACGCGTAACTTCTGTAAAAACTTCCTGTAAAAACACAACTTTTATTTACAGATTAAACCAGATAAATTTGTGAATTTGTGATCTTTAGAAGAGCTTTGGAGTCTTTATGCTAAGCTAACGGACTCCAGCCTATAGCTCCATTGCTGATGGTGCAGAAATGAAGGTGTCTTCTCATCTGACTCTTGGGGGGAAAAAACAGCGAATAAACGTATTTCCCAAAAATGTCAAACTTTTTCTTTAACATTCCCTTTTCCATCCTGTATAATACTGAACATTACTGCTGCTAATTAATACAAAAGTACGATTTAAAATCAGCTGCTGGAAAATAATGAATTTCAGTTGATGTAGTTACACAGAATAATTGCATGAACTTTATTTCCTTTAGTTCTAGCAGTTAAAAAAAAGACCGAACCAATTTAACTGCAGCTTTTAATTCATTCACAAACACAAACGCGCAGCTTATTATTCTTATATACGGTCCAAAGCCAAAGACTTGTGTGTGTGTGTGTTTAAATAAAACCTGAATGGTCCAATATAATGAGAATAACAGATTCTCTCTTTCAGTATTTTCTCCGAATCATTTCACAGGATTGATTTTGAAACGCTCAGTGACAGAAAGTCTGACGAGGCGAGTGAGAGGCAGCTAAACTGAAATGTATGATGTATGAAGCTTTTCAGTACATCATTCACTTATTCATATATTCATTAGTAAATAGTCCAAATAGATCTAAATGTGACTTTATTGTTTACATGATGGTTTTTTTTTTTTTGCATTTGTTATTCAATTTTTGAAAAAAAAAAATAAAAGAAAACTGGAGTGCTCAAAGAACACAAAAACTACATGTTGACTCCAGACGGGAAGCTTTCTGTCTCATTGCCTTCAGATGAAGTAGTCATGTTTATGAAGCTAAAATAGTCCCCTGAATGTGTGTATGAAGACTTACAGTTGACGAGCAGTGATTTGGTTCAGTCAAAATGAAACATGTACAGTTGTGTTATCTCTACGTTGTGTTTCCTTTGTTGTAGATGTGAAGCTTTTTTTTTTGTAAATACATTGTTTTCTTACAAATACTGCGGTTCTAGTGTCTGGTTTGTTTAACTAACTCTAAAACTTTCTGAGACAAACGAGAGAAACAAGCCAGTGTCAGAAATTCCCACCATGTGACTGCTGCTACGAATCCAAGCATCCAATCAGAATATGACCATGACTTTGACATAGTGGCCAAACCATGTAATTACAACTTCTGATGCACACAGGTCCAAAAAGCATTTTTCCTATAATCAATCATTGTAAAAGGGGTGGATGTAAAACCTTTTCACCCCAGAGAAATGACTCGTTTTATTATTATTAAAATTTAAACCATTTAATCCAATAATATCTGGAAAGTCTAGAAGACGTCTCTTCTACGTTTTTCCTCTTTACGTCGTAGTTGTATCTGCATTTATCTCTCAAACAGTCTAAGACAGATTGTGACCAGGATCTTACTTCACGTGCAATGTGACAGTAAACGTACACGATTAGCTGTCGTACGTCTAAACGCACCTTTAAATGACTGTAATCAGCTTTAACTGCAAACTCAATCACGATGCTTGTGTTTCGTAAAGCTCTACATTAAGACGAGTGGATCTCATCCATCTTCTTTTGTCGTGTTTCGATGAGGTTTTGACAGGAAATCAGTAAAAACGCACAGAAGTCAAGACAGAGCAAGTTCTCAAAATAATCAAATGATGTCAAATGATATTTTAGTATATTTGTAGCTCATCAGTGCCACACAATAAAATACTGTATCGTTCATATTCTCTTTCATGTGAAGCATCACAAAACAGACCTGAATACAACAAATGAGCAACATGAACGCTGTGAAAGACGTTACACGAGTGACACGAAATGTGTTTCATCTTATTTTTATACATAAATACACTGTGAAGCAATATGTTGTTACTATATGTTGAGTTAAATATAAAAGAGAAATCCACCTCCTGAGACCTCCATCAGTATTTCTGTGATCATTGAATCCTAATTTAACTTTTAATTAAATCCATTTTTTACTGTTTCATACTCTATGTCCATCCAAGCCTCAGAAGTGCTTGTGAAATGAAAAACCCTCCTATTCAGTAACTAGTCTGGTCTCTCCCTCATGTGACTGTAGAAAGTCAGAAATTGGAGGGCTGACAGCAAAACCTGATGTTGACTGTTGATATTTTAGATCGCTGACATTGAGTACATTTAGGCCATTTCTCCCCAGGAATAAACAGAGGAAAGCACAACCAAAAGTTGCTGTTTTAAGGTGGATTTTTCCTTTAAAAACAATTTAAGAATATAGTAAATGAGCTGTGGAAAAACAGCAATAACCAAAAGGCCATTTCAGTCAATGTTCTTCTCTTTGGTACGTGTTTAAAGGTGGGCACAAGCGTCCACCTAAAGTGCTCTATATGGTACAGTAAGCTGCTCAGGCTTTTAAATAAACGTGGAGTCTTTTTGGTTTCTTAATGTGGCGAGTTTCAAGCGAAGCTGAAAGCGCCTGTCGACGCTCCAGCTGTCGTTTTTCTCCAGTGACGCCACTCTGGAATTCATCAGGGCCGTCGCACGGATCGCTTGGATCCCAACGGAGCGTGATGAAATGCTTTGAAGCTCCAGAAATGAAACATTGGAACTAAATGAAGCTGTAAACTGTCATTCCCTCAGTTCGGCTGGCTGTTTGGGTCCTCTGTTGCTGCAGAGCCTTTCGAGCGGTTGCACCAGTTCGTCCTCTCTGGGTCTGTACGGCACCACGTAGCTGTTCTCATCCAGCAGGATGCGGTTTAGCGTGTTCTCATAGTTAATGTGCCGTCGCACCATCAGTATGTACTGTTTCCCCTGCTCCATGTGGGGGCAGTCACACACGTTCGGCACCCAGAGGAACTCCCGGTGCTCCAGGCGGAAACGGTTCCGGTAGGTGTGGATGATCTGGACGTCGTAGCGCGTCTCCTCGCCTCTGTACAGCTTCCCGAGGACTCTGCCCCGGAAAACTGAAGGGAAACAATAAACCTATTTTAATATTTCACTTTAGACGTGAAATTTAGCTTTCTACCTCTAAGCTACAGGTTCAGACTTACCAAAGTCCTTCTCGCAATACTGTCTCTGGCGTTCTCTTCGACCTTTAACCCGCCGACATTTCCCACAATGCCCTGCAGGATAAAGCAGAGCAGACATGAGCTCAAAGAGGTCTTATAAGAATTCATCAACACAACGATCAAGTCAGAAGTTTCATATTGAGAACAGTCGGAAATATATCAACATGACACTCTGCTCCTAGCAACCATTAGCCGCTAACAATAATAGGAACATGGTTTTTGGAGTTAGACTGAATGATGATGTACGAATTAAAGGGCAAATCAGTCTGTTTATCAAGTTTTTAGCTTAGTTTAGCAAACTAGAAGCTCCCGGGACTAACAGCTAGTTTATTTACATTATTTACATACAGTACAGAGTTTTATGCAGATGTTTAGATTATTTTATATAATGTTAACTGAATTTTGTATAAATTAAATCATGAATAAAAAACTACTCATGGCACTTCTTTTTTTTTTTTTAAGCATCTTCAGTTTGCGTTTAGCGTCTCTGTGTCCGTATTCAGCATTTAGGTTCAACTTACTGGTTTTCTAACTTTGGACAGAACCCAGGTAATTCTTGGGTTTATGGAGGCTAACTTGCTAGCAGTCAAGATACAGACCGTAAACAAGATACATTTGGTATTGAAGGCGTATTTTTCCTCCCTGCTTCCAGTTTATTGCGTTGCTAAACACAGGTCGTGGTGAACTGTGGGTAAAGCGGTGGTGAACATACTTCCAGGCGACGGCTGAGGCAGCAGGTTTCTGTGGTTCTCCTCCCGCTCCAGACGGGGCAGGATGGGCTGCTGAGGGCGCGGCGGCTTCACAGGTTTTAAGACTAGTAAGACACAAATCACAAACTGTCATCAACAATGTTGTAATGTTTCATATCTTCTCAAAGCAAACTTTAATTCATATTCACAGTATTTAAAGTATAAATGTGTGAATGTGTGGCTTTTATAATAACTGTTATTTTCATTATTGAGTCATCTTTTCTCTAATATTTCGTCTATAAAATGGCCGTTGTAATTTCTAAGATCCCACGATGACTTCTTCAAATGTCTAATTTTGTCCAATCAACATTGTAAAATCCAAAGAAATTGAGTTTACTGTCATACATGACACAAAAACATCTTCATCTGGCTGGATAGTTTCAGGGTAAATTTCACTATGCAGAGTTTAACAGTGAAGGTAATGCTCTGTAATTAGCATTAAAGCATTAAAGATCAACACAATATTTCTGTTTAACATGAATCCACCAGCTGGAAAATATTTACCGAGTAGCTACTTGGATTTATCACAGCAGCAGATTTCCATGTGAATATGTTTGAGGAGGACAGGAGAGATTCAGCACATGTGTACTGGAGGCTTATCATCGGAGATAAACCAGCCGCATTCCTCAGCAGCAGATAGACTCCTGTCTGGTGTTTATAATGAGGCCAGAAGACGGACTGTTTCTGGGTTGAACACCTCCAACAAGTGTTTTGCCTGGTTGTATTTTGTGTACCGATCGATTGTTGAATTCATGTCTTCTGTTAGTTTCGTACCGCTTTTGTAAATCTTTATGATTCTTATTAGTAGATGACAGAAAACACCTGTGAAGGATTCAGTTTGATCAAGATGTAAGTATAGTTGAAATAAAATACTTCAATTAAAACTTAAAGAAGAAGACCTCATCGGCTGTCAGTGGGGTTTTTATTTTCTGTAGATGGATTCATCCATTCATCCATTCATTGACCAATCATTGCAGCTTCACGTAAAAGAAAAATAACCGACGCTGCAGCTGCAGACTTTGGGTCAAAGTACAGACCATAAAACATGAATATAAAGTTCAGTCATTACTGTGAAGTTTTTCACAGTAAAATGCCGATCATGTTTTTACAGTATTCACCAAGTTAAATGTATGAAGGAATGAATGAAGGAAAACATGTTATATCACAATTCATCAATCAACATAACCTGGGCCCAGATAATTGGCAGAACATCGTTAAATGGATTAACCCATTACAGCCAATATACAAAACTGATTTTTAAATTAAATTTAGGACTTCTTAATACTTCTTAAGGCCTTTCTTGAGACAACTGTATTCAATGTGTTTTATAGTAGCAGCACTATGGATCAATGTTTTTATGACTGGATCAATTCCTGCAGATAGTTTCATATTGTTCCCCTGATCTGTTTAAAGCTTCATTATCTTTAAATTCAACTGACTGACGTAGATGTGAGTAAAGTGTCCTTTAAACTCATCATCAACTTAAATGCAGCTTACACCAGTGAGGTTGGGTGGTGACAGGGGGAGGTCGGGTGGTGCTGGTGGTGGTGCTGGTAGGTTGATCCCAGGGGAGGTAGCTGGCAGTGTGATGGGCCTGGCGGAGCGGACTCCTCCGGCCGTGGTAGAGGTCGTACTGCTCCGGCGGCAGCCAGTACTCGTACTCGATTCCTGGGTTTCTGCCTGTTGCCAGAACCTGTAAACAAGGACCTCAGTTGTAGCTGTTTATCAGATGTTAAGTTTCTGTTTTCAAGGTCAAGCATTAACTCCAATTTTCTCTGATTGTCTATAATTTGTCCTTGATGTCCTGCTCTGTAGCTGCACTGTGATATTTACTCTCCTGTTTTATCTCTCTTATTCTAGTTTATCTTATTTTCATCTTTTATCTGATTTTTAAATCTCGTCTTGTGTTTATTTACCATCTCGTCTTAACGTCTTTCTGTTTCATGTGAAGCACTTTTAACTGCCTTGTTGTTGCTACATGCTGCACAGATAAACGTGCCTTGCCTTGTAATCCTAGAGGGGTGGGGTAACATTGCAAATGAATGAACTGCACAAACAGCTGAAACTGTGATTATTCTAGTATCTCTCAATAGTTACCAGCTGTTTGGTAGTAAAGCCAGGTTGAAATACCTGCACAGAACCTGAATGGAAACAATCAATTATTTAGCCAAACCTGTTTTTTTCTTATTATAATGCGATAAGCCAAATAACTTCAGGGTTACACGAAGTTGCGCAATGTTGGGAAGAAGAATGTGTTTATCTTTGACTGGTTTTGGTGCCTGCCTGTCTGGGTCAGTGGTGTCTGGTGACTCGTGCCTTCAATAACGTAGACCTGACTTTAATATAAAATAAAGATATGTCACATGTAAACACTTTACAGTTAAGGGTGTTAAATGTTCGGTGAGCAGATGGTGGTCAAACTGCCCCGTTCAAGTGTCTTCAGGGACTCTCACCATGAGATGCAGGTCTTCGTGGGTCGGTCCCGGCACCTCGAAGCTCTCCCAGGTGTCTGCTGAGCGCCGGTACAACAGCTTCGTCCCGGCTACGGTGTACTCGCCTGGGACACTGATCTTCCAGTTACCATTGATCACAAACTGGGAGCGACCGTTCTGGAGGGCTGACGGAGGAAGGAAGACATGTTTGCACCGTTTACAGCTTCGCTAGCTTCTCGTGTTACACATCACAACTTCTTGATTTGTACAGAAGTCCTTTAGAAATATGTACAATGCAAGAGGTTGTGATATGTAGGAGAACAAGCTAGCGAAACTAAACTGGTGTCAGTGTTGTCTGTGTTACACAGAACTACTCTACGGAGACTGAAAACACGATCGCTGTTTAGTTAGTTTTCGTCATGAAGAAACACGTCACCCAGTGCGCCTCAATGATGTGTTTTTAATAGTTTTATGGACAACAACAGAGGACTACAGCAGAGAGGAATAAGATATATCAGGCTTTGGATACACACACACACACACACACACACTATTTATAAGACGTTCACTTCATTGTTGGTTTGGCTCTGCATATGAGACATGTGGATAAGAAGAAAAATCATCGTCATATCCTTCAATGCCAAAAATTCACTCTGCGTATCAGGGGTCAAGTTGAGATAAAGGCAGACTGTCAGAGGGAGAAATAAACCATCTGACTATTTACGGCAGCTGTGTCTCCTCAGAGCTCAAAGAGGGATTTTCCATGACATGAAATGGAAACATGTACCTTCACCTGCCTTGCCCCAGTGGCCAGAATAAAGCCTTTACTAGCATCCCTTTGAAGTATGCCATTTCGGGGCCTGTTTTATTTTGGTCCCATAAACAACAGTAAGAATAGATGTCCTTGGTTATTATGATGCCTGGAAAACACCAGAGAACAGATGGGACCGCTGAGCCTCTGCTGTCTCTGGGGAGAGGAAGTAATAGGAAGTGTAGGAATTAATTTAAAGCATCTGATTTACACTGTGGAGCCAGTGACTCATCTGCAGAGAGCTCACACTGATCTACGCAGCAGAGCAGGTGGTCTGTGTCTGTGTTTGTGTTTGTGCGTGACAGGCTGAATCTTACCGAGATAGTTCCCGCTGTTATCGGTGACTCGGATGTGAGTGGCTCCAGCTGGTATCATGGCCACTTCGTTGTATCCAAAAGGTCCGCCTGGCCAACAGAGACGCTCAGTTAGAGGCTTGGATCTAATGTTGTTTCCTACTTCACATGATTAAAGGAAAACTCCGCGTTTTACAACCTGGGACACTGAAAATAGCTTTAACAAAGTGAAAATGAGGCCTCAGATGGCTTTTAAACAGGAGGTATTTTAAATTTAAATGAATGTGAATAGTTCAAACTATAGGTTGACTGTATACTTGATTAGAAGTCATGTAGGGATAGCTTTATAGCACCAAATGTTATCTGTAGACTAGCTGGTGAACATAATGAAGCATTTAGCGGCTAAAGAGCCACATATTTCCCCCAGGAGCTGATAGAGAGTAAAAACAGCTAACAGAGAGTGAATGTTGGACTTATATTTGTCAGGTGGAGAGAAACACGTCTCCAAACGATGAGAAAGAATGATAATGTTGCTCTGTAACTGCTGGATGTGGAAATAAGCAACTGTTTGCTAATAAGCTCCATATATCAACTTAAAAAATGACAATATGACAATGTTGTGTTCACTGCTTGTTTCTGCTGCCCCCAAGTGGCCAAAAAAATCACTTAATGCAGGTTTAAAACTAGTGTAGGTCATTTAATTTAGAAGCATTTGTTATATTTGTTGTTATTTGTGTGTTTACATCCCAACAGCAATCAATAAATCAAATCAATAAAACGCAGCATCACTTTAGTCACTTTAGCTGCAAGCCTTGTGTTTGTACTGTATACTTCATATAGACAGCTGATCTCTGAGTAGCCCAGTAAATCATTATCTGTCATTTTTCAGTAATCAGTGACTGATCGGTAATCAGTAATCATGTCTGTCATTATAAAACAACCAGAAACTATGATGTTGCTTAATGATTAACTCTGATTGATGGTTTACAGCACAAAGAATGAGGTGAAATCACAACCATTCATTAGAGAGTGATACTTCACTCCTGAGCCAAAACAGAATACGAGGTTGGGACAGCTCTATGGATCCCCTGCTGTTCGGGAGTGAAGAGTCGCCTCGAGCTGAACAGCATTCATCACGGCGTTTGAAGAGGACGTAACGTTGGTTGCTCCTGCTTACCCGTTAAAGAGGGAAACTATGCACAAAGTTTGTCTGCGGGGCCTCAGCTGTATGAAGACGTAAGACGAAATGTCAGAGTTACAGACAGGCAGCGATGAGCGCGAGGCCGTCTGACCTTGTGAAGAGTGTTTTTTTTCACGCCGCCGGCCGCCCTCCATCATTTCTCCCTCTGTTGGGAATCACAGCTGCAGGAGGCCTACCAAGGCTGTTGAGTCACCCAAACAAAGCTGCCTGTTTTCTTTTTGCTCAATCTGAGCCGTTATAGCTGATCTGCCTACACACAGAGCCGTGTGAGGAAGCCACTGATACAGAGTCGAGCCCGCGGCCAAAACGCACACCAGAGGTGTTGGGTACTTTCTGTTTGTGTGTGTATGTGTGTTACCACGATGTGTTAACACATGATCTAAATCATTTTTTAATCAATGCCAACATTGTTCCATCCCAATCCGATGTTGACTGGTGGAAACCCAAAGACTCGGGCTAGCATTTATAAATGTTTAAGGTATAAAGCTGAGAGGGTTGAGGTTTCTACTTATAGCTTCTGCAGTATCAAGCATTGCATTGGTTCAGTCAGAGTATCAGTGGCTCATTCTTTAGCCTGTCATCACTTGGTACAGTCATGTACTTTCTTATACTGTGGACTGCATGTGTGTTTATTTGGATGTTTGCTTCTAATTCCCAAACACTGAACAATTAATATTCTTAAGTCTGAGCAACTTTTGTGGTCGGTTGGTTTTTGTGCAGATTTCCAAGCAGAATGAAAGTCACATGAATTTAGAGGAAGCTTTTTCATTGGTTTCTGTTTTTGAACGCGTTATCCAATTTAATAAAAGTTATTTATTTATCCCTGCGTTTCTGCATATTTCTTCTTCTACTTGATTTTTCTTTCTATCTGATTGAAACCAAACTGCTGACCCAACATTAGCATCTGTACTGCAAGTACCAACGTAAGTACGGCGGCGACAAGCCAGAGCGTCATTTAGAGCCTCGACTCTGGCCTGAAAAACGCAGCGTTGTTCCTCCTCCTTCCTGAAAACCTAACAACTGTAATTTCGGACCCATCGTTAGTTCAATTTCTTCATGGAAGGCAGCCAACTACTTTTATTTGGCCGTGGTTAATGTTCATCATGTTATTCAGGGAACAATAACCTTTTGAAGAAACTTGAATGGCTAATAACACTTGGGAGAGAAAACATGAGGAGTGCCTCGAATTATCCTGATTGCTCGTGGAGATAATATGTAATGATGTGTGTGTGTGTGTGTGTGTGTGTATCCTACCTGCCTCCAGACCGTTGCTCTGGTAAACACTCTTGTGATGCAGGCAGGTGGTGTTTTGTCCTCCACACACCATGCATGCATCTTCCTGCGTCTTTGAACCGAAGATGGAGTCACAGCCAGGTGTCTGTATGACACACACAAACACACACACAAGTGTTTAAGGAGGCAACGGTTGCTGAAAATCGTTTCTATGACAGGCTGTTGAGAAGCAGCATTTCCACATCAACATTTTCTGACGAGAGTCCTGGCAACTTTTGAACCTTTTCTTTTTGTTTTGTCTTTGCTGTACAGTCGCCTTAAACCTTCTGTAACGACTCCAGAGGACACACACACTATCTCACTGCTTCTCTTATTTGCTTCTCTCTGTCATTTCTCCTCCTCACAAACATTTACTTTGGAAAAAGACAGCAGCTAAGGGCCTCAAGAGGGGAGGACGGGTAGAAGCGATGTCTCTGTAAACGTTAAAATGCCAAAGCAAAGAGCACAGAGGACGAGCCAGGTGGTTTATGGTGTGTGGAGAATCTCGTTGCTAGATAGATTACAATGGCTGCTTTCTTCCCCGGCCTCCATCTCCCGCTCTGCAGAGCAAACCAATCAAGGGGGAGGTTCCCAGGCAAGAGGGCAACAATCTAGGGAACCTATAATCAGCCCCTTAAAAACACAAAAACACTCGGAGCATCTGTGTGTGCACAACAGGAAATGAATCCTGGGCGACGAGGGCCCCACTGAGGGAGCGACCTCAGTCCTGCAAAACCCCAGAAAAAACAAGCAAGCAAGAAACATCGTCTGTATTAGCGTCAGTGATTCTCTCAGTCTACTAGCAGTTGTTGTCATGTTATAATGACAAATGCTAAAGCAACTATTGGGTGGATCACCAGAAAGCAAACATTAAAGGTCCACTAGAAGATAAATTTCATCTGGTGCATTTAAAATTTAATTTAAATTCATATTGTTTACATTCATGCTAGCAGGCTAAACTAATGTGTTGCTTCATATTCAGGTTCTGACGTATTATTTATGACTTGATGTGATAAAATAACTTTAATGTGACACTAATGCATTATCAGTACAGAGCTTCTAGCATGGCTGTAAACTGTTATATGATCGAAATCTGTATAAAACAACACCATCTGTGTTTTGGACTGTTGGCTGGACAACATTTGAACACATCCTCTGGCAAACTGTGTGGAACATTTCTCACTATTTCTGATAATATAACAGATTACACAAGAGATGTAATCAAGCCAAGTCAATTTGATTTGTATAGCCTAATATGACAAAACACGGATACAGTAATACAACATTGTCAATTCTTAGACCCTCGATTTGAATATGGAAAAACGCCCCAAAAAAAACTTAAGTATGGAAAAATGGAAGAAACATCAGGAAGAGCAACAGGTCTAATAATAATAAAAATTAAAAAAAAAATAATAATAATAATAATAATAAAAGTAATATGTATTCATTAATCGTAAAAATTATCAGACCAATTTTTACATCAACATTCAGCATCTGCAAATTTAAAAAGTGCAAAATCAGTCGAGAAGGAGCATCTACACACACACACACACGCACACACACACGCACCATGTCCAAACCAGACCTCTACACCAGCTGCAGGCAGCATCTGCTTCCTGTTTCAGGCCCTGTGCTGCTCTGACCTGAGTCCACGGCCCATAAATCCACGTATTTACGCCACACGCTGCACATCAGCATGCATGCACATACACATATATACTGTATATATATATAGACATACAGTATGTAAACAGAGACACACATTAATCTTATGGCAGCGGTGTAAAAATAACTCCTGCCTGTGAGCGCACCCTCGTGCAGCACATGTGTCCACTGAGTATTATACATGTGCTGTAAGACTCGTGGGATACAAGTTTGTTTCCAATCGTCCCCATCTGTGTGAGAGGCTGAGCAGAGCTGTAATGCTAACTGAAGGTTGCAGTCCACACTGATGAGTGCACTCTGGCCCTAACACGCAGCATGGAGTTCACGTCTCCAGAGAGCAGCAGTCACAGTGGTCAACATCACTTACACCTCGACAGAGTGGGAACGAAGGGAGGAGAGAGAAAGTGGAAATTTACTTCAAGCCAGCTTCATTTTTAAAGGTCAACAGATTTCTGAAATGGAACGAAGATATTTCAGACTCGTAAGGATCCAAAAGTTAAAGGACAAACGAAAGAGGAAGTACAAAAGATAAACATACATTTATTATATGTAAGTATTCATCGTTTTCATAAAAACTATTTCCAACAGAAACTCCAGATGAATGCTGATGTTGCTCTGTGTCATTTAGATGTTAAAATAGGGTTCGAGTTACAAACCGTAACAACTTTATATGGCAATAATATGTCAGGACTGTTTGTTGTAGAGTTCTGCTGCCCCCTAGTGGCCAAACATCAATTACCGTTTCAGTTAAAGCTATATTACCTTAAAACACAACACATATTGTTTCCACTCACCAGGCAGCGTCCGTTGACACACACCGCTCCAGGCTCTTTGTCGCAGGATGTGCCATCGAGCACACGGCCGAAGTTGTAGTAGAAGTTGTGACCCAGCGCCAGGCAGCTGAGTTCACAGGGGTTAGAGCCTGGCAGGGAAGATCTCTAGTCAGTGGCTCGTTAGTTTATTATGGGAAAATAGGCAAAGAGGCAAAGTGACAGGGAGGGAGGTGGCAGGAAGAGGCAGGAGGTGAGGAGAGGGACAGAAGCCGAAAAGCTAGCAGATGTCATAACACCCAACAGGATTCACCGAGGACATGAGAGCATGAACACAAAAAACTCTTAACCCCAGCTGGTATTTTCACATCTGTACACCAAGAGGTTGTTTTAAGCTTTCACTTTTACTTTTTTTTTAAAAAACAAATCAGCGTTTCGTCATGTTCACGTCATGTGGGATGGATGGTAGAGTTCCTAAATTCGTTCGTTCGTTCGTCTTCTTCCGCTTATCCGTTTGTCGGGTCGCGGGGGCAGCAGCTTCAGCAGGGAACCGGGGGTCGGACCGCCAGGGTCCCCGCCTCCGACTGCCGCCCATCTCTCTTCGCACCGTTGGAACCCTCCCATGGGTGGTGGGCCCATGGGAAAGTTCCTAAATTCAAGGTCTTCAAATATCTTCATCCTTGTATCACCATGACAACCATTTGACAGCAACTGAGAAGGCATTTGTCTCACTGACCTCCATGAAAGGTTGTCCATCTGAAGGAGTTTCCAGCCACCAGCGGTCTGTCATTGAAGGCGGCACACTGCATCTCTCGGAAATCCTCCGAACCTGAGGGACACTCCTACAGACACACACACACACACACACACACACAAACGTGTCTTCAGTCCCTGGAAGTTAAACTTAACCATAAAAACTGACAACCTACCCCAACGATAACCTATTTATAATTCTAATCTTATGTATAAAAGCAAGTCTTAAACCTAATTAAATGGTTAATCTTGTGTGAGATTCCATATGTCACAGAGTGAACAAGTTATTTCCACACAAACCTTCGTGTTTCTACCAAAAAGTGCAGCAGAAGTCGGGGATTTGTGTCCATTCACCAGAAGCTTTGAGTTAATCACAGCGAAGAAACCGCTGCATGCATTCGAACTCAAGCATGCTTAAACACGCTGCAACCCTTTAATCAACAGGGCCGCAGTGACTGCCTGTCCAAACACACCCACACACACCCTAACATGTCTGACAAACAGCCGCTGACCTCGCAGCACGTTTCCAAACACAATAGCAGGTCTGATACGTGACTGCAGCACTGAAATCCCAGATTTTAGGGCAGAAGGTTAATAAATTCCAGCTCCCTCCCTGAAAAGCCCTCGGCTGCTGCACCTGCCCTGAACACACCTACATAACTTCATGGGCAAACATCAGTCATTGTTCTAAAATGTTTGCATTGAAAGTCGGTTTCTCATACAGTGTGAAAACCTTCATGCTGATATTGACCTTGGTGTTGCAGATCTTGTATTGTCTGGGATCTCCTCCGCATGGTCCGCCCACTGGGTTCCTGTGACGCAGAGAGACATTTATCTAATGTTTAGTCGATTAATCGATTAGTTAATTGAAAGAAATTAATTTAGCAACTATTTTGGTCTAATAATCGTTTTAGTCATTTCGTCAAAATATCAAACGTTGAGCTTTAAAAGCATCATGATAAAGAATATTTTCCCTTTCCGCATACACTGAGCTGTGTTGCACCTGCATGTTGGGCCTGGCTGTTGTTACCTGGTGATGCAGGTGCGTGTCCGCACCGAGGCTCCGGACCCGCAGCTCCGGGAGCAAACAGACCAGTCGCTCCAGCTCGCCCACTCGTTCCTGAAGAGTAACTGCCGTCGGGCTCGTGCTGGACGCCCCAACAAGGCCTCACTGGAGGGACCCCACGTAGAAACCCAGGAGGACTGAGACAGAAAAGACAGGACAATACTGACGAGGATACCTTCATGATTTCTGCTGCAGCCTCGTACTAGCTTTGGCTGAACCTTTTGTATAAAACAAGGACTGTAGATGTTGTATCTCATTACTTAAATTGTTTTAAGAAGGGATTTTCTTTGCAGCCAGTATGGACACAAACTCTTTCACTGCACGTCAGTATTGCTTTATATAAAAAGACATGGATACATTAATATCTTCTAACACATTTTAAAAAGTGATGTTGGCTGTTTGGATTAATGTAAAACAACCTATTGACTTTGTATTTCAAAATAAAAGTAGGAGGATTTCCTATTCACTTCAAAACTGTTGTATTGGAGAAGCTGTGTTTTCAGGTACTTCCACAACTTATTACTATGAATACTGCAATTAATTTCCCATAGAATAATTTTGCTTCCTTATTTTTATTAGAATATAATTACATTTCTATTTAATTTTGAATTTAAAGGACATTTAAAAAAAAAAAAGATTTTGTTACTTTTACAGTTTAATAAAAAATATGATTGATTCGTTGTCAATATAAAGTTTTAACAATTTTCTATTATTATTATTTTTATTCTACGCTGTGTTGATGTGCGTTTTTTTATTTTTATTGTGTTCATGTGGAGTCGTGCACAGTCCAGCAAATACCGTGTCTCTCTCTGCTCTCTGCGGTGTTGTCCTGCATGTTCAAAGCTGTCAGGCAGCAACTGGCAACTGTCAGCAGCTGTGTGTGTGTGTGGTGTGTGTGTGTGTGTGTGTGTGTGTGTGTGTGTATGTGTGTGTGTGTGTGTGTGTGTGTGTGTGTGTGTGTGTGTGTGTGTGTGCAGTATTGGTAGAGCAGTAGGATATCATTTGTGAAATCATATCCTACTGCTCTGCTGAGCTGTGGAGCTATTTTTGACATCTAACAAAAGCTACGTTATTTATAGCCAAGAATCCAGGCAGTAAAATCTATTTAAAGTGGATGTCATAAAAAAAAATTAATTAAAAACAACACAAACAAACAAACAAACAGACAGACAACCTTGTGAGCCTGGTGGATCAGGATCATCAGAGCCAAACAATAAAAGTGATTAGAGAAATTTCAACAGCGCTTCTCAAACACATTCCTCAGTTTTCGCCCTGGAGCAGGACTGAAACTGGCAGCGCTCCCACCACGATTCTCACACACACTTTTAACTCTTTACACTCACTGAACAACAACTGCATCAGCTGCTGTTCTGTCTAGAAAGCGAGCTGGTTAATGGACTTTCAGGTCAAAGACATGCAGAGTATCTGGTGTGTAAATGTGGGATTACTGTAACACTCAAAATGAGCAGATGTGAATGAGAACATGTATAAAAACAGAACTCGGGACACTTGTTCTCATGTTCTGCTACTTTTCTCATTAATATGTAAATGTATGCAGCAGGATTCTCCACGCTGTAATCAGATCATCCACTGTAATGGAGGAGGAGGATGTCCCCATCATGTTGTGTTGAGCTCAATCTACTTCCCAAACAGAAACAGATAAATCAAACGCAGGTTTCTGCAGTGCTTTCAAAATAAAATTCAAGACATTAGGAGCTGCTGTAGTGACGGTGTTTGTGCTGCAGGTCTGATGGAGACTTTGTAATAACTGCACAGGCCAAACATGTTTTAGGACCCATAAAAATCCTCTGCATGGAATAATAAAACAGTTTACATCTCCCACTTCTCCCTTATTGCAAAATCCAGAATTGATTAATATGCAAATATGTTCCTGCTGGACACATGATGTCTCAGCGTTTGTTTACTGGAGGCTTTAAGTCGTAGCTACACGTGTTATAGCACAGAGAAACTTTCCCCCTGCAGCAGATGAACGTGAAAACAAACTCAACATACGTCATTCTGCACAGTGAAGGTCAAACAGGTCAAACATCCAACTGAAGCAACAAGACACATTTATGGTTTTTACATTTTTAGTGACTTTAGGTCTTTTTGAGACCTGCAGACAGCGTTGTGTTTTTAGCTAATTGGCTAATTGCACTGATTAATTCATTGGGGTTTTCAGCTCTAAACAGCTCAAGAGATAAAAAATTTAAAAAATGAAGTGAATTACACGTGTGATATCTGCTGTTTAAAGGCCACACAGTGGTAGCGTAGTCACATCCAACCTCATTTAACTCCACTACTCCATATCAATATGACCTCAGGTTTATCCCACATAACAAGGTCCATGTGTGTCTTAACACAATATCTGCTGCTACAGCCTTTATTTTAACCAAGACCTGGTTTAAATACCAATGAAATGACTTTTCGCAGCAGTTTCACATGTTTAAGGATCATTGACATCCGTCTTGTGTAAAATAAAAGTTTCTATGTAGATTCATTAGTTTGTTTTTGTTATTTATATACTGTTATAATGTGCTAAACAAACTTATTGTTCCAAAACATGTGAAGAATTCAACCTGCTCTGATTCTGGCCTGAACATGTTCATGTATTTGTATTTAGGAAATTGACATTTTGCTGTTTGTTTACAACAGGCCTGATGCAGCCAGCAGGGGGGTCCGACACTGAAGGGTCGGCGTAAGATAAATAAGACGTTTTTTAACTGTGAATCATTTTCTAGTTGAGAATATAAATATAGAGGAAATGTGCACGATTCATCCCTTTAACTGTTAATCTCTGTCAACAAGAAGAAAGTCTGAGAGTGACTGAGGCTCTTTGACTTTGTGACTCATATGATAGAATTGGTCAGACATGCACACACACACACACACACACACACACACACAGCTGAGAGTGACCTGTGCTATGACTCTCCATCATTTTCCATGGCAGGGTCACCTGAGGTTGGCCTCATTAGTGTTACCACCGGTCAAATTAGCGTTGATAACAGTTGGAGATGAGGTGGGCTGCATTCTAGATTAATGAAAGTGACCTTTGACCTTTACAAATGCCCCCCCCCAGTCCTTTACAAGGAGAAAAAAAAATCTGTTCTCATGTGTGAAAAGAAAACTGCATACAGTAAAAGAGACGAGTAGAAACAAGGACCTGAAGACAAATATATCAAATATAAAACATTTAAATAAACAGAATAATAGAGACTGGTTTATAGGAACGCTACCGTTTCCAAGAGAAAATACCACCAAAAGATAAACACGCTGCAAAAACAGTCCAATCAGCACGCTCCCAGAACTCAGCCACCCAAAGGGCTGTGATTGGTTTATTATCTAAATAAACTGCACAAATTATCTTAATTGCAACTTGAGACAAAAGGCAGGAAAACGTGGAGGCTGATGGAGATGGAGTCATTTAACTATTAGCTTTGTATATTTGTACAACACAACACAAAGGTTGACATTATGGCTGCCGGCTGAACACCTTACTGATGTATGAAATCTGCTCTTAAAGGAGCTATTTAAGAATGAATAAATACTACGTTTCATACAAATGAATAAAATGACTAAATGAAAATGATCTCTCATTCTGCAGCTCGTTGGAGTCTTTAAGCCTCTTTTAGCTCATAGTTTTGGTTTTACGGTCCATTCACTGGTTGGTTCAGTCTCTCATGTAGGGCTTTAACTAACAATCATTTTCATTATCTTTTAATTAATCCAGATTCATTATACTAAGAGGCGTTGAAACTAACCAGAGGCGTTCCTGTTGAGGTGGCTTGTGTTTATGTAGGCGAGTCGGACTTACGCTCTGCAGGGAGGATACGCAGACAGGAGCGACCAGCAGCAGGACAAAGGTCAGGGCTCGGCACAGAGTCAGCTTCCTGTAGACACAGTGAGCAACAAACACCGTTAGTGACGTCACCGTCGCCGTTTTACACAACAATGTCCAGAGGTGAAGATGTAGAAGCTGTTACAGCAGAGGTGTGAGGACTAGAGAAAGAAAAGGTACGACCGACATGTCAAACAGTCTCTCAAACACAGGGGTCTTCAGGTCGGTGATAATATTCACAAATAAGCTGCCGCACTACTGCGAACCCCTGAGGGCAGGAGCCAAGGTCAGGAATGCCCCCCCATCCAGTCAGTATCATTAATCCCACCCCCCCATCCTAACTGCGTCTTATTAACTCCCACACAGCCCGACAGGGACAGACCACCTGCCTGCCTGGACCCCACCCCCTCATCCAACCCCTGTCCAACTGTTGACCCCCATTACGTAAAAGGATGCTAGAAAACCTGCATCACCTGCTGTGTTTATATCACGTATAATCTGAGAACGAGCTCAGTGAGAATCAATGTCGGATTGCAGCCGGAAATTTTGCTTTGTTTGCACCGTTTGCACCGCGCTACCTTCTCAACCGGTAATCAGTAACTCTTCCAGTGAGAAAGCTAATGTTAGCTTGCTAATATATGACCAGTTTAGAGATTAAAAGAAATATAAAATATATGCCGGACACATCTGACCTGGCGCTTCAT
The DNA here is from genome assembly GCA_036937835.1 of Pampus argenteus. Lineage (NCBI taxonomy): Eukaryota > Metazoa > Chordata > Actinopteri > Scombriformes > Stromateidae > Pampus > Pampus argenteus. The sequence goes on from CM072862.1 coordinate 25,446,414, forward strand.
AACAATGTATACTTTTAGGTCACAAAAGAAAACAAAACATTATGCTATCAATAGGCTAAATAGCCTAGCGCGGGTTAGCGAAATCAGAGTCAATGTCGTGTTGTTGGAAATTCAAATTTAGCTTTGTTTGCACTTTTTAAACCAAACTTCTCAAGTCGAGATTAGTTTTGATAAAATATTTACAACCGGTAACCGTAACGTAGCTAACTGAAGCAAGTGAGTTGGAAGATTTTAAAAATTTAAGCTCACAAAAACAACAAAACATTGTGCTAACAATATGCTAAATAGCCTAGCTTGGATTAGCAAAACCAGATATTTGCCACTCATTCTAAACAGCATGAATACTGCTAACTGTGAAAAGCACATGTTGCTTCATATTTACATATAGATGAAATAAAGTTATATATCTAAAAGGTTAATTATTTATAATGTCAATTAATGGACAGAAAATGAATCATGATAATGTAATCTAGTATGTTTCTTTAGCCGTTACTGCTAGTAAACGGAGCATCTTTGACATTTGAGGACGTCTCCTTGGTTCTTTGGGAAACTGTGATTGAAATTTTTAAACTTTTTCTGAGATTTTATAGATCAAACAACTAATCGAGAATCTACAGTTGAATTGATAATGAAAAATAATGGTTTATTGCAGCTCCAGTATGTCAGCATCACTTGAAGCCTGATCAAACGTCCACTCAGCATCGTGTCGAGTGTCTCGTCTCCTTTACCTCGGGGCTAAACTGTGAGACGTTGATTCTCCGTGCTTTTTCTTGGTTTGTGATGGGACACGTCAATTTCACACACACACACACACATACACACACACACACACACACTCGGATGAAAAAAGATGTAAGAAATGTGTAAAGTTACACCAACCTAATCTTGTTTCCTTTGCCCTGCCCTCATCTTCCACGCCCCTCAGCCTATCTGTCATCTACCTCCTTTTATCTCTCCCCGAGCCATAAACATAAAACTGGTCCAAAGCTTTTGGAGTTGGTTTTTGGCTCGGTCCCAGGTCAGTAGTTGCCCTGTCCAATTAAACGATACACATCTCCCTCACACTCGGCTGAGCAGCCCTTCCCTTCTGAGCCCTCGGCTCCCGTCTTGGCCTTACATGGAGGAATTCATATCAGAGGAAGGTCATGTTGACCGAAAGAGGCAAAGAGCTTTTAATCATGATTGATGGAAGGGGCTTTCTCATTTTCCCACAGATGTTATTTTACTTCCAGCACCATGACTCAAAGGCCATTGTGTATTGTACATTTTAGCTAATAAACTACAAAGTATTACAAACCTTTAACTAAACAGTTTTGCTGCTACTTTTCTACAGTTTTAGACTTTTGTCGTGTATTTTTTAGGCTTAATTAATTCTGGTATAAAAACTAAAAGACAGACTTCCTGTTTGTAATCCATCACACTTCAAATCGGCTTTTTCACCAGTTGAATGATGAATCGGGTTAAATACAGACTGATTTGAAAAGAAAAAAAAAGAGCAGCAATCGATTAATTGATTAATTGACTGACAGAAAATGAATTGCCAACTATTTTGATAATTCATTGATTGTTTTGACATAACATATTTCTAATTCAAGTCTTTGTCTTTGTTGATAATTAATTTAATATTTTTGAGTATTGCAAAAACAAGCCGTTTGAGGATCATCAGAGTATTTTAGCATCTTTCAGCTTATTGTTTTGGGGGGTTTTTGTGTTCAGCCTGATTTCTCTCATCAACGTCACATTCAGCGTATACACACAGGAGTTGGTGGTTGATGGTCCAACTTACTAACTGTAATCATAACAAACTTATAAAGTGATAATATGTCAACTCTGTGTTTTGAGCTTGTTCTGCTGCCCCCAAGTGGCAGAAATATATATATATATATATAAATTATTGCTGTAAAGATTCTTTTAATTTCTACCCAGTATAACCACCCCGACTGATGAACAGCACTTAATTAACACAATTATGTAAAATCATTTTGTGTGTTTGTTCGGCAACAAGTTTTTGATGATTTTTTTTTTTTTTAACATTTTTTTAAAATTTCATTTTGTGAAAATCAATTCCTCTGAACGCTGCTGAGCAATCACTTTCTAGGATTTATATAAAAGAAGAAGCAATTCTCTCTCACTTTTACTTGATGTTTGGTTTGAGTTTGTGAACATGAAAAGACAGCAGTTCAGGTCATTGACTGACTGGCCCCCGAACTGCAGGGGCCCTTACAGAGGTGAGCAGGGGTCAGCCCGCCTCCTCCTGCTCTCATTAAGACTATAGCAGCACATTAGTGAATAGCTCCGGGGCGGGGAGGGGAAATGGCTTTAATCAATACGAGACTACGTGTTTATTTTGACTGACATTAGTTGCACAGAAGAAGAAGAAGAAACAGCCCGACTTAACAACACTGAACTACATCATTAAGTGTGTTAGACGACAAAATGAGCCGAACTCTCCGAACCTGGAGGCTCCTTTGTTTGTCATGAATGCAGCAACACTTAACACAGACTTATAAATCCTGTAGAGATGAAACGATTAAGTGGAAATTATTTGGATAATCAATTAATTACTGAGTCATTTTTGAGCTTCTCGCTTCTGAAATGTTATATAATTATAAATTTAACATCTTTAGTAATTAATTTATAAAATAATTGTTTCTTCAGCTCTAATATCTGTAATGTCCCATTTTCTCATCAACTCATGAACATCTCATCATGTTTGTAAGTGAGTTAGTAAAATATCTCTGCAGCGGCAATGATTAATCTTTAAATTAATTGTTTTATATTTTATTGATCATTTACTTTTTAATCCATAATGTTATATATATATATATATATATACCATAATGTTTTGTGTGAAACTTTGACCTCCAAAGATTTTTGTTATATCTTAAATGATTGGTCCATTGATTGATAAGTCAATCAACATAAAAATTAATCAGCAACAGTTTTCATTTCCTTTGAATACTGTTTAAAGCCAAAATGATCAAAACTTTCTTGTACATGTTTCTTAAATGTGAATATTTCTGGTTTCTTTTGTTTCTCTGATATCAATCTGAACTGGAAGATCAATCGATAATAAAAATGATCCTTGCAGCCCTCGTTTTAGTTAAACTATTTTTAGAGTATTTCTTAACGTTCTTAACGAAACACACTTTTTTGCTCACATAATGTGCATTTTGATGCTACGAAAATCTGGATTTAAATTGTTCGCAAAGTTTGTATTCAATGACAAATTAAAACAGATTATGCATTTTTAGCACGGACAAACTCTCAGTTCTTTCTAACTCTGATCTTCAGATGAATAAAGTCCCAAAAGTCTCCAACAAAATCACCAATGAACTTGAACAACATCCAGCCTCTGTAACCTTTGCTTAAAATGACCCTGACAGACAGGTAACTCCCACCCTGCACAAATAAACAACAGTCTCACGCTCTTATCATGCAATTACATTGAAGCTGTAGCGGTTCACAGGGTAGCGGTGCATTGCAGGTGAGAATGTGTCCTTTGACCTGCAGGAAGGTGTGAGTCACATCAACACCGGAGACACCTGACTGCAGATCTTTCTCTACGGTGACCTACAGGAGTCCTTTTTACAATTGTCTGCTCACCCACCGAGTTTAGAAAAAGCAATACGTCTTCCAACCAGGGGCCGGTCTTGACCTTCGACCCCACCCTCCACCCCTTGAGATTCAGCTGTGACCCACCCAGCGTTTGGGGAAGCCTGGTGGAGGGTCTGATGCTTTATACGGAGCACGCTGCTGAATGAATTGACACAACCTTTAACAGATGTTCAGACTGAAGGCTCGGCGGTCGCCTCTGACCTCTGGATCTGAGCTGGCTATGAATGAAGCAGCAACAATCGAACACTCGGTGGCCTCGGTCATTGATGGAGAGAGCTTCTTTGAGCGCTCGTGGGACGTCTTTGTGCTTCAGCAGCTGCTCCCGCTTGAAGATGTAGTCAAACATTTCAGAGAAAAGAAATTAAATACCATTGTATGTGTGGACAAAACACCCAGAGACATTTGTGGTAAATGACTTAATCAAAGACAGATCGTGTTGTTGGTTTCGTTGTTGCCAAAATGTCTGGACTCAGACTCTTGCTCAACTACGGTCCCGTCCCTTCGCTTCATTTCCCTTCGCTTCATTTCCCTTCGCTTCATTTCCCTTCGCTTCATTTCACTCGCTCCTTCCACGACAGGGAGAACAAACTTGGTGCGCAGTCATACCTCTGGGATTATGAGATTATCTTTTTACAGCCACTTTGACTGATGCAGAGCCTCTCGGGTCATCTACAGTCATGGTCTCACAACATGAGTAATGTAAAGAGATGCACGCAAGTGATACTGAGACAAAAAAAACCAAAAATATTAAAATTAGACCCAACTGACACGTCTCTGAAGTCTCTCTGTCAACCTCAACAGCACCAGATCGAAATAAAAGTTGTTTTCTTGAAGCTGCAAATGTTCCTGCAGGATTAGGAGTGAAGTTTCTGTCTCCATCAACTTCATACTTACGGCTAAAAACACCAATGATCTGGATCACCACCAAAACCAAATCAATGGTTCCTTCACAGGGTTTTAAAACACTCGAACTGGGTAAAAACACAAATCTAATCCTGCTTGGGAGGAAACACGGAGCAGTAAAGTCTTATCTGTCTGAACTTTGAAACCAGACGGCGTCCGTCAGGAATATCGCTGCTCAAAGAAACCCGGGAAGAGTGTTTGGATGAGCAGGATGCTGCAGAAACATGACGAGGGTTGTTTAACGGTGTCCATGAGTTCAAAATGTAAGTTTCGGTCCATTTCACATTCTTCAAAATGAATAAATTGGGATGCATCCAGAGTTTTCACCCCTGTAGGTTTTGCATTATGGGAGATTTTGTGATTTTGGTGAACGTAGTGGAGCATTTAGGAGATAAATTAACCGGATATTTACCTCAGGACTTAAATTCACCAGCTGGACAGAAACAAGACTCCAAATGGATGAAAATGTTGCTCCGTAACCGGGAATCTTTACACAGTCCTCAATCACAAGGAAGAAAAGGAATGAAAATGACAAAGTGACAGCATTGAGTGTAGATTAGAGTCCTTGTTTTGAGCCCTTCGTGGCTCCTTCACAGACAGACATTGAAAGAGTCATCAGAGAGACAGAAGATCTTTCTCCATCTGTCTTGTGTTTCTCTTTCTGCAGACCATCTGACAGACGGCCTGCACGTTTCTCCTGACACATTACACACATCAGATGCAGCCTGTAAGAGGCGACATGTTGGTAACAGAGCAGCAGAGGACACGAAGTTAAGCATGAGAGACAGATTCATGACAAATAACAGACGTTGTGCACAGTTGGAGCAAAGGTTCGGGCTCTCTGCGGCCCCCCGCTTTGACTCTGCTCTCTGTTGCAGGGATGGGATTAGATCAAATATGAGCAGGGTATTTATAGCAGGTGACATTTAAGAGATAAAGCTTGTGAAGGAGAATGAGTGGAATGTGGAGGCAGGAGATGCAATATCACAGATACGGCAGGAGGATTAGCTCAGCCGCTTACACCAGACTGAATCTGGGAAACACACAAGCTGCATCTCAGCTCTTTGATGCACAAGTCAAATAATGCATGAAAAGTGTCTTAACTAACCACGTGACTCACTGTGCACATGTAATTATTGAAGATGAAGTGAGCAACACAACAAACAAACTGTCCCTGGAATTTATCACCTCTCATCCTTCTGCAAAAAACAACAAAAAAACAACAACTTGAAAACAAAATGAGTCACAGTAAATATTTAAAGACTGCACATATTTCCCCTCAACTCGACCAACTCAAACCTGCCTCAGGAATTTATCACCTACCATCAACACTGGACGCTCACTTATAAATCACCTCATGCAGTTACAGACACACAAAGCGCGGAGTCTTTACCTCGACATGGTAGATCCGTGCGGATTGATCTCAGGTGTGTTTTCATTCAGGTGCACTTTGGTTCCCGCATCATGCTGCGAAACGTCGCGGCTCAGACGCGCAGTGCGTCCCGGCTACAGGCGGCTCCGACGCGCGGACTCCAAACTCAACACCATCCATAGCAGCTCATGTCTCTCCTGAGCTTCCTCTTCTTCTTCTTCTTCTTCTTCACTTTTTTCTTCTTTAAGAGGAAAACTTTAAATAAAGTATTTGTTTTGGTTTTTTTTTCCTTTTTCAGCTTCAGGGCTTCTTCATCCAAACGCTCCCAAAACACGTCACATCAGTTTTGTTTCTTTCTGGAAACGCAAAATGTAGAAAAAAGAAAGAAACTTCAGGTGCAGAAATAGAGTAAAAAGAGTTGAGATGACTGTCTGTGTTTCTCTGTTACATCAGAAATCATCAGCGTACAGATTCCTCCAGAAGGGAAACACTTTAAGCGCCTCCAGGCAGGTGGTTTAACGTGAATCCTTCCTGATGAACCTCTCCTGTTTCAACAGGTAGCTGTATTTCAGCAGGTAGCTGTATTTCAGCAGGTAGCTGCAGCTGCTCTTCTCTTCTCTTTTCAACCTCCTCTCAGTCCAGCTTCAGTCTATGATCCAAACAGGTCAGACGTGGTGGCAGAAGAGCGCAGAGAGCCACCGGCGACGCTCCATTTCTCCACCATCCCTGTCGGTACTGTGAGCGCGGGGCGGTGTGTCCGGTGTCTCCGCCTGTCTCCACCTGAGCAGTGAACATTCCTGCAGTGAACGCGCCTCTCTCCTCCAATCACAGCCCAGAAGCTCCTCTGAAGTCACAGGTGACACGACGTTTCCTGCAGGTGAAACAGTCACTGAGATTATTAAATATTGTTTATCATCCTAATTAATTAGTAAATATAGTTAATTAGTAAACATTTTTACTTAATAAACAAGAAGAAAAACACATTTTTGAGTTTATGAAGACTTTTGTTGATTTATTGACAACGTTAATTCTGGTACTTTAAGTAAAATGTACTCAAGTGTTATTAATATTATTATTGGTGTGATTTATGATATATAATATTACTGTAACATAACTGCAGGTATTTGCAGGATTAGTTGTTTCCCTTTAGGTTCAGTGATAGAAGACGTATTCACATCCAAGTAAAATATGAATAACTGCTAATACTGCAATATAAAAATACTCAATTACTGTGTATGAAAGTATATAAGTACAGCTAAATGTACTCAAAGTATTAAAATTAAAAATACTTGAGTGATATATATTTAATACATTTCTAATAAGGCCTTTTATAAACAGTTCAGAGCTTCAGTAACGGTGGATCAATAATTTAATATTTAATGGATGAATAAACCAATAATAACAATATATTCCCTCTGATTGGTGTTTATCATCTCTGTTTGTTTTTAGTTTAGTTAGTTTATATACAGTTACAGGTAAATTAGCCCAGTGGTTCTCAATATAGGGGTTGGGACCCTGTAAAAGGGTCACCAGATAAATCAGAGGGGTCGCGACATGTCTAATAACAGAAAGAAGAAGTTCAGATACATAAACATGTTTTCATTGTTCATCTTTAACAACGTGTTGAGATTTACAAGCTCATATCTGAGCTCATGTAACACACACACACACACACACACACACACACACACACACACACACACACAGCTTCAGCCGTCTCCGTCTCCTCCATCCTTTCACCGTCGTGTCTTTTATCACTGTTTCTTAATGTCTTTTTCCACACACTCAGCTTCCTGCTGCTTTAAGGAGACGAACCTCATCTACATGTCGGGACTTCTGTCTGCGTTAATCACTTCATACCTCTCCGTCTTTTTTTCGACTCAGATTCCCTCTTTTTGTTTTTTTGTTTTTTAACTATGTGAAACTGTATCTGTGAGGCATTTCCTTTGGCTCACGTTGTGCTTTACATTTGAAGTGTCATATCCTCTTCTAGCAGGTTCTTGTTGGAGCCCATTTAGTGACATATGAGTCTGTAACATGCAGGTTGTCTCCAGTTTCCTGCAGCAGACTTGAGTGATAGTGAAGCATCCACGTGGCCTCTCGGCGAACTCAGAGAAGTGTCTCCACCTTTGGTCTGTCGCAGTTTCTTTAAACACAGCCGAGGCGGAGACCGTTCACTTGAGCCGTGCTACAGTTTCAACACGCGACCTTGAACTATCATCTGGATCCGTGCAGACATAACAAAGGAAACAGGAGGAAAGCTTTCGTTGCTCCACACGGAGCCACAGGGATGTTACATACAGTCTTACATGTCTCAGGGTACGTAGCATCACATGTGATGATGTATCATCTGCAGGTCTGTATTTCTATTCTGGCTCTACTGGAATATCTCTGCATGGTTTCCAGTTAAAACCTCCTTATTGATCTTATTGATCTTATCCTGGTCCTTTATGCAGCCCCTCAGTTCAGCCTCTGTCTGAAACAGGACGTTTTAGCTCCTGTCTCTTTAAGGCCCGCCTCCTGATGAGCCCTCTCTGTTCTGATTGGTCAGCTTCAGGAAACTGTGATTTCACTTTAAAGTCTGAATCTGATCTGAAATATACGAACTATTAGCAACAAAGACTACAGAACAGATGGCTGTTCTGTAGTCTAAAATAGATGCAGCAGAACCAGAGATACTTTCTGAGATGTCTACATTACCCACAATGCAACTCAACCACCAACATTTTGACTGATTTATAAACGTACACAGACGTCACCAAGAAAGACAAATGGCACTTTAAATATTTCAGGACGAACACAAGCTTGCGTACGAATCCATCTGCAGTTCAAAGATTTCTTAGTTTCATTTGAGTCTTTGCTGTCGATATTCAAGGTCTCCAGAGGATGAACCCAGAGGATGAACCCAGAGGATGAACTCAGAGGAGGAACCCGGAGGATGAACCCAGAGGTCGAACCCAGAGGACGAACCCAGAGGAGGAACCCAGAGGATGAACCCAGAGGATGAACCCAGAGGTCGAACCCAGAGGACGAACCCAGAGGAGGAACCCAGAGGATGAACCCAGAGGATGAACCCAGAGGATGAACCCGGAGGAGGAACCCAGAGGAGGAACCCAGAGGATGAACCCAGAGGAGTAACCCAGAGGATGAACCCAGAGGATGAACCCGGAGGAGGAACCCAGAGGAGGAACCCAGAGGATGAACCCAGAGGAGTAACCCAGAGGATGAACCCAGAGGAGTAACCCTGAGGATGAACCCAGAGGACGAACCCAGAGGATGAACCCAGAGGATGAACCCAGAGGATGAACCCAGAGGAGTAACCCAGAGGATGAACCCAGAGGAGTAACCCAGAGGATGAACCCAGAGGATGAACCCTGAGGATGAACCCAGAGGAGGAACCCAGAGGAGGAACCCAGAGGATGAACCTAGAGGACGAACCCAGAGGAGGAACCCAGAGGATGAACCTAGAGGACGAACCCAGAGGACGAACCCAGAGGATGAACCCAGAGGATGAACCCAGAGGAGGAACCCAGAGGAGTAACCCAGAGGATGAACCCGGAGAATGAACCCAGAGGATAAACCCAGAGGATGAACCCAGAGGATGAACCCAGAGGATAAACCCAGAGGATGAACCCAGAGGATGAACCCAGAGGATGAACCCTGGTGGTCCTCAAACACCAAAACTCTGATCGCTACATGAATAATAAACATTTCGGACAAACTTTACATCTTTAGGTTTGTCCTGGATTAAGACACAACCCATAAAAACCCACATTGACTCTTGAGACTTTTACTTTTTCTCCCTCTCTGTGCTGAACTCATGACTGACTGTTGACTACGAGTCCTCTAAGTGCACAGTTACACTCACACGTGTAATTTCCCACTTTTCGTCCCATTTGTCATCACTGTCACGGTTTATCCGGCTGCAACCTTTCATGACGCTGAAGGCCGTGCGGTTAAATCATTTAACCAGATCGACAACTTGACAATCAGTTCCTACATTTAACGTTTCCGACAGCAGCGAGTGGCTCCTCAGTATCTGTACATATGATGATTAGTTAAATGCTCTGAGGTCTCTGTTCTTGTCCCAACATGTAGGTGGAGATATTCCTCCACCCTCCCTACAGCCTCCACCATCATCACGGCTCACACTTCACTGTTTAGTGCTGCGTGTGTTTACTGAGACAGCAGCAGATAGTTCAGTATTTACAGTAGTCATCACATTCACACACGTACGCTCAGCTCTTTCTTTCTTTCTTTCTTTCTTTCTTTCTTTCTTTCTTTGTGTGTACACTTGGCCGCCTACAGTGTGCTGCTCTGTAATAAGAGGCTTCAGCGCTCCTCAAAGACATTAGTGGGGGGTCAGGGCCTCCTCCTCCTCCTCCTCCTCCATCTCTCTCTCTTTCAGGCTTTCACTGAGCTTGGCAGCCTGCCGGTGTTAAACCTGATGGCTGCATTGAGTCTCACACACCAGCACTGATGAAAGAGTGTCATATGCATTACATGTCGCCTTAACACAGCTGCAGCTGGAAAATTACTGTATGTGCTTTTTGCTGTTTAGTTAAAAGGAAACAGATTTACAATTAAAATGTTACTTTAAATGTTGCTTGGGATTAAATGGAGGGTTAAAATGTGTCTCCACTAGGGGGCGATCAGGCCGAAGTCAGAATTTATTTATTTGTTTTTTACTATATATGATTTTTCACAACATTAACATAAACACGGTGTGTATTATTAATTACTGTATTGTTAAAGTTGAAATCACAGCAAGAAAAAACAGCGGCCGCCTTCGTTGTTGTTGTTGTTGTTTGTTCAGAGCCTGATACACTGCTCTCACTGTTCATGTTGCAGACATGTAGCTGAGGATGCACGCTCACACAGTTGTTTATCACACGCGTCGAGCTTTAAAAACACGTTTTCATGTTTCATGTGTATACGAGGTGACAGTTATGAACATTTGACGTTTCTTATGATGCTTCTGATTTTGTTCTGAGCAACGAGGGTAAAAAAAAGTAATAAAATGATCCAGTTGTTTGTTTTTAAGGTTTCTGTCTTCATCATATGCAGCGAGTCAGATGTCGAGTTATTTACATTGTCACTGATTTTGATGGTTTATTGAGGCAGAATTATCCTTTATTTTGAACGATACAACAGTTTATTTTTATTTTCAAAAAACACTAAAGACTGGGCTAAACATTAAAAGTGGGTCTTAATGTGAATCTGAAAAGAAACAGAAGATGAGAGGCGAGTATGAGAATACTGCATCATGGGTGGTATTTGAAGTATATGTGCCTGCTGGATGACATGACAGGAGACCCTGCGGGTACTTCCTGCTTTCATCTCGAGCTGTCTCCGTCACCTGGGCAACACTTTGCTCTATACATGGATGTGATGTTATGACATGTTTTGGATGTAGTGCTGACTTAATGGCTGTAGCAGGATTATAAAGCGAGCAGTCACAGCTCTGAGATGCCGTGAAGGTTTGATGTATGGGGTTCATAAAGTTCATAAAATAAAGGAGGTGGAACAAAGAGAACAACAACTCTGATTTAGTGTTGGCAGGAAGGTATGACAGAATTACACAACCTGTAACACTCAGGTAAGAAATCCTCAAAAACAATGTGCAGTCAAGCTTGTGAGTCAGCCATGACGGTATGTGTTGCACAAACTCATCATAATAAGAGTTATTCATTACATGCAACCACCCGCCATAATTTTACTAAGCGCTTTCCCATAGGAGAAAATAACATGCGAGCCACTTAAAAGCCTGCAGTAAATACCATCCACTGCATTTACTGGACTGTTTGAATACTGTAAAAACAGGCTGAACATCTGCAGGGAGAGTTTATGTTTAACACTCACACGCACGTTGATGAATGAATCCACACAAAAAACAAAACACTTGAGATGTTTGAGACACAAATTTAGCAAAACAAAAATGATCTGGTCCACTGCAGAAAATCACATCATGACACAAACTAATCTAAGGAGTAAAAGGTAAGGCTGAGGACATTCACTGTAAGGACATTCACCGTGAAGACATTTACTGTAAGGACATTTACTGTAAAGACATTCACTGTAAGGACATTCACCGTGAAGACATTTACTGTAAGGACATTTACTGTAAAGACATTCACTGTAAGGACATTCACTGTGAAGACATTTACTGTAAGGACAATTACTGTGAGGACATTTACTGTAAAGACATTCACTGTGAGGACATTCACTGTGAGGACATTCACTGTGAGGACATTCCCTGTGAGGACATTTACTGTGAAGACATTTACTATAAGGACATTTACTATAAGGACATTCACTGTAAGGACATTTACTGTAAACAACGTAAATTATTGATAATTATTGTAAATTCTAACTGCAGACAGACATCAGGTGTTAATGTGAGCTGATATATAAACACATTCAATGAAAACGTGGACGGACACACGTCCAGCAGAGGGGACGTTTGAAGAAACGTAAGATAGTAAACAGAGCAGCTTTTTTCTTGTGAATCGGTCAGAGTTGGTGTAAACAGGGAGTCTGGATGTGAAACATCTGCTGCGTCTGTCCAACGTAACGTGACCTCAACGTCTCCTGTAAACCACGAGCTTCTGTACATGAAGTAGAACAGAGAAGAAATGACGTTTAGCGCGGTAGCATGTTGGGATTATCTCATCTGGATATCCTGTCAATACAAACATCTATAAGCGGCCAAACACAGCTGCACGAGTGTAAAAAACCACCTCAGACTCACCGAGGGACACAACAAGTCTTAAAAAACTCTTTCAAAATCCTCAAAGACTCGTTGAACCATCCAGATGAAAACATACTGCGTGATAAAGAAAAAGGTTTTTTGTGTGTTTCGGGCCTCGAGGTTCGTTTCCGTCTTCGTGTTTTATTCACATTTTCAATTTGTGCATAAAAAGCTGAGTAGAAATGCTAAAAAAAACCCACATTTTTTACTGGTTTATCGATAAAAGAAAAATGGAAACAGAGCGAAAACATACCTGAAGCATGTGGCATGAGACAAAAACATCCATGTTAGGATGGACATTCATGTCCTCATCTGATCACTCTGTGATTCTTCATGTCAGGTCAAATCTATTGATATTGTTATTGATCCCAGTAACGATGCTCTGGATGTTGTTGGATGTGCACGACTTGTGGATTTTGTCTTTAATGGGAATCCTTTAAAACTTCTAAAGTTCTTCATTTTATTTTCATATTTGTTTTACGTACAGCGCTGATGCTTTGCAGACATTTTACGCCACAAAAATTAAATTACGAGTGGATTTTCTTTCAAACACAAACACGCATACGAGTGATGCCAGACGAGCACGAGATGGACAGAATATGAGACGACTTCACGGCGTGTTTTGTGTCTCAGTGGAGTCACGCCGCTCTGTTTTATTCTGCTCTGAATCAGCATTTAGTCCATCACAACGTGCAGATCGATCCCCGACTTTCATTTCATGCCAGCACATATTGAACGCTGCTCAGCCTTTAAATGAATCCCGGACAAAAACACATTTCTATCACCTCTTTTATCAATATTACAACCACCTGAAGAAATCCAATCTGGAGACGTTTTCAGTCTTTCTCTGTGAGGTCTGGATGAAATTAGCTGCCAAACAGCACAAAAAGAGCAGCGCTCACATAAACACGAGAAAACACAGAGTCAACAGCAGAAGAGACGAGAACGGTTGAAACAGATGAAAAAAGAAAGAATGACGCAGGTATGAAAAGAGAAACCAAAACAATGAGCTGAAAGACATTAAAATGCTCCTCAGCGTCCTTCATATAATCCATTATTAATATAAAAATTAGGAAAAACAACAAAGTGGTTGTTCTGCAGGACTATTTCACAGCTGCAACGAAAAATTACACCGAAAACGTGAATAATTTAAAGCGTTTTTTAAAATCCTGAAAAGTTTTCTGCTGACGTTTAAAACGTAAGATGCTAGCATCAGGCTAATAACCTAAATCAAATGTAGTATTAAGACTATTTAGTCAAATTTATAACTGAGATTTGATTGTTCTATAGTTTCCGATTAGCATGCTAACATGCTCACAATGGTAACATGCTAATGTTTAGCAAATATGTATTGTGTTGGTTTAGCATGTTGGCATGCTAACATTTACTGTCAATGTAGTGGAGTCCAAGTATAAAGTAACATAAAATGAAAAAATATATATATATAATTTTACAGCAATTCATCCAATAGTTTTCCAGATACAGCATATCAATAAAGAAGAGTTAACCTCATGGTGGCGCTAGAGGTAAAAGTCAGAGGAGCACCAAACTCATTAAAACATATCATCTGGGAACCATGAATGTCTTCTGAATCCAGTGAGTAGATGCTGAGATATATATCACAGAGGGACCAAGAGATAATATCCAATAGAGATATTTCACCATTAACCACAAATGTCAACCTCATGGTGTCGCTAGAAGAGAAATTCAGGAGTTCACCAACAAGTCTTCATCCTCTGGGGAGCACGAGTGTGGACCAACGTGGTGCTTCGACAACAGACTGGATAAGAACAGTCAATCAAGCTTCCTTAAACATTTTCTATGTTGACAAAAATTTGTTCGAAATTGACTTTTGCTGCTTAAAGAATAATTAACAACAATAAAAACAGAATGATACACAATTATTCTGCCAGCAGCTTAACAGACTTCATTATTTCATTAACTACTTTCAGGCAGCAGCTCAGTTCAGGTTCCCACCAGCTGGATGGTACACACACACACACACACACACACACACACACACACACACACACACACACACACACACACACACACACACACACACACACACACACACACACACACACACACACACACACACACACACACACACACACACACACACACACACACACACACACACACACACACGCGCGCTCCAACATCATCCTCAGAGGAATTTGCGGCTGGCATCATGACCTGCTCAGACTCAATCTGAGGACCAACTCGGGCTCTCTGACTGATGACTGTGATTATCTGTGTGTTGTTTTGTATATGAGGTTTTGGCTATTTCCCAGAACCCACACCATCCATCTGCCAGAATACACTGTCCTCACACACTGTATATACTGCATGTGTGTGACTGTGATTCCCACCTACTGGGCAACAAATGGCAGATTCATAAATTGACGACCACAGACTGAGGATGGAAGCGAGTAAAGATTTGCTGAACACAGTTAATCTCAACGTCTGGTTCAGGCCGGTAGAGAACAAGAGAAATTGTTTCCATCTGACTCCAATTTGGATATTGGCAAATAAACACTGAACAACATTAAAGGGCGGGTTGGTGTCCATATGAACACCCTAAGAGGTTGTTCTCGCTGGAACCGTTGGTCCTGTTCATAACGTTTGGTCCATGATCAGGATTTGGGGAAGTTTGGCTATTCGAGTCATATGATAAAAGTCACATCATGCATACGTGGAAATTTGAAAATGTATGGAATTCATACAAAAGCTGAATATGTTTTGGGATCATTTGTCAGGATTTAGAAAGGTTTAGAAAGTATTTGGATGTTTTTCCAAACCCAACACAGTGATGTTCTGTTACAAAACACTGCTGCCACCTACTGGCAGAGACAAGAACAGCATCCTATAACACACCTTAAGACCACTTCAATTAATACACAGTATAGAGTTTTATTGTTTATATTAAATCAGAAAGGTAAGCACTATAACATACGTTACAAACCAAGAACATTTTATATCTTGGGGGGAAAAAAAAACCTCAAATGAAATTACAAAAAAAAAGTAGTAACACTAGTGGACATAAACATTCTTTAAATAACAGAACTGTACATTTTAATATGCAACTAAAAAAAAAGTAAGACACCAAAAACAAACAAAAAAACAAAAACAAAACAAAAGAAACAGTGAGACTAAGAGACAGAAAGAGAACCACGAGCAGCTGGTACCAAACAGAACTAAAGTCTTTACTAGCTGGAATATGAAAAGTCCAAATACAACAAAGTAAGGCAGCAGAAGGCAGGCGATTAATAACAGACAGCAGGAAACGTTTCAGATGCAGACGGAAAATTTTACTGCAAAGTGGCTCCATCACTCGCACCACAGAGTTCACAAGAGAGCAGGTTAAAAAACGTGTAATAGCTGAATATAAACTCTTAGAAAACAACACCCCTCTTCATTTTGTATTTGACAAATAATCACACTGAATCTCTTTCATAAACCCAGAAAGAAGCTGCAGTCCACACAGTGCAGGGTCGACACCTTCTGACAAGTAATAAAATAAAATAAAATCAAACGCAGCATTTCACCTGCAACCCAACATGGTTCAACCCAACACGGTTCAACCCAACACGGTTCAACCCAACATGGTTCAACCCAACACGGTTCAACCCAACATGGTTCTTTACGTCGTTCTTGTTCTCCGACTGTTGATCAGATCAACACTGTGGACACTGGACACATGTAATATTGTGATTTTTGTTTGTTTTTTTAAATCAAATTTGATCCCCCACATTGTGTACACAACATTAGAAACCTGCATAATGTACAAGTTGCACCTGTTCAACAGGTTTTACTCATCAATGGAAAAAAGTTGCATAGCTAAAAGAGCAAAGTTGCTCGAAATCTGATTTTATACACAATATTAAAAATAGCTCTCGTTACTGCAGTAACTGTGTTTTAATGAAGACGGCCAACAGGGGGCAGTCTACGCCCTCAATGAGTCTTCACTTAATCTGCTGAAAGAGGAGACATTTCTATAGGAGTCAAAGCCCAGAAAATATATACGTTAATAAAAATTCAAAATGTAACTTTGAACGGTGCTTTTGAAGTGTGTGTATGTGCACTGACTATTTATATTTAGTCACATAAAGTATCATTTTTATTGTAATGGCTTCGTTCAGCTTCTTTGGGTTATCAGGTAAAAAAAAAACAAAAAAACATTATTAGCAGTTGTAAAAATATCACAATGTGAACCAATTAGTGCAAAAGAGTTTAAGTGCAACGTTACATGATGTCCGATGTCCACATGACAACAGTCTGCTCTCTGCATGGGGGGGGGGGGGGTCGCTGTATTAATGCAACACGAGGACAGAAAGCTGGATGCAAACAGATACTCGGGACATAACTGATCCACAGTAGCACAGCGCATGCCCTTATTCACAACAGAGTTTAAGTACAGTACAAGCGCCATTACAATTCAGTACAAAAAGGAAAATAAAACTTATGCAATGAATGTACATTAAAAACAAAACAAACAAAAAAAAAGACATGTCAAAAATGTTAAGTTCCTTTTTTTTTTTTTTCTTTCTTTTTTAAAATTGTTTCTCTCTTTAAATGTTCGGCGTCCCGACGCTGCAAGAGAAATCACAGCCGACTCATCTGTGTCCGAGGAAAAGGGGGGAAAATATAACATTTATTCAGCAAAATTTTATTTCATAATTAGAAATTCAAAAATCTATATTCTTCAGAATATTTACTTAAAATCTCATATTTGTAAACAGTTTGCCCTTTTTGTCTCTAGCTGGAAAATACATTCTAATCAGACTGAAATTGAGGCTTATATATATTTATATATATTTAAATTTTTATATTTATATTTATATTCATTTATAGATCTGTGGCAAACATCTTAAAAATAATCTGATACTGTACGTAATAGAATTTATTTAGAACAAAAGCTTCAATCTCTCTAGTCTTCATTTCTACCATGATTGTTCAGGAGCCTGAAGTATCCGCGGCTGGCGTTTACTTCACTGCCAGATGTTTTAGCAGAAACACACGTCGCTGCTCCAGCTGTGAGAAAACTAAACTGTTTTGTCGGCATTTCTGCTGCTCTTCAGCAATGTGATGGGGTTGCTATGGTGTGTAACCATGGCAATGAGGTTGCCATGGCTTCGGTGGAGGGAGGGAAGGAGAGAGGGAGGCTGTGAGCTGGTGATGAGAGAGAAAGACAAGCGGGGAGGGACGTGTGCTCCTCGCTGGAGTCTCAGAGCTGACTCTAAACCACAAACTGCATCGATCCAGAAGCCCAAGAGAGTGTGTGTGTGTGTGTGTGTGTGTGTGTGTGACGGTTATTTTGCATGAAGCGAACTGTAAACAATGTTTGTTCACAACTCTCCTCCTTTAGAAAGTGTGTGCGCCCGCCGTCGTTCACATTTAATGAATCTTAGTGGCAGTGGAGGCATGCACAGTGGCCCTATAGAAAACGTTTGCATGCATATTCAGATTTGTACACGCTATACACTGCAAATCTGTGTGTGTGTTTGTGTGTGTTCAGGAGAAAAATAATAAAAAAAAGTGTCTTTCTTGAAAGCTGTGACACTTTTAAGGCTCAGAGTCTGTCACTGCGGAAACTATCCTCCACCGACGGGTCCGGCAGCACCATGTCGGGGTCACTGAGCATGCTCAGACCGTCCAGGCTCAGAGGCTCGATGCGCAGCTCGTCCTCCAGCGGGAAGCCTCCCTCCGAGTCAAAACATTCAGGCACCGTTGAGAGCGCGCTGCTGATGTCCTTCGACAGACTGGGGTTGGAGTCGTCTGGAGAGAAGGAGGCAAACAGATGATGGCGGAGAAAACACTTCCTCTTTCAGTAACCAACAGTCTCACTGCCCTCCGATCGTAGAATTAACATCAAACACACAATGCGGTGAAATAATCGAGCAAGGAAAATCAAAGCAATAACTCCGATGAAAGCTGTCATGTTGAATTTCTTTCTTTACGACGTGTGTGTTTGATATACAGAATCACACAGGCCATTAATTTACTGCAGCAAACCTCCTCATTACACCTTTGTTATAATCCAACAGTCTAAATGAAATGACTTCCAGTTTCCAGCTGTTTTACATAAACTAGGATTGATGCAACCATTGTACTTCAACAGTAAAGTACTGTGTGTGTCTGTCAGCTGGAGGCTAAAATAATTTTTTTTCTCTGTATCTGTTTTGTGTTTTTCCCTTCATATTATAAATTTGCTTGTTCTCCAATAAAAAACAAAAACAACACCAGGAAGCAGCACAGAGACTCTTTAGCTCTTCTACAGGTCACCGATCTGTCCGACTCACCGGTGAGGATGATGTTGGGCAGACCTCCGCTGCAGTTGGAGTACAGCATGTTGGACCTCATGTGCATCGGGTCCTGCAGGCTGCCATGGCTGCCGCCCAGCCCCGCGAGGGCCGCCTGGGAGTAGTAGAGAGAGGAGGAGGAGGAAGGGTCGAAGCAAGAACCTCTTGCTGTGGAGCTCATCGCGTTTTCCAACAGACTGAACTGGTCCAACTAACCAGCAGATGGTGGAGAGAAAAATAACAAAACCAAAAGGAAACAGCGAGAATCAGCGAGCTGAACGATGTGTTCATAACTTCTACAGTCCACCGAGCACCTTATTCACACAACAACAACATGTTTAATGAGAATCCATTCATAAAACACGTTGACATATCCATCCCTGCGGGGACATTTGTCCTGTGATGCTGCAGAAATTCCTTCTGTTTTCTTTGCAAAATATGTGCAGCTGTTTTAACTTGTCTGTGTGAATAAATATACGAGTGTGTAACAAGGAGAAGTTGAGTCAGGGTTTATTGCAGTGATGATTTTCACATCCCCTTTACTTCATCTGTTGGCGTCACATCGCTGCTGATGAGGAAATGTTACACTGAGGATTACAGCGAGCCAACGAGTTTTGCAACTTCAAAAACATTCACACTGTAGAGTTTATATTAGTGGGCAGAAAACCAAGTACAACTTTGTGCAAGAATAAAATACTTTTACTTAAACTTCTCACTAAATCGCTGCCGCTGCAGCAGACAGGAAGGAAACAATCATGATATTCAAACACTGCAGCAGATTACATTTAAATCAAGAAGGAATTTACAATTACATGAAAGAAGATGGAAAAATGGATTAAATGTGAAAATCAACCCGACACAGCAGCTCTATTCATTACATATAAATTAATGTGACCAATCAGGAGCTTTTTTCCCCTCATATGTAAACTGTGTTTTGTTTCCATCATGTATCAAATAGTTTTTTTTTCTTTCTCATCTGAATATTTATGTTAATATATAAAAGGTCATCTTTGAACTTTTTCACACTATAAACAACGTGACCGCGCTGGTTAAAATGTCACGTCCCCTTTCTGAAATGAACGTTTTGCATGTTGCTGGTTAAGTTTGACTGAAGAAACATGCAGCTTTGTACTGTGTGTGTGTGTGTGTGTGTGTGTGTGTGTGTGTGTGTGTGAGGCAGTACCTGATATGCGAGCGTCTTGCTCTGTCGGTTGGAGAACTGCGGCTCCATGAAGGCGTCGCTGAAGAGCGTCGCCATGTTGTTGTGCTGCTAACGAACAACAAAACCCACAAATCTCATCAATGGCTCATTGAGGGAAGTCGACAATGATGTAAATGTAACTAAAAGTCACATTAAAACCATATTATTAGTGTATTTATGTCACCTCACATTATAACAACATGTGATGACATGATTGTAGTTTAATAGTTTCATGAAGGTGTTAATTCCTGTAAGTTATTTATATATTTAGCAGCAAAGGTAATGTGATTGATTCTGGTAGTGTTGAATCTAATCTACACTAATTTACACCCTGCAGGGAGATAAAACAAACAAAACAAACGCTTCTGCGCAAAATATACCAGTGTGTGTGTTTGTCAGCACATGGACACACCCTGATGAAGACTTCATGGCTCTTACTTGGCTCGTGTTGAAGTCCAGCGGGATGCTCTGCAGAGGGGAAACAGGCGGCTGCTGCTGCTGCTGCTGCTGCTGCTGGTGCTGGCACTGGCGGCCCTGGTCCACTGCATGCTGGGATTGCTGGTAGAGCGGATAGGGCGGGGGCGGCTCCCTTGGCATGTTGCTGGTATCCAAAGCAACTCCCTACACAGGACAGAGAAAGCCAGCAGGAGTCACTAAAGACTGAGTACAAGCTTAGCTCTAGTTTTAGTTTTTTCGACAGCAACAAATCAACTAAGTTCCACACAAAATACCCAAAAATAAAAAAATATACTTTTAAATAACAGATATTATATATCATTTTGAGGCTTGTACCTGTGTGATGGGGGACAGCGAGGGGGACATGGTGGGAGACAGCTGCTTGGCTAGACCCCGACGCTGCTCAGCACCTGGGGACAGGGTGAGGGGGCTGATGGGAGCTGGCCGCCGTCGGGGGGAGTTGTTGGACAGACGCAGGGACGAGTTGATGGAGGGATTGCTGAGCGACGACTGCAGTTGGCAGTTGTTGAGCGACGCCTGAATCGAGGGATTGCTCAGAGAGGAGGAGAGACCTGCAGGGAGAATAAAAGACAACGAAACATGATCCCGTCTGTTCGATCGGACGGATTTAAAAGCATCCGAGTGAATAAATGTTATAATAAAACGGCTGTGATACGGGAGCCTTAGAAACCAAGGAGAACATGTAGAAGTTATGATGCATCATGTAGTCGATTTTCCAGAATGCTCTCCAGTCCTCAACCTGAAACACTAGACTTTATTGTGTGACTGAGGAGGGAGTGAAAGATTCAGAGCAGAGTAAAAAGGAAAATGAGAGGACAGAAGGAAACTGAGGCAAGAGAAAAGAGCCGATTGTGACGAGCCAGAACAGGGTCAAAGTTCCTGTGTCACTCTGGTTCTCGGCCAAGTTGAACTGTGTTCGACATGAGAGCCCAAACACACGTATACGCTGAAAACACAGAGAGGCAGTGGAGTTCAGAGCGAGGAAGCTGGAGACAGAGAGATCATTCAGAGAGCTGTCCGGGCTCAAAATGCTGCAGCGCTGGTTCAAAACTTCAGTCTAAAGCTGAAAACAGACCTCAGGGTTACTGAATCCAGAGAGTCCGTAAAGATAATCAAAGAAAAAAACACCACGTTTGGATGAAAAGAGGAACGAACTGCAGTAATTTACACCCTTTGCTAACTCTGTTTCTAGATATATATATATATGTTTTAAAAGGTCACGAACCACATATACGCTGTGCTTCACTCACCCTGCGAGTTGCCAATGCCGAGGTGCATCATGGCGGCCGGCAGGTTTCCGGTGCTGCTGCCCCCGCTGAGGTTGGGGTAGCCTCCGTTGTCCTCGGGGTCTAGCGGGGTGGAGAGGGGGGAGGGGAAGTGCAGATTGCTGAGGTCGGGCAGCGAGCCGCCGGTATTTAACGAGCTCTGGTAGTGGGACAGACCGGGGTTCTGCTCCGGAGACGGGAATATACTACAGAGACAGACATTTGTTTCATATAAATATTGTGCGTAATTAAAGCCAGGGTCATTAAATACGCTGTCAATGCCATTTCACATTTTCCTTTGACTCTCATCCACTTGTTTTTGACGCCCACTCTCCATTTCCTGGATTATTTCTGCTCATATTCACAGCATATGAGCAGCAACTGTGACTCATTGTTGTCTGTCTGTTCTCATACACATAAACTGACACATCATAAAACAATGAACAAACAAACACGTGTGTGTCCCGCTGTCAGGAAAAAAAAGGGAAAAAACAATAAGAGGCCAAAGCAGCTCGGCAGGTCACAATGCTCTGACTTGATCCATCAATCATTTATTTCCACATCTTTCTAGGAATCACAGTTCTCTATTCAGAGGACTGTATGGGTGTATAATAGTAACACATACACCGAATGATGTTTGATCCACAGCATCAACAAGGATAAACAAGCTGCAGGAAAACTGCTGCTGCAAAGATGCGGAATTTGCAAGTAAAAACTGGAAACATCCGTTTTCCTCTAAATGGTGACATGATAGCGGAGGTCGTCTGCAGTGGAAAGACAATAGTATCTGTGAAACAATGCCAGAGGAATCTGATTATAATAACAACTGTGTTCCTCTCGCTTTAAACAGGTCTGAGGTGTAAAGAGGAACTCAAACATCCTGTTTGATGAGGCGGGAATGCGCGGCATTTCATATCTAGGATTCCATTGTTTCTGTTGACCTGCGGCCTTTGAAAAACGTCTGTATCCTATTTTGAGCGACAGAATCTGTTTTTGGGGAAAAAGCGGCAACAACAATGTTTGGTGTAAAATTACATTTATGATCCAGATATAATGGAAATAAGCAAAAACACACGTTGATCCTTCGACTTACTTGATTCCAGGCACTTCACAGGATTTAGGCCTCGATGTCAGAGACTGGACCTGAAAAACACACAAAAAATAATTATACAATTAGAAATATATTCACATTCCTCCCCTCACACCGCTAATAACACTTCTACATTGAAAGCATCATGTTTCTAGGTTGATAGCATAAAGTGATTTTTGCGAATCATGTATATGAAAGCATTATGGCATCAAGGACATGGCTGTACGCCCTAATGAAATAAATCAGATGCTCTTTATTTAAAGTCCTGGTCTGTCTGGATCCAAAATGCTCGTCACACATGATAATTTGTTGTTTCAAATATTTCCTCCATCATTGTAGATGACATCACTGATCCAGAAATCATCTCTGGTCCATCCTGCCTAATTACTGTTTTATGGTCGTGCAGGAAAGACATCAACATGTAGTCTGAAATCACTGACATTCTCCAAACATATTAAATAGATAAGTCTGGCAATTTTCTCTGTTTTTCTTATTATCAACAAATCTCATATTAAAACAACTATTAGTTGATGCTATTACCAAGTAGTGTGTGTACTGTTTGTGTGTGTGTGTGTGTGTGTATTGATCCTCTGTGCAGTAAGACCTCCATTGTTTTTCCAAAGACTATTAAAAACACGTTAGTGAGTCACACGGCTGCACTGGGTGCTGACGTGTTCCTTCATCGTGAACATTTTGGTCACGTTAAGTTTGTTTAGAAGCAGCTCCAAAGACTAATAACACTGATTGCTTTTTTCAGTCTTTGGAGAGCAGTTCTGTGTTGAAGATGTGCAGGAACATAGTTTGGACTGGAAGAGATTTCTTTTCAACATGTGTGAAGTTAGCTCTGGACCTGCCTGTGGAAATATCTGATGCACAATGTCATCAGTACTAAAGTAACGTTAAGAGTCGGCTGACCGTTTCTTCTTGTGCGTCAGACATATTTTCACTATTGTTGTATTGATCAGACTCTGACCCAGGCAGGTAACAAACACGTCTACGGTTCAGAGGAATTCGATATAACAGGCTTTGGCTCGACACGTGAGATTTGACATCCTGTGCAGCCTGATCCCAACATCACAGTCACTTAGCAAAAAGTGAGCAACAGTCTCACCTTCTTGGCCTCCCACAGCTGCTTGGGAAGAGGCTTACTGACACCTATTAGACTCTCCTCATTAGGCAGGCTGGGGAAAGAAAAGACTGCAGAGAGGAAGGTACACTTACATTAAACATGTGTTCTGCAGAGAAACGGATCATCTCTCGATTACTGAAGGTTAAGTGCGACTCACCATCTCCGGAGCCATCGGCCTCTGCCTCATTTACACTAGCTGCACGCCAGCCTCCACGAGAAACAGACAGACAGACAGAGAGAGAGGAGGAGGAGGAGGAGGAGGGGAGGAGAGGGGTGATCAATGGAGAAATAAAGAAAGACATAATAAAACAAAGGCAGAGAAACATTACAGCATATTGAATATTAACCAGGCACGTCTGGCACAATAATCAGTCCCTGTGACAGGAACAGGCCCGATGGAATACAGCAATTACTGCACAGCTTCATAAACACAACAGCTGGGCATCTGGCATCATGTTATTAGTCACAGAGATAAAGAACCAGAGAAGTTCATAGACTGAAGAGGAATAAATGGAGGGCCATTGTCTACTCTGTGTTGAGCAACAACACTTCCTGTGAATTCTGCTGCTTGTTAGGAAAATATTTGTGTGTGTTTTTTTTATTCTTCCTGATCACTCCTCACTGCTCACACTTCAACTCAACTTCTCTTGCATTAGCCTTTGATCCGTCGCCCGCCTGTTCCTTTCTCATTCTCTTGGAGAAGCTTTCTGGCTGCAGGAACGGACGGGACAATGAGGCGATACAGCGGCCTGGCGTCGTTTAATTTTGTTTAATTCTGAGGTGCTTAGTTGCTGTTGCTCGTTGGGGCGCGACTGGGACAGAAACGGGACGACTGGGATGGAAAACGTCTGGCTCGTATCCCCCGGCTGGATGTGTGCGTTATAAGTACAAAGGATTAAGAAAAAGATAGAAGTGTCTACTGCCAGAGCATACCAGCAATCAAAGGCCTGTCAGCTGCAGAAGTAACATTAGATCTCCTCTGACTTATTTTCCATTGACGATAACTGGCAAAGCAGAAATTGAACCAAAAAGACTGTAGCTGAACTCCTCTGCTTTAAGTGTTTCCACCCGGCAGGGTGACTCATCGCTGTAATTCCTAGTTAGATGCTTCTTTAATCAGCCAGAGCTTAACACCACTTGAAACCAGCTGAAATCGTAAGAGGCGTCAACGAGGTCCTGAGGCTTCACAGCTCGTTCTCTACCGGGAACCGGTTCAGTGTCACGGCCTCTTTTAGAGGAAATGATATACAGCCTGTGCAGCTATGTGTAGCATGTGCTGGTGGTCTATATACAGCAGGCTACGCAGCAGGACTGTAAGGTATACACAAGGCAGAGCAGGGCACCTTTGGGGAAATGTAATTATTTACTTACATATACAGTGGAGGTTGGCTGGCGGCTCTGAATGAGGCACAAGACTAGAACTGAAACACGTAGCTGATGGACAGAAAACTGATCATCTATTAATAAATTATGTCATTTCTTTCTTTCATTTCTGGTTTTCTTCTTCAGGTTTTGGACTCTTAGTCAGACAAAACGAGACATTATGATGGGATGTCGGTGCAACAGGGAGCGATCATAAACATGAAACACCTGATATCAGCTATTTCAGTGAGTGATGTTTCAAACTGGGTCTAAGGTGAGCTATTTAAACAGACGCTGTGCTGTAATTCATAATTCTACACTGTGTTGATTCTGCTTGTATGTGAAACTCATACTTAGCCCAGATCTAAAGGCAATATCCTGTTTAAACTTGTTGGCTAAACACGGTGAGTAGTATCCACTGGAGGAGCACTCGTCTCATCCGCTCCACACTTCATCAGCACCAGAGATCAGATAAAAGCCACAAACACTGTCAGAAACACCCTGGACTCTTGGTT
Source organism: Pampus argenteus (assembly GCA_036937835.1). Taxonomy (NCBI): domain Eukaryota; kingdom Metazoa; phylum Chordata; class Actinopteri; order Scombriformes; family Stromateidae; genus Pampus; species Pampus argenteus. The sequence goes on from CM072862.1 coordinate 25,472,402, forward strand.
TTAAACAGTTCAGAGACGCGGGAAGGGATTAGGAGCCTGAAACAATCACAGTTCAGTTGCTGATGTATAAACTTAACATTTTAAACCAACAAAGGACGGACGAGTAACTGAGCCAACAAGCAGCTGGCTGGCTGGACTGTGTTCTCTGTTAATAAATAACCAGAGCAGCAGAAACACAAACACCATAAACTAGCATGATTACTACGACATGGGCCCGATATAGGAGCAGAGAGAAAACTACATGTCAGCTCTGTGCTGCACCTCTTCTATAAAGTGAACTGGGTTGATTTTAAAGAGGCGACGTCTCAATTACAGGAGTAATTATTAATAATAATTAATTAGTCTCAGCTGCTTTTTTAACATTCATCTGTTAATAGATCCTGTCAGCTCTGCACTCAGCTACCATGCAGTACTGGTACAACCACTGGGAGCAATTTGGGATTCAGTTTCTTGCCAAAGGACACTTTAACTGGAGGAGTCGAGGATCGAACCGCCCACCCACCGCCGCCCCCTTTATGGAAGTTTTTTAGTAGAAAAAGCTAAAATAAAACCAGAATCTACCAGTTCATGATTAATCCGTTGTAGTCGGACCAAAACTCAGGCAGCTGCTTCAGTTACGTTAGCAGGCGAGGATAATAAGTAATGATTTATGACTTATTTGTGTTTTATGGTGGCATTCATATATGGAGCTTTTATCCAAACACACAAAGAAACACTTTGAACTGTGTGAAGGTGAATATCTGGTGTGTGAGTGTACGTTACTCTCACCATTACGCTGGGGGGGACATCGACCCATCTGCTGGTTCATGCCAAAGGGGTCCTGAGGGTTTGGGTTCATAGCACTCGTATGAAGAGCAGAGTCTGAGTTGGTTCTGTGTAGGAGGAGGAGGAGGAGGAAGAAGAAGAGGAAAATTATGCAAAGTGTTCCAGCACCTTGGACAGAGGCAGAGGATTTCTCAGGGCTGTAAGGTCAGTGAATCATTCTGCTTCCTGCTCTGCCTCCACATCATCTGCAAAGCTCACGCTGACCTGACACATCAACACCCTCTCTCACACACACACACACACACACACACACACACAAGTCTGGGAAGAAAACACAGACATGTCGTCTCAATGATGAAATAATAATCACCTCTTGGTATAAACATGTTATTGATTCTCATCCCTGAAACTTCTCGACATGAAGATCATCTGTCACAGTCAACTGTCTCGTACAAGTGTTGTCAGTTGGAAACAAATCTTTTTCTATTTCATCATTACTATATTCAACCGTTTCAAGTGCAGACAGATTTAGCTTGCGGCTGTGATGGTAACAGAGGACACGAAACTTTTAGAAAATGTTAACGCGGCTGCCAACGGCGTGTCATCAGAGCAGCGACAGAAATAAAGAGTGAAATGCTTCGACATGAAGTTAGATGCTAAAACATATCAGTCCATCACTGATGTGGCAGGCGATCAAGGACAGTCACAGAGATATAAGTGAACATTATAGATGACAGGAGGTCACGTTACGCTGTCAGCAGCGACACTGAGACCCCGACGCAGCCGTTTGCTGCTGCGCTGAAATCGTTCAATCCAAAAAAAACAAAAACAAAAACAAACCCAAAACAAAAACAAAACAAAACATGCATTTTATTTTAGTGTAAATTGAATGCCACAAATTCTCTTAAATCACTCACGTGCCATTTAAGAACAAATGTGATTGTGTGAGTGTTTTTTTGCATGACGTCAACTGTTCTATTGGATGTAAATATCTCTATAAAATGAGATTTCTCTCTATCACACACACACACACACACACACACACACACACACGTCAGCCCACACACACTCTTGAGTCGTATTTCACTCCAGCTGGGAGCTTTCTCTAGAGCTCTCCATTAAGCCTCGATGACTCCTGTCATGCGTCATTCTTACTTTCCTTGTAGTACGTTGTAGGAAATTGTTGTAATCACACTTATTCTAAATTGATGCTTTCAAAGCTACGTGCTTCAGTTTTATTCTGTCAATTAAGATGAATTTAGCCCATTTAAGAAAGAAAAAAAGAAAAATCACTAAATCACTAAAACTAAAGTCGTCCAATAAAAAACTCATTTTAGTTTATACATTATTTGGCTGTCTGGCCACATTTAAAGGTATAATTGGTACATTATAATACAGTATAATAAACAGGGAATAATCAGTCTGATAAAATGTGGTCTGATAACTTGACTGATAAAAGCAGACATGAATGCATTTATTACAATCAACAGCATGGTGTGTGTTTACATAAAGATCATACAGGATGATTATCAGCTGGAGAACTAAAGTTACTTGTTCTTCAATTATATATTTACTGATTTAAATAGTAATTTTGCTAAATTTAGTCCATATTCTATATGTAGTACGCTTCATCAATCCATATTTCTTTATAAAGCTGCTGTTTTGATCATTTAGCATTAGCCGTTTGGCTTCACGTGTTAAAAAAAAGACGTTGATATTTCTCAAAGTTTGGAAAAGATGCAGCTGTGTGAGCTCTGCTCAAACGTTATCGAATCAGAGCAGATACAGAAAAAAAACTTCAAATGCTGCTTGAGCACTTTGCACGAGTGTTTATGTAGAAATCAGTTGGTTTAAAAGCACTGAAGCCATTTTATTTACAGCTGGACTCACACACTCATGTGTTAAATGCGATGCTGAGATCAGCAACAGCGATACTTCTGTTTACAAAAAAAAATATCTCAAATTACCCACAATGCACCACTTATAATTAAGTTTGGGGGATGTAATCAGAAACTCTGCTGTGTCTGGACTTGAACTGAAGTCAGAAATCTCAACACTCAGAGGTCAGTTTAAAAAAAACACACACACACACACACACACACACACACATACAGAGCACTTGAGGAGGGATGTGAAAGGCTGAAAGTAAGAAAATGTGAATCATGAGGCTGGATGTTAGTCTGCAAAGGAGCCGTGAGTCCTAAAGCTGGGTTAGTAAGAGAGGAACTATTGATTAATGTTTCAGAAATCCCACACTGGAAAGACGAGTGGAAAACTACAAGGAGACAAAATAATAAATAAATCAACCGTAACAGTCTTTAGCGGAGACTCTGCGGCCCTCTATCTCAGTGCTTCAAAAGGAAGAAAGGAGAGGATTACTGAGATGTTACAAATCAAGCAGAGATTTACAGGGGACAGAAACCAGGATATTACACAGCCAAGAGGGATTGCAAAAAGACAAAGGACAGAATTGTTGGCCGCTGCGTCAGCAAAGGATAAAGCAGTAAAAGATAGATGGAGGGAAAGAGAAGGGTCAAGGGTCACCTGTTGAGTTGTGATATTAATCTAAACCCCGGGCGTTTTTCCTCAGTCCATGGCTGCTGTTCCCTTCAAAGAGACAGAGGAAAAGAATGATAGACACGTTTACTGAGTGACAGCAGAGATCCCTGGCTGCTGAGGACAAGAAGGTCCCCGCTCTAGAGTGTGTGAAGAACAGAAAAGATCTTAAAATATATATATGATTTGTCCGTGTTGGCGCATGTGTTGAAAGAAGAAAGAACCTGGAGAAAAAGAAGAATCACAGATGCAACACAAAACCATCGTATATCTGAGGAAAAATGAAAAAACAAATAAATTAAAAGCAGAATGTGGACAGATGAGTCAGAAAAAAGGCAAACAGCTAACAACTGTAAACCAGGCTCATAACCTGCAGCTGAAGAGCAGTTACAAGCTGTATCTCATATCTAATGAAGAAAAAAAACCCAACAACAGCCAGCTCTGTGAGGAACGGCTGGCCAGAAAGAGAAATGATGTAAACAACTTGATGTGAAGAGTCATTGTCAAAGCCTGAAACGATGGAGTGGGAACAGCGGCTGAAGCGTTCAGCAAAAAGGGGTCTCGACTCTTCCTCAGACTGGAAGGGCTCTGAAGCAACCGCTGATGCAAACAGTCTCTAAAAATACGTTTGGTCCACAGAAGCAGCGTTCATTTAACAAGAATGTTAAACACAGTTTTAGTCGCTTACTGAAAACTGTTGGCTTAAAGTCACATTTTTGTCTTTTTCGTTTGTTTTGTTTTATTTAACATTCAGTAAGTGGAACTTTAACTTTAATTTTAGATAATCTTTTCATCTTTTCTGAATGACAACATAATCATATTTCCTTCACAGGTCATATTTATTTTCTGTACATAAAACAGTATAAATAAAAAACTAATTACAGGTAAATTGTTGAAACTCCAAAAAATTATTTATTATTATTATTACTGACAGGCAGGAATACTGACTAACATGGCCGGATTAACCTGCTATGGGGCCCGAGGGCAAAAATTATCTGAGGGCCTCCTTTGACCCCCCCTCTTCCTCCTATCTACTATCTCTATAAATAACCATCAAATCATAAACCATAAATCAGGTATACAGCACAGCATAACCTACCAGCCAGCTTAAACCATATCATCTAGTTTATATACACATATATTTGATGTATGTATGCACCATGTTAGCATAGCTTCAACTGAATTAAGGAAGGTATTAAAACTCTAAATGTAGCAATAAAAGCCTGCATGTCTCCAACAGGGGGCGATCTTTGACATGGCCGCGTCCTTTCATGCAACATTGACGAGAAGTGTAAAAATAAAGTGTACAAACCTACGCCTCCACGTGTGCCGAATCACTTAGTTAAGCCACTACGCCTGTAACTGAAGGGTGCAGTAGCCTATATTTAGCCTCAAATATATGGAATGCAGATGAGCTGTGGCGCTCCACCCAACCACAAATACTCAGACACAATTACACGTTGATTTTGTTTACGTTCGTTACTTCTCTCTCGTTCAGAAGTTATGTTGAATTGAACACATGAAACTGATTTAAGATATTTATAAGCATGTAATACACATCTTAGTTATAGCTCAGTAAACTTTATTAGCCAAAATAGTACAGCATACGCAGACATGACTTTTTGAGCATTTTTATATGCATTAAACTAAAGTTTTGAAGCTTTGATCATGTTTAATCTAGACGTCAGACATTAAAGCAGTACAGAAAAAAAAACAGAAAATCATAAAAACCATCATATTTTTCCTTTGAAGCCGAGCAGTTTGTGATTAGACTTCAGGTTAAGAGAGAAGTTGGTGTTTATTAGCAGAAACATTGGCCGTTTTCTAGGATGGCAGCAATCAGACCACCTAGCTCTGCTGTAAAATCCCTCATGAATCATCAAATGACTTCTCTCAGAGAGGGAGCAGAGGAAATTTTCAAGAATCCTCCCCTGGAAGGCTTTTCTACAGCACCATCTCCAGGGAGCTTGGTCTGAGATTTCATCCCGAGAGAGGCTGGTACAGGAATAGCAGGCCAAAGATGTGTGAATGGAAGAGGAGGAGGGCGTGGGATTGGTTCAAGGCTCTGACCCTGAAGCAGATGGTCTCCGAAGGGATGCATCCAGGGCTGCACTCAGGTCTAATGCTTGAGGAGCGCAGGAGCCAATCCCTTGTAAGAGCTACTCTTCCCAGACAACAGTGTACAGCGATGTTCTTTGACACGCCCCATTTCTCTTTGAGTTAACTCCAGAGGACAGATGGTAGACTCACTACAGATGGACAAAGTTGGGAAATTTTTTTCCTTAAGAAAAAAAAAAAAAAAAAAAAAGCACCAAATCCAGAGAGATGATAAGATCTGTTGGCCGGACTGCTGGTCATGGAGCAGTTAAAGGCTATGTGAACCGCTCCGTTCCCCTGCATTGCTGTCATGCCTGTTGATCCCTCAGTATGGGCCTCAGAGTTTTGTTCTAATGGAGGCTTATAATCTTGACACGAATCATCAACTAACTGCAACTAAAAATGCTCACAAATTTTTTTTTTTAATAATGCAAGTTTACTGTGCACATCTCTTTCACCAGGTTTCAATTCAGTTGACTTGCCTCGCAGGCTTTCGCCATCCACCGATCCTCAGAGTGTGTGTGTGAGTGTACAGCAGATGGCTGAACACGCTGCTGTGGTTAAAGCACAGAAACAGTTAAAGAGTGCTGTGGCTCCTCTCCAGAGCTGACTGGCGGTAATGCAGTACAGATGTGGTTGCCGTTGTAAACACTTATTGCTCCACTTTCCCCTGAGAGAGACAAGCAGGGCATCTGCCTCTCACTGCAACAACACACGAGGTTGAGACCACTGGGTCAAGTCCTTATCAAAGCTATACGTTCAGTCAGCAACCTGGGAGTAAAAACACAACTGTGTACAGTTCACTGCTTTTGGCCAGCTAATATAGCTCAGAGGACAAGGGCAGGCTTGTGATATATTGGCTGCTGTAAGGGTATCATTCGTGATATCATTTGTGAAATAACCAGGTTGTAATGGAAACATCCGCTTGTGAATTCCCAGGCATCATCAGTCAATGTGGTTTAATGTGGCTGGTGCTATCTGTCTGCCTGAACCCTGCAGCGGACCCAGAGCACGTGGGAATTATGTTACCCAACATCCCAACAAACTGTGCTAATAAAAACCCACACAAGAACACGCATTGTCAACATATTTTCAAAGCAGACTGACGTTGCTGCTACAGTAGAAGAAGATGGTATGGTACCACTGGTAAGGTGCTGCACATGTAAGAATAAAAATAAAATTAAAGACTGAAATTAAGACATTAAACTGCACTTGTAGAATAATCATGGGAGGAAGTTGCCGACCCTAATTGAAGGCCTGTTTGTAGGTTTTACAAGTGCTCACTGAGTTTGTCTCTTTTATCTCTGCTGGTGTTTCAGATTAAAGCTGCGTTTTAACGAACCTGTGTGGTATCGTGAGAGCAGCGGTGGGATATTAGAGGTCTTAAGGTCACGGGGCTGGTTTTAGTAGTTCTGCAATATTAGAAACCATTAAAAGAACTTTAATAACCAACTCTGTGAAGTTCTCACTCTTCCTGGTTGTAGAGTTGTAGTTGTTTCACTGATTTTTGTGCATTACAGGAGTCAATTCAACTAGAGGTGAAGGCGTGAATGAGTTTTTCCTCCATCTTTTTTTGTTAAAAATGACCAAACTCTCACAATATTCCTGAGGTGACATTTTATTCATATTATATAAGAGTTACTTTTTTTTTTATTTCTGTCTACAGTTACGCCCACGCTGGTTACTTCTGATTATATTCTGCAGAGCGCTCTGCAAAATTTCCAGTTCCACCACGTTTACGCAACAGTCATCTTCACCTTCTTTATCCGTTCTCCTCTTAAAATGCTCTGTAAGACACAGTCTGCAAGTCACTGCTATTTATATATATATATATATATATATATATATATATATGTGTGTGTTTTTTGTTTTGTTTTTTTTTCTGCCTGTGAGCGTGAAACTGGCCAAAATCAACTGCTGAGTTTATCCCCTGTTACACACTGTGACAACAATCTGCTGCAGGTTGGAGCAGGAGGCGAGGCTTGGCCTGCACAGACTTGACGAACCCGATGCCAAGTCGATGCAGTCGAGGCTACGCTGGAAGCGACGGTGGAAGCGAGGAAAAGTGAATATAAGAGTAAAGTAAAATTGTGTGCTATTAGTTATATTTTTCTTATTTAAACTGCTGCAATCAAAAACAGACTCTGCATCAACAAAGAGAGACCACGTATAGCCACAAACTGCTGTATCATTTTACAGCATACATAAAAAAAACTGTGTCAAACTGTTTTATGCTTCAGAAAGATTCATCCAATCAATTCAGATTCTCTTCATGTAAAAGTATGAATGATAAGTCGCCTGGCCAAGCATGCATGTGCCATCATGACAGCAAATTAACATATTTACTTAAATTAATCCCATTTTTGTCTCCTAACTGAACTTTAATATTAACCATTCTGTGCTTGGAGCCACATGGCTCTCCCAGAAACACACCCACTCTGAGATCACTGACGTCTGGTTGCCCCGTGAGGACGTTTGTCAGCCAACCTGTTTTGTGCTGTCAACAATGACGAAAGGGCGTGGGCCTTATTCATTTCGACAGTACAAGCTGTTATAGTACGCTCAACATGGAGCCTGGCGAATGTCTGTGTCGGCGCTATGGGAGAAGACGAAGCAGGGTGATTGGCAGCCGGCCGAGACGGCATAGAAAACACAAATGTGGAGACAGAGTGAGAGCGAGAGAGCGTGAGCGGGGAGGAGCTTGGCTGAGCTTTTTATCACAGGGCTATAATTCACTCCCTTGTAAACACTGTGGAAAAGCTGTCTACCAATACACTAACTGCTTTACGCAGACACAACCAGAGCTGGAAAAAAGGGGATCTTTGCAGCTCACATCAAGGACAGGCAGTCGAGCATTGTTTTCCAGCAGGTACTGTGATTGAATTTCTGCTAAGTCGGAGTGGTGCTGCGATAACACAAAATCCCTAAACAGTAGGATCACTGCTGTCGGGTATGACCTTTAATGCAAAAGGCTATCTGTCAAACACCTTTATGTAGACGAGGCTTCCCCAGGGGGTCGCACAGCATCCTGACACTTTCTGCAGAAACAATGAGCGCCAACAGAAAGCGTCACACGGCCTCAGTTCTGCTCTGGGCATCCGCCCACTTTATACACATTTCTGATTTGAGTATGAGCAAGATGACTGTTGTCTAGATAAAGAAAGAAAAAATGCTGGTAGGCGCAGGGAGAGTTGATACAGGAAACAGGCTGGAAAGAGGAAACAGTTCCTGTTGTAAAATAATCTAGTTAGAGGAAGAAGAGAAAACAATAAGCATTCAGTCAGCAGCTCGCCAGCGGCGACACTCACCTTCTCCAGTTGTTGTCCGGCGGTGGGGACAGGTACACTGTTCCATACGGAGAGCTCTCCATGTGGGTGCGAGTTAAGAAAATTACTGGCACAAATACACAAACATCACTGTGACACAGCAGGTACATATTTCTATGTTATTGGATACTAGCACATAGAAACCCATCTGACTTGAAATTGCAAAGTACAAAAGCCTTTTTCTACTTATGTATTGTGGTTCCTCAAACTACATGTTTTTGGCTTTTCTGCAGCCAGAACAGAAACTTCTATGCTCGCACCGTGCGGATCAACGTACAGCTAAAGACACGACGCCTGCACCAAACGTAAACACCGGACCGCTGGTCAGTTTTGTTGAGACAGTTCGGATAAAGTTTTGGGCAACATTACTTTGTGCAATTAAATGGAAAGTTAGAAGAGAAAAAGAAAAATATAGACAATATGATCATTTCAGTTTTACATCACAGCCGTCGGTCATGACCGCAGCTTTACGTCCCAACATGCACTAGTGGTTTACTCCATTAGTATTGAAACAAGCTCTCTATAGTTTAAAACACATCTTATGACAGCTCGTTCTCATCAAAGTTTCATTGCGGTGAGAGACAAGTGAGAACAAAGAGCTGGCTTTTTCAAATACTCGATGAAACAATGAGAGCAGTATTTGATTTACTACAGAGTGCAGACAGAGTTCCTGGTATTGTCTGTGCAAGGGCAGGACTTCAGTTCGCTGGTGTTTTGTCTCGCCGACAATCCCTCATTTAATGTTTGCAAGTCGAGCTCCTCTGCTCTAAAAACGATGAAACAACTCAGAGCAGAGACCGGGTGGAAAACAAGGACAAGCCGTGCTCTACACAGTTTCTGTGTCAACCTTGGACACGTTATAATCAGTAGTAAGACACATGTTCATAGAGTTGAGCCCTGTTATCTCTCATCACCTCATCAACACAAAACATAGGATAAATGTACACAGACACAAACTCGGTGAAAAGACACGGAGAAAGCGCGGGAACGATCCTGTCAAACTGGTTATTTATCGTCATTTAAAGGAGTCTCTACAGCAGATGATGGTTCGGTTTGGATTCTGGGTCGGCACGTGGATCAGCCTATCTGGGTTGTAGTTTATATGGCGTAAAGGCTGGGTATCGATGGAAAATTTTCAATACTATATCTGAGTATTATCTATAATATAATAATAATAATAGACATCCAGCTGTAATGCACTAAGCACTGTAAAACTGTGCTGATATCCGTACTTTTGTAAATGATATGACCCCTTACAGTCACTAAAACCTAACTGACATTTATGCTGGCTTATGCAAGAATTCCCCTACAGGCATCACTGAATCAATACAGTATCACATTATTTTAATTGGGTAGCTCTGACACTCAACAATGAAGCCAAACATTTTCTTTTAATCCAAACTCTCTTTTGTGAAGGCTTGATTTTGATGTGTTTTCATGAAATTGGGAGTGGCAGTGGGCTGCAACAATTACTCCATTCATAGCATTGAATCACAGTATTCATAAATAAAATGCACAATGATGCTCAATGTAAGCAAAGACAAAAAGGATATGTTTCAAACATAAATAGGAAATTATCTTGAGTGCAACCTTTAGTTCTGTGTAGAACAGTTACAGACAGAGAGACGACACCTCTTCATGTCTCGTGGGCCTTGTTTTACTACCATGACCTCTTCTGTCACTCACATGCCTCCTAAAACAAATTGTTTGGTTTTTTTCTAGAGGATACGAAAGCCTGACCAGATTTAAGACTGAGTGAAGTGCTCGTTATCATCACCATGATGAGTTGGACAGTCCTTTCTATTTTGGCACCAATACCAATAACAATCTCTTTCAGCAGTGACCTTTACACCATGTTGACCACAACTATACACAAGGACACGTGCATGTACAGTGTGTACATGTGTGGATCCAACAACACCCAGCAAACACAAACGGACAAACGACTTCTGTTTTGATACCAACAAGGACAGACCTCTACCTACATCCAAGCTAGAGCCAACACATTACAGTGTCCTACATTACAACTGAATTTCACAGTACGTAGGAAAACTTAAAAGTCTAACTGAAATCACATTTACTCATCTCATGAAATGCTCCTTTTTGCCCAGCTGCTGGAGGGGTGTGTCGCTATCTGTATTTGATTGACATTAGCTGGCAGGCTGGGTATTGGTGCTACAAGCTACAGAAGAGAGCAAACAAAACAAACAACTGCTGTAGCTAAGTCATGGATGTGTGTGCTGTAAGCTAAGCAGCTCATTAGCTACTTAGACTGCTAACTGATGTTAGCGGTGCACTTTTGTCCCCGGTAAATGTTTGTTTGGTGGCTCGTTCAATACACTAAGGTGCAGAACGAGATGTGTTCATATTTGTAAGTTAAATAGGAACATACCTTTAGCAGGAAAGCTAATGTAAGCTGTTGTTCTGTAACAGGATGCAATCAGGCTCAGTGTGACCGTCTGCTCTGCTTATTCTAGAACGCCATGTTATCGCTTTATACAACAATTTGATTGGCTGTATCAAACTAATATTTACATAGACTGATGGTGTTCCATCAAATTAATGCAAAAATTACAGGACACCATCATTAAAACCGAAAAAATATGAAATACAGTTGGACTTAAAGAACCACAGAGCTTGGTTGTAAATGAATTTAAATTACACTGTGTTGATCAATCAGTCTTTGAAACACCTGAGCATTTTTAGCGCTTTGCCAGGCTAAATTTGTAGTACTTTCCTCAACTTGGACAGTGGAAACCCCCCTTGATGTGATACATGTTGTCCTTATGAATTTCTATTGTACACATCAGCCTCGACCACATATAAAAAAAAAAAACACGCATAACTCTGTATATTTCTGTTCTGATTGTTCCCCACAGAAATATGCATGTATGACGTCACACGTTTAAACACAGGACAAACTCCTTCCTCTCAACCTATCACGCCACAGTGACAGGTCACTGAATCATCTCAGTCCGGAGGCGGAGAATAAACAGACCCACTTATTAAAACGTTATGAGTTGGGGGCGTACTGATGGATCAGTGGACTAAGTGATGTTTCATGTTAATGCAACATATTGGGTGTGAATCCAGATCAGGAAACGAAGTCCATGTCAACCACTCTGTCTCCAAGTCCTTCCTGTGTCTCCTAACAAATTCCAATAATTATATTACATTAAAGAACATAACTCATCTGTGAGATGATGTATGGAGCTATGTTCATGTATGTGCATTGTGTTGGGAAGTTGGGAAAACTGCGAACGCTCTTTGTGTGTGTGGCGTTTTTTCCACCACACATCATTCATGCTAATCTGCTGTAAATGGGAGCAGTCTATACAGTTCTGCTCTGATGCCACTGTGCTCTGACCACCTGGTGCGTTATCCTAGATGCATATAAACATTTCGTGTAGACTTCAGTCTATACAATGCCATCTGGTTTATAAATTTTACAAAACCTGAATTATATGACTACAAATCATAGAAAATGGTGCCAAAATGTAGCAGAAAATGATTTTGCAACTGGGACTCTGGGAAAATGGATTTTAAAGGGTCTTCACAACAATTAGACCCCTTTGAAGCTTCCTCATGAAAACACACTCCTACTACTCTTGAATACACACACAACCCAAGAGTGCATTCGAAGTATGCTGCGAACCTCCTACTGTCAATGTCCATCAGGCATAAGTAAAGTGCACGTCTCTGCGTCACATTTCAAATTAGCATAATGACTAATTCTGTTCATGAGGCTACAAAACAGCTGCCTACACTGGTTGTCGCACTTGAACACACCATAAACGCAAACCGCCATTGAAATAAAACAACAATAAAAAGTACCTGGAAGCCACAACGCCCACTTCCACATTTCCACATGGTGATGTGTTAGTGACGCGTCCTACTGTTAATGATTTAGGCTGGGAAGGATATCTGCCGTCCATGCTTGTCGATGGGTCTGCGATGGGGAGAGTTGATGCGGTTGCGGTCCCTGTGGACCCTCTCGACCAGCCCGTGGTGGCGGGTCCCTCTGACAGAGTCCAACCCTGAAGGAAAGCCACCCTGAGAAAGAGACCAGAACAGGATCAATTATTTTTGTTCATTTAGCAAAAACAATATTTCATCTGTATTGAGTGTAAAGTTTAATCTTTTATCTACTACGATGTATGACAGCACTCACTGACCATTATACTGCCATACCATTACTACTACTACTAAACACCAAACAATCCTTTATTACCATGTTTGAAGTATTCTGCACTCATTTAATTAAACGAATGCTGATAATGATTATCGTCAGGAATCTAGAGGCCATTTAGTGTGTGGAGCTCGGTTCCCAGAAGGGACGGGATTGATTTCTGTACCTGGTCACACTGCTGCAATGACTGCTCTACCTCAAAGGGCCATTCTTTGAAATAACAAGGGCACTTTCACCTGGACCCTCTGTATCCCAGCAGAACCGAGTCCTCGGAGAGCTGACACAGATACCGGCCGGTGTTACAGACACGCACTGTTAGATCACACAGAGCACTGCCTGAAGTGTTCATCTTTTATTCCATTTCTTTTTCCAAGCAGCAGAAACTCTGAATTATTTAATATTCTCTGGAGAAGCTTGTTTGCACTTCTGAAAGTCCAGTTCTGCTGTTTTTACAGTTAAGTTAGAAGAGAGGATCATTATATTATAACCTGACACGACTGGCCTTGAAAAAACCCTGAATGAGGAAAAAAAAAAAAAGAAAAAAAGACCTTGGATTTGTTAAGGAGGGTTTTAAAGAAAATACTCATGTTTAGTTTGACAGCTTCTGCTTAAAGGAAAGCATCCGAGTACACCGACACAAAACTACGACCTATGAAAGGTGTTCAGAGCGACGCTGGCACTGTGTAAAAACATGACGCCTCCTCGCTGCTTTGGCACCGCGGAGCTGTCAAAGCAGCGGATCAAAAACAAACAAAAAAAAAAAACCCCAGCAAGCATCCGGCAGGAAAAGTTTAACCTGAATCATCAGTTTACATGAATAATGTATTTCTACTGTTTGATCGCGAAGACGGACGACTAAATGACTGAACTTTGTCTTTATTGTGTCCCTGATGGTGCAGAGGCAGCCGTACATTGACCATTAGATCGCTGTGATTAGTTCACACCTGAAATTCAGTGCTGGTGTTGCCAATCTGGTTGACGTTGGGCAGGGAGCCTCCGTAGTACTGCGCCCGGGACTGAGACAGACGAAGCTGCTGGATCTTCTGAAACTGCACCTGTCAATCAAAAACAAACACAGCTGTCAGAGGCTTCATACGGACGCAACATGGAGCGTCTTTACAAACGTGTAAATAATCTACAAGCCAATCAACTTCAATATCTATAAGAGATATTTAATGGATTAGTCTCTGCAGTATTTCCAATTTAAGGGGGAACAAATTGAGACGATACACTCTAGGAAACGGGCAGCTTGGCCTCCAAACCGGCGCCCTACCAGGAGATGTCACGACTACCTCGCAGAAAACAGAAGGTGGTTTGTTCTGCCAAGGTAAGGTAAACAGAGCCAATCATCACCTGTGATTAGGAAAAGGCATTTCTTCCTTAGACGGCCGAAAGGGCAAAATTTGAATCTCAAAAAGTCTGACATTCAATTTTATCAAAAGATTTACAGAGAATGAAGCGAGATGCTCAGAGAGATAATAGGGAAACATAGCGAGTCGTCATCGCCAGCGTCAGCCAGTTAATGAGCGGTAACGATGGTCATTGTGTTAATGGATGTTATGATTACCTTCATACACGAATAATCTGCTAAATATTTAATCGATTGATGACAGAATTTGTCCAGAAAGTGTAGAAAAGTAAACTAGTGATAAAGTTATTTAAAGGTTATAATATCATCATTAAATGTCTTGTTTTGTCTGATCAACAACCCAAAATTTCACGTTTGACACAGAAAATCTGGGACATTTTTGCATTTTTATGATTCTTTGATTCTTGTTTTTTTTCTGTCGTCTGATCAAAGAATCGGCTTATTGTTTGCAGTGAGTTTTTATTTCTGTCTTTAATTGAGCAGCGTTCTTGTCCAGGTCACTTGTGAAAATAGATTTTAAATGTGACCGACTCTTCCTACCTCTACGAACCAACATATGGTTTTTGTATCCGTGGACATTTCAAACATTATCATCACCAAGTTGGACGTCTCAGTAACATTAAATTTTCTATCTAGGAAAAATGATGCTGGTGTTAGTCGTTACATAACAGCTTGAGACACATTCATGGCTCACAATGATACGAGCTCCTAGCAGCTGAGAGAAGAGTCTGTCTGTGTGTTCGGGTTTAACATACAGCTCTCCAGAGCCCGTCGTTGGCTTTATGTCCAGTCCGTTGGTGGGCTGGTTACATGTTGAAGCAGCTACGTCTTATTCCAGCTGCTTGCTGAGCCTCACTGAGCTTTTCTGTCTCGCCGGGGTCACTGACAGTTCATACCTTATGGCAAACTTCATTCAGTGCTGCCTCAAACCCACATCCGCTTTAACCGGCCGTTCAGGACTCTTTCTTAGAAAGAGCACTTTGTAAACCGATGACACAGGAATAACTTGAAAACGGCCTTTCTATCCTCCCAGGAGGCACTATTTTTATTTAACTGCATATGCTTGAAATGTGCACGAGGAAGAGAAGAAAATCAACAGAATTGCAAATCCTTCGATAAATTCAGGAAGCAGCTACAATTAGAGACAAGAATCCACATATATTTAGTCTATAAACGTTTATCTAGTTCATTAAATTTCTAGAAAAAAAGCAGCTGCAGTGGAGAAATGTATTCACATAAAACAACAAACCCACTTTACATACGAAAGTCTGACCTGGGATCAGTTACATGAACTATATACTATTCAAATCATTTAACATTAGTATTCAGATAAAACTTATAAATGCCGCTATCACCATCTCTTTTTCAAGACAGGACAAATATGTTTGTTTTAAATCAAACACAATTCGGCTTTTCTTGCAATGCGTTTTTATAGAAATAGAAAACATCTTTCGTCAGCTCATCTGGGAGTTTGTTGTCTGGTACGAGCTGCAAAATAGACCCGAGAAAATGCTCCTTTAATAGAGCTGAAAGTTATAAACACACTGAAGGAGGAAAATAAAAACAGATACCTAATCATGACACCATAGAGCATCTGTGACTGGTGCGAGTCATTACATGTGCAATGATCCACTTTTACATTTGCATTTTAAAAACTCTTGTCTTGTATAAATTATTAAACTTTTTTTTTTTTTTTTAATATATATTATTTGCAAATTCCTTTTATGTGTGCAAATGTGCTTGGCAATAAAACCTGGTTCTGATTCTGAACACTGTTTTTGAAGGAATAAAATGTGATGCATGTGCACTGTACATTTGCATGCATCAGATACTGAAAGGATGCATGAAGAGAAACAAGAAGTACTGGTTGAATACCACAAATCTCAGCCTGTTACACTCAGTCCCGCCGAGGTGAAAGACAGACACACTGGTGCAAAAACAAAAAGACAATCAGGTGAAAATTAAGTGTATTTACCCTTGAAACAGTGAGGTCTGTCATCAGCTGCTCAAAGGCCCGCGTCTCCTCTGCTTGCTTCTGGTTGTGCAGCGCTATCTTCTCGCTGAACTTCCTGGGGTTTGAGCCACCTGTGCCCGGGGAGCCGGACATTGTGCGGGCCGCAGTTTCTACAAACTACTTGGTAAAAAGTGGAAGACGGTGCTGGCTGGTCTATTTGTCACAGTCTCTCAGTGAACCCATCAGAGATTTAAATACATATAATCACACATTACTGACGGGCTGCGGCTATTTCAGAGTCAACACGGCAGGTTGTAACAAGTTAGTATCAGAATTGAGTAACTGTTGTGTTGTAGTAAACCGAGGTCGCAGCTAACGTAGCTAAGCTAACGTTACAGCGTTCTTCAATAAAAGTTGTCTTGTGTTCAGATAATAGTAAATAAAGCCGTTGTAAGTTGTCAGTGGTTGCAAGTTAACTTTTATAATTTTCTATAAAAAAGGTGGCGTGTCGATTAAAAGAAGTTAAGTGTACACTATAACTTCATATTGACGTACTTCCAGCGAACCACTTGTTTGAATCTAACGTTAGCATAATGCTAGCTGTCATAGCTAACGTACCGCTGTAGGTGAACGGGGGAGCCGAGTAGCCGCAGCTAGCTAGAGTTAGCTAAGCTGCTGTCAGTGCCATCTCGGCAATTTTGACAAACGCACTTTGCCAACTTGTCGACACTCCACATCGGTCAAACATCTAACAGACATGTGTTAGAAGGTAAATTGTATGAAAAGATTTAGCTTTATCGTTCCAGAAAGTAGTTAGCGCCGTTAGCCAATCTTTGCTACTAACGTTAGCACAGCTCGCGGCAGTTGGGCAAAGGTTTGCTCGGTAAATTGTATTTCAACAAGTGTCCGCTGCTCTCGTCCGGACTTCACCGAAATACGAGTTTATGTTACACACACACAATCCCAGCAACAAAAAAAAAACAATTAGAAAAATACACCCGAAAAAAATATCACACTTGATGCAGGAACATAATCCACAATTTCGCACTTAATTTGATATCACGGCGCTTCGGAGTCTTGTGTTAATCCACAGACAGCAGCGAGATCTCAGACAAACTCCAACCCGCCGACTCCGTGAAGATAAACAAACAACCCCGACAGTTAAAAAAAAAAAAAAGCTTCTTCCTCCGTCGCTGCTGAAGATGACTTCTTCTGAGAAAAATGCTGCAAGTGATTTCAGTTTGTTTGCCGTCGCTTAACAAGGCTCGTAACAGCAACTGGGATCCTCCGGCTTGTTATCCTCATACTACTGAGAAAAACATGAGCTAGTTAAACAGCGTCGATGCTCCCGGTGGCCACAAGGCGGCGACAGAGTCACACTGTTATATTATTATCACTATTATTATCTGTTATCAACACAATCTGTAGGAAGCTGCTACTAATAGGCTGAAACAGTAATTAATCATTTGCATCAGTGGTGGAAGAAGTATTCAGATCATTTGCTTAAGTAAAAGTACCAATACAGCAATATAAAAATACTCTATTATCAGTAAATGTCCTGCATGAAACATCCTAAGTAAAAGTTAAGAAGTACTTGCAGTAAAATGTACTTAAAGATCCCCTCCAGACATCATTAAAAAAGTGTATAGTTTTTCTTTTTCTTACAATTGCACAAGACGCGTTTCTTGAAATGATGCTCCATTTCCAAGAAGTTTAAACACAACTGTTCACTGTTCACAAACGTCCATGTCACAACCATGTAATCTTATATCTAAACTACATTACTGTAAAAACTGGAGCAGAACAACGTTATATGATGAACACCATCTATAGACACAACACATGTTCACATTTTCACTGTTTGAATTCCTCAATGTATGAAATTATAATATAAAAAATATAAAGAAAGAAATCACATTTATTCTGGCTCGTTGTGTTGCTGTTGCGTGTTTGAGGTTCTGATCTGAACGAAAAAAGACTCTTCGTGTTTCCATCTGGGAAATTGTGTGTTAATTAGGATCAAGCTGTGATGACTCTGAGTTAATGATTTTGAATGCCAGCGATTTCTAAACGAGCACATGAGTCAAAACAGTGTTGATAGTTTTATGGGTCATAATGATTTAATTCATCAAGAAAAACTGTAATACTGACAGCATGTTACTGTTGTAGCTGCTGGAGGTGGAGCTAGTTTCAACTACTTTATATACAGTTAGATAGTTTAGTCCAGTGGTTCCCAACCTAGGGGTCGGGGCCCTCCAAAGGGTCACCAGATAAATCTGAGGGGTCGTGAGATGATTAATGGGAGAGGAAAGAAGAAGAAACAAAGTTCTGATACACAAATCTGTTTTCAGCTTTTGGTCTTTTTCTCTAATCTTTGATTTTTGCTGAAATATTGGATCATTTGAACATTTATTGAAATGAAAACCATGTGAGAAGTTTAGAGGTAAAAATCACTATTTGGTGGAGCTGTTAACAACTCATAGACATCTGAAATGTGACCCGACTACACACTGCTTTTAGTAAGACGTCAACAGACTAAAAGGTTGAAACCACTGGTTTCATCTTTAACAATGTGTTGGATTTTAAAAGCTTCTTATATTATCCATTGAGTCAAATCTGCATCTGAACAGTAACTAAAGCTGTCAGATAAATGTAGTGGAGTAGAAAGTACTAGATTTACCTCTGACATGTAGTACAGTGAAGTATAAAGTATCATCACATGGAAATACTCAAAGTAAAGCACAAGTACCTCAAGTACAGTACTTGAGTAATTGTACTAGTTACTTTCTACCACTGATTTACATATATACATATATATATATACATATATTTATGGTAAAGTTTGGATACATCTACTGATTAAAGGGTTTTTCTTTCATTTTTTCTAGTTTCTATATTGTAGAAAAACACTATAAAATAACACATATGGAATTATGAAGTACAGCTTTGCACACGCTTGGCTTTCTGTCAGCCAGCTTCATGAGGTCGTCAGGATGTTGTGCAGGATGTTGTGGTCGCCGTGTTGGTTAAGTGTGTTGTAAATTCTGAATAAATCACCCCACGCACACACACACACACACACGCACACACACATAGATCTTTGTACTTCTATCTTTGTGAGGACATAATGCATTCACTGACCTCAACCATCACAGCTACACCTCAAACACTAAACTGAACCTCAACCACCCACTGACCCTAAAAGCACATTTTTAACCAACACGGTGAGGGTGAGTGATTCTTTGGAAATGAGGACCTCACCCTGTTGGTCACGTGATCCCGTCCTCACTATGTAGCAAGTATGAGTACACACACACACACACACACACACACACACACACCATCATTGCAGCCTCCTCCCAACAGTTGATGGTGTTTGAAGTTTTAGTTGAGCGGTTCTTGATATAATATGGATTACTACAGTAGTAGGATGGGGCTGTTTTCTGTATATATATGTATATAAAATATTGTTTCTAGTATACAAAGTTGTCATCAAGGCAAATAGTGGCTACTTTAAGAAATCTAAAACATAAAACATATTTTATTTATTACATATGTAAGTCCAAAAAGGTTAATCTTTTTTTTTATACCTTTATATATTTTTATTTCATCTGTGAAACTGGTGGAAAAAAAAGTTTTGAATTTTTTTATTTTGTTAGGATTATTTTTCACGTATGTATTGTCATTTCAGCCACTTCTCCACCTTCTTCTACAGAAGACTAAAAACATTCATGTTTTCTTCCAAGTGACTTTTAATTTCTCCAGGTGCTCTGAACACAACGTACATACAGTATATTGTGTGTTAGTAAGTTATGAAACATTACTTCTCAGATAAAAATTAACTCTTGCATATTTAAACAAAAAAAGTTAAAAAGTTAAAATCACAGGACTGAAAACGTAGCTGCAGTAAGAAGTACAATATTTGCTTCTGAAATGAAGTTTAAAAAAAAAAAAAGTAATAGTGAACTAGTAGAAGTACCTGAAAACACACACGGCATCTGTAGAGCTTTATTCTAAAACTGGTAAAATACAAATAATGCAAATAATGTACAGAGACACAGAACGACATCTGCCTCTGATATAAAGACAGAAAAGTTCAACCTAAAAACAGACGGTGTAGAGTGACATCTACTGGATACCCACACATATACTCACTGTAATACTGCACATCCTCAAGCCTACCAACATATTCTGTCTTCTGCAAACATTAACTACAGTAATATGTGGACTGACAACATAAAAAAATTAATATAAATAAGGGCTAAACATGTCAATCAACAAGACAAATAAATCTATGTATTTAATGTCCAGCTTTTACCTCTAGATCCCTTCTTATTAACGTATGATGTAATCATTGTTGTTGTTAAACTAGTTATGTAACGTGTGTAATGTGAGCACATCTGCACAACCGTTTGTCACATTTCTCCTGCTGATCGACTCAGTCCAACACGTCATGTCATACATGTATTAAAATCCTCATGTTTAGTTTTGGGTACGTCTGCTCAATGTGAGCATGATTTCTATTTATTTATTGCAAATCTTGCCAAATATCCTGTCTGATGCCACGTTTCCATAGGAGGAGCGTTTTATGTGTTTTTAACATGAGGTGGGTCAAATCTAAATATATGAAAAACAGTTAAACAGTACAGTGTTTTAAAAAGAAGAAGAAGGAGTGCATTTGTCTTAAAAACGTCCCGGATGAGACAAAGACTGAGTGGGGACTTGTTTAGTCCCGATCAGCATCCGTGATATAAAGATATTGAGTTTACCGTCATATCAGGCTAAATAAAACCAGAATATTTCCACATGTGAGAAGCTGGTATCATAATATCGACCTAAACGTCGCAGCTCTACACTTTGTTATCGGTGGTGAAGATGTTAATCAGGTCTTTTATCAGTCAGGTGAGCAGATCAACTAAGAAAGACATAAAACATGATCTCTTTACATAAAACATACATTTTTATAATTAAATCAAAGCCCATGCACAAGATATTCAGAATATTTAAAGCAAAAAAAATACAACTCTTAAACATCTGACTTCGCTGCAGCTACAGACAGAAAGAAAAAAGACTCCAGCGAGCATCTGTGGCGGGCGGGACCGCTTCGTGAAGAATAAAACACAAATCCACGTAATAAAAAATAATGCACAGAAATTTGCATAGAGACAAAAGAGAAGTGCAGAGGGAAGATGCAGGACAACCAGGGCGCTTCAGCAACAGTCGAAGTGGCTGTTGTGGTTTAAATCAGTGTCTGTCTGTCACCCTGTTTTATTTATTCATTCATTCTTTTTTTTATTTCCCATAAAATTTCTTGTTGAGCAGGAAAATGAGCAGGTTGACGTTGATGGTGGCCCTGTCGAAGAGCTTCATCACCGCCACGCCTTCATACTGCAGCTGGAGGAGATCCTGAGGACGAACACGGAAACAAAGATCAGCGACCTCTACGTCACCTGTTCACCGCCTGTTTCACACCACCGCGGAGGAAAGCTGCGATAAGCTGCGATAAGCTCTTACCTGATATTCTAACTGTAACGTCTCCAGGTGCACGCCCATCAACTTGGCCTTCACGTCAAACACGCCGACAGTCTCTGACGGGGAAATCTCAAAAATAACATTCTTAAACCTGTGAAGAGTAAACAGAAGGAAACGGCTCATGAACTCAACGTCGAACCGTGTGTCTGTATTAAAGAAAGCAAACATAATGAGCGATGAACTCACTGGTTGGGCTGCAGATCCTCTATCGCGATCAGCACGCCCTTCTCGTGGAGGCGAGACGCCGTGTATTTCTGGGAAACCTGCTTACTCTTCTTAGCCTTGTTGTCACCTGGTTTCTTTGACAACCTGAGGAGAGAAAAACTAGTTATTTATATGAGACGTAATAAAAATGCGACAAGCTGCTAAATGACACACGTGTGCTTTTTCTGGTGTGTAAACAGGCAGATAGAAATGAATAAAATCCGACACGGGTTCAAACTCGGGTGTAAACACGCCGTCTCTGTGATTATTGTCGTTCGTCACTTACTTGCCCTTGCTGGCCAGGTTATCCATGCACGTCTTAATATACTGATTATATGAATCAATCTGCACGTTGTAAAAAGTCGTCTTTGAATTCAGGGCCGAGTTGGTTTGCTGAAGTTTCACCAGCTCAGCTTTCCTGCGCTGACGATACCGTCTCTGATTCCTGATGTCCTGTAACACACACGAACACACACACACGGCGTATGAGTAAAACACAGCAGTCTTTTCTTTTCTTTTCTTTTCTTTTCTTTTCCTTTTCGTACCTTGGCTATGTCGTTGATGAGATCCTGATAGCGGTTCTCGGGGTGAACCTTCCCCAGCTCCGCCAGCCTCTGCAGGTTACTCTTGATCTTGTCCTTCTTCCCCTGCAGCGTCAGGCTGTCGTCCACGACCGGTTTGACCTGCTTCATCTTCTCTGGAGTTTTGGCATCTCGGATGGCTCTCCGCTGCATGGCGCGCTGGTACTCCGCCTCCTGTCAGCCAGGAAAAGCAGATGGATTATAGTCATTATGCTTTTCAGAAACCTCTATGAAAAACCTCAAACCTTATTTACATAAAACTCACAGAAAATGTTCTGTTGCTTGACTCCTTTTGTATCACATGCTGCAGCAGTATATAAATATATGATCTAATATGATCATTTATAAATAAACACACTGTGATGAGGTCAAATGTTAGATGTCTTTTAATGCGTTTAAAATTCCTCTTTTCCCATAAACAAATCTGCTTCTGTTGTCGTCACACTTTTATTTTTTTTTAACCAGTTTGCACTTTGCTGCCTACTAAATCCAGGAAGTAGATCATCTATTCCTGTTTTTATCCATGAAACAATCCAGTAGATTCACACCCAGATGAAACATGCTGAGTAGACACATTTACAGAGATGAGTAAAAACAGCTGACCTGTTCTGGACCGGCGTTTGAGTCCAGGATCTCGGTCAGAGTCTCTCCAGGCTGAAACCGGATCACGTCCACAATGAGCCTCTTGGTGCTGAAAGGAGACAAACATAAATAAACGTCAAGGACTGGATTACTTTAATGTCTTCGCCTTGAATCTGCAGCGTGAACTTACTTGAGCAGGAGGGTCTTGGCGTCCATCTCAACATTAGCCTCACCGGGGACATCGAACTTGTTGGCGAGCGTGAGTGAAACTTCGGTTTTCCCCATCAGCTCTTTGTTGGGATCGTCGGGAGGGAGCGGATTTTCACCTGAGTGTGACATCGTATACCAACAGTCAGATCAGAAACATACCGGCTGGTTTCAGTTTCGTTTTAATCTACGACTCGTCTTCTACTTTTAAACCTTAAAAAAAACACCACGTGATAAAAGAGAGTTAAAAGTGAGAATGTTTGAGTCACATGATACGTTTTTCTGTTGTTCTGACAGGAAACACACTGGCTAAAGGCACCAATCACAGAATCCTCCCCCGCCTGTCTCCACTCACCGATGAGTGACTCCACGGTGGGAACCTCGCCCAGGTCCTCCAGCAGCTCGTGGATCGGGTCATTGTGCTCCGGAGCGATGGCGTCCTGATGGTCCAGCAGCAGCTAACAGGAAACAAGCATCCAGTCAACCAGTTAGCAAAACAGTTCACGTCCAGACTGATATATCGTCACATATCGGTGTACGTTCAAACTCACTGTGTGAGTGTTGATGATCTCTCCGATGGAGATGTAGATGACAGGTTTGGTGACGGTGACTAAATCAGAGTATTGATCCACGTTGAATTTATCTTCCAGTGAGGGAACGTCACAGGCTGCCAGGAAGAAACGCCTGCGACGATAGGATAAAGTCAGACGAATAAAAAACAGAAAAAACACGACAAAGGAACGCTTCGTATTTCTAAAACAATTAACATCTTTAACATCACACCTGAACTTCTGATAGGAGGCGCTGAGATACTCGTTGATGGGATTGAGGTGGGCGTTGTCTCCCAGGAACATCTTATTGGAGGCGGCGTGCTGCAGCATCTTGGCGACAGAGCCCAGGTTTCGCCGCTGCTCGGTGGTCAGCTGACCGCCCGCCGACACCTCAATGATGTCAAAGGCATCGGGCGCCACGATGGCTGGATTCATGTAACGGTAATATAAGAGGTTCCCCACGATCTGAAACGTCAAAGTCAAGAAAAATATTACAAACATAAAACCTATTCAGAAAATAAAATGCAACATTAAAACTTTAATGTCTTTAGTTTTATTCAACATTAGCTGAATATGAAGTGAATTTTCGGTCAAAATAAAAATAAATAATTAAATCCTTTCGTCATCTTTTTTATTTTAGGACCACACAGATTAATCAGAGTTGAGATTTGTGGTTTAAGCAGGTGCTGCTGAGCGCAGGATGAGTAGAAGAAGAAGAAGAAGAAGAAGAAGAGCAGCGAAGCTCACCTCAGGTCAGCAGACAGAGAGGGCGGAGCCGCACGGCGAGGCGGAAAAAGCAGAAGAGAAATGAATAAGAAACAGAAGACGAGAATGAGAAAGGTTGTTCAGTGAGGAAGGCCAGAGAAGAAGATTTAAAGGGTCAGTTCACCCAGTTTTCAACAGTATTAATACAAACAGTCCATCTCTGTGGAGGATGTGGCGGTCAAAGCTGGCGACACACATCATGTCCTTTAAGCAGATTCAACATCTGAGATAAAATGTTCCACATGGGTACAAGTAGACACACAACAGCAGGGATGGGGATTAAACATGCAAACCTTGAGCAGCTCGTCCTCCGTGGAATCGGGGAACTTCTCGTGCAGCGTGTCCTTGAGCACCTTCGAGATGAACCTCATCCCGTATCTGACGTGAGACAGAAATAAACCAACCGTCACTTTGAAGCAGCTGAAATTAAATCTACAAAAAAAAAAAAAAACTGTGATAGCTGCAGGCGGCGACGCTGCACGGAGGAACTTACGGAATTTTATCCACCGAGACGATTATGGCAGACAGGAATTTGTCGGTGATGGTCTTCATGGTTTTGATGGAGGCTTCCAGTCTTGTCCGCACCTCCTCGTGGGCCATAGCCTGCTCCGGGGTCACGTCATAAGGCAGCTTGCTGTTGGTGACAGGCGAGAAAATATCAGTAAATATCAGTAAATAGTAAAACGTATGTTCCTATAGTTTTAAGAGTGAAGACGCTTTTAGCCAACACTATATATATATATATTTACAGTGTTTGTCTTTTTTTAGAGTTTTATTGGTCTGATTCTTGACATAAACATCTTTCTAAAACACATCAAATCCAGAAAGTTTAATAAAGAAAATAATCATCTTGAGAATAAACGACGCCGTTGTTGCATTAACGGTGCATTTCTCACCTGGCCTCCCCCGTCTGCGTCTCCATCTGGTTGACCCAGCTCTTATAGATGTCCACTGGGTCGGTCTTGATGTTTAGCGTCTTGTCATCCATGATCTCCTTGACGACCGGAGCCAGGATCTGCCTCAGTGCGTTCTGGCCCCTCGTACCTCGGTGGAAACTCACCACCATCTTGATGACGGTGGGGTTTCCTGTGACGATCTCCTTCATCTGGTCAACTTTGGACCTGCGGACAAACATTTTTAATGTGTTACGACCTTTTTTTTGTTTTGTTTTGTTTTTTTTTAACTTGGTTTCAATGTGTGATTCTCACTTGATCTCCTCCTGCAGGGCAGTTTTGAAGAGCTTGAGCAGCAGATACTCCTCTCTCTGGTTGGAGGCGTAGTTATACAGGGTGAAGATGACTGAATCCATGAACTTTGTGGATTTATTCTGGGGCATCTGGAAGATCAGCTTGGCGAGATACGTGGGGTTGGTCTGAAAGTCAGAGACGTTTCAATGATTAGCTGCAGCTGTAGCTACGTTTCTGCTCTTCAATGTAAATATGACCCCTCCTATTACCTGTAAGAGGTAGAACAGGTACTGGTAGGCTTCCAGTTTGACCCTCTTCTCCTTGCTGAGAGCCTTCAGACCTCCTCTCTGTTTGTTCATCATCATCATGTTGGACAGCTGACCCTTGTTCTTCTTGGTCAGCTTCTTGCTGTGGGACACGACCTCCTGCAGCGTGATCTTGTTCTTCACCAGCAGGCCGATCTTGATGTCCATCAGGTTCAGGTCATTCTCCAGCTGCTGATTGGAGCGGATGTTGGTGACCACCTCCTCGCGGAGGCGCATCAGCTCCAACTCCTCCTGGAAGTCCTGGTCGCTGTGGTCCAGCAGGTGGACGAACTTCCTCACCACCGCCATCGGAGGATCGGCGGCGTTGACTGCGTGAGGACATTTTGGGATATGAGGAAGTCAAGCAATCACCAAATAAATCAATAAAAATAAATAAATCACAGCGGGGATCCTACTTACTCAGCGTCTTGTAGTCGTCTCTGGCCTTATTGGCTCTAATGAAAGCCTGAATCTTCACCACGTCATTGATCTGCAGGATAAAACAGTAATCACCAGGCGGATCAATAGTCCAGGTTATAGACAGAATCCACTATGACTCAGAGTGGAAATGACTTCACATCCATCCAGAGTGCTAAATGAACCAATTATCTCCATCAAAGCCCCCAAAGGACCCGGAGCAAATGTGAACACACGGGGAAATTACGTGACATGATTTAAAGGCTTCATTAGCTAACAGGATATTTGTTTTCTCTTCTGTTGGCGCTTTAAAATTGGCCAAATACTCAATTAGCAGATAAGACAGGTTTAATTTTTCTATGACTCACGTGGTCGTTGAAGTACTTCAGACGATCCTTATATTTCTTACGAGCTTGGTGCATCCGAACCATTGCCTGGATCTGAGAAAAGACAAATGATTTAGCCTAAAGTGTAAAGACTACTGATAATATTCAGATTACTGATAACATCATAAGAGTTTCACCTTCACAGCATCTTCGCTGTGGTCTTTCAGGTACTGCTTACGGTCTTTGAACTGCTTCCTCTGTTTGTGGCCCTTCCAGTGAGCCTGAGAAAAACATTTATATTTAATTAACGAGCCCCGACACTGTGATAATAAGATATTTATATGTATAAACTCAGGATGATGTTTGTATACAGGTGTGTCTCACCTGTATGCATGTAACAGCTGGGTCTTGGGATTTCAGGAAGTTCATCCGTTTCTTTAGGCCATTTCTCACCAGGTAGCCACGACAACGAGCTTGCAGCTTGGTAATTAGAGTCTCATTGGCCAACCACAGCTGCTCTCGGTTGTAGGCTGTGGTTACACCCGAAATGACCGACTGACGGGGGAGAGAATAAAACGAGTTTAATGCCGTGTTAAAAAGCCACGACCCCGCAGTGCTGCGCTGAGAGACGTACCTGGATGTCCTCCTTGTTGAGCTGCATGTTGTTCGTCACGAAGTCAGCCGGCTCCACCCAGGTGCCCTCCTTGGTCTGCAGGTTGTAGAAGTAGTTGTGTCCGCCCTTCACCCAGTGTTGCACCCAGTCGCTGCTATTATCACCTGGACAGACAGAGAAAGAGATGACTTTTAAATTGCAATATTGGCAGATTTTGTTCTGAAATTATAACCTCAGTGTAACCTTAGAAACACTGGAAACCACAGATGGCATCAAGTCGTGATAAATACATTCGTCCCTTCTCGTATTCATCCTTAAATTTTCCGCTCACCGTCTTTCTTCTTCTCTTCTTTAATCTTGCTCAGGTCTTCCTGGTAGGTCTGGCCACATTCAGAGGTGACTCCGTACAGTCCCGCTCCGGGGTTACGCAGCGCAGCGAGCGTCTGAGCCGCGTCACCGGCATCCACCGCCTCGTTGATGGCCTGGATGGACTGCGAGACTGTGGACGACAAACACAAACATTAGCCTCAAACGTAACGAGCGCCGCAGCGTGTGTACGCGAGCGTGGGTGAGAGTGTGTATACGCACAGTGTAAGGCTTCCTGTGTGTCCTGGTTAGCCTTCAGAATAGCATCCTGGATCTCATCCAGCCACAGCACAGCAGAGGGGTCCTGGGTCTCCTGCATGGACACAAGCACACACACAATTAATCATTCCTGTATCTGAAGTCTGGTTGATATGTTTTATATATGTTGGTGATGTCGTTTTGGTTCCTGAGCCTGTGGGTGTTGTTATCGTCAATATGATTCTGCCTTCATTAATGCTGTAATGTTTGGGTTTATTAACAGCATGTTAATATATTATAAATATAAGACATCCACACATGGTTTTCAAAGCACCTTTTCATCATCATCGTTTGTGGTTGCAAAGCATTCTGGGTGAATTTGAATTGAAAAGCTCTTGTTTTTTGATTATAGGGAACTTTAAGCCTTTAAACACCAAGATCTCTATAAAGACTTCATCACTATATAATTATGAACCATGGTAACACTTCACTGCCACCAGATGGCGCACTCTGCCTCTGTTTAACACGTGTGGCAGCAGGTTTCTACTTGTTGCTGCTTCAGCTTCAGTCAACTCTTTTGGGTTCAGCCTCCTCCTCCATGTGTCCCGCCCCCCTCTTGTTGAACAGATGAGAGGAGGTGTGTGTGTGTGTGTGTGAATATGTGTGTGTGTGAAAGGGGTGGGCGAGTCAGACTGATACCTGATCTTGAAGATTTCCTATACAAGGGGAGGGGAGGGGGGAGTCTAAAGGAGCTCCATCTCTATAGTAAACAAAGCCCCGCCGAGCGCTGATTAGTGTTTGTATGTTTACACTCGGTGCTGTATAATTGGTATTTCTGTGGTCGGTTGATGAGTCACGGCAGCTGGCAGGAGGAACTAGACAGGGTGTGGACAGGCAGCGGACTGGAGGAGAACACGGGCGTAGCATGCTGTGGTTCATCATACATTACAAACACATCATGGGAAAAGAAAAGAGGAAGTGAAAGCTGAAGAGGGGTTGGTCAGTTTATAATCCATCTTTTCTTCCCCTTAATAATCATTTACTTCATTTCCTTTGAAGCCATGAGATCATTCATGTATCTTTAGACACACACCGTACTGAACAAAGCACACGACTTGACTGAAACGTGCACAGCCTCAGTTGTGATTGTTACGGCTGGTATACAGAGTGATAAGCATCTGAAGAGACGCGGTCGACTATGTTCTGGGGGAACTTCCTGCCGTTTATGTGGGCACTGCCCTCCGCCAGCAGTCAGAGACAACTTCTGTCTTTCTGAGTCAATGAGGCGACACCAACAAGCCCGGACCCTGAATCACCTGGAGACACGTCTCTGTCGGGATGAACCTCGTCAAACGGGAAGCTCATCACCTCAAATAACCACATTCACCGAATCAACAGTCAGAGGTGTGTGTGTGTGTGTGTGTGTGCCCATGCCGCTGGGTTTAGCCCATCTAATTCAGCTTTCTGCCCTTTTATGGAAGCGAATGACTGAGGCCCAGCTTGTTATTTCCTTCAGCAGGAAAAATAGTTTTGCCTTTTTTTTTTCTCCCTTTTTCTTTTTTTTTTGGGTCCTGTTCTGAAAGCATGACGACTTCCCACATGGTATTTTCATGGGTGTAGATGTAACTGATGGCTGTTGACATTTCAAACAGTGCAGCCAAGTCTAATCTTGATAAGGCACTTCCTTTGCCTGTATTTACATAAGCTAAAAAAAAAAAGAAAAAGGATTCTTTTTACAGCCCTTATTCTATAAAAAACAACTGACTTCGAGTTTCTGCTGATTTCCAGCATCATCAGCTGACCTCACCTGCAGCTCAGCTGGACTTCAGTTTCTCCCATGACAGGATAACAACTCAAATATGGTGAGACGATATGCAAAATTACAGCACGGACACACACGCATACAAGAAGCACATTCATCACTCAAGTTATATGATAACACAGGCAAATGAGTCATAGAGAGAGGAAGGGAGCCGCTTTCAGGAAAGACAGGCGCGTTCAGACCGTGTCCAACATGAATGACATCAGGGTTAATAAATGAACAGAAAAGATGGAAATGAGTGAGGGGGGGGGGGTAAGATGATCACAGCATGACATCAGCAGTCTGCTCGAGTCATGTGATGCTCAACACCCGAGTCACACGGAGCCCTAAATGTGTCCCGGCTCCTTTTGGCTACGACCGATAATTCACAACAATACACGTACAGACAGCAGCTTAAAGAGGTGATGTTAATATGAACTGCTAGCCTGCCGCTAACAGCTTCTCTGCTCCTCTTTAACCACAACATCCTGCATGCAGCACAGTGACGCGTGTTGCTGCGACATGTTAAAATGATCACGGGTCACCTGCACTATCTACAGCACAGTCGTGCAATTTCATTTGTTTTCTTTGATTTTTTATTTCTATTTTTTTATTCTGTTTCTTTTTTTTTGCTGACAGTTCTACTTGAGATCTACTTGATGGTGGGCGGTGGTGTACTGAAAGGTGTTTCTATTTTTTTGTCCACCCCGTTTACATACACAAGGGGGGAAATATGAGCAAAGTTAGCTGTTACTTGTGTGCACAATTGATTCATTTAAGTGCATTATTTTATATTAATATAATATAAAACCTGATCACACATTCTCGTCTAAACCTTCTATAAATCGGAACCTGAACGTCTATCTCCTGACTCCGCCTCCTCCCGTATGTCCGTGTCTGCGTGTGTTTTTCGTCTTACGTGAGCTTTCTCCCTGCGGGCCTCCAGCAGTTTATCGTGATAGTGCTGAGCCACCGACGGATCCACGTCTGTGAGCTTGGCTGAGGGGTTCTGCAGCATGGACAGGGTCTTCATGGGATCCCCTTCATCCAGAGCCTCGTTGATCAGTCCGATAGCGGCAATACCTGCAGAAACACCAGCAGATGTACAGTCAGAACTATTTATGATTACAATATGATATGAAAGGATAAGAAAGAGAAATATCAGTTCATCAATTTAAGATTAAATTTAACTTAAATGAAAGCAGGAAAAAGTTTGATTTAAATATGTTGAACCTTCATGTCCGATACTGTTTGAACTGTTCATTGTTTGATTTTATAATACAAAACTTTATTGTCCCCAAAGGGACGTTTGTTTTGCTCAACTGTGTAAATAATATTGTATAATGAGCTTAGCTGGTTTTGCTTGAGAATATTTATTAGGTTTCACATTAAAATAAAGTCATAAAAACTAAAATTTTAATAACTATACATACAGTTTATTACTTCAGCTTACTGTCATACGTGTTGGTAGGATAACTTCCATCAAGCGTCCCCACATTATTCTGGATATTTATAAGTGAACTTTTGCAGACTCGTCAGTGTTTCCACAGCCGGGCAGCCTGAGATGGTTTTTAGTCATCCAGTAACAGTTGGTGCTTTGTTGGTCACTTTTTCCATTAAAGTTTAACACAGTGTTTTACTTGTAGCATACAAACGCTGATTGTTTTTAACAGTTTCATTTGCTCTATAAAGAGATCCAGGATGCAAAGACGGGCGGGGCTGACAGGTTATGTTGAAGAATATCTGATGAGGACTTGATGATTATTTCGGGGGTTTGACACGGTGTTTGTGTGTAACTGGACGTGAGTGTGTTTCTTACGTTCATGCTCCTCCTGCACAGCCATGTTGACCTGGTCGATACAGGCTTGAATGTCGTTCCATGTCAGGTAGTCACTGCCTTCCTCCCTGGCTGCTGCCTTAAGACGCATCAGCTCATCCATGTACCTGAGGAACAACATCATTACTACTGCACCAACCTGCCTTAACGCACACACACACACACCTCACGGACAGCACACAGTCAACATGGCTCCTGCTCACCTCTGTGCATATTCATCCTCCACATTGCTAAGTCCAGTGACGGAGCTGGACAGTTGTTTCCAGAGGGCGGCTCGGTCTCCAACATCCAACGCCTCGTTCATCAGCACCACTGATGATAGCATCTCCACGGCAACAAGCAGCTCCGGGTGAGACAGCGAGCCCTGCGGGACACCGGACTTAAATTTACCCCGTATGTCAAACTGCCAGTGAAGAGCAGTGAACGTGCGTAACAGTCGATGGCGTTTTGTAGTTTCAGTCAAATCGGTTCGAACATGGTGACGTTAAAACCTCAGGAACAAGGACAGTGCATCTAAAGCCACTGGTGTGTAGCTGGGAGGAACGTTATGACTGTATTAACCTCTTTAAAAACTAAATCCAAAGATGTTCAACTCACAGCGAAACAAACCTGAGAAAAATCTCACATTTAAGAACCAGAAAATATTCAAATATTTACAATTTTTTTTTCTGCTAATAAACTAATCAATTAATGATTTCAGCTCTACGTAAATGTTGTTATGATATTAAACATGTGTGAAAGTAAGTAGGTGCATGAACGTCAGTGCCGTTCTGACTGAAGGTAATTAGATGATAGAGAAAATGTTTGTTTTCAGGCCAACGCATCCTGTAATTTAACCTCAAAACCCACATGGTCACTAGTTTGTCTGCCTATAATGATGCTGGTGGGGGTTTTATATGCATGTACGTGTGTGTGTGTGTGTGTGTGTGTGTGTGTGTGTGTGTCGTACCTCTGGGCTTTGCTGCTGCAGGCTGGATAGCTCTCTCTGATAAAGGGCTGCAGCACTCGGGTAAACTTCAGGCAGCTGAGCGTCAGGACTCATCAGCTCCTCCACCGTCTTCTCAGGCACTCCCGCCCTGATGGCAGAGTTGATACGCTCCACTGCCTTCAACACTGCACACACACACACACACACACACACAAAATGAAACACACTCAGCGCAGACTGATCGGTGTGTAAGATCTGTTTTGACTCAGTGTAGAGTATGTATAGTTTATCAGACAGTAGTGACAAGTTTCTCTTTAAGCAGTAGTTTAAAACGGTTTCTTATCACCTGATACATGTTATTATCTGATTTAAATATCAAATAAATATCAAATAATGTGAAGCTACTGGATGTTTAAACAATAGTGGTTGTATTATGAGAGCAGTTGGGCTTCATACTCTTCAGGTAGCCTTCTGCAACCTCATTGGACACATCCACTCCGCTCTGCAGCTCCTCCTTCGTCAGGGCTTCTCCTGGAGACGCCTGATGAGGGAGAATAACAGGGTGAGATTATAACGTAGAGACACTTCTCCCACTTTCCCAACAAACACCTGGATCCTACCTGGTCTTTATTCTCTCGTTCAGCCTGCATCTGTTTGAGGTACCAGCTTTTGTTCTGGGGCTGCAGGTTCTGCACGCCCATGGCCTTCAGCGCCTCGTATAACTTATCCTCATCGCCACTCAGCACAGCCTGTTCAGCTGCACTCAAGGCGGTGCTCACTGTTGGGGTAAAAAAAAAAAAAAAAAGGGGGGGTTAATATTTCACCATGGAAATCACTGTGGTGAAGAAATACAATAAACATCTAGTGAATGCGTGTTTGTGCACCTTACCGTTGACTTTGTTGACATTTCCCTGGATTTCGGCCTGGGTGAGAAGCTCGTCGTAGATATCTCTCTCGGCCTCGGCGTTCTCCATCTGCTGTTTGAGTCAAAAGCAGCAGCGTTCAACATCAGAGCTACTTCATCATCACTTTATTCTTCCTACAGGACACCAGAGTCGAATAGTTTTCTTTTTGTTTTCCCTCTAATTGTTTTGGATAATTTTGGTCATTTGTTTTTGACACCTTCTTGTCAACGAGGATTGAGTGATTTTATTACTCTCTGACTTCCAGCCTTTAACTTTCAGGGTTATTTTAATTTTAGTTGCTCCAGTTTCACTCCAAACTTTCCACCGCTTCAGGCTTTATAGTCACCACCCCCTCTGGTTTTTAATTATATGGGCATTAAAATCTGCCCCGCCCCCCCGGGGACCTGAAACCTGCGAACGCCACTGAACTAAACTTCGTACCCGTTTGCGTGAGTTGGCCACCTTCTCCTCTTTGGCCTGGAACAGTGTGTCGTGGTACTGCTGGGTGCAGTTGGGATCCAGGTTGACCAGCATGGCGTTGGGGTTTTGCATGGCCGCCACCGTCCCCTCCGGCACGCCGTGGTCGATGGCGTCGTTGATGGCGATCACAGCAGCGTGTACTGAAGACGTGAGAAGGTGTTTTCAATTATTTCATCCAATCTCACTTTATCTTAATGCTTTTTTGTCATCATATCCACATTACTACGGTACATATACACAGTAAAAACTGGATACACTTAACCCTCTGATGAGTTAGCAGGAATATGTTTAATATATTCCTGCTAACATTTGGGAAAAAATGAGCAAAAAACTGTTAAAAATATGAATTTTAATCCCATAAATCAATGAAATTCTGCAAGTTTATAGTTTCTAACCATGTGCTGAAGGAAAATGATAAACTGGACTTGTAGATGAGTTGAAATTGAAACAAAATGTGCCGATAACAACATTCAGAGGGTTAAAGGACGTGTGTATCTGTTTCATAATGAATGACAGACTATATTATAATCAGATCCCGCCCTCCTCCCATGACACCCGAGCCTTTCTCACATGCAGCTTCATCCACCGAGAGCTCATTGGCCAGGATCCCACCAATCTTGCTGAAGGCAGGCATCTGGATCCCATACTTTTCCAGCTCACTCTTCATGTTGTTGATCTCCTCCTCTGGGGAGAGAGAAGCCCGGGCGGAGACAGAGAACAGATACGTGGATTGAGGTGAAAGAGGAGGAGCAGACGGGGGCTGGGTTAGAGACGTGACAGGCTGTTCCTGGCTCGTGTGTGATAATCAGATTTCTGAGCTCTGGCATGGCGGGAAAATTTTTCACAGTTACTAATGACTTTCACATTTCCAGCTGCTCCAAATACAACACATTTAAACTAAAGCGAGCTGCTGCTCTGGATTTAAGATGACATAATTGGGTTAACGAGGGCAGAATGAGAAAAACAGAGAGAGTCGTGTTCAGGCTGGCGAACTCTTACCAGTAAAATCGACTTTTCCATACAGGTCCTGGATCTGAGGGGCCAGACCCAGTTTGAACAGGTACAGGCTGTAAAAGAGGACAGAGAAACGACGAGAAA
Source organism: Pampus argenteus (assembly GCA_036937835.1). NCBI lineage: Eukaryota > Metazoa > Chordata > Actinopteri > Scombriformes > Stromateidae > Pampus > Pampus argenteus. The sequence goes on from CM072862.1 coordinate 25,507,541, forward strand.
CAGGATGTGATATATATATATATATATATGAGGTGAAACGTCACACAAGAACACACACATACACACGAAAAGCAACCCGACGCAGGGTTCGTTTGCTCAGGGTAGGACGGGCCATGTTGTGTAGCTGCGGCGACGATGGAGGATAAAACCGAAACATCCACAGTCAAACTGGGAATCATGTCTTGACCTGAATCCCATAAATTATACGACGTATGTGACGCTTCACACGCTGTCGTGTTAAATATGACATGAGTCCATACGAACAGTGATTACACTGAGTACTGTGTTTCTCTGTTGAGCTGTGGTGGAAGTTTAATACCAAAACAGGAAGCAGAAAGATATTTACTGGATTTGAAGCTTCATATTAGCTTCAGATAAACTTTTAAAGGACTGACTGTGGATTTGTCCAACTGTGGTCTTTTAATTAAAACAGTTCCTGAACCCACGTCTTTAACTGGTTTGAGTGTTTGGAGCGTGGGTATCTACACCGTGCCTCCGCTCTGCATCCATTTTACCTGAGGTTAAATCCCCAATTAAAACAAACCGCTCCAAACCTCGGAGCGCTGAATGCCTTTCTGCTGAAAAACTGCACCGTTCACCTCATAAAAATGTCACAGACGTGAAAAAATGCTCAGACCACAGATGTGTTCGGACCACAGGGGGGAAAACAGCTCACGATCCAACGAATGAGACATTTAAAAAAAAAAGACACCATCTGTTTGCTTCTGCTTGTTTGACCCCAACGTGGTCAAACAAGCAGAAGAAGAATGTAAGCAGGTCGTGTTAAACAGATAAAGAGAAAGAAAGAAAGAAACTCGGTACCTGAGTGCGTGTATACAGTAGATGCAGCGTGGCATGTTCTTTCTGTCATATATGTCTGTGGTTTCAGGGTAGAAAATCTGAAACAATCAAAGCACAACGAGTCAATCCATGAGAGCGATTACACAACGGAAACGTGCGCCCACACACCGCCCGCCATCGTCTCGGTTGAAGATCGGGATATGTTGGTTTGAACCTAATTTTCATGCCAAACATCATGATGAGAGTTTCCCAGAGTTTGTTTAAGAGGGAACTGAAAAGGAAACTAAAATGGCATGGCGCTGTTTTTAAAGGAGCTTTTAAAGGAGCATTTCACTCTACAAACATGTAAAGTTTATATTTCTGATGATTCTACTTTCTTCAAGGCATATGATATTTATATAATTTATATAATAATTATTATTATTTCACCATGGTATTTATGGTAAAACTTCAAGAAAACTTTGTAATAAAACTAACTACAAGGTCCATGTTTGGTATTTGTGTGTCCCTCCGGTTTAATTTACTAAAAGGTTAACGGTACTTTTGTACTATTTTAAATGGTAGTGTGGGTTTGGTGTCACCTTTGGCAGTCCCTTCTCGGCCATGGCGTTCAGCCACTGGATGACATTGTCTGTGTGTCTGAAATGGAGACCCGTTGCCTGCAAGAAGAGAAACCAAACGTCAGCACACAAGGAACATGTTGTTCCCTCCACCAACTCAAAGACACAAATCCAGTCCAAGTCACACAGACAACGAGAGCTGTAAAGAGTAAACCGAGGCCCCCGTTCAGCCAGACACAAAACAGGAAAATATACAGCAACTGACGCATCGGAGGAGGTCTGTAGAACGAGCAAATACGGAAATAAAAAGGTCTTTTTACAGATCTGAAATGATCTCCAGTTTTAACATGTTAGATAACCTCCAGGCCTCCAGGATATTTTTGGTTGATGACCTCTTTGATAAAGAAAATGAACCCGTGTTTGTATTTGCAACAGGTCACAGGTTACGTCTCAGTGTGGACGTCAGCTGTGAGCAGTTTAAAAGTCTAAAGACTCGTACTTCACAGATTGATTTCAGAGGCCTGTAGAGGGAAAAGTCAGGAAGAAGCCTGAAACGGCGCCGCAGGTGAGCTTCAGGGTGAAAAATCGATTTAAAGATCTCCGTCTCAACCGTTTTCTGCCTTTATAAACATGATGTGCCTTTAAAAATGAGTGGTTATTGTTGTATTTATTATTATATCATTGAGTTTTTATAATTTCAGAAAACTCTGATGCATTCAAGACTGATATTGATGTCATCAAGCAACACTTTGGGTTAAGACTCAAAGCTAAAGCTACATATATCTTTTGCTGTGGTTATTATACATTGACCTCAAAGATCAGTTACTGTACAGTTACAACAGATTTGTTTGTAGCACCTGACTTGAACCCAACCAATCAGAACACAGAATGAAACCAGACGTGTTTTCACCTTGTAACGCGTCTGCTCGCGGTCGTAGATCTTCTTGAGGGAGACGGTGTGCGGAGCGAAGAAGTTGCCCAGTTTGGCCAGATAGACGCCGTTTCTCAGCCCCTCCTCCAGCTCCGTGGTGGGAGGCAACTCCTCGTCCAGACACGCCTCCATCCACCTGCAAGGAGAGCACATACAGTCATACGTTAATATAAAAGTTTCCCTACAGGAATCGTTTCTGTGAATTATCATTTTAAACTAGAGAACAAAGACTCAAGAAACCGATTCTAGAAAAGTTAAAGTTATATATAAAAGAAATGTTTTTCTCCCAATTAAATCGATTGATTATCGATTAGACCAAACCAACAGCAGCTAACTAATGACTGACTAGTTTATTCATTTTAAATGGTTCCAGCATCTCATATATATGAGGATTTGTGTCATATAAAGCAGTAAACTGATTAATTGAAATTTTCTGTTTTTGATTGTTGGTCGGACTAATCAAGCTAACTGAAGGCATCTCATGGCAATTTTAAAATCAATAATTATTTATCGACTAGCTGATTAATCGTGAAGATAAATCGAAAATGAAAAGAATGTTTCATCGTTAACAAAAAGATGACGTTCTTCATCGTTTATCTGTTAGTCGTGATATTAGGGACTCAAAATGGCGCTAGATTAAAAGAAGGCAACGCTTCACTTTTATGAAGCAATTTAGCATCAATATTAGAACAACTGACTGATTGATCTGTAATTGTAGTAAGTAAAGACCCTGATGGATCATAATGCTTTCCATGTCACAGCCTCAGGTATCACCTTCTTCTTCTCCAACACACCAAACCTCGCCTGTGGTAAACCCGAACACACAGTTCCCAGCATTCCTCGTGTGTGACATTTCATTTCTTTCAGGTCGTATTGTGGAGTCACATTCCTGCTGTGTGCCAGCCTCAGCCCTGGGCCACGGAGGAGACCCGCTGAGCTCTCATACTGGGTCGGGCCTCATCTCATGTCAGCCCAGTTACAATCACTAAAAATAAAACGTTTACTCTGTTTACAACTCATTGTTTCTTTCTCAGGTCAGCTACTTTAACTGGTGCCTGCTTCACCTACTTCCACTTCAATGACTGATTTCCTAAGAAGGTTTCAAAAGGTGGCACATGAAGTTAGACAACTAGTTCATGAACCCGTCATGTGTCTACGATCACGGTTGAGCCACTAACTCGTAACCAATCCTGTCTTTATAGCTGCTTTTAGTCTTATTTTCTGCTGCTGTTGGTGTACAGATTGTCATTTTCAGAGCCAAAGTCCCTCTTTTTGTTCCTCTACTTCCACCACAGCTCAACAGGGAAACACAAAGGAGGGAATTTGATGCTAAAACGACCGAACGTGTGTCAGATATCCACTTATAAATGACTAACTCAGACATCTGATGAAGCACACGTCACATACTTTCCTCCCAGTAACAAACATCGGTGTCTGCTCTGCTTTATTAAGGCCTTAAATTATTACAAAAACCTTGGCTGGGAGGAATTTCACAGGCAGACTGAGGTCAAACATTTGAAAAAAGCAAACAGTCTTTTCATCTGCTAAGAAAACACTCCTACTCTTCTGTGACTAAAGTCTTTGTCAAGCAGCAACAAGGTCGACTATATCCTGAGATTAAAAGATTCCTTTCCTCCTACAGACGGGGTACGTTTGCTCACTATATTCAATCAAACCCAAACCATAAGTCATAATCCTGAAATATACAACAACTTTAAAGGATTTTCTCTCATTTTCTTGTGAGAAATTTAGGTCTGATGAGATAATGTGAAAATGTAACACAACACATACAAACACCCACACGTCTCTGTTCACAGGCCACCAGCTGAAACAACTCCCCTCTCAGGAAGTCGTGACATGGGGTCTCCAGACAGGCTCGCTATTGAGGTCGGCTTGGCCGACCTGTGGTGCAGGGTCTGGGCCTGCCAGCCAGGAACAAGCCCCTCCTTTGACTCCATACTGGAGCAGTGAAAGGCCCCATAAAGACTGCTAACTAATGGCTCTTTTATCACGACTACACACCCTTTCCAGTGTAACACAAACACAGACACACCCTCCACTTAACTCATGAGCACCGCAGCGATGAATGGGGATTTTATAATGACGACAATTGGATTCCAACAACAGTGGAAAGCAGCCAGAAGAGATATCTAGTGATTATAACGTTGACAGCCATGTCTAAAATTTAAAAGAATAGCCACAAGTATGAAAGCTGGAATCTCTTTTAGATAACAACACGTCAGATGAGACAAATGAAAGTATAAAAGCATCCTCTGGGACAAGTTGAAGGCTGCGTTCATGTCATACCGGACAGATACGAGCTGAGTTCATCAACCAGTAGCAAAATGTCTGCAGACATCAAAATAAAATCCAACCTTTACATCTGTATTTACGTCTGTATTTGGTTTCACTTGTTAAACTGTATAAAAGAGGCTCATTTGGGTTTAGTTTCAGTTTATTGACTATAGCAACAATGTGTGAGGAAGTAACAGGAGGTTCTTGTTCTTCCCACTCGGCCAACATGGCATGAATGCAGTATAACACACAGCTAGCTGTATTTACGGGACGACCACTAAACTGTCCCTTTTATGTTTTTACTCGGCTAATACAACTTATTTACACAAAATATTAACATAAGATCATTTTAATTCACAAACTGTAGTCCAAAAAATGTTCAGCATAGCTGGAACCAAAGTAAGAACTACAAAACCGGCTGTTAGCTAGCTAGCTAACGGCTAACTAGCTAGCGAGCTAGCTAGCATTTAACTACACTCAGTGTTGTAACGTCAGTATTATGCAGTGATTATTTACAGTTTATTGTCACCGGACACTGAATAAACTTAAAAATCACCACAGAAACGTTGTTCACCTGCTTCAATGTTAAGTGAGAAATTATCATATTTTATCCACTTTTTTAGTTATCACTGCACCACTGGCTAAATGTAAAACACTTAATTATGCTAACAAAATGTAGCTACGATACCAACAGCTGTACACTGCCTACATTCATATGTATACAGTTCTGTATAATACTGTGATTCAACATTTTATATTCTAGTTTCAGAAATGTTTTAAGTATGTAGCTATTAGCAACATGATTGCAGCCTATTAGCTCCGAGCTAATCACTATAAACAGATATCTGGATAATCTGTATCCAAAAACCACTACAGAAATGCCAAAACAGCTGCAAAGCAAACATCTATAGCAATACTAATTCATTCAATTAATGGATTGAATTAAACTAATTAAAAAGGAGCTTTATACCTTACATTTATTAGTCTACATTTCTATGCATCTGGTATGAATGGTGGGGTAACCATCTATTAAAATACATGAACGCTTCCAAGTTAAATTAATAGACAACTTGACTGAGTGAATGTGTGAATGGTACGTGAAATATTTGGCAGATTTCAGCAGGATTTTAGCCACTTATAACATCTGTCTGCAAAAGCAAAGCTTGTGTTCTGCAGGCTCACATATTAAGTCGGCAGCTGGACATTTCTGTTGCCACTTTGTCTTTCGGATCAATTGTGCATCTTGGAGGTCAAATCAATTGTTAAATAACAGAAATCAAACAGCTCGGCAGTGCAGGAAAACATGGATAGAGAGGGGTAATAATTATCTCATCCTTCCTCAGATCCTGTGAGCTGACAGGAAGCTGAAGTCGGTGTCGAGTTCAGGGGTCAGTCTCATAGGAAGAGGCCTCCTACTGACCGCCGTCTCTCCAGGAAGACACAGACACATAGCCTGTCTGTCTCCGGCAGCTATCGAAGTACTTTCACTATTACCTGACCTCCCGGGGCACGGCTTTGCTTTGCAGGAGGTCAGTTAATAATGTTTAGTCCTTGAAACCTTGGATGTTACCGACTAAACCCTGGTTTCACAGTGCTTGTTCTGGAGTTAATGTTTAATAATAGCCAGATAATATACAGCTTATGCTAACAAACCACAGGCCTTGTTATTGTAATACTAAGAGGTATTGTTCTTGTGTCACTTTCAGGGAGTGACCTAATTGCTTTTATTGTCTTATTGTTTAGAAGTTGGGTGAAGACTCTGAACAATGACAGTAGACTATATATATATATATATATATATATATCCAGATGTGTCCTGCATTATATCATCCAGTATCAATATAATTAGTAGCGCTGCAACTCATACTATTATTCATTATCTATTAATCTGCCATTATTTTTCTGTATAAATTGTCAGAAAACAGTGAAACATGCCTGTTATAGGTTTCCTCAGCTTAAGGAGATGTGTTCAAATGTCTTGTTTCAGTCCAAAACCCCAAAATATTCAGTTTACATATATGACAAAGAAAAGCATTAAATCTTCATATCTGAGACGCTTGAAGCGAGGAATATTTGTCATTTTTGCTTCTAAATTTAAATTAATAGATAAATCAACTAATAGTTGCACCTCTAACAATCAGTCTGAGCCGAACTTCATTTAGTTGAAATGGTTTCGTTTCAGCAGCATTTAAATGATTAAATGTCACTATACCATATGGTCACTGAAATGCTGTAAAAACAATATGTAACCTAGAAAAGAAAAGCTCATGTTCAGCCTGGACGTCTTTTGACCTGCAGATTTCAAAAACATGTTTACTGAGAAGTTACTGGGAGACTATTGTTGGATATCTGTACCCACACACAGAGCCAAGGTAGGAAAAGCATGAACCAGCCTACTGCTGGGGAAAACCCCCGGTGTACATGCAACATGTTGACACAGCCAATAATGAAAGAAACACCGGAAACAGACATTACAAGGCCAAACCTTTCGCTAAACTTGGAAATTAGAGGGGGCACTGAGGGGGTGATGGAAAGCAGGACAAAGGCTATGAACAAAATGCGATGTGCAACCATGTGAGAAAGAGAACGAAGAACCGAGTAATACAGAATAGCTGAAGAGGTACATCATGCACAGTGAGCCTTATCTGCATATGCACAATGCCAAGGTGGAGATACCGCGCGCGCACACACACACACACACACACACACACACACACACACACACACACACACACACACACACACACGCTGAATAAAAGTCTAATTAAACACAGGGTTTTAAGAAATTCAGGAAGCTCTGCCATCTCAGTGTAAACCAGCCGATTCGTGAAGGACAAATCACAGGAGGAGGGATGGAGGTACAAGGAGAGAACACACACACACACACACACACACACACACAAAGATGAATGAGAGCCAAGTTGTCCATTACATGCTTTGCTGCAACACTGGAATCTGTGCACCAACCAACCTCGTCCTCTCACCACTCTGAGAGCAGCTGGACTGACACTGTGTGTGTGTGTGTGTGTGTGTGTGTGTTATTTCATGCTATAGGTCATGACAACAGTCATGTATGAAAGCTTGTGTGAAAAATGACCCACATCTGTTTAGATTGTGTAACAATAACGGACGGTAAGTTTATTGAGTGAGAACCTTATAATAAAACGTTGGTCACAGTGTGCGTCAGACAGCACGACATCACTCAGTGGCTCTAAGATTGTGCGCTGAAAGTGTGGTGAACAGATGGAAATAGAAAAAAAAAAAGTAAATGAAAGCAGAGAAGCGTCCATCTGCAGCTCTGATGTTATGAAAGTTCAGCAAAAAACACACAAACGTTTTTTCACCGTGTACTTGAACAGTTTTTGCACTTTGAGCAGCATTTCTTGAATGAAAGGTGATCATATAAATCATGTTATCACTTGTTACAAGCAGACATTACTCTGAAAAAAGGCAAAAAAGGGTTGGAGACCACTAAATTAAGCCATTTATCAAGCAAAAACACTGACAAAATGTAACGATTTGCTGCTTTTATCAGGTTTGTAAGACTGAAACAGCGAAATCATCTGGTACATTTTGGGCCATTGGTCCAAAAATAAATAATTAACGGGATATCTGGGAAATTGCAATGAGCATTTTTCTGGTTCATATTTTTGCTTCAACTACAGTACTGACGGGTTATGTAATATTTATCATCACAAACATACATGTTTGTATTTTGGCCCTTGCTCTACTTTTCATCAGGTTCAGGTCATAGAAAGCTTTCTGCTTTAATAGAAGTGCAGCACTGTTAATGATTGTGACCTTTGACCCTGAAAGCCTCCTTCTGAGGACTCATCAGGTCACGTCTGACCTCCGGCGTTTCACTGATTTCTGTCCCCAGTCGAGCTCATCAGAGTGAAAACAGCAGCTGATGGTCAAACAGAAACAAGGCAGCGTCAGGTAGGTTCAGGTGGAGGGTGGCGGGTGGCGGGTGGAGGAGGTGCGTTTGGGTCGTAGTCGTTCACATGAAACTGCTGTCTCAGCTCAGCCCTCTAACACTGACGGCTTTCTAAAGACTTTTCCCGGGCTGTGACAGATATCCAAACTGGAAAAGTAACTTGCAGTCTCAGGTTTCACAGGTGAGAGGCTGCGGAGGAGGGGTGAGACTTTACGGAGCACCGAGCCCTCTCCCTTTCACCGCCGCTTCGCTTCCTCCTGCTGCACATGTAGCGCAGGAGTCTACTGTTTCCATTATGACTCCTCAGGATTTATGGACAAGCTGCTCGATGTCAGTTCGGCTCTTGCAGACATGATATATTATTCTAGTGGTTCACTTTGATTCACAGTGAACGTTTCACAGTGTTTGGTTCAGACATAAATGATCCCGAGAGGATGACGAAGGTTCGCTCTGTTGATTTCATCCAACGCCACCAAACTGGCCAAAACGTCCATTAATGTACCGAGCAGCGCTTGGTGCTAACATGTTAGCTAACATGGATATACTAGCATTAGCATTAAAGTCAAAGCCTATTTACTGTAGACTATTTATATAACTATCAATTATGGCTGCAATCAATGATTATTTACAGTATCGCTTCATCGTTTTTGTCAATAAAATGTCGGAAAATTGTAAAAAAATTAAAGAATTTCTTTGAGCTCACGGCGACATCTTCAAATGTCTATTATTGCTTTTACAACATTTCCAGGATCAATAAAGTTTGTGTTATTTGAGTTTCTGTAGGTCATTGATCAATTAATCATTTAATAAATGACTCGTTTCAGCTCTAAATGAACCAAAATTAATTAAAACAACAAAGTAAAAGTTATATAAACTTCATAAAGTATAAAGAAAGCGGCTGGTTTTGTTTCCAGGGAGCCGTGAGGATCAGTCACATGAGGACAGATCGTATCACAGTGAAAATGTTTAAACACACCACTCTTGCACCATTGTTCTCCTCGTAACAACACAATGTCAGCCTGCCGTTCTGTAACACACATTACTGCAGAAGCTGCTCACCAGAGAGTTTGGAAACTGCTTGAAAACAGGAAATTACAGGCAAATGGCCAAAAGCGTTAGAAGGAACTTATGAAGATGTAAAAACCTGATGTGGCAAGACATAAAAACCTACTGTAATCACACTTTCTTTCAGTTAAAGGCACTGTGTATATCTTCTTAACATTTTCAAGTATTGTATATATTTCTTGAGATGTTGATTTATTATTATGGGTGTCTGACGACAAGCAGGAAGCAAGAAAGGAAGATTTTAATACAACACTCGACTTGTATGGTGGATTTAAACGGATTATTTTATCTTCATCTGTCTTCTGAAGGAAAATGTTGCACAGTTCCAACTTTTTTCACACACTTGTGCAAAGTTGTGACATGAGTGGTGTGTTGAAACTCGTGTCACAAAGTCAAGTTTCTGGGTGTCTGGAGAAAAATGAACCGTGGTATTCTGATGTCGTAGGATTCGTTTTCGACTCGGGGCGGGACACTGAAACTGGTCTTCAGCAGGTTTAGATGAGATGAAACAACATTATCTGAACAAGTCAGTCAGATATAGTGTGATGCTACACTGGGACTGATTAAAGTGCAGATATCACACAATATAGCACGGCCCGAAGTGTCGTTATAGCCTGCTTTCATAGTCAACATTTATAATTAGCTTAATAACAGTCCTCGAGTTTTGCAAGATAAATAGTTTCACACTGCTCGTTGAAACTAAAACCGAAAGTTGGCCAAAGAGCAGTTAACAAATCAAAGTGGGTTCAGCCGGTAGAAGATCAATAATTTAACTATAAATCATCAATCAATAACATCAATGTGTTCACTTAAAACAGGTGGATTTTAGTCAGCGTTTGTTTCGCTTCAGTCAGTCTAACTATGACCTAACCTGAACAAGAAGACAAAAAACAGAACAGAGTCAATCAAACAGGTCTAGTTAACCACAGGAAACCCTGTACGGTCGTCACCATGACAACACGGACCGCATTTATGACGACTGCACTGAACTTTAGTCCCGTTTCTGTCGTGTTTTAGACGTTTATTCAAGACTGAAAATGACTTTTTGATTACAATCATAATCCTGGTCTTTTCTGAAATAAAACTAATTTCTGTAAAAAGGTTTAAGTGATACTGAATCAAATATACAGACACACAAACATGGTAAAAATGTTTTTTCAATATCAGCAAGCTTTAAAACAACGTTGATCCAGGATCATATTCCTCATATCAAAGAGTTGAACAAAGTAGCGTCAAACGGAAACTCAAAGTGTTGCTCTGAAAAAAAAAGGTACCAACGTACCCACAAGGATACCACAGTCACAACATGACAGACTCAGCAGGTCTGAGGTTGAAAACCAATATACCAACATACATATATGTAACGCTTTAATTCACATAAAAAGGTCAAATCTAGTGTTAAACGTACCAACACCACGTTTTGTGATGGAAACTTCGTCACGGTTCGTCAAATAAACGTCAGAGTCTGAGTTAATTACAAAATGACTGAAACACCCAAAGATGCAAACTGCTTAAGATTTAAAATTTTAAAAAAATGTAAAAAAAAAACCCAGCCGGTTAGCCTAGCTTAGCATAAAGGCTGCTAGCATGGCGCCGTCCGTAGCTCTTGTTCGTGTAACGTGCTAAGCTAACTGGCTGTAGCTTCGTGTTTAGTGTACAGATACAGTATGAAAGCAGCGTCAGGCTGTTGTTGTTGTCATGACATTAGTCACAATCAGACCATCAGTTAAACGGCTGATCTCTTCAAACCTTAATATACTGTTGAAATCAATTTTTTTTAAAACTGAAAATCTGTGCTAAAGAAAAAACGAACATTTCTTCTCGAAGTGAAATCTTAAATATTATGGCCTTTTGTTTGGTTTAAAAACATAATCACAAGAACTTTCAAGACCATTCATTTTCAAAAGTACATGATTTCTCTCAAATCCTTGAACTTAATTTCAAGGCTCGAGGGAAACATGTCATTTAAATTTTCAACACAAAACACTAATTAGACACCTTTCTGCCTGCTACAGATCTGTGTGTGTGTGTGTGTGAGCTGTAAATAGATGTGAACGTGCACCACCCTAACAGAAAGGAAAACATGACGCTCCGTACGTTTTCTCGCCAGGCCGACGGAGGCAGGATGAAAAGCATCAGTCATGTGCGGTTAGAGAGAGTTAAAGGTCCTCATCGTACGTCACAACAGGCCGACGATCACGCTGGAGCGATTCCTGTTTGTTGATCATTAAGCCATCATAGCGTCTCCTTCAGTTTGTTTTATACCTTTAACTTTGAGCTGCAACATTTGTCAATTAGACAGAAAATTCATCATCGTTTAAGTAACTTTTATATTTTAAAAAAAAAAAAGAAAAGCTAAGCTGCTGTAATTTTTCCAGATGACAAAAACAATCAATCAATGAGAAAAATAATCATTCTAATAGAGAAAGAAAATTAAACTCATCTAACGTCAGGAGAGTTTCACTACATTCATTTTAATTCATCTTCATGGATGAATATTGATGAAATAGTTTGAGGTAAATTTATAAAAGTCAGAGTTGCAGGTATCTTTTATCGGCTTTGACAACATTTAAATATTTGCTGAGATTCTGGAAACGCAGTGACATAACCCGACCCGACCCTAAAGCTACAACCAGCGGGACGAGTAGGACAGTAAGACGAGACACACGAGGTCCGACGATCACACGAACCCACCTCTGTTCAAACACCTGGCATCTGAAACGGAAAACAAGCGCACCCGAAACGTCCGTTACAATTCTCCAACACACAGAAACGAAAAGAAAGTTGAGAACCGGGAAGTTACTCCATAAAATCTGACATTAACAACAAACATATCAGGTATTGATTTGATCATTGTGCCTGAATCTATTCAAACAAGTCTGGTTATATTGGAGGGTGTTTCCATGTTATCTATGGCTGCAACTATCGATCGATCAGTCAAAAATGACAAAAACGATTATCTAAATAGTTGTCAATTGATTTTATGTCGACGAATAATCGATTAATCAACTAATCGATGCTGAAACCTCAATGATAAGAATTCATTTGCAACTGTACAACTGAACGACGAAAAAAAAAAAAAAAAAAACGCACTTCAGGTTTTGTGTCTGTTTACATATGGTACAATCATCCAACCAATTATATTATTATTACTGTTATTAAATCAAGTATTAGTCAGCCAAACCCTGACTCACATCCAACAAAGACAAATCTTCTTCCACTTTCACTCAGCCGTCACGTGTCGTCAGATCTGAGAGGAAACTGGTTCACCTGTTGATTCAAAACCTTTCAGTAAAAACAACAACGTCACCGAGTGAAGTGTCCGAGAGATTTACAACCAGAACGACGGAAAACAAGGAGACACGTGACAGAGGAACATCCTGGCTTCAAACCAATCCTGAACTACACACGTACACATGTACACACGCACACATGTACAGGTTGGTGAAACTGCTCGTAATACTTCACTGATGTGATGAGGAGGGAATGTTAGCAGCGCTGCACACGGATCAATAAACAGAAGTATCGTACTGAAAACATGTCCGACTGCATTCCCAGCAAGACTGAAAGAACGAACAAAAGAGTGAAAACGAGACTGAAGAAAACCAAAGATGGAGACATTCAGACCAAACTAATCGATGAATCGAGAAATGAATCGATAGTTGCAGCCCTGAACCAACTCTTCACATTGAGGTCTAAAAGAACCTTTTTTGGACTAAAAACAGTCAATAGATGACTAGAAATAAAGTGTCTACTGCTTAAAAAGGCCAAACAGGTGAGCAGAGCACTCAGTATTCAAATATATCCAGATAACGTGCACAACAGACAGTCTCTGTGTGTTTTATAGATACATGAAAATAAGCGTGATAACACATAGTTTGCATTTCAAACTCGAGTTCATCAAGGCCTTTTACGCTCAAATACACACCTAATAGTGTTAGAACAGTGACAGGGCCACAATGCATTCCTGCAGCTGTCCCCAGCAGGTACACTCACACACACCCTGCTGTGCACCTGTGTGAGGAATTCCCTTCATGCCAATCATCGACACACACACACACACGGAGCTCGTCGACCTGAGACTTCTCCGGATGGAGAAACAGCCGTGAAGGATCTACATCCAGTCGTTCTTTATTTTAAAAGGTTCTTGTTTAAACACACCTTTGGTGACGAGACAGGTGTGTTTTCATAACAGTTCCCGTGGAAACAAATCCTGGATCAGTTAGAGGAATTATTATATTATTATATATAATAAAAAAAGATGAGGTGGTTCATTTTATAGGTTATATACCACCAATCATTCACTTATTGACTAAAAAGGAACTAACAAGATCACATGACTTTTTTAAATAATAAATTGTTGGATGATGATTTATTAATCATTAAATATGATCTTTCAGTTTGTGCCTTTTCTTTGATGTCTGGTTTCACACTAAATGTCGCCTCCTGGTCTGAAATCGTTTTAAACTGGTTCTTACTAATTTATTCCTTATTGAAGAACTGAGTTGAGTCTTATTAAATATAGTCATAACTAAACTGCAGCGAGTACAAAATTCAAATATTGTGGTGAGATCGTTTTATTTTAACATCTATAAATACTTCCTGAAATGTGTTGTCACGTCAACGTTTGTTTCCAAAGTCAAGAATGAACTTTTAATCTAAAACAAAAAAACTTTTATTCTGAGTGCGTCTGTGTTTGGTCAACAAACACACCCTTTAAACACTCAAAGCTTCCCCTGAGCGCCTCGAAGCCGACACGTTCATTTCATGTGTGGGAAAGTTAAAAAGGAAAAAGAAAAGCCGAGTCATGAGCTTGAAGAACCTGGGAGGAGACGCTAAAAAATTCAAGAAATGGACCATGATGCAATGCAGCCGCAGGACACGGAGAGCTTTAAATAAGTGAAGATCTTGCTTTTTGTTGACTGGAATTTGTTTTTTTGTTTTTTTTGCTGTATTTTTGGCAATAACTCCTGATTTATGGACACAAATGAACCAAAAGTTTCTCCAGGTGTCCTGAAAGAATTCTGGGTAATGAAGGACAGCGTGAGCGTCCTGTGGAGGGAAAACAGGCGCAGAAACAAACATAAATCTTTCCAGGAATTCCCTGAACATCACATACGGATGATAACGCCAGAGCAGGTGGGGCAGCGCACACACACACACACACACACACACACACACACGCTCACACACTCACACACTCACACACTCACACACACACACACACTCACACGCTCACACACACACACACACTCACACTCACACTCACACTCACACTCACACAGAAAGCAGCACAGACTTCAGCACTGCACCGGAACCCGTTGCTATGACAACAGGTTTCTGTGGCAACAGCAGGAGATACCAAAGTCAACACAAGGACTGAGTCACTTCCTGTCTCGCACGATCCTTCCTCTTTTCAATCTGTGAGCCAGCGGTGAGGTCGAATCCAGAGTCACACACACCCCCCCACACACACACACACACACACACACACACAGATGTTAAACTCCACCACACACACTCTGACACACCGGAAAAAATTCACAGATATCTAAATATCATCCTGACATTACTTAGGAAAACATTTCACATTCTTCAACAATCTCAAAAAACCCAAACAAGAACCGAACAAAAGTTGCAGAAGTTTCAGAGCTCGTATTCAACTTTCTTTAAATCCCCGACTGTCAAATAAAAACATGCAACGATCCAATAATGCTGAATGTAAAGTGACGTCTCTGACATGAAGACATGAAGACATGAAGACATGAAGACATGAAGACAGCTGGATCAGTCCCGTCATCAGCATTCATACAGAAGCCTGAATCATTCAGAAAACTGGGCTCCATATGAGACTGAATCTGATTGGCTCGTCTGGTTTTTACCTCTTGGCCTCCTCCAGGTGACACAGGTACTCGTAGGCCATGTTCTGCTGCCGCTGCTCGTCCATCTCCTCGGCCGTGAGCCGCTCCACCGAGTCCAGGACGGCTGGAGACACGGACACAATAAACAACAACAACTTTCAAATGTTTCTAATCAAATCAAACAAATCTGTTGCTAACAATCAATCTCATTATCAATTAAATGTAACAATCAATCTCATTATCAATTAAATCTGTCAATGATTCTGTCTATAAAAAACACTAAAATGTAAAATATTCACATTTAAGAAGCTGGAATCAGATGTTTTCTGATTCTAAACAATAATTCAATGATCAAAACAGTTGATCGACTAGTTGTTGCAGCAACAGGGCAGCAACTAACAATCATTTTCATTGTCGATCAATCTGCTGATTGTTATTTTGTCTATAAAATGATGGAAACCATTAGTTGATTATCAAAGTAGCCGCTGATCGATTAACTGAGTAATCGTTGCAGCTGTAGATTAATGTTATATCATGTTTTTAATATCTTATTTTGATTTAGTTGAGAATCGATTTTTAATAGAAAATTATCAGATTCCAGTTTCTCAAATGTGAATATTTCCTGAATATCTTCAGGTTGTCGGGACAGAACGAGACATTTGAGGACCTCGTCTTCATTTACTGACATTTTAAAGACCAAACGACTAATCGACTGATTGAAAAACGAATCGTTAGTTTATTATATTATTATATTTCACGCTACGTGGACGTAATTTAATCTTTTCCCTGGTTGCACAGTTTCCATCCAGCTTCTCCACAGGAAACCAACCGGCCTCGTCTATTAGTCACAGTGTAACCAGTCAACACATGAGCTCAGTCTGACTCAAGGCGTATGAGAGAAACATATGTCAGGAAGATGACGGCTTATTTATACGCTGAAGACAACGATGAAGTAAAAGTTTACGGGCGATTCCCACGAGATTATACAGAGTGAAGCTGCCTGCGGAGATCACAGAGGGGGGGTGGGGACAGGAGGGCCACACAAAGAGGCCCCTCTTCAGCCTCCTGTCACCTCAGAGGTGGGAGAGTTGAGCCTGAACAGCATCACAGGCAACATCAGCAGCCGCTAAATCCTCATTTCAACAAAAACTCTGTTTCACAGCTGATATGTGTTCAAAAATCAAACAGCTATGAGATAAACTACTTCTAGTTTTCCAAATCTGATGGATAGAAGGAGTAGAAAGTGTTGCGCAATTCACAGGAAAAGTTTGTACAGTTTCCCCCCAACTTTAACTTTAACTTTAACTCTAAAATACTGATGAAATGGGTTAAAATATCCATGTTTGGTTACATGATGCGTATCTAAAGTGAAGAAAGTAACTTTAAATGGATGAAAGTTACAGTTTCAGCTGTTTTGACTGTCTGAAGTTAACATGGAGCTTCAGAGGAGTCAGAGCAGAGTAAAAGCAGGCCTCCCTGTCTGCTCTCTGCCAGCCTGTATCTGTGAAACGCGGAAGTCATAATTAGTTAAGCATGCTGTCACAAATAAACCCGATCTGTCTGCAAACAAACGTGACTTTTCCTCCGTCAGGACGTGTTTGCATGAGCGGGGTCGCAGCTCGGACCCGGAGCCGCTTCTGCTTCTATACAGCGTCTGTCTGGCATCTCAAGGTGAGCAGAAAAGTCTCAACTTACAGCCATATCTCGGCCGCAGCCCGTCTGCCTCGTCTGAAGTTGACATCCTCCTCTCTGCGCTTCACGGAACAACTTTACGCACAGTTTGGACACTTCGGTTCCCAGAAAGTCTCCAAAGCAAACCCGCACGGAGCCTTTCGGCCCTTCTCTTCCTCCGCTTCAGTCTGGGCTGATTTTTTCTTCTTCTTCTTCTTCAAACCCTCACTGATGTCACTGGGTGTGTTCTTCCTAATCCTGAAGTATGCGTTTCAGGAAACTGACTTTTGTGACCTCCAGGCGGTCCGACAGCGCAGCGCCCTCTGCTGTCTGTGAAAGGGTCCCAAACTGGGGTTCGGGGACCTCCAGGGGTCCTTAGGGAGATCCTGAGGGCTGCAGTAGTGTTTATTTATCTGTTTATAGTGTTTATTTATCTGTTTATAGTGTTTATCTGCATGTAAACACAGTTCAGTGTAAGAATAATCCTCATTATGATGAATTGATCATTTTATTCTGTGTTTTATTTTAAAGTCAAAATGAATGAGGAGATATTATGTATATTTATCAGATTTTTATTATAATATTTCTGCTAGTTCATCTACTTTATTACACAGAGATCACAGAAATAATTTTAATAAAATAATAAAAACAGTCAGTCAGTCTTTTTCTGGGAATCGTTGTGTGTTTTTATCAACCTGTTTTAAATAATCAATATATTTAAACTATATGTGGTAGTTTAAATAAATAAAAATACTAAATGTATACGGTTATAAAATAATATATAAAATAAACACAAGTATAATGGAAACATTACAGACATTATAACTGATAATTTCACTGATTAAACACACGACGTCTACGTGATCAATACTTTTAATTTCTCACAGTCAGCTTCAGTCGTTCTTTATTTCATAACTACGACTCCAGTGATTTATTATCACATCTCTTACATGAAGACTTTTAGTCTCCAGAAACTAAATCTTTTGTTTCCATAATGAAATCAATAATTCTTTCAGCCTCTGTAGAAGTTTTAAATCTGCTGCTTTCGTCTCATCAGGTTTTATTTCCTCTGACGTGACGAAACTGTTTCCACGGTAACTCATTTTAATGAATAAAATATCTCTACAGCTAAATGAAACTGGTTCATGGTCCCCAGATGAAGCCTGATGATCCCTATGAGTTTCCCTCTAGCGCCACCAGCAGGTCAAACGTTTCACTTACAGCCTGACGGCCCAGAATCAACCCCTGAAATAAATAAATGATTAAAAGATGAATTTATAAAGACGATGTTGTCATTTGTGCTGGTTAGATACTTTATTTTGTAATTGTAATGTAGGTTTTGTGTGTTGAGGTTCTTTTACTCTCTAGAAGAACCTTTCAGGGTTCCTCGTTGTCACTGTGGAGGAACCTTTTCACCTCAAAAAAGTTCTTCAACAAACTTTGTGGGGTTTAATTCTGAATTCAGCCTTCAGTGACGTATTTAAAACTGTCACCGCATCCAACAAAATCCACTGATAGCCACTTACAGAAAGGTGTTTATTTGTTTGTTTATTTGTTTGTTTACCTTCATACAGGCTCATTTAAAACTGATTACACATCATTTAATCATTCATTCATTCACTGATTGGTGTTTGAATGGTGTTTTCTGCACCAATAAGGAGTTTTTATGTGACCAGGTAACCAGCTCACCTGTGTGCACTGCAAAAATCTCCTGATGTGATTCTGTTTATTACTGCCCCCCCCACCACCACCCCCACCCGTCTGTTAATCCTGCAGTGGCCTCTCGGGCGGAGCTACGACTCAGTATAAGAGGAGCAGGAGGTTTGGTGCAGGGAGGCTCTTCTGTGGACCTGCTGTGAACCTCTGCTCCTCCTGCCCTGTTCTCTCTGTTCTCTTGCCTCTCCTCCACCGGCACCTCCTCCCTCGTCTCCATGGACGGCTCCTGGATGCTCCGCGGGCTGCTGTTTGTCGGCCTGCTGTCCGTCCTGTGTGACAGCCAGGCGTCCCAGGAAGTGTCTGCCGAGGACTTTGCAGTGGACAAACCTGAACCAGCAGCAGACAGAGACCTGGTCAGTAGTATCTGCACACATGTGACCTTTCAGTCCCAGAATAAATTAGACCTGTTAGAATAGATAGAAGTCTTTATTATTATTATTTTATACTACAAACAAGTAAAATGTTGAGTTTTTGTTGTGTGTACATTAACTGCAGTTCTATAGACACACACACGTCAAGACAACAAATGTGTTACAAACTTCATCATACAAGTTAGTTAAACTGATTTTTGTTTAAAAGAAAAGAAATCTGAACGTTTCTTAAAATATTTTTCTTTTATAAGTTTGTCATAATTCTGCAGCTGATCCATGTTCAAACTCCCCTAAAGCTTCTGTGACACTTTATCTTAAAGTTTCCTTCATTTTATATCAATATTGTGGAAATTTTCAAAGTAATTTACAGGTAAATTTATTAGGACATTCAGACAATAATGGTGCAATCTGGAAAATGGTTTTCTAAGTTTAAAGAAGCTTAATTGAAAGTATAATTGAAGGTGATGTTTGAGCGTTTAAGGGGCTGCAGGCTGCTGTTGATCTCCTACAGGACTCACATGTTTGTTTTTGTGATTGTTTGTGAGCAGATAGAAGCTCTGGAGGCTCTGCTGGGCAGGATGCACAATCGCATTTCCTCCACCGAGAAAAGAGGCGTCATCCCGCTGGTAACGCCACTTCATTCACTACTGTATACTTATACAATGCAACTAAATGCACCTTTAGTTTATTTCCTGTAATGAAAAGCAGAGTGTAGTCATTCAGTCATGTATTTCATATATATATATATATATATATATATATCACTCCACTGCTGTTTAATTTAGCACAAGATACCTGCCACTAATTAAAAGATAACAAGAAAATGTCAACAACAGTGCAATTACAGACTAATCAAGATTAATGCTCGACTCCAATTAGCTGAAAGAGGGACGCTAAACCGTGAGAAAAGCCTCTCGATCTTCCCGATGCCTCAGAGAGAATAAATCACCGAGAAACACAATCAGTCTGTTACCTTCAGACTAATGAACAGAGTTGAATCATTTCACATCTCTCCCTCATTCTGCTTCTCAGCTGTTAAACAAATCAAAAACAGAAGTTTGGAGCATTAATCAAAGCAAATTAAAGGCTTGTGCATTCATTAACTCCACACATTTCTATATTTTTGGGGAAAATTGATATGAACTTCCTGCCAGTGATAAAGATGTCAAACGTTTTTGGTTTTTGTCTCCCTGTGTCCTCCCCCCAGTGTGGGATGGGTGACCGGTGTGCCATGAAGTTCGGGCCTCGCATCGGGAAGCTGTGTGACTGCGGCAGAGGAGCCAACTGCAACTCGTACCTGCTCAAGTGCATCTAAATCCACTGAGGGAGGTTCAGCAGGCTGCACACAAACCCCCGACTGTCCGTCTCTAATCATCATTTATATCCGTTATGTATCATTGTTGTTTTTGCAGTTGTCGCCTGAAGGCAAAGCATGAATTTTATGTTGCTGACAGTCCCGGTTATGTACTGTAGCATGTACACGTTTCATATTCAATAAACACATTTATCAACATGTCTGTTTGCTGTTTTATGACTTCATGCTGCTGGTGGGGATCCTCTCATTTTCAGGTTACTGCAACTTTACCCAGAAGTCTTTGAGGCAGAAAGAGAAAAGTGTCAACTTTTACAGAAGAGTATTTCTGAGTGATTAAAACAATGTTCATTTTTCTCATTAAATAAGTGACAAAATGCACAATTATTACTGATTTAGAGCTTCGTTTTGTTGTTCAAAACTGAAACAATGAAGCCACTAAAAAGGAGAAATGACTGAATTAATGCTGCATTCATTAAGTTTTTGGCCACTAGGGGGCAGAATAACTCCACGACAAGCTGACAGACACAGAGTCATATTATCGTCTCCGAAAGTGGTTTTAGTTAACAAGTCAGCAATCAGTTGCATATTTATACACCCAGAGTATAAAATAATAAAATCCAAAAGAGTCTTGTGTTTATCGAAGCTCCTTCTCTGAAACTAGTTGCCTGATCACAAGGTTAAACTAATTAAACACTTTTCTTTGATGACTTTTTATATCCACACTTTTAAATCCTTCATAAGGCCAGAAAAGTGCTGTTGAACCAAAGCCGAGCATCCAAACAGAAAAGAAACGCTGAAAAGCAGAACAGATGCTTCCATCCGACACACGTGACCTGCTGCCAACAGATATGTTGCTCTTCATTTGTCCCGAGAGTCTTAATCCGCAGCCATAAAGGGCTGAAGAGCTCATTTAAAGGTCCTTTGACTCCTTTCAGCTTTGGGGAGAAGATAGTAGACAGACAGCAGTGTAACGTTTCCGTCGCTCGATGCCTGAAGCAATTTAGCCTGTAATAAAAACGAGTCAATAGTGAATGTAAATTGTCTTTAATGTTGAATTCTGCTTTACTCAAGCTTTTTTTTTTTTTTTTTGTATTTGCTTGCTTTAGATGAACTTTTAAATACATTTTAGCACAGAAGCAGGTCTGTGGATTTTGTCCCCCATCATTTACATTATAAGTGCATTACGGAGGGATCATCTAATGGTCAGTATGAACCTCGGCAGTTCTACGTATGTAACGCATCTATGTTCAGAGAGATCTGTGAGACGGAGGACTGTTTCCTGCCTACAACTAGACGAGCTGCGGTGATAACGCACCAAATCTGAGACTTACAGGATTTGACATTTGAATTTAAAGGTTTCACCTTAATAATTGCTGAAGTTAATCACCTTTAAATTAGTCTACTTGAGATGCGATGCACTCCTGCGATTCTTCCACAGGGTCAATCCAATATCTGAACCTCCAGCAACCTTTAGCAACCGTAGCAAACAATGCATTAAACCAACCTCATACTGTGATTGGCTGACAACGAGTAACGGTATCAAATTATACCAAATATATCAAATTAAACTTGGGCTCTCAATCTTTTTGTCTTCAACATGATCACCCTACCTAAGACTGATGGTTTTCGGGCCACGCTTGTGCTAATTGCTCACATTAGCATGTTAGCATTATCACTGTGAGCTAACAGTGATACCATGCTAATGTTTAGCAGGCATAACACATGTTTGGTATTTGGTCATAAATTAAAGTATTGGACAAAATAACATTTTGATGCTACATGAAACGTCAGTAGTTATTACAGTTCATCCTCTGGGGAACATGAATCAACCTCATGGTAGCACCAGAGGAAATGGTAGAATATGATGTTGTAAATTTTAAAGCATCCAATAACGTCAGGTTTCCATCCAGCTGCATATGTGAATTCTAGTGAATCAGAGCGGTTTTCAGATCGGCATTGATTATTGATTATTGGTGATATCCTCTGTCACTGTTCCAGACCGACGGGATGTTTTTATGTTTCCCAGGAGATACAGAGATGAATGAAGCAATTACTGGTCCAGTGCTTCGTTTACAGCTTCTCTAATGTGACACACACACAGAGTCATTTAGTGACCGGCCCAGAGGTGATGTTTGGAGGATCAGCTGTTAACCTTTGACCCTGTGATGAAATGGAGCTATATGACTGATGCTTCGTTCTGCTGCCCTCCAGTCTGACGATATTCCTTCACACGTATGGTTCATTAGAGATTTGGTAAATCCCAAAATAAATAACTCAACTCTCATCACGTGATGACGGGGGGATAAAAAGATGAGTCGATGCTGTACAAATATAGGCACTGAATATAAATATAGTACAAATTACAATCCAGTTACTTGGAGAAAGGCTGGATGAGGATAAAAAAGCAGTCTCTTACTGTGTTGTTACTGATTGACATACGAATCGTCCTACACATGTTTAACATGACATGATTGTTTAATCATTTCAGTCATTTTTCAAGCAAAAATGCAAAAAAAAAACAACTTTCCAGCTTCTTGAATAATAATTTGTCAGACCCAACAAGCCATTGGACGAGGTTGTGTTCTGGGGTATTGTATATATATATATGTATATATATATATATATATATATATAGTAATGGCCATTGCATGGAATAATTTAATTACACTGATGTACCAATTAGCATAATTAGCATACAGTGTGTGATAGGGTTTTCCATTTGTTAATGCTGTAATGCGATTAGTGATGCACCAGTGCTCCAATACAGAAAACTAATTATTTGACTCAATACATTTTATCAAAATACTGCAAGTCTGTTTTTCTCCATTATTCTTTATCTGCTTTGTTATTATCATTATTAATATTATATATATATATATATCATATAGTACTGCTGGGGATTTGATCTATTTTTATTTAATTAATTTTAATTGTCTGTTGTTGTTTTTTTTATGAGTTTATAGATAATGAGTATTTTATGGCCTATGTTGCCACACACTGGATACTGATAGATAAATGATAAATCATTTGATAGTTGGTATTTTTTGTACATTTTAAATGTACATTGTACCATATTATAAGATGAAATATGTATTTGTTCCATTATTCAATAAAAATACGTAAAATGTAAACTCAAAATCTAATGTGAATCCTTCTTAACAGTCTAAGTAATAGAAAACTGTTTTTAAATGTACTAATAAATATCAGAAATGCTCCTTTTTGTCTCATTTTGATTTGATAAGATGAGAACAGAGCGATATTTCATCATCATAATGTAAAATTAGGGGGCACCATCATCAGTTTCTGGAGATGTGATTTACATAAATGTTGCTGTAGAAGACAATAAAAGCATCTTAAATTCAGCTTTCAGTCAAACTCGGGCGGGTTATGTTTGTTGTTGTTGTCCACTGATGAAACAATAAGAAGAGTCAGTTTGTTTACTTGAGGGCAGCTGATAATGTACCACAAAGAGAGTTATAAATAAACAATAAATAATGCGCTCAGATAACAAGATACTGTAAAACTTTATGTGTCTATAAATCATATTAATTCTCCAGATATTCTGAAAATCCAACAGTGTTTCCACCGTGTGAGCTGTAAAGTTTATGAAAAGGATCCATCATGCAAATATCTCTGGGCAAAATATGCAATTGGTTTCTGTATTTTCAGTATGAACAGTTTGAGTTTGAGCACAGTGGCATAAATGGAAAGCCATCAGACTGAGATGTAATTCAAACATAACTCAAGGCACAAATTTTCATTTTTACATCTTGCCAAATACGTTTTTTGGTTTTTGGATGGACGCACAAACGCATCGAGAGCTGTGAACAAGAATGAAGATGCAATTACTCAAAGTTCCCAAGTTCACCACTCAGACTGCAAACACTTGACCTGGGATCCCAACGACCTGCAGGGAAGGAAAACACATCCTCTGGATGCTAATGAGATTCCTCCGGACTCGATTACTTAACAGGATAATGGAAACAGAAAACAGAACAGAAACGGCTGTCGAAGCTGCAGAGCGACTGAGAAGCCAGAAGTTACTGTTAGAGTTTGCTGTGTCTCATTTCTATTCTACATTTTCTAAAGCTAACAGGTGCTAACTCTGTATACGCGTCATCCTGCAGGTGAAGCTGTCGGAACAAGAAGAAAAACATATTTTTGAGTGGAAGAGGACTTTAAATATCATTTTAAATTCTGCCACCAGAACTTTCCGACCTTTTAAAGGACTTTAACACAAAATGTTTTTTATTCCACTTTATTTTTGGGTCTTCATTCACTGACAGGAAAACTACATGGTGGCACAACGTAACTTCCTCGTGTACGTCTTCATTCTGATTGGTTTTCTTTGTTGTCAGATGGACGTTACACACACGATAAACTCATTTTTCCTACCAAATGCAGCTTTATTTCCCTTCAGTATTTCTCACTTCCATATTTCATCTGAACTTTTTATTTTTTTCAGATTAGATTTGACTGTGATGAACATCAGGCACATTTCTTGCATCACCGCCTCCTTACTGGCTTATTTACAATCATGCTAATTAACCATAATTCAATTAATTTACTTGATGAAACAACAAGTGCCAGATGAGCTCAGATGCTCTTCTTCATTCAGCCAGTCGAAGTAGAAACCAAAGGAACATGTCAATAAAATGTCTCATTCATCTTATTCAGGAGAACATGTATGTGATTGGTTCTAACAGTATCCAGGTGTCTGAATATCTGTTTCTAGCTTTGTCTTAATATCTCAGCCTCTCATTACTCTGACTGTTCAGAAACCATGTTTACCATGTAAACAGGTTCACTGATGTGGACCAACCACCAAACCTCAGTGGCTGCTACCAGACGATGGTGCTGTTTCTTCACAAATATCCAGTGAAACGTGCGTCGGCTCCTTCACTGAGGCGTCCTGCTGGTTCTCCATCTAATCTTCTAATCAGTGGTTGGCTGTCGCCTGAAAGCTGGACAGAAAGCCAGCAGGACTCTGCTAAAACAAGCGTTACCGGGAGCTTCTTCACTGCACTCAAACACAGCAGGTGCTTTCACGAACCGGTTCCTCTCTCCTGTTTCTCGGTCAGTGAAATCAGAATAAATGCGGCCCTCCAGTAAAAATATTTTGGCCCCCCTGAATTTTTAATGTGTGAATTTTAACACTGTTTTAATTACACAACTTTAGCCTGTTGAATCATGACAGATTTGTTCTTCATAAATACGAATAGGTGGCGATTTAACTGGAAAACAGGAAACAACAGCAGAACTTTCCATCAAAGTTCATCACGTGTGCTTAACAGATAAAAGGTGTTTTGTTTTAGCCAAAGTTCAGTTGTAACTTGTTTAGTGCTCAATTACAAATGGGAAATAATAAAAAATAAATTAACTATTTTAAAAAAGTGAAAAATCCTGAGAAAGCTGCCCCATGTCATGTGATGGAGGGTCTAGTTTAGGTCTGTGGTAGTAAAAATCTACCTCTCGTATTATTTATTATGTTTTTTCAAGATTTTTCTTAACAGATAAACCACCAAGACTAGAAATAAAATATAAAACTGACGAGGCAAAGAGTTGTTTTTTTTCCACAATGGACAATTTAGATGTTGAAATAAATGCCAAAATGAAGCCTCTCTTTAATGTCATATGATGTACTGACAATTATGACAACACCAAAAAAAAATGAAAAAAAAAGTGACAAATATGTTTCTAAAAGTAAAAGCTGCAGTACGTTTAGCCTTTTAAAAGACTTTGACTTTTAAAGAGCGCATTTCTCACATGCAGAGCGGCGTTGCTCATCACTTCCTGCAGTCCAAATATTAAAATGTTCTTTCCGCTGTTAAAGTTTTTAAATGTTAAGTGTTATTTTTGCAGCTCGTGTATTTTATAAGTGTTATACGGACACTTTACTCTCCGACATGAATGATGTTTCAATCTGCGAACAACAGAAGATTAAAGCTGGTCGCCACTGACCTTTTGGCCTTAAGTAATTTCTCTTAACGAGACATTACTCTGGTTTGATTGTCAAACAGACATTTCACTGGTACACCAGCAAAGAGAGAAAAACCTCAGTGACGAATGTGCGTCATTACAACAACTCTAATAACAGCCGCGTTAATTATTTAGGAAGTCTAATTAGTTTTGGAAGCTTTTTTTGTTTTTTTTTGCTGGATTATTGAAGATAGAAAATATGAAGAAAATAAAATAAAGAACTGATTGAATTGATCGACTTGCAAGTATTGTGTGTTGACCCAAAACCACAAAGATTATAGTCACATTAGTTTGTTTAGAAACGGCTCAGGAGACTAATAACAGATCCCATTTTTAGTCTCCGTAGAGTAGTTCTGTGTGATGGATGGTATGTTCGGAGGTTGATTGTGTACAGCTTGCACCACGATCATTAAAACCTTATTCTGACACCAGAGGTCCAACATCTCTGGCTCATACATGGATGGTTTTATTGTTTTTTCTTTTACATTTTCTAACTGTACTATAAAAAAACAACATTAACAACACAACAAAACAAGAGAAAAACACACTAAGATCATCAGATGTTTGAACTAAATTGTGTGCTGTGTGTGCAATGATAGCTTTTTTTGTTTCAGGTGCAGACTGTGGCTGGATCTGAGCCAGAGGAGTGGCTTTGGCCCAGTGCTGGCACCTAAAATGCACCCATGTATCTGTGCTGATGAGCGGATTTGGCTTCCTGTGACAGGAAATGGAAACAGTTTTCTGGAGCTTTGGCCCTGACGTCCTGTCTCTCCTCCTGAGCTCCAAACCTGCTGCTTCACGCTGTCCTGATGTAACATGACGATGAATCATGTCTGTGATTAAACCTCTCAGGATCGTCAAACGCAGAAACACCCGTCAGAGAGACATTTAGAGGGAGGAACAGGATAAAAGCATCAAGTGAATCCCCTCCTAAGTCTGGGAAGTGACGAGTGTTTTTATGATGAAAATTCAGCTGCTTCCTCAGATGAGATTACAGTTTGACAAGCAGCGCTATTTCACCTCAGTACATTGACTCATGTATTGTACTTAAGTACAATTGAGGTACTTGTACTTCACTTATGTATTTCTATTTAATGTAACTTTTTTTATGCTTTTACTTTGTTATTATCACCTTTCTAAGCCGATATAGTGAACATCACATCCAGCTCACATCAGCATTCATTTGCAGTTGAGTTTCGGGCCACCTGATTAAAGTCTCTTCTTTTAGCTAATTGTTTTGGTCTCCTGAGGGAAATATTTGACTTTTTAGAGGCTAAATGCTCCACTTTCTTCGCCAACTAGTCCCTAATTTCGTGTGTCTGCCTTTTTTTATATTACATAAGTAAAAATGTGGATCAAGGCAGGAAAGATCGGGGTTAAGAACGGAGGATGGATTGAGATAAAACCCGAGACGAGACTGCGTGAGTTCCAGTGAAGCACAGGAAAGGTCCTTTCTTTGTTCATATCATGGGAAAAAAATGTGTGTAACTTTGAAGAATAATGTTACTAAGGTTTGGTGCTTTTTAATCATACACAAAATCCTTGGTTTTTATTTAAGATCCTACTGCCTCTAACGTCACTTTACTCTGGACCGTTTAAAATTCTTCGCAGCGAGTTCGACTCTGTCGAGCTCTGATGCTTTTTTGTTGTTTTTTTGCTACGTCAACATATTTACTTATGAATCAGAAAGCCAAAGGGAGAAAGTTATATTTTAAATTCTTAGATGCAATATGTTGCCCCTAGTTTTACAGTATTTTAAAGAATTACCACTCTGTTACTGGTTTACATAGCTGGAGTCCAGATAACAAATCAAATCTTTGCATTAAGTGACAATGTGGCGTAACAGAGCAGACAGTCACACTGAGCCTGATAGCGTCCTGCTACACAACTCAAGAGCCACTCAGGACTCTGAACAACAACACACATTAGCTTTCCTCCAAAAATTATCTTCTTATCTAACTTGCAAACATGCACACACACACACACACACACACACACACATCTTGTTCTGGACATTAGCTTGTTGAATGAGCCACCAAACAAACATATACCAGGGAAAAGTGCATCACTAATGTCACTAATTTAGCAGCTAGATAGTTGTAGCACATTAAACAACATGTAAACATACCTAAAAAATGTGACTTTAGACCGTTTGGTTGTTGCTCTTCAGGTAAAATCAACACAGACACCGACACGTCCATCCCTCGGACTTTCCCTCGTTTCCCCATCTACACACCTGTCCAGGTATCTGGCCTACTACGTCCACTCTTCACATGCAACTCGTTCCTTCATCAGCCACCCACTTCATATTCAGATCCTTTGGCCCCAATGTTGCCTTGTGTCAGTGCTTTCTGTTACCTGGACATGTGTCATATCTGCACCTGTTTGCCTACCTGCCAGGAGCCGCTAACTTTGTCACTCATTTGTTGCTGGGTGGGTGGTTCATACAGTGTGTTTATGAGAACTTTTTCACTGTAAATGAGGTCGGTGAGAACAGTGAGAGTGAACCAAAACAGTACAAGTGCTGTAAAACCAAAACAATGAGCTAAAAGGCTTAAAAACAAACATTTTTACATTAATCATTTCATTTGAACGCTGATTTAGTGAAGACTGAAAATTAAGTGATGTCTTCTTATGGTGGTGATGATGATGATGATAATGATAATATATAATACATTTCATTTGTACAGGACTTTTCATACATGAAATGCAACTCAAAGTTATAAATAAATATTTTTTTAAAATCATAAATAAATAGCATATTTTATATATTTAGTAGCATAAATAGTTTTCTACAATATGTACATCAATCAACTCTTTTTCTGTTCCTAATTCATTAATAAAATATGGTCACTCTCGTAAATGTTTACACTCTGTCTTATACGTAAACATGAAGCCCAACATTCAGCAACGTTGTGCAGCCTGTAGGATCTTTTCTTCCACGTGACCTCTCTTGTCACTTCGAGTTGCCGGGTTGTGGCTGTGAAAAGCCTGGAATAGTTCAGACATTATTGATTTTTTTTCCCTCCATCTTGAGTGGAAAGCAGTGACTTTCCATCTACTTCAGACAATGACAGAAAACTTCAGATTGGAATTGATTTAAATCCCTGTAGAGCCCAGGAGCATTTAAGACACTACAAAAAAGTAATGGTTCATCCATTTATGTAACATGACACTAATTGTGAATCTTGTTTAACAATCATATGACCATGCAGACGCTGGGTCTGGGTCCTGAGTGGGCACAAACACTTTGAGTGGCCATGGTGGACATTTCCAACTAAAAACGCATAACTATATATACATATTACATATCAGAAGGATTACAATGATTATCTTCATTATTGGTAAAAAAAAATGTTTTATTATCTTTCTGATTTATCATCTATAAAATGTAAAAAATAAAATAAAATAAAATATCTGAGCTGAAGACCAACACGTTTGCCATTTTCAGCCATGTCATGCAGTTTTATAAATGCCAAAGATCTGAATCGGATAAATTAAGGGTTGCACTTTAATAACAGGATCACTTTTTGGCAAACTGCTCACAACTC
The DNA here is from genome assembly GCA_036937835.1 of Pampus argenteus. NCBI lineage: Eukaryota > Metazoa > Chordata > Actinopteri > Scombriformes > Stromateidae > Pampus > Pampus argenteus. The sequence goes on from CM072862.1 coordinate 25,537,594, forward strand.
ATTGACATTCATGATGAGGAGTCTCAAGTAGACAATACCGTTTACATTTTAAAGATGCACTCAGCAACATTTGCTAGTAACATGTCTGCGAGTCGGACTGAAATATCTCAACAGCTATTGGATAGATTGCCTTGAAATTTGATATAAACATTCATGCTTCCCTCACAATTAATTGTAATAAATGTGGTCATCCTTTGATGTGTCATCGCGCGTCATTATCAGATCAAACTGTAGTTCAATACTTTGATTTATGACCAAATATCTGCAAAGCTGTGGGATACTTTGTTTTTAAATGCTAATTAGCAAATGCTAGCACACTAACATGATAAACTAGGATGGTGAACATTGTGATCATTTTACCTGCTAAACATTAGCATGTTAGCATGTCAGTGTGAGCATGTTAGCATGTTGCTGACGTTACAGCCTCACAGAGCAGCTAGCATAACCGTAGACGACTTCTTGCTGGACAAATGAACAAACCCGTTTCACAGCAGACATTTTGGAAAAGCAGATGAATTAATAACTGAATAATCGTTGATGTCTGGTGAGTTTGTTCCAGCTCCTGAATAATTCAAACAGAAATTACTCAACTAATCGTTTCTTTAAAATGTTTTTAAAAACATACTGAACCTTTTGCACTGTGATACAGAGACCGATGCAACCACATATATTATTATTAGTCGTTTATTTAAGATATAGACTAACACCTTCTAATGTCAGTGTACCCTCTTAAAGGATAGGTTATATGTGTGCGTTTGTGTGTGTTAGCATATTCGTACATAAGACCGCATGTGTGTGTGTGTGTGTGTGTGTGTGTGTGTGTGTGTGTGTGTGTACACATGCAGAGGAGATGACGGAAATTCTTATCATTGCTGCAAAAACTGTCACTGGACTGTTTCTCTACACTGCAATTACAGAACAGAGAACAGTGTGCATTATTTAAGGACACATGTAAGACGTGTAGGCAGACAAAAGCAGAAAGGTCCCAAACCCACAACCCTTAATTACCTCACAGTGACGCACACGAGCGCCTCTGAAGGATGCTGCGCTGACAGACTGAACTTGTCCAAGTGTAGGTTATTTACAGATCCAATGAACTCAAAGCTGCGTCTTTGTCCTGAGGGTTCAAAAGGAAAAAGGTGGAGTAAGGTACTTTTCCTCATGAATAGTTTATTATTCATTGCAATGTCATTATTATTCCTGCTCTTTGATATTCTGCTTTTTAATAATCTTTTCTTCCAGTTCATAAAAGTTTAAAATATTAATTCCAGTGAGGGAAGATCAAAGCTGCTTCGTCATCCCTTTAACACGCTCGAAATGTTCTGCAACTTGACAGACAGTTTAAAAGGGACTCCTGCAGCCCACACTTGAAACATCTTGTGTCTTCGCTGCACTGGGCTGCCTTTAAGGGGATTAAGCATTATGATTTAATGGTGGGAAATGGCAGGTTTTTGCATTAATTATGTCCTCCACCCACACAGGATTGAAACAAACCCTTTCGTTAATGATGCAGATTGTGTCAAATAAAGTAGGAGATTTTTATAGAGGGAGTATAAAAAGAAAAAGAAAAAATATGTATGTGACAGATCAAGTGAAAGGATTCATTCTGACAGGAGGCTATCAGAAGCTGTTTGAGTGCATGAATTGTGCCTGGGGGTTTCTGCAAAGCTGGTTAAGAGCAAATAAGGAAAGAGTGAGGAGGAAAAAAAAGAGATTAGAAAATTTGTCTGCGCATGTTGTGGAAAATAAAACCAATATTTCATCTTTGGATAATCTGTAGCTTTTGCTTTCTATGCCTGATGTGTTCTTTCAGTACGGTCTAATTGTTCGGGTGTTGCTACTGTTCAAAGTCGGTGATGCACAAAAATTGAGTTGTTGCAGCAGGTTGTCTGTCAGTCGGTAAATCAGTCAGATAATTATGACTGTGGTGTGAATGGAGGAGCGACCTCCTGCTGCGTTAAACACACCTTGTCACACCTGGACATCCTTTTGATTGACTCTCGGACGCATCTTTAAGGTACGATGCTCTGATTTTCCTGCAATCACCATCCACCTCAAAAGCAGCACTGTGTCGCCCACACCGACGTATATGATGCCTGAAATCAATACAGTTGCTGTACTTTATTTATACTCTGTAACTGTGGGACATTTAAAGGATAAGTCTGGCGTTTTTTAAAATTTTATTTTATCTTATTATCAACAAATACATGTGCAAAGCCAAACCAACAATGCATTGATCCAGTCCATTTCAGCTTTCAGTCCATAGACTGTATATAAACTATGGACGTAGTCACCGTGGTGTCACCCGTTGGTTGGATGTGGTGGACTACGGTTTTGAAGCCAGGAGTTCGCATTTTGGCCGTTACCATCTTAGTTTTTGACCCTAACACTAGGGCTAGCAAGTTAGCTTGGTTAGCATAGTATATCCCTAATTCATGTTAAATGTGCTAATGCTAATGCTAATTTTTGCTAGCAAAAAACAGGCTTAAAACAAAATGTACTTACCAAGAAAAACTGAACAACCAACTGCTTTTCCACCGGGCCAAAAGGCTGAACTCAATTCTGCACACTATTAAATATGTTTCTTTATAAAAAGCAGTTAATAGCATTGTTTTGACAAGCTAGCTAGACTAGACTATATGTTATAATTAAACAATGAAAAAGTGAAGTTGTTATCTTGTGACAATGATCATACGTATATATACGTTGCTATAGTATTGTGATATGTTGTTATATGTATTGCGCCATCATGTACGTGAATAAAAAACTTAAAAAATAAAAGCAGTGCAGCTTTAGCCCATTTAGGCCGTATGTGGTCCAGGTCTGCTCTAGATGGTCTATTAATACACTGAACAAGACTTTTTATGCAAACAAAATGTTAAAATAAACTTTCATGAATTGCTAACACACTAAAATAGCAACACCTATATTCCTAATCTATGGGGTTACAATGACCTACGTAATGTACATTTGTCAGAATCAGCTACAAATGTGTTTATGGTATGTAATGTTCGTAACCAGCATTGTCACTGTGGTAGCGACTTGTCAGACACAAGGTAGCCGTACCCTGAATGGGACCATAATTAAAGAAAACTGGCAATAGAGACCATAAACCCATTCATTTAGTGTTTACTGAGGTAATAAAACCTGGTGAGAAACTGAAGTATCACAGAAGCAAAAGGACAAACATTTTAATAAACCAATAAGGAACAAGTACGCAAGCTAAAAACGATCCATGGTGTTTGTAGTAGTACTTCAAAGTTAAAGTCATGAAGTATTTATGTACATACTGCGGTTTAAGTTTATTGTCATTCCTCTCCTTACATGTTATGCAAAAAAGTAGGTACGAAATTTAGTGCCACCGGGTGCAATAAATAAAAACAAATAAATAAAAACAAACAAACAATAGCAGCAGCAAACTGAGGAACTTCAACAAAGGTTAAAGTGCTTTGAGTGGTCGGTAGACTACAAAGCACTTTATACACACACAGTCCATTTATCATTTATGTTGGATACATACACCTTTATAGTTTTATCTTCCGGCACCAGGTTCCTACTTAGCTAAATTAATGTGACTAAAACTTTCATGTAGTTGTGGCTGAGAAGGCAGTTACATCAATGACTCACTCAGTCATGAAATAGGATGTGACGGCCAGCGGCGGAGGGGAACTGGGAGAGCTGCTTCGTGTTTTTAAAACATATTCTTGACACCAGTACAGTAATGACGCTCATTAATCACAGTCTTATTTCACACGGTCGACTTGTGAGACCTGAGATACGGCAATTAGTGATGAGTCACTGCTGGAATTAACACTCGACCCTGATGCTTCCACCTCATCTGATGACCAATCAAAACCAGAGAAAGAGATATACACAGACTAGCTGTGACGTGATCCTCTTATGTCACCTCATCTTTCTTCTCTCCTTCCTTCCCTCCTCCTCAAGTCTCCATTTGAGGTGTTTTCCGGAAACAGAAGACGTTGTCGTGCTGGTGTGTGTAATTAAAGCTCTGCAGATAGATGGAGATTCCCTCCTCTGTCAGTCTGCGTCTCTCTTATCTTTACGCTCTTTTATTCTCCATCTTTCTCTTGACATAAAATTCTTAATTTACCCAAAATATGACACCACATCTCTAGCTGATTTTAAGGAAACTAAATATAAGTAGACCGGGAAGTAATTATGCTTCTGGGATGTTCTGCTGCAACGAAATACAAGTTGTGATATTATATAATCAGAATTTATATTTATATATTTTATTTTATTTTTTTAAACGCTTCCAGTCACTTTATCACTGCTACGCCGAAACATTTAATGCTTGAATATGAGTTCAGAAAAACACCAGCATCCGTCTTTTTGGACGTTTGGTCATGCAGAGAAACGCACAGCGGTCAGGTAGGTTATTTATAGCTCCTGAAAAGTTGACATTTATGAAGATAAAAGGATATGATATGAGGTCTTTGTCTGATATTAGAGAAATGGGTGGCATGGCGACCGAGCAGGAAGAAAAACAACGTTTTTAAGAGGCAGAAAAAGAGGTAATGAGAGCTGAGCTGAGCTCTGCCCAGCACTTAATCTCTGACATGGGAGAAGCCTGCACACACACAGTTGGGTTTCCATCACTTCAGAGGACATTACATTGACTTACATTCATTTCCTGGAGCCTGATCCTAAACTCGAACCCTAACTTTACCCGAACCTTAACATAACCCTAAATGTACCTTAACTTAAAACAACGTCTTCACCCTAAAATCAGCAGTTTACGTTAAGGGGACTTGCTTATTGTCCCCATAAAGGAGGGGAGTCCCCACAGTGTGACTGTAAACACACACACACACACACACACACACACACAGACACCTTGATTAGATGCCTCTTGAACTAATAGCTATCAGAGGTAATGGAAACAGAAAACTCATTACAATCAGTGTCACTTATTTTACTAATTATAATACACACACACCGAGTAGCTGACTGACCTTGTGGAGGCGACACAAAGTCTAATGTTCAATCTAACACATGACACAAATGGTTGGATGACAAATTAAAGGACAAGTTCACAATTCTTCTCGTCTTAAACAAACCTCCTGCTCATATTATAGTATGTAGTAGTAAGAGGGGTCGCTGGTTCTGTAAGGAGCACCGCCCCGCTACGTCAGACTGAAGCTAACGCTAGCTTACTGGAAATGACCAGGCGCTGCACATTTGGACCACCAGCTCACTGATTAGAGGGTCCGAATTTAGAGCTTGAGATCAATGACTGATTGAAAAAGACGATTGGCTCGAGGCTTTTCGAATGTGAGTCAGTTGGAGCCAGAAAAACTGAAAAACACTTAGCGAGTACGTACCTCGTCTTGGGCTGCACAATAGATAGACAGTTAAAGGAAACATGGCTGATTTTTGGTTTTTAACTAAGTTGAGTTAAATTTTGTTACGTATTTACTGAATATAGACTAAAATTATAAATTAGCCTTAAAGTGTTTTACAGTCTGGAGAAGATTGTGGACTCTCTGTGCAGATACGGAATAAAATAAATAACGTTTAGGACAATGACATGAACTGACTAAAATAAACGGAAATAAAAATAGTAAAATTACAATAAAGACAACCTGTGACAGTATTAAGTAGTTAGATTGCAAACACACAATAGACAGTTTGGTCTCTACAAGACTTTAAGCCACTTCCAGCTATGTGGCCAAAAGTGTGAGTTTCTTTGATGCATATATTCATCAGCTGTTTATGTTTGTGTCCCTGCTGTTTAATATTAATATTAAATATAATATTAAATTCTCACCAGAGTAAGACCAACAGGTCGGCTGCTGTCATGAGATAACGAAATCTGGTTCTTCACAGTAAATATTCAAAGGGGGAAAAAAAACAACTAATATATGTTTATATTTTATATTCAACCATCAGGTCGCTATGACGTTTAAATAAATATGTATTTTGCCTACTTGTTGTCACCGTGGCTGGGTTTCCTCTGGGTTGTTTTCCTCCCAGTCAAACATGTAGGTTTGATAAAATGGAAACTGATGATTGAAAAAGACCTCGTGGATGAGCATCTAATGTGAAACTTATAAACTCTGCAATGTAAAAATAATTCTGCTTTTGTTCCTTTCTGGTCAAGATATCCAGACAGTTGTCCATTTCTACGTCATATATCTCGTTGGACCATCAGACCACTAAACTCAGCTGGTACAGTGAACCTTCTGCCCTTCATGTTTAACATGTTTGGACTCTGCTGCCTTCAGGGACAACCACTCTGCCTCCAAATAGTTTTACTAAAAATAGAGTGAAGATATGATGCCATTAAAATCCACCAGGTTTAGATTCTATTAATTCAATCTCTTCAGTTTCTGTTGTATGTAACAACATTTGATATTAAAAATGGAAAATGAATATGTGATGAAGTGACAAACCTACAGAAAGTGATCACCTCACGTCGAAGTTCGTCGAGGAGCATTTTAGTGTCTTTCGGCTCGTTTGTTTTGGTTTTGCAGCCTACAACTTAACTGTCTCTCAGCTCTCATCAACCTTGTCTTAAGTGATAAACCCACAGCAAATAAAAATTTTAAAAAATTAAAAAAATTTTGAGAGGGTCACCACATTCACAAACTACAATTCCAGATATGTGGTTTGACCATGTGACTCCAGGATGCCCCCTACTGGCAGTAAGTGGCAGAGAAAACCGTCACACATCACTGTTAGAAAATAAAGACGTTTTATGATGTGGCAATGCTGTGGTTAAGTTTAAGGTTCAACTTATCACTTTAAGCCACGTTTGTCATCATGGCTATAATAATAATAATAATAATAATAATAATAATAATAATAACTACAGGGTTATGTTTAGAGGGCGATGGTAAATTTTGCTTTTTTATAAACTTTCCCGACTCGCGGTTGGAAGTCTACTGCTGGGTTAAGGCCTCCATCCACGAGGACATTTATCGACTTTTATAGATGAGAATGAAACTAGCTGGTGAACACAGTGAAGCATTTAGCAGCTAAATACGTCTACGTTGTGTTTACAGCTTGTAGTGCTGCCCCCAAGTGGCCAAAAAAATCCCAACAACAGAAACAGAGACACAGATAAACTCAAACTGTTGTTGAACGTATTGTTTTGTCTTTTCCCTGGTTTGTCTGAGGCTGAGTTGTTATTCATGCACAAACTGACGGCTGATTGGACCAAATCACATAAACCAAAACCGCCAGACAGAAAAACAGAACAGAGAAGTGAGCCTTTAGCAAGACGACCGTCAGGGGTACGGTGCAAAAACGAATGAACTCATGGTCGTCAATGGAATAGCCTGGTTGTTGTGAATGAAATGTTAAATTGGTGTCTCCATCATTAAAAGTGGGGGGAGCGAAAGACATGAGTCATAGCGCCTCGAGCACGATCAAAGCTTCCTGCTCCTCCACATCCTTCGGCTCGGCAGCAGTGAAACAAGCAATCAATGCCGTGAACTGGGATAACTTAAACACTGGATTAAGGATGTGCTACAACAGGAGCCATTTGTCAGTGATGATGTTGTGGCTGCCTGGTGCAGAACATGTCTGGTGACTTAAACACAGAGTGGAAATGCATTTGTAGATCAAACCTTTGGGTTTCATGTAGTTTTGTTAGCATCACCAACAGAATTTAGGAATTTTGTAATTATTCCTTTAATTTGAATGTTAATTGTGATGCTCTCACACAGACAATTAGAAAACCTGATTCAACATGACTTTTATAACATAAAAGTACTTCTTTCTTCAGAAATGTGTGTTTGTTAGACATAAGATGACCTACAGAAATGTGTTTATACTTGAACACATCATTATTTCCCTTCCAGGTAATCAGAAATCTTGTTGTTGTTGTTTTTTCCTTTAGGCCGACAGTCCCTGCATCAGATTGAAAATGAATTATGAAAGTTAAAATGACTTTCAGAGACTTGTAAGAGGTTTCATCACTGCTTTGATTTTACAGCTGGAGCACTTTTCTTTTTTTTTCTGTTTTTGATCATATATACAGCAGGAAGTATTGACTGAGTCACTGTGTTTAAATGCAGGAGAGGCTGCCAGAGCCATCCGCAGGTAATAATGGAAAAGTGATATATTGGAAGTTACTGCTGATCTACATTGAATACTAAATAAAGCTTCTCACACTGACTGTGTGACTGAAACACATCATTGATGCCATTTCAAATCAAACTGATTGATTAAGCTGTGATCACATAACATATTTTACCACTAAATTTATAATAATGAAATAATTTACAGATTTAAACGCCAAAATATAATCAGTTATTGTCAAATTTCATAGAAACAACCTCATCAGTCACTTTTCTGCAGTGCTGCTGTTGTTGTTGTTGTTGTTGTTGTTGACTTTTTGAGGCATATTTTTGCCCAGCAACTTTTACGGGATGACTCACCCAATGCAGCTGTTACGCATGACAAAAAGAAAAAATCAAAGGATAAGGTGGAGCGAGCAGATGGCAGCAGTCAGATAAAAAGGTGTTTGGCGCGGAGGAGCGACTATTTGAGACCGAGAAAGGGGCCACATGCTGCTGCGCGCCGGGACCATGCGGAGCTCCAAGCTGCTCAGCGGGGCGCTGCTCTGCGCACTGATGCTGCTCTCCAGCCCCGCAGGAGCACAAGTGTTGGACACCGAGTCCGAGGAGGTGCTGAGTCCCAGGGCACTGCGGGACTTTTACCCGAAAGGTCCGAACCTGACGAGTGAGAAGCAGCTGGTAAGATTTTACATCTCATGTCTGCAGAAAAAGGAGACTTTAAAGGTTTCTGCAAAAGTTTTATTATTTTATCAGATTAAAAGTCAACAGTTTGATTCTTCAGTGTTAAGTAAAGACTAGATAGGTATATATTTATTATATATTTAATATTATTCTTCTGTACTGGTGCAGCATTTATCACTTCTAATATTTCATCGATATTAGACTCAGTTTAACATAAAAAAAACCATAAATATTCTGCAAAATTCAGATTCTTAAACTGTTCATATTCATTTGGTTATTTATATGACACAGTTATGGATATATTCCTCCTTTTTTTTAATCAGCTCGGAGCTCTCCAGGAAGTTCTTGAAAAGCTGCAGGCTAAACGACTGCCTCTGTGGGAGAAGAAATTCGGCCAAGTCCCGACGGTACCGCTCACACCTGTCTCACCTCTCACACCTCTCACACCTGTCACACCTCTCACACCGCTCACACCTGTCACACCTGTCACACCTCTCACACCGCTCACACCTCTCACACCTGTCACACCTCTCACTTCTTATTGCTTGTAAGTGCATTGCATGCATGTGGCTGCAGGTAGAAATGAACCGCTGCTTGTGTCTCTCAGTGTGATGTCGGGGAGCAGTGCGCCGTGAGGAAAGGCGCTCGGATCGGGAAGATGTGCGACTGTCCCCGGGGAGCTTTCTGCAACTTTTTCCTGCTCAAATGCTTATGAGCCTCGTGAATGTAAAAACAACAACAACAACAACAACAACTGTCCTTTGTAATTACAGTCATATTTTTTTATGATAACACTGAGGAGCAGGTGGGGGTGACAGTATAACCCTCATGGAAATGATATGAATATGTTTATTAAAGTATGGTAACTATAAGTCTGTAAAGATGGTGAAAGACCATAAGATTCCTGTAAATATTCAGAAACCACTTTATGTCTGTATGAAACTCACAGCAACATTATATCATAGATTATATTATAGATTATAGATTATATTATATATTATAGATTATACTAGTGACTCTTCATCTTTTTGAACTATTTTGTTTGTGTTATGACTCATGATAACAACAATAAACTGTGAATCATGTTGTTTTGTAAAGCAGTGGAGTGACAGAGTATTATTATTATAACCAGTTATATAACCCACGTGTTTTTAAATGATGATATCAAGGAGCTCAATCAATAATCAAACAGTGACGTCATGACGCCTCGCGGTGGCCACGCGGCTCAGGAGCATAAAGGAGGAAGCTTAAAGCTGCTGAGTGCCAACAACACTCAGCAGCTTAGTGTCGCTGCATGAAAGGAGCTAAATTCAGATTCAGGTTGACCTAAAACTGAAGACAAACATCTACATGAGATGCAGAATCTGCAGTAAAAACATATTACTGAAGCTGGTCTGAGTTTATCTGTGCTCAACGTTTATCAAGATAATCAAGTGTTTTATATGAATATTAAAACACTTCTTCCTTCAGTTGGATGTTTGGAACAATGATTTCTGTGCAGCATATATATATATATGTATTTAATATATATTGAAGTGCTGCAGATGGACTTTACAGTGAAGTAGAGACAGTTAAATGTTTAAAATGAGAAATATTTGCTTTCACACACATGAATTAATTTTCAATGAGTGACAATATGATTTCTAAGCTGCTGTTTTACAGGATGAGTAAAGAGACACAATAAAATATTTCACTTTTCTTTCAGTTCTTTAATATTTCTTTTTTTTTCTTGTGTACTTCAAAAAGAGAATTCATAGAAGAAAAATATATTAAAATATTTCTGGTTGAACAGCTGCTTCTTGTCATCAAATAAAACCCAAATAATTAATTAGCTGCTAATTCAATTTGTTGTGGATCTTCATGGTCCATCAACCTTTCATTTTTATTTATTTAACCAGGTTAAAAACAATTGAGCTTTTCCACGTTGACCTGGTCAGTTAAACACTGAATACATGTTGATTACATAAAATAAAATACAAAACATACGTTAGAAATGTAAAAAAAACTACAGAGAAGTTGCACATTAATCAGGAAAAAGGCACCAAAGTTATTATGCAACGTAGATTTATGTCAACTAATGTTTAAAAAGGAGGATTCATCTGTGGCAAAAAAAAAAAAATATTATATATATTATTATGATCCTTAATACAGTAAATATCACTGGTGTGTCGGTCAGAAGACACTAAAAGACGCTTCTTGTAGTTTAAGACTGCACAGCTTCTGTCTGGTTGTTATTATTATTGATTATAAACTGTAACTAATAATATTCTAGTTTCTTGTAGGAAATTATTAACTAATTAAAAAACAAGAAGATTCAGATTTAAATATATGTTACAGTAAAAACAAATATCTTCCAAATATGAGAAAAAGCAGTTAAATGAAACGACTACTGGATGTTTGCTTCGTCATATATTCTCATCTAAAGCTACACATATTAAAACACTGAAGGCACAAATACATAAAGCATATTTACATATTAACCTACACACATATAACCTCTTATACTATAGAAAGACACCTTATATCCCAAAGGACACTTGATACTGTGTCTGTCCTCTGTACTGTCTTCTTAACGATTAAAAGACACTCCTACACGTCTGCAGCCTTCAGCCCCAAATCTTTAAAGACAAGTTGAAGGCACGTTGTTTTTACTAAAACTGGAAGGTTTGTTGGGGACTATTTTCAGCGGTGGATGAATCCATATTCAGTGCTGTAGTGAGGAGGTTAGAAATGAGTAACCTACAGACTGTAAAAGGAATCAGCTGCTGTGTATTTTAATCTGGTTTTGTTATCAGCCGTCATACATATGTTCATAGTTTTCTATATTTCTATAAGAATATTTATTGCAGGTTTTTGTGGTTTGTCATGTGATCTGCAGAGCAACAACATACTTTAACATTTTGTTATATTAATATGTGAAAACTGAACTTCAACCTTTGTGGTTTTTTGCATGTTTTTAGCTCCTCTGAGGGGTTGAAAATCCCACCACTACTTCCTTTAATGAAAGCCTTTGGATAAACAGAAACAATAAGAGCTTTGATCTCATTTCCTGAACAGTAATACTTTCTCCAGACAGCGAGGATTTCTTATTGATTCCTCAGGGAATCACTTCCAATTCCAATAGAGATTGAACGTGTGGATAAAGGCTTTTTTTTCTCACGTTGACACAGTTCAAACCTGCAGCTATTATTACCCATCGAGAGAAATGTTTGTTCCTGTGTGATAAGTTGAAAGTAAAGTAAAGAGTGACAGATCGAAACACAGAGAAACCGAAAGAAAGAGAGAAACAGGCAGCGGATGATTGAGAGTGTGATGGATGGAGACACAGATACAGTCTGAAATAGAGATCGCTCTCTCAGAGTGACATTGTTGGGTATAAACAGCTCAATACATCAACACCAGATGAAGCCGGAGGCAGCCAAGTTGATTTATAACATGTGAACACTAATATGTGAACACATGCACGCTGAGCCCTGCCTGGATGAGCTCTTCATGTGTCTCATTATAACTGCACATAAATAAATAAATAAATAAATAAAAACTACTTCACTCACTGTTAAAGTCATCTCAAGTTAATATGTTAAATCCTATGAAATAAAACCATATAAGCTCATACCACAAAGTACATCAATTAACCACAAACTACCACAAACAAGAGCAGAGTGCTGCAAAGAACCGTAAAGTAACAGCGTACTGTATACTAGTACTGTATACTAGTACTGTATACTACTGTAAGTACCACAATAATATTAAAAGCCACAAAGTTACCAAATAGATAGATAGATACTTTATTAATCCCAAAAACTGGGAAATTATGTGTTGAATAATCGTGAATTTTACCTACAAGTACTAACAACAAGCACAAACTGCCATAAAATGCTTTAATGCCTCCAAAAAGGTTCCATCAATGTGTACATGTACCACAAAAGTACCACAATTAACTACGGAGAACCATAAAGTACTATAAAGTACCACTACAAAGTCACCTAAATCACTGTACACTACCACAAGTTGAGGTAAGAAGGATGAACTGTGTGTGTGTGTGTGTGTGTGTGTGTGTGTGTGTGTGCGTGTGTGAGACCTGAGGAAATTATAATCGTCAGCAATAACAGACAAAATCTACATTAATGTTGTTTGTTGTAATCAGTCCAGCTGATATTTTATAAAAGCCACAGAGAGACACTGCTGCCCTCTAGTGGTGACAATCACTAACTGACATAAAAAACACAAAGTGAATGTTTGCAGAAAGAGTTTTTGGATATTAAAACGTGGAAACATGTGATGAGTGTTTACAGTTATTGGAAATGTGTGTGTGTGTTTTATAGGTTTTTATGCAACAGGAACAAGTTTTTGTGTTTAAGATATCGAGAAAAACTGCAGCAGGAGGAATAATTACAACATGATGGGTACCTGACTGTTGTTTTCAGGAGGCTTTAGGAAGCAGCTTATATTTATATATGAGTCACAGCTCATATCAGCTGTTCATAAATATATATATATATATATATATCATAAATATAACTCAGATTGTCTAATGGAGTGAAAAATACAGTGCAGTCATGTGTATTCATTCATTCATTCTGGTCGACTGTGTTGATGAGGCCGAAGGCGTCCAGCTGACGTAAACAAGTTTCAACTCTTGGGGGAGATCGTTCATAAATGTCATTTAAATCACTCAGACCGCAGGAAGAAAACAAAAGACACTTTACTCGGTTAAATTATATTTATTTATAAAATATATAGAAACAGGACAACAGGTGTAAACATACGGTAACATGGAACAATGCAACCCTGTTCAACTTCAACTGGAAAAACAGAAACACAGAAAGCCACACATCAACACAGCAGCGCGTTAATCACCTCAACTATGACACCACAGGAGTGGCTCAAAGTTTAATAATCAGTGAACTTAAATAATGGAATAAAATAACAACAGTAGCATTTAGTACGTGTGTGTACAGTATGATGGCGGCTCAGTAAATAAAACTCCTGAGCCAGCAGTAAAGATGTCAGTCATTGGTCAGCAGATCTACCGATGACATCTACGACTGGACACTGGACGTCAGATCGATTATTCTGGGTAAGTAATAATTAAACTAAGTGCTGTTTTTAATGAGGACGTGCAGATTAATGCAACAAACAACCTTAAAATTCAAAACTTCAAAGCTTTATGGCTGTAAATGACACAAATATTGATATCCAATATTCAACAGTCACTTATTGGGGAAAAAAAAAAAACCACAGCAGAAATATAGAAAAAGAAGATAAAACTGCAAATAATTTTATAATCGATTAATCGTGAAGTCACCGTTCAAGCATTAACGATCAAGATTTGATCTTTCCAGGTTTTTAAATGTGATAATTTACGGCTTTTCGTCTGATAGGAATCTGAATATTTTGGACTGTTAATCTTGACCTTGTGCTCGAGGGTGATGAACATATGAACGTATGAACTCAGAATCTGTCGCCCACATGACGAGATGTTGGTTGTTTGTTTGTCGTCCGACTTTTACTGACCAGACGGAGTCTAAATATCTGCTTGTTAAATTGATGTTTTATAGACCAAACGATTATTCAAGAAAATAAAGCAAAGCTGAATAGTAGATAATGAAACAGCTGTTTGTGTGTGTTAGTTTGTCTGTTGGCAGCATGACTGCTTATAAAAACTGTCCGTGTGAAGTTTGTTTTTGTCGTAACTGAGTAGAAGGAAACTAAAAAAATACACAAAACAAGAAGTGCAGCAAACTGAAGTTAAACTCTGTTAAACAACGTGCCGACATGAGAACGAACGGAGGGTCGAATATGTGCTGCTCCTGATACGAAGTTTAGTTTTAGAAAAGGTTGGGACAAATAATCACATCAGTATGACGCGATGTGTTCTCGACTCGTTGCTCATTTTGCTTTTTTGGCCTTTGAACCTTTTTCCAGTTTATGACTTTTAAATGTTGATAAATGAGTTTAAGCTCAAACTGTTTGTCGTCTATAAAACCTTGAAAATATAGTGAATACAGTATGAGATTAATGCAGATGTAGGAGGATGTCTTTCCTGTGTTATGTGATACGATGTATCCCACATGCTTCACCTGTGTTGTGTGTTTTGTGGGAAGCGTCATCATGATAAGATAATGCTCCTAATGACACTGATGGTTTTGTGAGTGATGATGATGTTCAGCTGCTTAACAGTCTGGTCCCGACAGACACGGTCATGAGTTTCTTAGTAGTAAACGTCACCCGTCGGCGCTCCGACAGGCGTCACAGCAGTGCAAACGTCACAGTTCGTTCGCTCTATAAAGAATCTTCCAGCTGCTCGTCTTGAAAAGGGTAGCTGAGCGCAGGAGGGAAGCCCTGACTCCGAGGCTGCTCATCCAACAGCATCAAATCCTCCACATCTTTCCCTTTGTACCTCCGTCTGCAGATCTTTACTGTCACCTTTCGTCCCTGAAACACTTTCAGGGCCTCTTTGGAAGCCATCGCTTTAGCGGCAGATTCATCACGCCCGTATCCCGTGCCCATGTAGACAGTCTGACAGCGGATCTCACACACGTGGCCTTCCTTCTGTGTGCGACCCGCGGGGAGGCCTGTGATGTCCTTCAGTGGGACAAACACGCAGGTCAGGGTCTGTTTGCATGACTCCACGCAGCTGCGAAGTATTTCAAAGTGGTCCAAGTTGGGTCCGAAGCCCCCTGCTGACACCAGTTTCCAGGCCACAGCCTTGTAGAGGCGGTTGAAGAAGGGCTGGTGCTCTGCAGGAGCCTGCGGAGTGGGCCCCGATTTCTGACTCACGGGCCATGAGGACGTCCACCCAGCGGGTCGGCTGTCGAGCTCGTTAGCGCCGCATTTGGCTCTTTTCACGCAGCTGTCAGCGTCGCCGTCTGCAAATGATGACACGACAGGCAGGACAGTGACGACCGTGCAGAGAAAAAGCATTTAATGAGGAAACAGGCTGCAGCCTCAGGTGTGGCTGTTCAGAAAAGAAGACTGCATGTAGGTAATTACACTGAAACGCTGCTGTCATAGAAGAAAAACAAAAAACACTGAAACATGTTGTTGTTCTATTCTAATAAAGGGACAATGAAGTTATTGAACCTTAACATGCAAATGACAAAGTAAGAAGCAGTAATGTAGTTTGTATTTCTTTGAACGTATTATAAGACTTTGTGCGTTGCATTACCAGTTGTGGCGCTGCGCTTTCCTTTTCCCAGGAGCTCTTTAGTCGTTTTATGAACCGGAGCGTCTTGGACTTCTATCCCTTCACCCATCTCCTTGATCTTGTCCATTACGTCCGGCGGATAGCTGAAGGGTGAAGAAAAGAGGAAATTAGACGGAGCAATTTATTCATTAGATTAAAGTGTTACAGCAGCCACTTGATATAAATAAAAATACAAAAACAATGACGAACAAATGCAATTAAACACTAAATTATAACCAAACAGACTGACTCAAACATAACAGGAGATATAACCATAACTATAACACTATCTGCTGTGTTTACACTGTTCATAATGATGTTAACATGCTTTCAACAAGTCTTTCTTAAGTCTTTCACACCTCAGCACTCAACAGTGTCTTTAGTGGGTTCAACAGTACTTTTAGTGCACGCTGCAGTGAAGCTTGAGTGTTGTGAGTATTGTGTCTGGTCCTGTGTGTTGACATGTGTTGACTACTGTACTTTAATGAAGTCTTTCTCTGTATCTGTCCACCTGCTCTGATGTGTCCTACCTGCAGCCGAGGAAAACGTGGTTGGCCCAGACCATGGACAGAGACAGCAGGCTGTCCAGGCTGCTGTTGGAGACTCCTTGCTGCACTGTGGGGAAAGCCTCCATGTTTCTGAGGATGAACTCTCTCCGGGCACACCACTGCTTGTTGGTCTCACAGTAGCCCCTGAGGGTGTCGACCCACTGGGCCAGCTGCGGGTTCTGGTCCAGGTACTCCGACACGGTGCTCTCTTCGCTCCTCTCCCCCGCCATCCCTGCAACACAAAACGCGGTGTATCAGCGCAGAAACATCGCATTTGCTTTCGTGTTGGTTTTAACCTTTTTGTCGTTGTAAGCTAGCTGAAAAGAAGCTAATTTAGCCGTTAACAGTAACTGTGTACCTACTAGTTTTCCAACCGCATATAGCTGCTGTTTAGTTGCTAATACAACAGCGTAGTTAAGCTAACGAGTTAATGTTTTTCCACAGTGACAAACTGACTTTAGCAAGTAACAGAGAAACATCAACCACGCAGATAAATAATATGTGAGATCAAGCTGAGCGATAATAACACAAATAACTTCCGGTTTGTACCTATAACCGTCTGTAAAAGGTGATTATTTAACTCATAACAAACAACTAAGATCTGTCCGTCTGTTTGCGAGCTGTTGCTAGCTAACGTGACCGACTGACGACGCAAGAGTCACGTCGCTTCCTGTTCCCGAGAAGAACTACATTTCCCAGAAGCAGTAGCGGCTACTGTTGTAGTAGTAATAGTAGGATAGTAATGTGGGACATATTGGTTTATTACAAGTTTAAGACCCCTGAATAACTTATTAGTATTCCACATTAGTAGTAGTAGTAGTGTTAGTAGTAGTGTTAGTATTAGTAGTAGTAGTAATAAACATAATAATCCCTTGATGGAAATGTTTTTGTTTTTTTTAACTTATTTTTTTAATTGCAAAACTAGAAATCTAAACAATTTCATTTTAAAACCAAGTAACCGTCGCAAAAAGCGGCCACGTCCCGTGATGCTTTGCGGCGTGATGACGCAGTCAGCCTGCGACAGCTCGGGCGGCAGTTTGTTTTGTTTTCTGGCGGACGGATAAAAAATGTCACCGCAGCGTTTTGTGTTTTAATTGATTCACAGGTGAGTTACGATGATTCACGAGCTGCTGCTGGCGTTGAGCGGATATCCGGGGACGATTTTCACCTGGAACAAACGGACAGGTTTACAGGTAACAACCGGAAACACGGAGCAGCTCTGACAGGACAACAAATAACATCAATTCTGGATATTTACGTTTCCAAACATGTTTTTATTTCACTTTTACATAGCACAAATTAATAAAAAAACATCTTAAAGGGCAGGTTCGTAATTTTTCAAGTATATGATACTAACTCAGACTGATGAAGCCTCACAGAAGCTTCACATTGATTGATTGATTGATTGATTGATTGATTGATCGATCAAATAAAAATAGTTAGTGTGCATCCATACTGTAGTCCTCCAGGTGTGTGTATTCCTCCACCTGTCCAACCCTTACACACCCAACTACCTGAGACTCTGTAACCTCTGTAGATGTCAGGACTCACAAACTGTTTGTTGTCTTTACTTTTGCACTGCTGTATCTTTCATGTACTCAGGGTCACACAGTGTTTTATTTTGAACCTAGAGCTTTGTTTGACCCACAGGTGTCCCAGGACCTGCCCTTCCTTCACCCCAGTGAGACCAGCGTCCTCAACCGACTCTGTAAACTGGGCTCAGATTACATACGCTTCACAGAGTTCATAGAACAACACACCGGTCATGTGCATCAACAGGTGAGCCACATAACAACATTTAGCCTTAAGTCAGTTCACTTCACATGTTTTTACAGAACAATGTCAGTTCGGTTGAAGTTTTACTGTCAATATTTGGCTGTAAAACTACAAAAATATACTGTTTCACTCTATTCTCTGTTTTTCCTCAACAACACACATTCATAAGGAAAAAACCTTCCTATGACATCTCTTCTTCTTGGATAGTTTAATACAATAAATGAACATAATGAAAATAAGTGAGTAACATGTACGCTTTGATATTTTTTTTAAGGAACATCACGCGAACCAGCCCAACCAGACGGGACTTCATGGGATTTATTTGCGGGCTTTCTGCACCGGGCTGGACTCGATCCTGCAGCCGTACAGACAGGCCCTGCTGGACCTCGAACACGAGGTAAAACAGACGACGCTGCCAAAAACAATGAATGGTGGAGCAGGTGAGGAGGAAGTTGTTTTAACCTGCGTTTTATGTTTTCAGTTCCTCGGAGATCCACATCTGACAATATCACATGTGAATTATAAACTCGATCAGGTGAAACATTGTTTAAAATACTTGATTCATTTTAATATAAATGATTAATTATTAAGTCTTTTCTGTCGCTAACATGTGTGTGCCTTTTCTCTCTTTAGTTCCAGTTGCTGTTTCCCTCTGTGATGGTGGTGGTAGAGACTATAAAATCACAGAAGGTGAAGGAACTTCACTTTGACTTTATGCAACTAATGATTATTTTCATTATCGATTAATCTGTTGTTTATTTTCTCAATCGAACAATTGTTTTGTCAACAAAATGTCCGAAAATAGAAAAAAATTTCTTGGCGCTCGTGGCGACGTCTTGTCATGTTTTCTGATCTGATCAGCATTCTGAATAATATATACATATATATATATATATATATACACACATAAAAGCTGCAACTGGTAAATTTTATAATTAAGTCATCAAAATAGTTGCCAATTACTTTTCTGTTTGTTGCAGCAGTTTGAGGTCAACAATCTGAAACTATCATGAGTTTAGTTAAATATCAGATCTTTGAACCAGCGCTTGGTCACGTCTGGCAGCAGAAATCTCTGATAATTGATCCGAGAACCGACCTGCTAACTGAGCTGGAACGCGTCTGCTCTTTGTTGTCTGTGCTGCTGTAGATCCACGGCTGTCAGATCCTGGAGACGGTGTACAAACACAGCTGTGGGGGGCTTCCTCCTGTACGCATGGCCTTAGAGAAGTAAGTCTGCAGCCTAAATGCAGGTTTCAGAACTGTGTTCGCATCGCTGGGGTGATGAATAATCTCTATGATTTATAATAATCTACACACAGATACATCTTTTAAATACGTTGTGCAGGATTCTTGCTGTGTGCCATGGTGTGATGTACAAACAGCTAGCAGCCTGGATGCTGCACGGGTTGCTGCTGGACCAAAGCGAGGAGTTTTTTGTGAAGCAGGGTCCCAGCGCAGGAGGAGCTGCTGCCAACCAGGAGGAGGAGGAGGAGGACCTGGGGCTGGGAGGCTTGAGCGGGAAGCAGCTCCGAGAACTGCAGGACCTGGTGAGAGCAGCAGCCGAGCACACAGACTCAAGAGCTCAGGGCGTGTTTTTAAAACAGTCTCCTGCTGTGTTGTGTGTGCAGAGGCTGATCGAGGAGGAGAACATGCTGGCTCCGTCTCTCCAGCAGTTCTCCCTCCGAACAGAGATGCTGCCTTCTTACATTCCCATCCGAGTGGCCGAGAAGATCCTCTTTGTGGGAGAATCCGTCCAGATGTTCGAAAACCACAACCACAGCCCGTCTAGAGCTGGTAAGAAATCAAAGTGAAGACTCTCTTTTCTCCCTTATATCACCAAAGTAACACAACACACACTGCTTTTGTGTACTTTAGGCTCCATACTGAAGCACCAGGAGGACACGTTTGCTTCCGAGCTGCACAGACTCAAACAGCAGCCTCTTTTCAGCCTGGTGGATTTTGAAAACCTGATAGATCGCATCAGGAGCACGGTTGCAGAGGTGAGCTCATTTAGTGATTGCGTTATTCTCCTCGTTCACTCTGAGTAAATTAATCACACACGTGCGTTTCTGTTTGACTTTCAGCATCTCTGGACGCTGATGGTGGAGGAGTCCGATCTGCTCGAGCAGCTCAAGGTTTGTACTCATCACCGTTTAGTTGTTGATCATAACTCAGAACGTGTCGTGTGTTGTTGACGTTTGCATCTTCTTCCAGATCATTAAAGATTTCTACCTGCTGGGTCGTGGCGAGCTCTACCAGGTTTTTATTGATCTTGCTCAGCACATGTTAAAGACTCCGCCGACAGCCGTCACCGAACACGGTAAATCTACAAATCACATGTTTGTTTTAAATTAGTGTGCATATGTGTAAGTGTAAGACAACGCAGATACATTAAGCCGGAGACAAAGAGACGGTTCTTTTTATTTAACTTGACTACATATGACTGCTGTTATCAGACCGAATGCATTTTAATCTTGCGTGTTTTTTCTTTTTTCCTGTTTGACAGATGTAAATGTGGCGTTTCAGCAGGCGGCTCATAAGGTGCTACTGGACGACGACAACCTCCTGCCTCTGCTGCACCTCACTGTAGATTATCAGGGCAAAGATGGCAAAGGTTGGCTGCTCATCAAAGCTCATACGTTCCTAATAAACTGGACAATCTGTCCTCAGCTCCATCCAGTGTGTTTTATGATCAAACTGTGACTGCAGTGTCATTACAGGCAGATGCACGTACGCTTTCCTGACTTTACACACATTCATGATGCAAAGTAGCACTGAAACAACAATAATTAACAACAGATTTGACATATTTCCCTTCAAATCTCAGTATGTTTGTCTCTTGTTGTGTTTAAAGCCTCGTCAGTCTAACGTTGAGTCAAACTGGAACTTCTACAAGTTGAATCCTGCAGAAGAAGAAGATGATCTGTTTACTGTCACTCACTCTAATCTACTATTAGCTGTCCTTTAAAATCCTCATTCTTCTGATCTCTGTGATTGACTGATTCAGCTGGTAATGCCCGTTTGGTTTTTTGTTTTTCCAGAGACGTCAGGCCCCAGAGACGGAGCCACTCCTCCACAAGACACGTCCCCTCGTGAGATCCCTCCCACAGGCTGGGCGGCTCTGGGCCTTACCTACAAAGTTCAGTGGCCGCTGCACATCCTCTTCACTCCTGCTGTCCTGGAAAAGTCTGTATCCACTTGTCTGTCTGTTGTTGTTTATTTCTGGTTTACTTGGAGTCCAGCTGGCGAGCGTCTCCTCCTCCTGTCCGTGCAGGTACAACGTGGTGTTCAGGTACCTGCTGAGCGTGCGGCGGGTGCAGTCGCAGCTGCAGCACTGCTGGGCTCTGCAGATGCAGAGGAAACACCTCAAGTCCAGCCAGACGGATGCTGTGAAGTGGAGACTACGCAACCACATGGCTTTCCTCATCGACAACCTGCAGTATTATTTACAGGTAAACAATACAGGGACAGAGAGAGGACGCCAGGGGACAAATGTCTAAAACAATTCGTATGGAAAAACATTTTTCTTGCGTATAAAAACAGAAACCTGCAGCAAGATTGAGATCTTTTAAATACGCAGAACATTTCCTGCAGTTTTGAAGGGATCATTAGAACCTTTTACTCACGTTGTTTCATTTGGGAATCAAACATGTACCGTTTTCCAAAATCAGTTCTTCATCTGTGGTCACTAAAAGTGACGTTATTATTGTATGGCAGGAAATGTATGAGTGAAAAACATAATACGTATGATGGTAAAACTTTTTTGTTCACTTTGATCCAACCGTAACGTGGAAATTAAACATTACTGTGTATTTATAAATCAAATCAATGTATCTTAATTACATTTATGCACTTAAATTAATATTTATTTTATTTATTTAAATATATCTTCTGCTTTTCATGTTCTTGTTTATGTTCCTGGTTGCTGTTGTGAGGTTTGTGATTGAAGCAGATGATGGATTACAGGAACACGTGATGATGTGATGGTGATGATGAGTCGTTTGTCTCCAGGTGGACGTGCTGGAGTCTCAGTTCTCTCAGCTGCTGCAGCTCATCAACTCCACCAGAGACTTTGAGAGCATCCGACTGGCTCACGATCATTTCCTCAGCAACCTGCTCGCCCAGTCCTTCATCCTCCTGAAGCCGGTACGAAACCGTCGAATCCATTCTCATTATAGATTAAATATAATAAATAATAATAATAATAAAAATGCTCCTGCCTTCAGGTGTTCCACTGTCTGAACGAGATCCTCGAGCTGTGTCACAACTTCTGCTCACTGGTCAGTCAGAGCGTGGCGTCGCTGGACGAGAGGGGAACCGCCCAGCTGGACATCCTGGTGAAGGTGGAGGAAACGTTCTCTTCATCATCTATAAATGTGTTGTTTTGTTTTGGTACTAAAGTCTGTGTTGAATCTCAGGGCTTCAGACGTCAGTCATCGTTACTGTTCAAAATCCTCTCAAGCGTGAGGAATCATCAGATAAACTCTGATCTGGCTCAGCTGTTACTGCGCCTGGACTACAACAAGTACTACACGCAGGCCGGCGGCACGTTGGGCAGGTAGGTCACGAGTTCACCTGGACCGTGTGTCACCGTCACGACGAGCTGCGCTTCAACTAAAACCTTCTTTCTTTACAGCGTTTGAGAAGATTCGGTGACGCGTCCGCCTGTGTTGAAGTCCCATCAGGCTTGTCGACAGTTAGTGTGATATTCCTGTTAAATTATCTTTAAAGGGTGAGTTCACTTAAATTACAAAAACAAGTTTTCTCAGTTTCCTCGACTGGTGTGTCTCTACAGTAGCAACTTATTTCTTCAGACTGTTTATTTGGAAGAAATTACTTCTATTACTGTTTACAATGAAGTCTGAATGTATCCACAACCAGGGAGGCACACATGAGTCTGAGAAAGCTGCTTTATAACTCAGTTCACTGAAATATCTGGAGGAACTCACAATCTCCCCACAATGTTTTCAGTGAGAGGAAACAGTTTTTTTGTAGTTTGGCTGATCTGACACTTTGACTTTAGTTTCTGCTTCTTGTATAAACTGTAACTATTTAAAACATTGTCGCTTGTACGATTCTCTGTAGAGAAAATAAAGTCAAATCCATCAAAATGAAACAAGAGTCACAATTTATTATCCCATAAAAACAGACAGGATAAAGTTATATACAGCAGAGGCATGCGACAGAACTAATTTAACATTTAACGTGGTCGAAGGCGTTTTGCAAACGAGGCGTCGGACTATGAGGAGGAGTAGTCGTGGCGATACTGAGGCTTGCTGTGGAAACCCAGGCGCTCCCCGCAGATGAGACTCTGGATGAGCCACTCGGCAGACACCAGCGGGACTTCCTGTGATGTCACGTTTTTCTCTACCAATGGCGGACAGGCATGGTCTGTCACCACGACGTCGTACTTCCCTGCAGGAATGTCTGCAGACAATAAAATAAAATAAAACAAAGCGTCAGTGACAAAAGTTTCAAGCGTAACGGTTTTTGTGCATCATGAGGTGGCGTCTGTACCGGAGCCGTCCTTGTCTGCCTGGAACTGTCGGACCGAGGAGCCTCCGCCCATGATGACCAGCTGGGCCCAGAGCTCCTCCGGCTTCTCAAACACCAGGAGGATCCGCAGGGCCTTGAACGGGCTGCAGCGCGGATGCCTTAAAAAAAGAAAAAACATTTCAGATAAAAGTGTTTTAAATTCAATTTCCTCAAATTATATATTAACATCTAATTAAAGTTTAATCGTTTTTACTGTGTAACGGATGAAATATGTCTGAAGATGTATTTCAGGATTCTGCCACATTGATTTTCTTCATCTCACCATTCGACGATGGCGTCGTTGGGCCCCATGCCTGCAGGCAGCAGGTAGTTCCTGTAGTTGAGCAGCTTGTTGTCTTTGCAGCAGTCTCGTACCCAAATGTGTGATACGGACGGCACGCCGCTGGCCAAACACAGCAGGTACTTCCTGGTGCGGCAGTGCTGGTCTGCGATGAGGAGGCTCTGATAGGCTGCTTTACACTGAAGAGGGAGACACACAGATTAATATTAAAGAAATAATCACAGTTCTGAATTCATTAAGCATTAATCCCAACGTTTGTGTTTACTGTAAGTTGGAGCTTTTCTTGGTGTTTTCAGGGCTCTTACTTGTTCTTCGTTGAAGTCTGGCAGGATGAAGCCTCCACCCGCCTGCAGCTGAGACTCTGTGTACGCTTTGTTGTACGGACCCGTCTGCACATAATCTGTAAAACACATGACAATAATCAATAATCAATCCTACAACCTTTAAACAGGACGCAGCAGACAACGTCCGCCTCACCCTCCTCCTCGTCGTCGCTGGTGATCTTGTTGGTCAGCCGGTCGATCTCAGACGACGCCGTCAGCATGAAGGCGAAGCCCATGAAGAGAGACGCGTTCTGGGGCAGCGGGCCGTGCGTCTCCGGCAGGTCACATGACATACCGGGGAGATCTGTGCCGCTGCCGGAGGTGTTGCAGACACCGACCCGCTGACCTGTGAGACGACACAAACACGTCAAAGCAGGAAATAACGTTTCAATAAGTGATCAGTTCATCCAAATAATAATAAGAATAAAACATTTTCTCACTTACATGTGTTTAGCTTTGGGTCTGATAGTGTCTCTGAAAACAAGTGTTGCTGTTGAGAAACACATTTCTTAAAAAGTTTGGGGCAAATTAAATCTGCAGCTAGAAAGTTAGAAGCAAGTGAGCAAAACGTTTTGTTTGTTTGTTATTTGGGTGAACGATCAAACATGAAGAAGCTGCATCGAACTTAAAGCAGAAACACCTGAGATTTTACAGAAGTACTCGTCTCCCCACCTTCCCTCCACCTGTGCACCAGCACCGCTTCAATAAGGCGACATGTTATTT
Organism: Pampus argenteus; assembly: GCA_036937835.1. Lineage (NCBI taxonomy): Eukaryota > Metazoa > Chordata > Actinopteri > Scombriformes > Stromateidae > Pampus > Pampus argenteus. Next base: position 25,562,718 of record CM072862.1, read on the forward strand.
AGTTACCGAGTCAGACTCAGCAGCAGCAGCAGCAAACAGCAGCAGGATGGACACGGACGACATGGAGCCAGTTATCAGTCAGTGTGACATTTACATTAGTGCATTAAAAACCAAAGACTAAATAAAACATTAAATGTTTGATATAAAAGTCCATTCGCACCACAGCGCGTTTAATTTAAGTATTTTTAAAATCTAAAAATCTTTAAAAAATATTGTTAAAAATGCTCTGATGATGGTTAAAATTAAAGATTTTAAAGTAATCAGGGCTAAAAAGACAAAAAAAAAATGGAAAAGAAATAATCCAAAAACTGAAAAACTAAAATCCCCCGTTAAGACGCAGTCACGGTTTCGGCGAGCGCGGCTCCGTACCGGCTCTGGCGCCCGCCCCCCTGCGGCCTCTCTTGGCCGGCGTCCTCTCGTCCTCGGAGCTGATCAGCTTCCTCTTTCCGGACGGGCCGGGGGTCCGGGGGCTGCTGGAGGAGCTGCGGTTGGGCGTGTTGTTCTGATCCGCTCCTCTGCGCCTCCTCTTCCCCTCCACCAGATTATCTACAACGTTAATGACAGTTTAAATCAATGATCCAGATTATACATGATACACCATCAATTTATTACCCGACAGGTGTTTTGGTCGTTTCCCGTACTTCTATACACGTTCCTGTATCATAGGTGGTGGTGGTCTTACCCAGGCTGATGTCGGAGGCCTTGGTCAGAGGAGTGGACGGCTCGTAGGGCCCGAGGCTGTGCTGCTCCCTCAGCCTGTTTCCCTGCTCCAGAGACAAGATGACCGCCGTCCTGTTGTACCACTGCTTCTGGCCGTCCCGCTCCACGCTGTAGAACAGCTCCTGGCCCTCCGTCTTATGGCCCCTCACAACACCTGCGCACACACACACAGACACACACAAACGCACACACACACACACACACACACAGACACACACACACTGAAGATCACTGAGAGCTAACATGATTATTAGACGAGTAGTAAAACAAAAAAGTTGGATTGTTTCTTCTTTTTATTATTTTCTGTCACATTTAGATTCATTCCTCTCGCTTACCTATGCTGAAGTATTCGTCCTCCAGCAGGGCGGTGACCTCCGTCTCCAGGGGAATGGGATCACACAGCAGGATGTCTTTCCCCATCACCTCACACTCGTAGCCGTCGTCGAACCGCAGGCGGAACCTCCCCTCGCCGGCGTCCTTGATGATGCGGCCCGAGTAGAAGTAGCCGTTGGACGACCACTTGGCCACGACCCGCAGGCCCACGAAGCTGCTGCCGGCCGAGCTCGCCTCCTCCGGAGAAGACCGGAAGGAGTCGGAGTCTGTGGGGCTGACGGGGAGGCGCGGGGGCAGCATGCGGGTGTAGGGCTCATCCTCCGAGGACGACTGCGGCTGACAGTGAGCGGCGAGCCGCAGCATCGAGCCGGGACCAGCGCCCCTTAAAGACAGAGAGAAGCTGTTCAGACCGCAGGAAGTGGAACAACAACAGTTTCATATTCAGTCTTTAAATATTGTTTAGCTAAAATATTTATTTATTGTTAAAATTAAGTCATTTTTCGACCTAATTTTACATCTTTATCTATGATATAAGATGTAAAATTCAGTATTCAGTTCTATTTGCTGATTGGTGAACAGCTAACAACAATAATAGAGTTTAATTTAACTTGTAAAAAGTTTGATATCTAATTCAGAAAAAGTTGAAACAGATATATTTGACTTTAATGACTAATTATTTGGTCGGATCGCTGCAGCTTCTCAAAAAAAACAAAAACGTTTCATTCCTCAAACCAAATATAATGACTGGTGAGTTCCAGTGACGGATGGCGAGCAGGATTCTTTTCATATCGGACAAAAACAATTTGAAGACGCCGGGTTTGTTTCAGTATTTCAGTAATTGATTTATTGATCTACTGAATCGTTAGTTGAGACATTTACGTGCAGGAAGGTTAGTGAAAAGAGGAAAGTGTTAATACAGATGCTGCAGGTGATTCAACCTCGTCCACGTCGCCTCTGAGAGGACTCACCTGGACGGGGAGGAGCGGGACGGGGGTCGGCCCCTTCTAGCCCTTCCTCTGGGAGTCAGCGGGACGAAGGCCCGGGACCCGAGGGTGCCGTAGCCTCTGTCCACTGTGACCACTGACCCTGCCCTGTGACCCCTGTGACCCCTCTGTTGCTGCCCGCCTCCCCTCCTGGGACTGCGAACACACAGAGGGGACAAACGGAGCCGGTCAGGTTGCGCGTGGCACTGATCTGGGGCTACTCTGATGTGTGTGTAGTGACCCCAGATTCATGCCTGGGAGCAACTTGAACCTGAAGCAGGCAGGAATCAGTGAATCACTGAGAAGTTAAGGTGTTAGAAAGTCAGAGAAGGTGAAAGATTCAGCGTGAAACGGATAAAGTGGAGAAGTGGACTTTGTTTTCGCGGTGTGGAGCAGCTGTACCTGATGGATTTGGCCCCTCGGTGGAGCGGCACGATGAACTCCGGCCTGGTTCCTCCGGAGCTGTGCTGCAGGCTGGAGGCTTTGGACGACAGAGAGCTGATGTCACCGAGGTCACCAGAGGTCACAGAGCTGCTGCCGGTGCGGCACGGAGAGATGTCGCTGTCCAACACCTGGCAGTCCACCACCGGCTCCTCGTTCTCCTAAAACGACCACAAACAACGGCGGCAACTTTCACAAACAAAAACTAATCAATAATAAACTTTAACGTTGCTGAAACGAACACAGTCACAAACAAGCAGCCTGCAAAACACAGTGGTTGCTGCAGGTTACTGAAAACAAAAAGTCAAAAGGGAATATTTCTGGTTTCTTTACTGAACTGAACATCTGTTGGTCGGCTCAAACAAAACGGCTCATCGATTGATCAAATAAATAACCGTCAGTTTTTAATTGATAATGAAGATAATCGTGTATTTCAGCCGTGACTCAACCTGCCTCTGAACTGATCACGAAGATAAAAGACGAGAACAGAAATAAGTAAATATTTAATCTGCTGTCACCTCTGTGACTTTGCGATCCACCTCTTTGCCGTCCTCATAGTACACGTCAGTAATGATGCGTGTGATGGTGGTCCGGACTTCCTGGATGGTCCGCACGTGTCTGCGGTGGGCGGGGCCAGCGGCTCTGCGATAGGACGGCGACTCTGCTTCTCCCTTTTTTTGTTTTTTAAGACAAAAACAGAAGAGTGTGAGCTGGGTAACGTTCACAGACAGAAGCTGTAATTCTCCTTCAGAGACGCCTGAATGTTCGTACCCGGCCGGCTGGGGATCGCAGCCCCGGGGCGTCCAAGCTGGTCTGCTGGGAGACGGTCCGCTGACGGAGCTGAGACACGCAGCACATATGAACCAAACTGTCCAGGAAACTTTACACTATCTACACATTATTAACGTTCTGTGCTCGGCGAGCAGCACGCGTATTTAACGGCTGACCTTGTTGGACGGACTGAAGCCGACGCCGGCGTCAGGGGGCTGCTGGGGGATCATCTTCTGCCTGGCGTCTGTCTGGGAGGCTGCGGGCGGCGCCCCTCGCCTCTCCTCGCTCTGCTCTGTGGACGGGTCCTTGGCGGTCTCCTGAGGCGCCGCCTGTTGTGAAGGCTCTGATTGGCTGTTAGGGAGGCTGCTGCATCCCAGTAGTGAAGTCTGGGAGCTCCTCTGTGGGGAGGAGAACAGCTCGCTCCTGCAGAGATGTTTGAGGGAAAAAATACAGATGTGATGCTGCAGGACAGAAATACACAATTTATTTACCAACGTGAGTCACTTATCTGTTAGTTTAGAGTTAATATCTCAACAAGTCGAGGAAAACTTTATATAAAGTGTTTTCAAACAGCATTATTCCTTTTTATTAAGAGAAAAGAGTTCAAGGATGACGTCTAAGTGGTTCACGTGGCAACCAGCAGGTAAACTGGTTTACCTGCCAGCTGCTTCTGTGAGCTTTTCAACACAAAGCATCCAGCACTGTTTCTCATAAACGGAGCCACAATGTTTCACCAACAGCTCGCCTGCTCGTCCAACAGCTTCAAAAACCGTCTCTGTCACACCTTTCTGTGTGTATACAAACCAGTGCAGCATTATAAACGTGTGGCGTGGCAAAACCAGCTCTCCACTTCTACATTTGTGCTTTCAGGACTGTTTGAGTGAAGTTTGATCAGATTTGATCTGATGAGACGTCAGCAGAAACGAAGCTGTCTGTTGTATGACAACATGTAGGTGGTGGTAACAACTATAGACTTTTAATATTTTTTATATCAGTCGCTTTTATTAGATCCAAATGCAAACAGCACACTTCTCTCAAGTCTCCACTGTGACAATCAGACCGTCCTCAGTGCTCAGCGCGTCCCAAGAGAAGACGCAAAAAATAACCATCCACCCGCCTCCAGACTTTAAAAGTAGGTCTCACACAGTAGTAGCACAGAAGACCCATTTCTGTCTACTAAAATACATCAGAACAGTAGGAAGCTATTCATACAGCCGCAGGTCAAAGAGACGAGAAGCTGCAGCATAAAGAAAGTATAAATTATTCCTCCTGGACGTTTATGTAATTATAGCGTCTTTTAAAATTTGGAGGGTCACCAATACTGAAAACATGTGATACATGGTGGCTTTAAATATCCAGACTGCCAACACAACACAAGTAGGACAAGACTGAACACCTGAACCTGGACCTGCAGTCAAATCACAGACGCTTACCTGACAGGTGTAGGCTGCCCGTCATCCTCCGCCTCCTGCTGTCGGTGCACCTGCCTGACACGGCTGAAGACAGACGGGCTGCTGGGAGACGGAGTTCAAAGAGGTGATGAAAAACAGACATTTTTAGAAACTTGGAAACAGAAAAGCTGCGAGCGACTCACGCAGAAAGAAGTATTCTCTGGTTTCAGCGTCTCAAATTTATTATATTAAATTTCATAAATAATAAATTAAAAAAGATAATTGATTATTTGTTTAGACAAAAATGTTGATATTTTAGATTTTAGATAACAACATGAAGACATTATGTACTGTGCAGGTTACAGTAAGTTGTTGCGCCCTCTTGTGGACAAACTTTGTAACAGCAACACTGGTTTTAAAGTTTCTTGTTACTTGCTGCCCTTCATATACGTGGATATTGATAAATCAGTCAGGCACTAATAGATTTATTTAACTCCAGCGTTCGTTTCATAAACTGGATCTTAAATCTTTATGACATCTGTCGTGTGAATCAGCTCAGTTCACGCTGGACGGGAGGCACTAACACACTTATGAAGGAGATCAGTTCATGTGAAAAAAAGATGTGGTGCCAGATTACCTGGTTACAGCCTTGGCAACAGTGGTAACCTTGACGACGGATCTATCCTCTTGTGATAGTGTTGGCTCTAAAGGGGAAGGAACATATTAGTGAATGATGAGTGCAGACAAACAGCCGGGGTGGAGCGTGGGCGGCGGGCGGCGAGCTGCGAGCGGCGAGCGGCTCTTACTCTGCAGGCTGAAGCGCTCCGAGCTGCCCTCCTCCACCGGCGTCACCAGCTTCATCCTCAGACTCAGCTTCCCGTCCCCTTTATCCGTCGAGTCCTCCCCGCTTTCCCCTGAAACGATGTCACTGGCCGCCATCGCCACGTCAGCTGAGACGTCACCCGCCACGTCTGACTTCTCTGAAAAGGAGCTGATCTCTGGTTTAAAAAAAAAATAAAAAAAATAGAAGAAAGCAAACATTAAGGAAGTTCAGCGTCACATCATTTTGTGCTATTTAACAAGTTGCGCCCACCAATGGGAGTGCTGTGTCTGAGCGTCTGCTTCAGCTGGTTGATAAGCGGGGGCGTGGCTCCGACGGCGGGACCAATCAGCTCGCCCTCTTTAGGAAGTGTGAAATGGAAGGAAATTTCTGTGGTAGAAAAGCAGAATTGGATTCAGATTAAATCTATTTCAGGTTCAATGTTCCTGTTAAAAGTCACGAATGGTGAATATGTGATTCCACACCTGCTGAAAACACCTCTGACACCTCTAACGTCACTTCACACAACTTCACACGTTTACAGAAAACATCAGGAGATCACAAGTTGATTCTGTCACTGAACCGAGTAAAACACTCAAACTAAACATTACAGACACGTTTTACTGATGTCAGATATTACAGAGTTATCATCACTGAGTGGAAATGATCCTTAAAGGACATAAATGACTGTTTGGTTTGTCTGGTTGTGTATTTAAAAAAGATAAAAGTAATAAAATTCTGTTTAAAGCCCAGACAGGAAGCAGTAACTCCTCCCACTAACGGCGCTAACCTACCACGCCACGCCCTGCTTACCTCCCGAGCTATCACTGAGGCTCTTATCTTTGAGCCCCTCTGCTTCAGGCCCCACCCTCTCAGTCTGGGAGAGCCTATCAGGAGCCCCGTGCACTTCTTTCACCTGAGCCTGGGCCTGGTGTCCGTTAGTGGAGGGAGACACTCTGATTGGCTGTGAGCTGTCGGTCTTGGACCGCGGCGTCAAGTCTCTCTCGCTGTCTGTAACCACGACGACGCTCTCCTCCTCTTCCTCCTCCATCGGTTCAGGTGATAACATCTGGCTCTGGGAGAGGACCAGAGCTATTCCTGAAGCTCCACCTCCCGCCGCGCTCTCATCCTTCACCTCCTCCTCCTCTACGGCGACCTCCTCCTCCATCACATGTTCGTCTGTCTGACTGTTACCGACTGCTCCGCCTTTCTGTGACGACGGTTCTGCGGTTCCACCTCCTCTTACGTCAGATGTCAAAGAGATCATAGACGGCGAGAGCGGAGTCTCCTGCACGCAGCTGTTAACAGTCAGATCAGACGACACCGCGTCAGCCTCTTTGGCGCCTCTCTCGGTATCCTTCATATTTTGTACGTTCAAAGACGTTTCCGTCTTTTTGTGCACGTCAGACTTTTGCGACAGATTGGATGATTCAGCAGCGATGGAAGCATCAGAGCTGGTGGCTGTCTGGGATTCTGTGGGGACGCCGTTGCCGTCGCTCCTCCGATCGCGGCGTGAAATGACGGAGTCGCTGGTGTCGACACCCGCCGGCTCCTCCAGTTCCTCTATCTGCGTGGCCTGGCTGTCCTCCTCCATCTGGTCGCAGTTCTCCGTGTTCACAGAGAGCCGCAAAGGCAAAGTGAAAGGAGCCGACTCCAGCTGTGCAGACGATGATGATGATGATGATGATGATGTCGTCTTCTTATCCGGCCGCTCTGGAGCCTCCTGGCTCTGCGTTGGGACAAACACATCCTGAGAAACAGAAAACAAACAAACACATCAACAAACCACAGTCACAAATGATGAAATTAGAGCTGAAATTATAAGTGGATTAAGAAATGAGACAGTGAATCAACAACTATTGATCATTTATCAAACAAAGATGTGAAACATTCTCTGGTTCAGGCTGCTGTTCGCTGTTTTATATCGTTGTACAATGAATATGTTGATTTTAGACTGTTGCTTGGACAACAAGACAACAAGTTGCTCTGGGAAACTGTGATAGAACATGTATTACTCTATTATATACAGTCTATATAACACTCAAAAACTGCTTAGTTTATGTATCATCAGGTAAATGAATGAATGAAGGACATACGTGAGAGAAGTCTGGCTGAGACGGTAAAGACAGAGTTCGCTCCAACACAAAACCAGGTGAATTCTGGGATACAGGCGTTGAGGCGGAGGGGTGTGGCTTAGAGGCGGCGTCCGTGTCCATCGGCTCTGCCTCCTTTTCCTCCGCTCGCTCCTCTGGAGGCAGCGAGGTGTCCATCGCTTCATCAGCGCCTGACCAAGCACACAACTTTTAGCTGTACTCAGCGGCAGTTTCGCTTCGTTAAAGTTGAATTCGAGTAGGTTTAATCGTTACCGTGTTCATCCTCTGGTCCGGTCGGCGAGCTGGGAACGATTGAAGGGGTGTGGTTGAAGTCGTCTGGGGTTGGAGCGACGTAGTCGACGGAGCTCCTTTGAAAAAGAGGAAAAGAGAAGAGAAGAATATGAGTGTATGAGATGCAACAACAAGGAAGAAAACAGAACTTGTGTCACTTACTGGGACAGACTTTCCTGCACCAGCGTTCCCTGACCGGACAGATGCAGGAGACGCAGGGTGTGTGCCGGGGTCGAGGTCGGGGTCGAGGTCAGGTGACCCTGCTGCTCTGGCTCCGACACCGTGCTGTCCACTGCAGCACCTGAGAGCAACACAGAGGTACGTCTCACCTGTAGCGGCTATAAACATGCTGACAGCTGAGCAGGATTATCCAAACTGGTGAGTAAAACTCAACTGTTGAAAATAATTCCAGTTTTAAAGCAGTTTTGTTCTCCTCTTGAAAATTAGCAGGAGCAGGAAACTTGAATTATTGAATTAATCACATTTATATATAATAAATACTTCGGTTTCGGGTGCAAAACAGCATTTTTTGTTTGTTTTTTAAGGCAAGAAACTACCAAAGTCTTTAACTTCATCCATGTTTTCTTATCGTTTGTTTTCCTGGTTTGACTTTCTGACAACTTTTCGCTGCCGTTTCTCGTGTCTCAGACGTTGAAAGTCCAAATCAAATCAAATCAAATCTCTCACTTTTACAAATAAAAACAATGTAAACGGTCTTCATTTAACAACACATTCAGCGTGATCCTGTAAGTACCCGTCTTGTCCGCGTCGAACAGGTCCTGCTGAGAGGACAGAATCTCACCAGAGGTCTGGAGGCTCTGTGAGTGCAGCAGCGCCTGGACACTCAGCTTCCTGTCGGACTGACCCGGAGGCTCCGACGAGCTGCTGGAGCTCACCTCAGACCTGGAGGAGAAAGAACAACACCCAAACAAACAAACAAACAAACAAACGTTAGTAGCAGCTTAGCATGTGCATGTAAATGAATGTAGAATTTAAAAACAGAGAGACGTGCCTCACTGCTCTGTTGTCTCGACTCTCTGACGTCACGGAGCTGATGTTCTGCTCCGCTGATGAAACGCAGGAAGAAATTAGATCGACTCTTTAAACCAGCAGCTGCTGTTACAAAACCCTGTTTACACTTCGTTGATGCACATTGAGCTGATGAAATTATCATCAAAAAAGTGTAAATGCAACCGAGATGCACAAAGATGAGCAAACATGAGCGACGTTTACATGTCGTTCCGTTTCTTTGTCATGTTATTGTTTTATTCTATTCTAATTTTTTACATATTTTGTTCATTTATTCTCCGTGTGTAGCGTGAAGCGGCAGCAGCTACTTTTGATCGTACCAAACACAGAATCATTTCAGATGTGCACATCATGTTCTCCGTCTATCAATCCGAGGATTCAGATTAAAGATTAAAGTCTTTCTACCTAATCTGGAGCGCGTCTCGCTGTCTGGCTGAGGGCCGACGTCTTCATCATCCTCCTGGCTGTTCACCACTTCCCCGCGGAGATCCTGACTCTGAGACAGCTCAAGAAAACCAAACTGAGAAGTTCCCTCTGAAACACAGAAACACACGCAGCACTGTGTACCTCTTTAAACTTCCTATACGTTGTCTTATTATCTTGGTATTATCTATGCAGGAAGAGGCTCGAACCCTCAGACTGAACGCAGTGTGTGGTGGAATCAGCTCCAGAGTCCATATCCGTGTCCTCAGATTCACACCTGCAATATCAGGAACCACAGTGGAAAAAGACTTTTATATCATATTTTAATATCACTGCAGGACTCTGAGCATCATCTATCAGCAGGAAGGTCTGATGTAAACATACTTCTTCTTGTTCGGGGGAGGAAGGATGTTGATAACTTGACTCTCTTCTTGGAACGCTGAGCTGGGATTGGCTGCTGCGAGAATAAAATGAATAATAAAATGATAAATCTTTGTTTTATTTGGTTTGTTTTATTCAGGATGACTGATGTCTTGTTGTTAGATGAACACTGACCGACTTCGGCCTGGCTGTTGCTGTGAGAGCTTTCTGATTGGCTGTCGGTCTGAGAGCATCTGCTTCCAAGCGGCGAGGATATCAGTTCCTGGAAAATAAAAAATAAAATAAAAAAACACAGAATAATAATCTGTCTGTCAAAAGAGAAGATGTGAAAAAAAAGAGTTGAAATCTGACTCAGTTTGTGATAATACGTAATAATATGACATGATGATGAAGATCAACCACAGACTCTTTATTAGGTGAAAACACTGATGTGTATTATTTATTTATTTTACTTAATTTAAGAAGAAAATTTAACTATATAAAAATAAACAGTTTCAAGTTTTGATTAGTAATCGAGGACAAACAGAGTTGCAGCAACTAATCTGTTAACTGTTGATCAAATATTACATACATGAGTTATTCATCTGGTGGGTTCATAACATATAACAGGATGTATTAATTTATTGTCATATTCAATGTCAGTGTTTCTACTTTTGTTTTAAGATAAATATAATTTATACTTTGAATAATAATTTGTTCTTTTTCTTCCATAAACAAGTTTAATTATCTTAATTAAATCCTAATAATAGCATCTACTCATCCCTCATTATATTTAATGTCTCTCATTATATTTAATGTCTTCATCAGGTTTTCATCAAGATGTTCAAGTTTCAACATCACATTATTATTGTTGTGAAAGTCATCAGAAAATAAACAAAGAAGGACAAACATCCAACACAAACAACAACAAGAAACACACAGTTTTGACTCGAGGGGGGTTAAAATAAAGGATCTGAAACTCGGTGTGACTTTCACGGTTTGCAGCTCACCAGAACCGGGCTGCGGGCGGCGGGCTGCAGGCTGGACAGGCGGCGGGCCAGCAGAGCTCGGTAGCTGCTCTCCGGGTCGTCCTCCAGGGCGACGCTGTCCGGCTGGGAGTCCTCCACGATCAGACACGGGTTCTCGGGCTGCGGCAGGCTGGAGTCCAGTTCACTTCCGCCGGGATCCATGAGGTCAGGCCGAGGACAGGAAACGGGAGACGGGCTGTTGTTGTCTAACTAGGCAGCAGTGAAACAACGGAGGCGGGCATGAGAGTGAGTGAGCCGGCTATTGTTACCTGAAACCGGCCGGTGTTAGCCTGGTGTTAGCATGCTAGCTGACGCTCCGCCCAACAACAAAGCGTGTGGCTGCCCGGTGAAGCGCCGGTGTTCCCCGGAGACAGCTCAGCACACACCTGCAGCCACGTAGCGTCACCGATAAGGTATCAAAAGTATTGATTAAAGCATTTATTGATCAGGTATCTGGCTATTTTTTCCGCACACAATGCTACACAGCAGCCGCAGCTCAGCGCGAAAAAACGAGCTACGAGCGATTTCATTGGTCTGTTAGGAGCTGTGACGTCACGTGATGGTTGGTTTTATGGTTTCAGGATAAGTTTTTAATTTATAGTTTATTTGGTTTTTGGTTGTTTTTTTTAAAAAGATGATCTCCAGACATAGAAAATAATGGCTCCAACTGTTTACTGTATATGAAATAAAACTAAATTGCATTTTTCTTCTTATAATATGTCTTGCCACATAATGTATGTAATCCTTTTATAAATTGTGCTGTGCCCATACAGCTATTAATACCTTATTATTAGTAGTATTGTATAGTAAAACTATACTTCAGCTTCAATATTGTCCATGTTTTATGGAGTTTTACACCCTGTTAATGATGAATCATATAAAACAGAGAAATCCAGGCCGTCGTGTCCCACAGCGGGATCTCAGAGACCTTCATGGGTCCTTGCTTCCAGCAACATCAGATATATAGGTTAACTTTTTTACTATTTCCCTGAGCTGAGAGTCACTGAGTTTGTCTACGTGTGTCAGCCTGATATTATCTCCACTCTTTGTGCCTTTTCTCAGCTATTGTTCAATTTAATCATCACTGAAGGAAAGAAAAACAACATCTGAAACACGTCAGAAAAGGTGAAACACGGTCTGGCTGCATGTGGAGGTGCAGTAAATGTAACGTAAAGCTAGTTGCACTGTAAAGGTCCCGCTCTATTCAAGGTGTTTCTACCCTGCTGTGGTGATTTTATCAGATTAAAATTAACTACGAACTGTAACGAGATTTTATTTTTATTTTTTATTTTGAGGTGTGATGTCTGCTCACGGTTTTGAGGATTAACACGCGCCCTTTCCAATATTAACATCACATTGTCATCACTTGACAGCCTCAGTTTCCATGGAGACACCACATTTCCTATAATACCGCATCTATGCAAATCAGATCATAGAGAGGTAGGCCTACTGTTGGAGGAGAAAGTACAAAGATCTGAGTAGAAAACAAGATGCAAACAGTCACACTGCAAACACAGCCTGCTGGAGGCTTGTCTCCTCACCTCAGAGATGACCCATCTACACACCAGTAAGAGCATCAATACTTTTAACTGAAAAAGTTGATGAATATATATTTAAGAAGGGTGCTTTATTGTGATATATAACCACAAGAGATTATTTATACCATGAAGCACAATTAGGTGATTTGAATTCACTGCTGAGTTTTACAGACAGACTTTAACTTCAGTCATGTTTGTGTGTTTGAAGGTGATTCCTTCCAGACAGCAGCCATTGGTAGCTCTGGTTTACAGGAAAGCATCAGCACCAGCAGCATCATCAGCATCAGCACCACCAGCAGCATCAGCACCAGCAGCACCAGCAGCATCAGCACCAGCAGGGATACGACTGACCGGTGGAGACATGCTGGGTGGAAACAACAGCGAACAGCCAGATATGCGTCTGTTCATGTATATTCATGTCAAATAAATATCAGGAGGTGGAGGTTGGGTGGATGCTGGGGAGCATCAGTCTCCTGTATCACATCCTCACCGGCTGCCGCCGCAAACTTCAGCGTTACGTCTCCGTTTCTGCAGGCTGACACCCACATTAAGAAATGCGCAGCCACAACCCAAAATGTCTAATCTGAGCCACGTCTGCAGGAAACACAAAGGACGCGTCCTCACCGCACTTTCATTCACTGTTAATCATCTCAACGATAAAAGAAAGAAGAGAAGAAGAAGAGAGGAACATAAACAGCTTTACCTTCAGGGATCAATATGTCTGCTCTTCAGTTTCTTTCACTGCCCCGCTGCTTTGCAATAATAACGCGTCCAACATCGCTCAGTCCGTCCTTCCTCTGTTTTGCTGAGGGCACACACACACACACACACACACACACACACACACACGCATGGCACGTCAAAGATGCAAAGGCATTTTTAATGTAGATATCATGCTCACGTGCTCCTGATCAAACGGATCACACACGCGTGACAGCAGATTCATTAAAGGTGACACACACACACAAACTAAACTTCAGCATAACTTTTAAATAAAGCTGATTTAAAGGTGTTTTATGGAGTAAAATGTGTGTTTAGTTATTTGTTATAAATGACCCAGTTTCCATGGTTATAAATAGACTGTATGTATTATTTCTAAAAGCAGCTGTTATTCTATAATATCCTATATAATATAATATAATATAATATAATATAATATAATATATGCAGGTTCAGTTATGATTTATACACTAATACATTTATTGGATTGGAGACAAAGAAATATGATCAGGATGAAAAGGATAAAGAGTATTTAGTTATTATGTGTGCTGCCACTCATAAACATATAAAAACTAGTTTTCTACATATTAAAGTTCAAATTATTATAAAGTTAATCAAAGAAATCAAAGTTTTTTTGTCATAATCTTTAAATTATCTTTTTAGTTTCAGCAGTTAAAACAGACAGAGTGTTAATTCCTTCAAGTGATGTTTATTTATGAAGCCAGTAAAATATTATAACATGTTAATGCAACATATGAATATTAACACATCATTAGGATCATTATCATTATGCTATAATGTTCATTTTCTCTCTTTATGTGTTTTTACAACTCACACGTTTGAAATAAAAACTCAATTATCTTTCATCTCTTGTGTTTAAATACATTTCTTTAACATTTCTGTTTATCATTAAAACAATCACATAAATTGATGATGAATTAATCCGTAACTGTGTTATAATATCAGGAATTAAAGGAATTAAATCACCTCTTGCTGCTCTCATTCCTCCCAACAGAGGCCAGCAGACACTCTGGAGTGTCGAAGGAGTGCTGACTCACTCCTAACACACATCCTGAGGACAGATTTACAGACACAAGAGCCAAATTAAAGCTCACAGCGATCCATCAGCGGCTGCAGGAGACGTCACAGGCTGCCAGCCGCAGCCTCTGATCTGGAGCATACATGGAAAGAGAAGAGAGAAGAGAGAGAGGAGATTAAAGGTGCATTAAAGCTCAGGATAATGATGCTTTAACTGTAATACGGAGACGTCTGAAGTCAAAGGGGAGAGACGTCTGTGGGTTCATGCAGAAATTCCCCAAAAACACTGTATGAAAAAGAAAAGTAGATCCAGTGAAGTAAACATCATCAGTCGCTTTGTTTTGCTCATTTTTCTGTTGCAACAGTTCATCAGTTGAAATCTGCATTTCAGAGCGAATAAAGGAATTAAATTATGACCAACCTGAGGCTCATTATCAGTGCTGCTTGTGATCATCTGTTTCATATGTGTCTCTTCAGTCAGACCTCCTAAACTGAAGCAGGGTTCAGACATGTTCTTCCAGCTGTGAACTCGTATTAGAAACTGTTAAATCTCTTCATCTGTATTCTGTCGGTTCTTTTCCTCCTTCTGGCTCCAGCTTGGACGTCTGCCCAGAGTTTCTCTGATATCTGCAGTGCACAACATTTGTCATCCATCAGCAGCCTGATATCATTTGTTAGAAATATTTTTAACTCTGTAATATGAGCGTGAGATCCTTTTACCATCAGCTCCTTATTAATGTCACAATCAGGAAGTTATATGTGTATTTATAAGACACCTAAACTGCAAACAAGAGAAGAAGAGAAGAAGAGATTCAGATTGTCTTCATAGTTTAAGTTGTGTGTTTACAACAATGTTTGATCTCTTCTTTTCCAGCTAGTTGTTTCATTTTATTGGGAAACTGGGAAACATAATAAATGAAGAAGTGTATATTTTATTTTATTTTTTTATTGCTGTTAATTTGATGCAAACTTGCACCTTTTGTGTTGCAGAAAGAGTTCATTCACATGTCTCATGAAGCCTAAAATCACTGTTTTGCTGTGCTGACTGTACACCTTTGTCGTCGCTGTTATTTTGTGCACAGATGGATGATTGTTTTGCTCACGATGGGAACAAAGACGCGTCGGTTCAGTAACCGGAGCACATTGCCTGGTACTCGCAGTGACACTGATATAAATAGAAACCTTTGTGTGACACAAACTTCTTATTTTCAGCATCGTTTTGTCTGACAAGAGTTCAATTTAAGATCAACGTGATGCACTGATCGCACTCAATAACCTCTAAAAATGATGTTTACATACTTATTTATTATTGTTTATTTGCTGTTAGGGTTCGCTGGTTATTTCATGCATGTTTTCAAACATTACATATAGAAAATAAATGATCAGAAAAGAATCAATCACATAGTTCATAAGAAATATTTTCATCACCATCATATATGGTGGTCTCATATATTAATATGACAACATAAATTCTCATATCCCTCTTTTTATTTGTCCAATGATACGCTGTGACATCAAATAGCCACATAACCTGCCATCCAATCAAATATTCACCTTCCACAGAGCCACGCCCCCTCGTCCTCCCAGCTCATCCTGCACTGTCATGGTGCTTGCTCCGGATGCAGTTGTCATGGAGATGGAAAAGGGCTCAGCGTCCACTAGTGGCTCTGTTACCATGGAAATCCCCATCACAGCAGCTGCCTCAGTAGAGCGAGCAGAACCGGAGGAGCCTGTTCAGCACCATGGACAACCCGGCGCCGGAGCTGCGTTCCAGCACAGAAACCACCGCATGCTGATTGTGATCGGAGACATTTCCAGCAGCCATCACCTCGACGCTGCCAGGAAACAGATCACACAGGGTGAGTCAGCCGAGGAGCTGCCAGGAAACTCTGAAACTATAATAAACTTCATCAGATTAAATTCCAAACTGTCTAGATATATGTATATGTTTTAATTTTTGGTTATTTTGTGTAAAATGTGGAGGATCATTGAAAGTCTGATATATCAGCAAAAGGCTTCAATGTCTTATTAGATGTAAAAAAAACAAAAAAAAACTGTACTGATAATGCCGAATATCCAAAACCTGCAAATTCCATAAACATAAAAACCACGTTAGTTATTCAATATTGTAAAATGTCGAGGATATAATACTTGAAAGTCTGATTTTATAACAGTGCACATGCTGAATCTGCAAAATCTCTAAATCCTCTAAAATGCCAAAAACACAGAAAACTTCAGTAAGTTATTAAATACTGTAAAAATGTGGAATGAATATGAATAAAATGTCTTATTATCCTTTTGAATACTGTATTCGCCTTCCTGTCATATACGTCCAAAGTTAATTCACAAGAAAAAAGTTAAATAAAAAGAAACTGTGTTTGTATGGAAACACAGTTTATGATGATGAGTTTATGACAGCCCTCCTGCAGCTGGTCGTCGTACATTAGACCTCACTGTCATTAATAATATCATTAATATTTCATGTGATGGTTTTCATCAAGGCACTGTTATTATCCTTCATAGATTTTGTTGTTTGCTTTCTTTTCTCAGGTTTACGTTCGTGGAACGTTGATCTGACCGTCTGTGACTTGAACAAAGAGCTGCAGCTGTTTGAGACGCGACACACGGCTCAGTTCTCCTCAGAGGTCAAAGGTCAGTCTGTGTTTCTGTATGAAAACTCATCGCTGTTCGTGTTCGCTGTGTGTGTGTGTGACATGAGCTTTTATCTCTTTTTTGGGGGGGATTTTAATGTGTTGTTCTCCACGTATGCATGCGACGGTTCCTGGAGAGCTGAACATGATACGGCTTGTATTGATCAGGCTTGTATTGATCAGGCTTGTATTGATCAGGCTCTCATATGCTGACTGCATGTTA
Source organism: Pampus argenteus (assembly GCA_036937835.1). Taxonomy (NCBI): domain Eukaryota; kingdom Metazoa; phylum Chordata; class Actinopteri; order Scombriformes; family Stromateidae; genus Pampus; species Pampus argenteus. The sequence continues at coordinate 25,579,571 of CM072862.1, forward strand.
AGAGGTGGAATCAATAAGAGCACACAGTATCTGCTGGGGGAATATAAGGCCAGATCCTGTGTTAATATGGATGCGTCTGCTCGTAGTTACAAAGACAACAATTGTGTCATTGTATTTATAATAACTTCATTTCATATTCAGCATTTACTGTAGTAACTGTTGTCTAATGAGCAGCTCTGAAGAGACGAAGCTGATTTTAAACAGTAAGATCTTTGTCATCAATGCTGTGAAGTTGAAGCAAAAGAGGTCAAGATGTGCAGACTGTTCGTCCAGAGTCCGGCTCACGCTCTAAACACACCGGATCCTACATTTCCCACAGATAGATAACAGTGTGACGTCCAATAAGTCCTCCAATAAACACAAGCAGTAACTTCTCTTCTCTTCTCTGCAGTACACAGAAATATACTTATACTATTATATATACTATTTACATGCACTCAAACAGAGCAGCTAGTAAACTAATGTTAAAAAAAAGAGGACTGTCCCTTTAAAGAAACAAAGGTCAGATCGAGACGTGCATTACTACTGAGAAAACGTAAAGAGTGACTTTATTATATGAAGAATTTAAAGGAATATTTCAACATTTTAAGAAGAAGTGTGGTACTAGAGCCAGAATAAAGACTGGAAGTGTTGGTACATATCAGGTGTTGTTAAAGGACCTGTTCACAGTTTTTCAAGTCAGGTGACTGTAATCATTGCTCCTGTTCGTATTGATTTTAGATTATTATTATTATTATTATTAGACATCTACAGCTGGACTTCATATGAATCCATTACTTTTTAAAGCAGGATAGACAAGAGGTCACTCAGTTTCAAAATAATCTTTGGACAGCAACACAGTCTGAATGCACACAATACATGAGGATCAATACATTGTTAGAGGATCAATACATTGTTGGTTTTGGTCTCTTCATGGGATTTATTGACATTCAGAGAAATGAAAAGACGTCCTCAGCATTACCCTTTAAAGTAAGAATCAAATAAAGGACATTCTGTATTTCACTTGTTTGTCGGAGGTGATTTTTATGATTCGTAGTGTGCAGAGTTACACTTCATTGGATCTTATTGACCTCAGTGGTTTGAATAAAAAACACGGATCAATTTTTGCTCCAGGAGGCCGTGGAGGAGGTGCTCTGAGTGTGGAGACGATGCTGTGTGTTGAGCCGTCCTCCAGCGGCTCCTGATTCCTATTTACCTTTGAGGACAATCTTTAGCAGTCGTACTACGGCTCCTTCTGGTCTGTGTCTTGAATACGAATCCCCAGCTGGGAGCGCGCAGTCATCATGGCTGACAGGCTCAGACACAAAGACCACGAAGAAAAACCTATAAGACCCAGAAAGCAGGATGGCTTCTGGGATCAAACAGGACCGAGTGGTTTCCACTTACAGGCCAGAATGTAAACAGATGAAAAGCGGCTTTTTAATTATTTCTAACAATGATCTGAGCATGATTGTATTCATATATTCTGATATATGTTGTATGTATGTTAAAGGAGGCATATCCTGCACATCTCCAGGTTTTATTCAACTGGAATATCTTTGTATGATTTACAGTTAACTCATTTATTATTTCTATATTGGCTCCTCAGTTCAGGCTTTTGTCTCTTTAAAGCATCCAAAAATAAAAGCACAAAAAGCACATTTACAGCATGTATCATCTTTAAAATAGAGAAAAAAAAATCTTTCTTTCTCAGAACTGCTTTAAGTTTTTAAGGGTCGTTTTTTCATTAACGTCCCGTTACAGTAAAATGTGTGTTGCAGGAAAAACAAGCCGCCTGCTGGCAGTGACCTCCCTGATGGGTGGCATATGTGCTGAAGGACGGCCAGGGCCCTCAGCCTTCCTGAAGGCACCGCTCTGTCTCCCTGGGGCTAGTTTACACACACACACACACACACACAGGACACACAGAAAGATACACAACACAGGAGCAGGAGGGTTTAAGAGTTGAAACGGGGTTGACTCATGTTGATCGAGACGTGAGGGGAAGCGTGATGGACAGTCGGGCATTTAAAGTCTCGTTGGGTCGGTAAATGTCAGCATCCAGTTTGTGCCTCTAATGTTTTGACATTATCTTATATTTAAGTCTCAGAGTTAAACGTGCTTTTATCTTGAAAGGATGGTTGTAAAACCCAGAAATCCGTCCACGACCACAAGAAAACATTTCCAAAGTTGCAAATGTTTGACTTTAAACTGTTATTTAAAGCATTCAGAGTCATTTTCTTGTCAGTTTGAACCCTTTCGTGGCCTCTTTTTAATTCCCCTGAAGACACTGACGTATTGATTACGTCATGATGAAACGGACACATAGAGTCTGACACACAGGTAATCAGTGCATCCATCACTGTGTGTCCATTAGTGGCTCGGCCCTCAGCGTCTCCGCTGCTCAACACCAGACCGGTTCCTGATTGACTGAGTCTGGCAACATGAAAGATCACGTTTCATCCCAGGAGAGGAGGAAGAGGAGGAGGAGGAGGAGGAGGAGGAGGAGGAGGAGGAGGAAGGTAGCTGTAATGGCTTCCATGAAAGCAGCTGTCGCCCACACAGCGCGGTTAATAAAGGCTCAGCAGACCGATAGCTGATAAACAAAACCCAGAAAAGCAGAGAGCCCTCAGGAGAAATGATCAATAATCAGTGAAGCTCATCAGATGCCGTCATATGGGCATTTTATAACCGTCCTTATGTCAATGCATCTGTCTTCTGGTCACTATTATTGATACGGTGTATTATGATGAAGCCTTAGTTTGACATTCTTCTAACTAACAGTTAAAAGTAAAACAATGAGGCTCCACTACATTACGTCACTTTATTTAAAGGCACTGTGTGGAGTTTTAGACCACTGGTGGCACTATGGAGCAATGTTTCCCTATTTTCTTTGTATCTTTTGCTCTATTAGCACACGCGTGATATGAATGAAATATGAATGTAAATAATTGGCTAGTTTCATGTTTGTAATTATCAGCTTCTAGATATTTCTTTCAGGAGTTGGTAGAGAGAAGAAACTAACAGGACGAGGAACAAGATGAACGAACGTACAAAGTTTATCTGTTCACGTGTTTTGCATCACACGTGACACACACGTCACAGAGCGTGACGGACGTTAACGGCAGGCTGAAGCTGACAAGGCCGGAGACAGAGATGAGTGATGGCTGCTACAGAGAGGAAGCTGTCGGCATTATTAAAGACCTTTCACACACACACACACACACACAGATATGCCGGCAGAGAGACAAAAGAGAAAAGGGGCAGAGATGCATCATGGGTGGGCAGTAATGCTGCAGCGTCAGCAGCTGTAGTTCATGCCTGTTTTTTTACCTGAACTTTATGGCTCGTGTAATGTCAGTTTTTTTGTTCTTTCTCTCTCTGGGGATTTCAGTCATGATGTCGAGCTAACAGTCAGCCTGCTTATGAGTTTCTCCTCCTCGGTGCACATGCTCGGCTTTCAGTCATCTGTTTCTCTATTGATTTCTGGCCTAGAAAAGCTCTACTCTAAAATATATACAGAAAATCTCAGAGACGTGCTTCGAAAAGCAATTCCTGCAGGTCGCAGCGACGGAACAGGGAGCTGATTGATGTGGTTGAGATAATAACCTGCAGGCACGACGCACAATCTGTGTCATCGCCATTTATCTAATGGCTAGTTGAAATTTTAATGACACGCCTTAAAGATTTCCAGGCGTGGTGTACAGAACGGGTCCTGGGCGCGGTTTGGAGAACGTGTGCTGATTAATAATTCATCAGCTCTTATTGATCTGTCCCTCAGCTTCTCTGCAGTCAGGCCAGAAACAAGGTGTGTCCCCGGCTGTGGTGCCTTTCATCTGGACCTGACAGCACACACACACTCACACACTCACACTCACACACTCACACACACACTCACACACATGCACTGAAAGATGTGTGAAACGAGTCTGTAGGGATGTTTATAATGAGGTACCAGTTCATTAACATCTTTTTCATTCCATTCATATACGATACATAAAGGTGACAGGATAAGTGATCGTTACTATAAACATCTATTTGTTATCTTATTTGTTCATTTTCATTATTTATTTATTAAAATATTAATAATTAAATATCTATCCAATAATCTAAAACCCAAAAATGATGATGATGATGACCAGAATACAAATCAAAGATTTAAAAGTCTGGAGAATATTTACATTTTTACTTTATAAATGACATCAATGAATAACTGATTATCAAAATTACTGTTGATTAATTTTGATTTGTTGATTGTTTCAGCATCATGTTTAATGTTGATAACACAGATTTCAGGGCTGAGGTTTGTCGGTTCATCCAGCTGCTGTTTTAGATTTTAGACCATTTTAGGAAACAATTCACATTCATGCATTTTAATAGCCAGAGTGGAGTATCCGTTGCCTAGCAACATGGTTATCATTTAAATGCAAAGGGAACGAGAAAGTGTTTCCATATTACAACCAAACATCATCTGGTGACAAAGCAAATTAAATTTGATGTATTTTATATAAAGCAAGTCTAAACCTGAACGTGGAAATACTTCAGGGACAAACAGCAGGAAACACCAACACTAAACTTAACTTTACCAATTTAAATAGCTCCACACACTCGTACCAGCTTCCTCTTACACAGAGCTGCTCTCTGGAGACGGAAAATGTGATTGTTGGCATTAGGTAGGTATAGGTTGGTATAGGAGAGGAGGGGAGAGGAGGGGAGAGGAGAGGAGAGGAGGGGAGAGGAGAGGAGAGGAGAGGAGAGGAGAGGAGAGGAGAGGAGAGGAGAGGAGAGGAGAGGAGGGGAGGGGAGGGCTGGAATAGCTGAGACATTCAGGGGAGAGAAAAGCAGCACGTCTGGAGATCAGGGCGCGGCAGGCCGGGCATCTGAGCAGCACGGCTAACAGCTGCCTGACATTTAAAGGAAGCTGGCGGTCATCTGAGATGATGCTGCTTTAACAGAGTGGCTGTAATGCACTTGAGTTTCACTAACAGGCTTTTTGCAGAAGCATTTCAAATACCATAAGAACCAGTGGCGACGCCCTGTTACCGGAGACCTGCATGTTGTTACTGAAGAGGCTGGCGGGTGAAGACTTCACTCTGTTAGATGAATTACAAGAGTTAAATATTTCACATTTTAATAAAAACACATGTAACAAGGTGGTCCACATCCCTGGAGAGCTAAAAGCATCTGTAGTTTCAGACTGAGGAAGATAAACTCTCATTTCTAACCAATAACCATCAACGTCTCATCAGCTAGCCGGTAAGCTAACTGGACATAAGAAAGATTGTCCTATTATGATAGGATGGTTATAATTGATAAACATATTGTTCAGCTTTTTAAAACCACAAAGGGACGTTTGATTTTCTTAACGTCTAATCACGTTTAATCATATTTTTCTACCCGACTTTGTGAGTTATTTCTGCATCAAAGACAATCGTTTTATGTGTGATCCAAAAAAAAAGATAGAGGTGTTATTAAAGGGACAAATGGATATTAAAATATCTAACTCATGTCTAGACATTTGAGACTTTTATCCCTCTGAATTAGCAGCAGTGTCTCTCAGATGTTGATTCATGGTTTGGCAGAGCGTTCGTCTATTTCAGTCTGTTTCTGTCACACCTACAACAGCAGCTGCTGTTTGACTCACAGCTGTGTGAAAAGTCCCTTTGCTTCCCACTAAATATTAATAATATCTTGCTGTATTTTGACCTGGATGAATTAGTGACCATGACACGAGTCCACAACTAAAACATGCTTTTAGTTTCAGTATAAAAACTGGATGCGTTTTAGACAGTTTTCTTCAGGTTTTAATTTAATGTGAAATAAAATAATAGATTTAATTTAAGCAGGTTTACAGCAGGGAGATATTATGACCCTTTATGACCCCTATTATGAATCATCACCGTATTTAATATTTTGTGGAAATATTTATTTATTTATTGTACTTAAATGTTTTAACCATTTAGAGCATTTATACACACACAGTTCTGTATTTATGTGAATCAAAGCTGAGTCTCTGTACTTTAATGTAAAATCTGTTATTGTATTTGTAATTAAATAAACGTGTCTAACTGTCTAAATACCTACAATATGAGATGAATTATAATAAAGACCAAATCATTGTTTTAATTAGAGGATTAATTTATAATCGCTTCTTAAATGTCAATATTTTTATCCTAATAAACTGAATATATTTTGGATCAAAAACAAAACAAAACATTTTATAGCCCACTTATCAATTAATCGAGCAAATCGTTTGAATCGTTCATTTGCGAATTTGCAATCTGGGACACTGGATTGTCCGACGGGTTCCTGAATGCAGCATGAGCCACCAGATGAGTGTAGGTGTTGATCAGTACCAGGCCGATCCTGCCTTCAGCCCCGCAGCAGCAGCAGCAGCAGCAGCAGCAGCAGCAGCAGCATCAGCACCGCCCTCCTTCCTCCACCAGCTCCATCCACAACGATCACGACGGTAAGACGCTTCAACGTTTATTCTTCACATCCAGCCGGAAATCTGCGTCTTCTTCTCGGTTAACGGTAACGGGATTGAGTCGCAGGTTGAGTCGCAGACTGACGGTGCTGCTGGTGGAGCAGTCATTTCAGATGGTGGAGGAATCTGTCTGTAGGATGAATGGTTCATTATAGACTCGGTGTGGATCACATACATGATGTGAGTAAAATGACCGTTTCACTGGATGCTTGCTGTGACTTCAGTATGACAAGCTGTCTCATTTAGAGCATGAGTGTGTGTGTGTGTGTGTGTATGGTGCATACATTTAAATATATATATTGTCTGTGGATGCTTGTTTCTGGCCTAAAAATCAGAATCCACCATATAAATAATAATATAATAATAATAAACTGACTGTGTGTAGTTTAAGTGCATTTGTTGAATATAACCTCCTCCCTGTGAAAGCCCTGAAGGCGTGACCCTGCTGTGGGTAATGTTAGTTATATTTTATATTATAGGAGAGGATGATCATGCAGTTTACAGCAGAGAAGGCCTGAAGCGTCTCTCTCATCCACTACAGTGTAAACAGTCTGACTCGTGTTCATGCATTCATTCATTCATTCATTCATTTTAACCCCACAGTTAATGTTCATTTGTCAGCTGCTCTCCATTCAGTTCAGTAAATTTAGGTGACCTGATTTATAAGATGGTCTAAAAAACAGTGAAACAGTGTGTGTTGTGACCTGAAGGCAGCAGCTGACAGTGAAGCTGAGTGTGTGTGTGTGTGTGTGTGTGTGTGTGTGTGGATTAAACTTTGAATTTATGACAAAAAAACCGTCTGAGAATAGAAACATGGACCAGATAAACAAAACATTATTTATGTTTACGTGGTGGAAATGTTGTTTTTGTTTATGTTCACTGATCAAACAACCAGTTGATTAATTGATTAATTAAAGTGACTCGATTCAAATTTATTATAAATGATTTATTGTTACTTTTTTAAATCATATTTTTGTCTTATATAATCTTATATAATTTTAATACCTTCGAGTTTTCTTTAATCTACTGATTTTATCTATAAAATGTCAGAAAATTGTGAAAAATATCAAAATGTTTCAAAAACTCAACGTGACATTTTGTTTGTCCGACCAACAGCTGATGTTTATTTAATTTGAGGAGTTTTATCTGGAGGATATTTGACATTTTTACTAAACTGACGGATTCATTTTCTGTCAACTGCATTAAGCAAAATATTTGACGAGGGTCCGAAACCGTTTGATAAACGCTTTTCACAGTTCTCACAAGTCCAAAAAGATGAATCTATTGGACAGAACATAAATAATCATTAGCTGCAGCCCTGCCTACAAAGATAACCCAGTTAACGAGTGTAGAGCTGCAAGTAATGATCATTTTCTTAATCGATTGATTGTTTGGTCTATAAAACCGAAACATGTCGATGATCTTTAGAAACTCAAAAATACTCATAAACTATAATGTAAATGAGAAAATACTCACATTTAAAAACCTGGATCCAAAAATGACTTTAATTTCCTTTCGATGGACTGATCGTTGAAGCTCTAACGAGGCGGTTTATTATTCCCGCCATGACCAGAGGTTGTCATTGAAATGACCTTGAGCAGACTGAAGGTCAGAGCGAAGCAGCTCAGGTCGTGTTTCATCATCTCTAAAGTCGACGTCATGACATCTTTTGTTTTTTTTTGTTGTATTATCAGAATCTCCTGTAGACAAACCCACCCGCCGTGCTCGGTGAACTCCCACAATCCCTCAGGGTGTGTGAGGCAGAGCGCTTAGCTCAGCGGGATCAGGCGGGGCCGACCTTGTTACACTCGATGCTCGGCTACGGACAGGCGTGTGTGCTGATTTAGTAGAGCTGACTAAAAAATCCACACAGATCAGCTAATTCTTCAAAATCCACCCTGAAATAATCGAGTTTGCACTCGTGGTTCATGTTCAGGCACTGATGTCTACATCCAGTTTAGCTTTAAAAGTGCTTTGAGGAAGAGGAGCACAAAAACCTGCTTCTGTCTCACTAATTGTGACCCGTTTGGTTCATAAAGTGTCCAGAGACAGACTCACACATTGTTGGTTTTGGTCCTTTAAGACCTTTAAGATTATAGAAGTATGTATGTATACATGGTGCAGTGAGTAATATACCACTGGGATTGAAACTGCTATATAACACCACAGGCTGTTTACCTGCAGTGTAAATGAGTTTCTGTTGCTGCTAACAAGCTGTTTCCTGGTTACCTGAAGAAAGAAACGCAGCAGGTGAGAAGTGGAAGAAGAAGAAGGAAATATATTCGTCTCATAGCTTCATGGTCTGACATTTTGAGAGTGTTTGGCTCAGTGGTGCTGAGGTTGGATCTGTCGCCTCACAGCGAGTTGGGTTCGAATCCCACCGTCCAAACACAAGCAGGTCAGGTTCAATGGTGACTCTATACTGACCGTAGCCGACATTTACCAACCAAATGTAACAAGAACATGTTAATGCATGTTTCCATCCACTAGGTTGCGCTAATTCAGTGCCATTAAATCATTGCAGAAGAAGAGGACGCAACGTGAGAGCGACCGATGAAGTTTAAATGATGGAAAACATGATGCAAACATGACATTTCAGCGACGTTAAAGTCTCCTCTGATGTCTTTACCTCCATTTAATCACTACATCTGTGTGTTTTTATGCACAAATTGAAAATGTGCATAAAAACAGGTGAAAGGATTTACTGAAATGAGTCTCGTGTTCAGGGCTGTAAGACTATATACGGGGTGTCGGTTTGTGCTGTGAGCTGTAATTACACTCTGAACTGTATCCGTTCACACTGGAGCTTCCTGTGTTCCCGTCTCTCACTCAGACCACCGACTGATGGATCACCTTCAAACAGTCCCGAGTGCTTCTAACAGTGCAGCATTAATGTAGACTCATTTACTTGAGCCTGGTTGCTGCCCAGCATTCACAGTAGTTAATGAAGTCACACATTTATACACTTAACATGCTTAAGAAAATAAAAGTCTTTAAATTAAAGTGAAAGGTGTGATTTTAGAAGTATTGAAATATTACTTTTAATGGTTAATTAACACGAACCTCAGTGGCTGCCGCAGGAAATGAGTTTACACCATTAAAATATAGTTGCCAAATTCATCCAAAACGGACTGAACATACAATCCAAATATTAAATAAAAACATTTCTGCCTTTACGCAAAATATTAAGATTCATCATTAAAAACTGGGCGGCTGCTATAAAAAAATTAATAAAATGACATTGGTTGTTTTTTATTGTTTAGTTTTAGGAGCAGGCTGAACTTATGTTATAGCCTAGCTTAACTTAACCAGGCTTCAACCATAGAGTTAATAAACCTGAAAGGACGGCTAACATTACGACGGTTGCTACGGTAGATGGCATCTTGAACATCAGTATAAGTTGTTTTGGTGTTGCCTGTTCAGTGGTTTTAATAGGAGGTTAACAGGAAGTCTCTTTCAGAGTAAAAGCCCGTGTCAGGGTATGATAACACTGCTGTGTGAGTTGTATAAATTAATTAAATGTATAAACTATTCAAACTGAACGTTGTGGATCATTCATTGTCTCAACAAAGCTAACATGCTAACGCAGAACCTTTATGTCGGACAGTTTGCTGCAGTAACGTTTAATATCACGAAGACTGCTGCTGCAACACAGTTCAGCTCTTTGATTATTGCTCTCAAGGCTCAGCTGAACACTGCAGCAGTGTTAATACGTCTACAAATCACCTGCACGCAAGGAAATGTATGTTTTATGCTTCAAGCCGTGACTCACTGTAATGTTTCATATCATGCAGCTGCAGTGTTGGGTCTGTGTTGGAAGAGGAGTTAATTGATCAATCATGCAAATGCACCAAAATGCAACTTTTCAATCAAGAAAAGACTATAACATTTAGTAATACAAGAAGAAATATTGCTTTCATAAATCTATTCTGTGTTTTATCTACATAGAGGAGCTTTCAGATAATTTTCACAGGAGACTGAAAATTGAAATTCACAGATTCACAGAAACACAACTTAAACAAATGCTAATGTTGCTATGTGTTTTTAACAGCAGTTAGCACATCGAAGGATTTGTAAGAGTTCGTATTAGCATGTGTCTAGTTAGCATGGTAGCATGATTACAGCTGCAACGGCTAATTGGAAAATAAATCGTTCCAGATTTGAATCTTATTTTTAATCTCATATAGACTCTGAGAAGTCGTGATGATATTATCCAACGGTCAGTATAAACAGGAAGAAAAAAAACCACGTTTCACTGTTCATTTGTGCTCCTGGCTGTTGTTTTAATACAGGAAACATTGTGAACTTGTCCTTTAATCATGAATCAACAATCACACAGCAGCTGTAATAAAACAACGACACCTACAGATACTTTAATGCTCCGACAAGTGAATTTGAGGAGTAGATAAAAGATGTCCGACAACATTTGCTGAGTCACAGATCTGACAAAATGGTGGACGTAACGACGTTAGTTAAACGGCTGTACGTCTGTCCCAGCAGAGGTTGCTATAGCAACTGAAAGTTAACCTGAAACCAGCTAAGACCTGCTGCTGGTGGCTGAACAGCTCATATAACAGACAATAATTATTACCACTTTTTATATGTGGTGCACTCCAGCCTGGCCAATTACTGCCAATAACCTCCACTCATTATCTCCACCTCCAGCTGAGTCTAATAGCCCTCTGAATGAGTCTGAGCTGTCATAACGAGGGCGACGTATTGCTTTCATAATAAAGGTAAAGTATTTATCATGCTGTCACAATGAACCAGCTTACAGGTTATGAACAAAACCTGCTGCAGACGGGATATTAAATGAGCAGCAACCTGACCGACGAAGTTAATTAGTTTGTTCTTCTGAGGCCAAATATGTTTTCATAGACCCCATTTGAACACTTTGGCTTTTGAAATCAATTGAAATGGAGTTATATTTAATATTTCCACAGTACAGAGTCAGTGGAAACACTGAAAACACCACAGGCAACGTTTTCCTCTTTTATTTTTAACTGCAGGATCACAACATGTGGAATGAACCACGAGGTTCACACATAAACACACTCAGCCGTCGACGCCTCCCTCGGTCTCAGGTGGCGTTTCAACCCATGAAGTCGTGGTCGTTCGCTTGATAACTGAATGGGCAGAAAATGGATGATAGTGGCTACATACGCACCTCCCATCATGCACCAGAGGCACAAGTGTGTAGGCTCGCTGTGCTTTCCATTTATATATAACGCTGCAAACACCCCCTCACTGTTAGACATCTCACTTCCATGTTTAAGTGTAGAGAAAAACTCATCTCCATCTTCTCATTCTGTAAAACTCAGGCAAAAAAATAAAATACAGGAGCTAGAAGTTTTTATTTATAACATGTGTTTCTACTTTCTAGCGTATAGAAATCATTTCCTACCCTCCTCATCATATGAGCCACTGGCATTACTGACCATTCATATCGTTTTTGTTCAACATAATCCGTGTGTGTTGCTGCTCCCCTCAGAGCCAACAAGACAAACAGAGGGTCACAAATCTACGAGCATCCGTCCGCGCCTCGCTTGTCCTGCCGTTATAAGTCCTTGGTATTCAGCCCGATGAATCTGTTTCCATGATAACAGTCTGAACGAGGTGTGGGCACTGAAGTGGTTTTACAGGAGCTTGTGCTCGGACACGTTAATAATTTGAAATAGGAATGAGAAGAGCGAGGTTGTAAAGAGGCTTCTCAGACATGCAAAGTGTTTATATTGATGGTTTGAGTGGTTGCAGTCGGGGATAAGAGAGGCTCGATAGGTGCATTTCCGTCTTTATTTACAATTTGTGCAGAAAAAGAGGAAAAATTCAAATTTGTATGCTTGGCAGAGACGGAAACGTTGGTGTTTCAATAAAAGTTGAATGTTAAGGGCAACGGAAATGATGAAGCATGTGACTTGACCTCTTCTTCTTCTGCGATGGTTTCTGTAAACCTGGTTTGTGACAACTCAAATGCTCCTAATTACTGGCTCAATAAATGATCAGAAACACCTTACGCTCAACGTATGCTTGTTATATCCTGTTAAGACTCGAGTGGACATATAGTGGTTTGTTCTCATCATCAGCACTGAAGCCAAAATGTTCCCACCAGCTTTCCATTTTATATGATGACGTCAAGGTTGTTTTATCTTGATTCCAGTAAAATACACTTTGTGTTTAAACTGCCTCCTCTGGTGTCCGGACGCTACTCAGATTAATGTGATGTCCTAAAAGAGACGAGATAATAATACGCTAACGTAAGGCACGTCTGTGTGGTCAGTCAGCCCTCCCTGAAACAAAGCCATCGTACCGAGACACACAGTGCTTTGAATTCAACACCTAGAAAACTAAATGTTATTACAGATCAATATTAGTTTTGTGATTCACATTTTATGCTCTTCGTTTCTCCACTTAAAGGATCAGATCATAGACTCAGATACATATATTTCTTTAAAAGAGCACTCCACCGATTTACCATTGCACTTCTGTAACATTGTCAGACAAAAACATTCTTCTACCTTGTTAAAATCTGGTGCCTACATTACCCACAATGCAGTTATCAGGTGTGTTATGCTAGATATGCTAGTGGTGGCTAATGTAGCCTGCAGAAGTCTGCAAACCTCACTTCTTTCTAACTTCACACCCTCAGATTTCTGTCATTTTCAAACTTGTAGTCTCGATCACATCAGGTCATGTACTACTTTTTTGCCAAAAACCTGGAAATACTTTGGTATACAAAAGAGTTCGTCTTTGATAGCTTTAAACGAGCCTTGTGACGTTCGGCTTGGGAACCATCGAAGTAAAGCATCAAGCAAAACATCGAAATTTAGGTGTTTATCGTTCGACCACGAATGGTTCTTGAGTCACTAAACTAGCACTAAAACCTTCACAATCTGCTAATGCTAAATGTCAAAATTAAATATAATTAGATATCAAAAGGTAGCAAATTATCATTATTATTATTAGCACTGTTGGCAGTAATATTAGTAAACTACAGCCGCAGCTTGACCAGCTTCAGTTACATTATGTGCTGACTTTGAGTGAAGCTAATCGAGAGTCAATTAGCTGAACCTTTGGGCTCATTTTCATTCACATCACTGAAGTGTGCTTTTATTAATATTTCAGGATCACGTCTTCATTAGCGTGCCGACAAGGACACAAAAAGACAGAATGTCAATATTGACCTTGTTTTTTTCTCTCCCAACACTCACTGATTCATTAAAAATACAAACGTCATGTTGCATATATGCCTTTGCTCTGGTGGTGTTATTCTCACATTCAAACACAATATCGGTTTGATCAGCAGCTGAGCAAATTCAGATTATTGGTGTATTTCAGAAACAATAAAACAACAGCAACTATAAACTGGGCCACGGTGAGTTTACTCACTGAACAGTCGTCTGATCTGATCTGATCTGTTGGGTGTTTGTTTGCACAAATTGGCTCGTCGTTCCCCCAGATCCTTGTGAAACTGCTATAATATAAAGTGGCAGCTCTTTCAGTGCTTTGTGTATTTGTGACGTGTTTCTGAATGTAAAGTTGTCTGACCTAACATGTAGCCCCTGAATTTTAAGGCATTTCCTCCTGGGTACTTAATTTACCTCTTTTTTCAGTAGGGAAAGGTGAGATAAACACCTTGTGACAGCTCCTTAACATTTTCGAGGTTGTGGAAGAGCAAATCTTTCATGCTAAATATAGATCCCCTGATAAGTGCCTGCATGCTTATAATGCTGCTGCTGCTGCCTTGGCACTTGCCTTCACCTCCTGTACTATGCAATGTTGCGTGCATACTGTCATGCAGTACAAGCCTCCCCTCCCTCTCACAGAAATGCTGCAATGCGTCTCCCTCAGCCAAGACTGGGTCAGTGTTACTCGGCTAGCAACAACAGCCAAAGAAGCGTCCCCATAGCAACAGCCAATGAGGCTCGTGGCTTAGGGATTTTTTTGCGTTATTGTTGTGATTGTATATGAAAAGAGCATATTTGCAGGATTAAGCTCATTGGGGGGCTTTAGTTAACACCATGGAAGAAATAAGATGGCAAGTGAGCAAAAGAGGAGATGGGGTGGCACACAGCCATATGCAGAGCCATATGTGCAGGCTTATTGTGTTGAGAAAATACTGGAAGTCAGGGAGTCATATTTCTCATTCTGGGGAACAATGACGTTTCTCTTCTTATCTAATCAATCAGCAAGCTTTATAAAGGAGGCTATATTGAAATGTGAAAGAGATCTTGCGCTGCTTGATTAAAAAAAAGTAGCTGGAGTTCTTATACAGCCAGTTAAATCTTTACCTAATCGAGTTGTTCTGTCTGTCAGTAGAGTGGATGGTCACACTGAGCCTGATAGCATCCTGCTACACAAGAGCCTTAGTAAGTAGCCTCCTGCTAAAGTTCAACATTCACCGGGAACAAGTGCAATGTCAATTAGCAGGCTAGGGAAATAATTATCTGCCCACCTGCAGCACATTAAACAGCATGTAAACTCATCGTACATGCAAATGGAATTCGGATCTGTTAAATGCTGGTTTGGTTGTTGGTCTTCAAAATTCCTATTTGCGGGTTAGGGTTAGGGTGTACATGACTTGTGGTTACAGTAGTTTGTTTACCTGCAACACCCTCAATATATATATTTAAAAACATTGCAATAGTATTGTAGGCATAAGGTTGTTTTTTTTTTTTATCTCTGTTTCATGTAGGCCAACGGTTTCTCCAGTATCAGAGTGATGTCCTCGAGACAGTGGTGTTGGTGAACCCATCAGAGGAGGCTGCTATTTCAGAGGTAAGTCACACCCGGCTGACACAGACTAAACAACCACAGGGGGTGATCAGATTATCTGGTAGTATTAATTATTATTTTTATTTAAATCAAATTGAGGAGTTTCTCACCAGTGTTCAAACTGGGTTGAACTTGGTTTCATGTGTGAAGAACACAGCAGCACCTGCTGTTCATCATTTAGCCCCAATGGGAGGTCCATGTCTTGCTAGTGATCATTACTTGTTTGATTAACAGGAAAACACTTTGTCACTCTCAGATGAAACTACACAGTATGAAACACTTCTTAAATATTCTGCCTATAAATAAACCACTGCCTCAGTGTCAGTTGTTGGCAGGTTTTAGTTTAGCATTTGACCACTTCAATAA
Organism: Pampus argenteus; assembly: GCA_036937835.1. NCBI lineage: Eukaryota > Metazoa > Chordata > Actinopteri > Scombriformes > Stromateidae > Pampus > Pampus argenteus. The sequence continues at coordinate 25,595,175 of CM072862.1, forward strand.
GTTAACCTTTTATTTTTTTACTATTGTTTCTGCCTAGTGTAGTATGATGGAAAGTCAGTTACCAATTTAACCTACAACACAGTTTTTTGTACAGTTTTTGACACGCGTTCTTGTCCACTTGAATAAGAATTTACATAATTGAAACATTTTATCTGCAATACAACCTGCCATAAAACATTTTGTTTGGAAATACACTGTACTATACATTTATTTTTAATTTGTTTTTAACCTTCATTCTTACCTCTATAACAACTTCAGCTACTACTTTACAATCAAAATGTGTCTAAAATATCTATTTTTGCTGACTGAAAGTAACATGTCTAAATAATTAATTTGTGAGTGGCAGGAAGAGAAAGTCAAAATAACCCTGAGTTTTTGACTGACCATTTTAGTCTTAATGATTCATGGAAGATTTTTATTTTGATGAAGCATTAATGTCAGCAGTGGTTGTAGTGGTTATTCTGTACTACTCTCTACCCAGGTTCGCTCTCTGATCACTGACCTTTCTGGAAATAAGTTGCTGATACTCAGCGGTGAGAGCTCTGAGCAGGGAGGTGACATCTTGCTACGAGGTGGAGCCTTCACCTGGCAACACTTCTCTGACATCATCTCCAATCCTCAAGTAAGCCATGTGTCAAGTCAAGTCAGTTTTATTTGTATAGCCCAATATCACAAATCAGAATCCTCAGAGAGTTTTACAATCAGTACAATACAACATCCTTCAAAAAAGAGATATGCACTATTTTCTCTTTGTGTACCTTTATGAAAGATAACATGAGCACAGTTACTTTAGTTTGACTCTATTTTCCCTGCGTTTGTGTTCTCAGGTGATTGAAGTCCTGTCCGGGGCCTCTTCAGAGCAGCCGTCCAGGCTTACTTTATCCTGTCAGGGAGACGGGGGCTGGAGCTCCCTGGGCCAAAGCCAGGAGCAGCAGCCACTCCAAAATCTTGTGGAATACCGCCTGAACCCTGAACCCCACCTCCCCGACATGGACGGAGTCACAGAGTTCACTGAGTATGTCTCAGAGACAGTTGATGTGCCATCGCCCTTCGAACTTTTGGAGCCCCCGAACTCCGGAGGTTTTCTGAAGCTGTCCAAACCCTGCTGCTACATCTTCCCTGGAGGCAGAGGAGACTCTGCTCTGTTTGCCGTCAATGGATTTAATATCCTGGTGGATGGAGGGTCTGAGCACAAGTCTTGCTTCTGGAAGCTGGTTCGCCACCTGGATAGGATTGATTCTGTTCTGCTCACCCATATTGGTGCAGACAACCTTCCTGGCATCAATGGGTTGTTCCAGAGAAAGATTGCAGAGCAGGAGGAGGAACGTAACCAAGGATCTGGCTCCAGCAGCAACGGTGACTGGATGAAGAACCTGATCTCTCCTGAGCTTGGGATCGTGTTTTTCAATGTCCCAGAGAAGCTTCGTATGCCAGAGTCATCTCTGAAAGTAAAGCGAAGCATTGAAGAAGCATCTCTTACACTGCAGTACCTCAACAAGCTTGGTATAACACCAGAGCCTCTTCACAGGATCGTCAGCAACACCATTGAACCTATCACATTGTTCCACAAACTCGGTGTGGGAAAGTTAGACATGTATGTGTTAAACCCTGTAAAAGAGAGCAAGGAGATGCAGTTTCTAATGCAAAAATGGGCTGGAAACAGCAAAGCCAAGACAGGGATTACGATGCCAAATGGAAAAGAAGGAGAAATATCCGTCCCCTATTTGACATCAGTTACTGCTCTTATTGTCTGGATTCCTCACCGTCCCACAGAAAAGATAGTTAGGGTGCTCTTCCCAGGAAATGCACCACAGAATAAAATCTTCGAGGGTCTTGAGAAACTAAAACACCTGGACTTCCTGCGATACCCAGTGGCTACCCAAAAAGACATATCCTCTGGTGCACCGCCTCCTATCATCAAACAGACTAAAATGAGATCAAGAACTGACAGCAAAGAAAGTCTCAAATCTTCACCCAAACCACACTCTAAATCAACCAAGAAGGAAGTCAGTGGGCAGGAGGAAGAATCCAAGAGTGAGATAACTAAAGAGAATAAAGTAGAAAAGAAAGAAGAGAAGAAAGTCAAAAGTGAAAGTCTAAAAGCCACCAAACAACAGAAAAACAGTGAGGTGGCCCCTGTGGGAGGCAAGACAGAGAAAAAGAAAATATCCAAAGACAAAACTGCTAAGCAGGAGAAAGTGTCCAAGATGGATGAAAAGAAAGACAAAGAAAAGAAAGAAATTAAGAAAGAGAAACGTGAAGTAAAGAAAGATGAAAATATAAGAAAGGAAGAGAAAAAAGAAAGTAAAGCCAAGGACGATAAAAAGAAAGACCCAAGTAAACCAGAGCTGAGAAAAATCACCAAACCTGACCTGAAGCCACTCACTCCTGAAGTGAGAAAAACTCTGCACAAGGCCAAGACTCAGGCAAAGCCCAAGATAGATAAAAATAAAGCAGTTAAAGAGGAAGTAAATGTAAAGGAAGTGAAAAAGCCAATCCCAAAGAACATCCCTGCAGAGGTCGCAGCAGCAGCTCTGGCAGACAGGTCCATCATGTCCTCCCCTGAGGACCTCACTGAGGACTTTGAGGCTCTGAAGCAAGAAGAATTGTCCAAATTTAAGAGTGAGCCTATGCAGAATGATGCGATTTCAGGGCATACAGTGAACACAGATACTAAAGTTTCTACCTTAATTTTCCCTGATGAAGAAATTATACCCCCAGCCACTCAGATAAAACCTGCTTCACCCATATCCCCTGTCAAACAAGAAAATACAGATGACAAGGTTGCAGTCATTGAAAAGAATGATGCAAGTGATGGCTTTGACAAGAAATATGAAGAGGAGAAAATGGAGAAATATGACAAATACCCTATAAAGGATGACATAAAAGACAGATCAAAGAAGAGTGACAGCTCAGAGGAGGAGGGCGACGTAATTGAAAAAGCTGAGTTTGAAGGAACAGAAGATGATGAGGTTCTGAAGTACAAAACAGAAGAGGCGAAGAAGGACAAAACTGAAAAGGATTGGGACACCAAGCCAACTGACCAAAAACCTTCAACTACAGCTCTGTCCGGACAAGCAGCAGCATCAGCCTCAGAGCAGTTCTCCTTCATCCAAGATGAGACCATCCCTGGTTACTCTGAGACTGAACAGACCCTCTCTGATGAGGAGATCCATGAGGAAACAGAAGATAGGATCCCACAGCTACGATATGATGTGGGCTCCTATGACATCTCTGTCCCTGACGTCCCTGGTACCTTTGACTCCATGCACGGTATAAAAGAGATGAAGAGCTCTGTTGTGCCTGATGTTAAACCAAAGGCCTTCATGGGAGGTCACGAACCTGAGCTTGCCCCGTACCCCGCCATCATTGCTGCCCCCCTTGCAGAGGAGGAGCACATCTCCTCAGCAACATCCATCACAGAATATGACAAACTGTCCTCCTTCGCCACATCTGTAGCTGAGGACCAGTCCATAGCCTCGGTGACAGCGCCTCAGACTGAGGAAGTCGGGAGGAACTCTCTCCTGCTTGACACCATCAACAGTATCCCCTTGCGTGTCGAAGCTGCCCATGGGAAGGACTATCTCCACTCAGCAGGAACCATCTCACCTACCTCCTCTCTGGAGGATGACAAATGCTTTAAGTCTCCTTCCTCTGATGAATACCAGCCCAACATTGCTGAGATGGAGGGTGATGCAAAGATCACAGCAGTCCATGAGGAAGAGGACGATGAGGAAGATGACGATGAGGACCAGACACCAAATGTTGACATCCCTCTGGGGAAACTCCAGGAGGGCTACGAACATGCAGCCTCCATGATGCTTCAGGAGAAAGAGAAATCTCCCTCTGCCGCTATTTCTCCTTCTCTCTTCTCTACCATGCAGTACTCCCCCACACAGGCTGACAGAGAGGACCAGGCTCTCTTTAGCACAGAAGGTTTTAAGACTGGTACTGAGATTAAACCCATTTCACCCCCTCCATCTTTCTCCCCTGGGTTAGAGTCCCAGTCCAGACAGGAGAGTGAGGAAAGATGTGGAAGTCCAGATGACAGCACAATGAGACTGGCCTCACCCATGCAGTCTGTGCCTACTAGCAGTGGCTACTCTCCAACAGAAGACAAACCCTTTAAGACAGAAGATAAAGATGAGGCAGTAACCAACCTGAAAACAGACACCCAGAAAACAGAAAAATCAGTCACTATGTCTGACAATACCTCTTTTGTTGGTCTGCCAGGTGACAAGACAGTGTTTGAAACTTCTGAAGACTCAGATGAAGAAAATGAGGATGAAGATGAAGCTGAATATTTCACCAAAAAGGATCTACAGCCTACCATTAAGGCTAAGCTCATGGAAGCAAAAGAGGGGTGCTTCCTGGATGATGACTCCACCTTTTTGGCTAAATCTGCAATGATAGAAACAGAAGTCAAGACCTCAGAGAAGACACAGGTGTCCTTCAGCACAGATGAGAAACCAAAACCTCAAGTGATGTACTCAGATGAAGATGAAGATGACGATGAAGCTGAAGATGAAGATGAAAAAGATGATTTCCCAGGTGTGGTAGGGTCTGAATCAACAGATAAAAGCAAAGTAGAGTTAGAAAATGACAGAACAGAGGAAACAGATATCGTTTCTAAAGAGTCTGAGAAAAGCGTTCATTTCAATCTCTATGATTTTCCAGAAAAGGAGAGCAAAGAAAAGGCCTTATATATAAGACAAGACACTCCCTATGTGCATGGCAAAACATTTTCATACGGTGACTTCTATGACAGCAAAACAAGCTCAGTGGACTCTGATTCATATCAACAAGAGTCCCTGGATAAGATGGAGAAGGACCAAGGGAAGGGTGAAATGGATTTACAGAAAAACAATCCCCCATCGTCGGTACAAGTCATGGACAAGATGTCAGAAAAGGAGGGATTTACCACCTCTTATGGAAAAGAGTCTTCTATCCCATCCTGGCTAGACTCCAAGAGCACTCCTGATATCCCTCCATTTGAGAAAGAGGTAAAAGAAAAGGAGACATTTGAATATAGCACAGGTAGTCGATTCCCTTCAGTGGCTGATAGACCTGAGGCCTTGTCCACTTCCTTGTCTTCAGAAAAAGACTCCTTCTCTTTTAAAAGCCAAACAGACAGCAGTAGGTCCCCAACATCCTCCTCAATGACAGCATTTGATGTAGGCAAACCTGCTGCCACAGGCTACAGCGACAAAGGATCCTGTTTGGAGGTTGATATGCGAAAACTAACAGCAAGGGATGAAGAAGACTATGATGACGATGAAGTCGTTGATGAAAATGATGAGGAGGAGGAATATGAAGAGGAGGAAGAGGAGGAGGAGGAGGACGAAAGAGGTGCTGTTGATTCTGTTATGGAGAAAGGTGCCAAAGAGAAGTCTGAGAAGGAAGTAAAAAGTCCAATCAGTGCCATGTTCGGCTCAAACAGGCCTGAGTTTATGGTTTCCATGGCTGGATATGGTTATAACAGTCAGGGGAAGCCGAGTGTGAAAGAAAGCATCTCTAGCTCACTCACAAAAGCTGAAGACGATGCTGAGATTGACTCCTCATCCTTCAGTGGAAAGCCAATGGATTTAGGCGCTACAGGTTTCTCTGGCTACTCGTCCGGGTTTGACTACTCATATGGAAGCGGAGAGAAAGACACATTCTTATCAAATCGGACCACAGATGAAACTAAAGAGGATTTCACTTTGAAATCAACAGAGGACAGTTTTTACCAGAGTGACAGAGCTGATCCTGGTTTTGAGAAACAGAAGACACCAGACCTTCTAAGCAAGAAGTCACTGGACACAAGCTTCCAGTACACGACCACGGCTGCCCCTGGGTACTCCTCCTCTTCGGCCTACAGCTACTCCTCCTCCACCTCGGGCTCACTATCCACCAGCCGTCAGTTCGGAGAGGAATTGGAGACGCCTGCCTCTGCCGAGCCTCCCTTTGAGTACTCTTCCTTTAAAGAGGAACATTCACTGGTCACAGATTCTCCATTTTGCAGCTCAGCTGTTCCCAAAGACGACTATCTGGAGGTGTCTGAGAAACAAATCACCACTACAACCACGGCTGAGTCTACCTCTAGTTTAGCTCGCTTTTCACCCCTCAGCCCATTCAGTGAGGTTAAATCCTTCCCTTCATTATCATCTGCTGCCTTTGCTGAGGAAAAGAAGGCACTTACGACTTCATTAGGTGGAGTTATGGACAAAGGCCCTCAATCAGAATGCTTCTATAAGCCTGAGTGGTCTCAAGGGTCCAAGCTGGACACAGCTGGTGGATTTGGGGCCTCAGCAGGACTGTACTCTCAATCTGCTGAACTCTCTAAGGATAAAGAGGCAGCCAGTGCCGCTCTGTTTGGTGTCACTTCCTCACCACGCCCAGACATAGAAGGCAAACATTACTTTGAGGAGACTGACAGCAGTGAAGAAGAGGATGAGGAGGTTTACATGCGTGAGATGATTCAGAGGTCTCCCTCAGGTGGCCTGGCTGGAAGCCTTTCATTTTCTGACAGGCCTGTTGCTCCAGCTGCCAGTGAAAAGACAGGTGGTAAACTCCCTGATGTTCTTGGCTCCTACACGTCCTCTCCTCTTCAGGCCAGCAAGCCAGACACAGCGAACGGCCCCACAGAGATCAGTGTAGACTCCACCCTTCCTGCTGGAGCAGCAGCCAGTCATGCAGTGTCAGGCCTGGCCAAGGTGGAGCCCAAAGAGGGAGCAGGAGTATACAGGAGCTCTTATGAGTGGGAGATGCCAAAGCCACAGATAGGGATGATGCCAGGAGACTCCCCTCCTCATTATCGTCATGATGAAGAGTTTGAAGAGGAGTGTGAGATGGAGCCTGAACACCCTGCCCGCCCTCTTTCACTCTCTTCAACTGATCAGCCTTTCCGCTCTCCATTCTATGCTGAAGAGTGCAGCCGAGAAGGTCAGGATGACGATGATGATAGTGATCAGGATTTCGCCGGTGATGCACCCATGGGAGCCACGTCTTCTTATGCCAGCCGCACCTCTCCAGGATATTCCTCCTCTGAGTACAGACAGCGCAAAGAGGATCTTTCACCTTCCTTTATCAACCCTAGCATGCGGCAGCTATGCAGTGATGATGACGATGATGAAAAGGAAGGACACCAAAGTGACCAATCGCAGGAGGGAGATGAGCACGACTTGTCAGTCAAGAGAAGGGCTCACAAACAGCCCCACCATCACCAGTCTCACAGCAGCTCTCTGCACCAAGCTGGTGGCATGTCAGTAGGACTGGGTCTGGCCACAGAGGACACACCGCCCACCTCTGTCAGTGAGTCTTTAGCCTCTCAGTCAGACTCTGAAGTGCTTCCAGGCACTGAGGAATACCCCTCTGTCACTGGTGAAGGCAACATGGACTCAGATGAGGATGCAGACTACATGCCTGTTGATAAATTATCTGCCACCGGAGCAGGCAGCCATTACTCTGCCTCTAGGAGGAGCCACGACCCTCCCCCTGCACCCCTCATGGACCCTTACCCTCAACCCCCGCGTCCAGACGTTTGCATGGTGGATCCTGACTCTTTGGATAATGGTTCAATTAAGAAAGAGCCAAAAACAAAAAATCTGAAGAAAGCCTCTGGGAAAACAAAATCATCTTCCCCAGCTAGGCGCAAGAAGTCTCCCATGCCTGTTAAACAGACACCGTCTCCTCGCAGTGCGTCACTGAAGAAGAAGGAGGCAGACAAGAGCTCACGTATGTCTCGTCTGTCAGATGGACAAGGCTCCAAAGAAGATGACATCTCCAGGTCGAGCAAGGGGCTGACCAACGGCGTCAAGAGCAGTTCCGGTGAGCAGAATTCATTAAAAAATAATCATCAAAGCTTTTCAGATATTAATGAAAGACAAAAAGCTAAATGTTTTTATATGTGGTTTCGTTGTCCTATCCAGGGTCTCAGAAGTCCGGCTCTGCGGCTGCTCCTGGTCTTCCTATTTATGTGGACTTGGCCTACATTCCCAACCACTGCAGTGCCAAGAATGTGGACCAAGAGTTTTTCAAACGTATTCGCTCTGCGTACTATGTGGTGAGTGGGAACGACGGCGCAGGTGGTGAACCAAGCCGAGGAGTCCTTGATGCACTGTTGGATGGCAAAGCTCAGTGGGGATCAAATCTTCAGGTAAGAGTTTTCTACTTAGTTTTGCACAAAGGCACAATATATTCTAAAATAAACACGAGCACTCATCAGTCATGACATCTCTACATCTCGTCTTCCCCTCAGGTGACGCTGATTCCCACCCATGACACAGAGGTGACCCGTGACTGGTACCAACAGACACACGAGAAGCAGCAGGAGCTCAACATAATGGTCTTGGCTTCAAGCAGCACCGTCGTCATGCAGGATGAGTCTTTCCCCGCCTGCAAGATCGAGTTTTAAGACCTCCTTTCCTCGTTTCCTCCTCTTGGCCTCCCCGGTGTAGATCTGTTTTTAATCACTCTTTTATGATAGACTGATATGCAAATCTGTCTCAACTTTGGTCACTCGTGACATAGTCGTTTAAAAAGCAGAGACAGATCTGGATAACTGTCTATTTTTTTCTAGATTTTTATTCATTTTTAAGCTTGTCGTGGCTATCATCACTTGTATAACGAAAGTAGTTTTCTGACAACTATGTCCTCCACTACATTATTAATAGTCCCGTTTCTGTCTTTTAACATTTTTTTTCCCCCAAACCCTTCCAGACAATGGCCTCTCTGTTGATTGGCTGAGACAACATATCCGTTGTATTGTTAAAAACAAATTAAATGCTGCTTGGTTGCACATCTTAAAGCCAACAACAAACTACAAAATTGAGGATCCAAACTTTTCCCAATACAGCTGATCAAATTTAAACATTTTACTGATAGAAAATGACGAGTCATGATCAGTTTTACTTTCCCTTTCCGTCTCTTCTACAACAATGACCCAGTGTTGAACTTTGTGCCTCCTATTGACATAGTGAGATAGAAAATGTTCCAATAGACCCCAGCGGTACTTTCAAGATGTCTTTTGAGTATATTTGCTGTAGCATAGGGGAGACCATATTCAAAAATCTGTATTGTAGTGAATTATGATATTTCTACAGTTATCTCAAAGTGAAAATCACTTGTTACAGTAAGAGTTTCTCAGTGGCTGTTATTTCCTACAGTGAATTCAACAGTTAAGTTCTCTATAATTATTTCTGCAGTCTTCGATGTATTTTTTCAGTGTTTCCAGTTAACATATCGTTGCAGAGGATCATGAGGAGAACTGCAGGCAGAAGCGATGATGCTGCTAAAATGAAAAATGAATCATCATCCGCTCTTTGGATTCTACCTGTTTATATCTTCACATACAGAACTGCACTTTTTTGTTCAGCGCTCATTAGATGGAAGTTGACAAACCGTGCATCGGTTTGATCTTTATACAAAAGCTGTGTTAAAGAACGAAGAATGTATTCAAGAATAACAGGAACATGTGGCTGCGAGGAGAGATTGTGTCTGCTTGGTGAACAAGATGTGGGCTAGTTTGATTGGTGGTAGAGGTTAGAGTGTCACCCACATGTGCCTTCATGTCCTGCTGTGCTGGAAGGGAAATGTGTATTTGTCCAGTAGATTGAAGGTATGCTGGTGTGCGGTACATCCACGGCTCTGTGGCTGAGGCTTTGGCGAGCTGGTCTCCTCTGTGGTTGTGAGTTTTTTTGTCAGTGAGGTCAGCGCACAAAAAGCAAAAAGTCAGAGTTGTACATATTGAGCATAAAATGGCACTTTTTAAAGCACCGATTCAGTATTTCAGTCATAGATTTTCCTGGAGCTGCCACTCAAAGAAGCACAAACAGCAACTTTAAGCAAAACTTAGAGCGTTTTTTGCTGTTTTCAGATTTCCAGTATTTGCACTTGAATCTTGTGCGATTTTCTTCTCATAATTTTTAAATGATCACAAAGGATTTCTTGTTTGTCTCGAGTTTGCAAAAATAATTTCAAGCCACAATCACCTCAACGTTTCGCATCATGTTTTTAAATTGTTTCATTTGACTGGTTATTTCCAGTATCCGTTTTCTTTCTGATATTTCAGTGGATGTGTTTAAGTAAAACTTAATATTATGTGTAGATGTGCTTTAATTTGATATTATAATGATTTTATATCTTGATAAGTTTTAAGAAATTTAATAGATTTTAACCAGGAACAAAACTATCTAACAAATGAGCGGACCAACAACCAGGGTTGCTATTTTATGATCCACAATAATAAAAAATCTGGATATTCTGTATATTATTTTATTTCCTTGACTCATCTAGTGACGCATGTACAACAGATGCATGCACATAAAGAAACATGGCTGCAGGGAGCTCCAGATGATTTGAATGTGAAGATGCAGATTACCTTTACCTTCTCCATGGAGGACTTTAATCTCCTGGTTGCCTTGGTTACTGTGCATCATATGGTACATCAGATTCATTGATCACACTGTCACTGTAGCCTGTAATACACATCTCAGTGCAGGGCAGATTAAAAGCACCGCCGTTTGTCTCTTTCTCTGGCTGACAGCATTAAACATCATGATTTCTGTCGGCTGATGTTGTCAAAGAGGTAAACGAGTAACGGTGTCTGCCACGTTGAGACAATTTTGATTCCTAATTCCTGCTAAATTAAAAAGATTCATTAATGGCTTCTTCGATGAAACAGGGTTTCATCACCTTGACGTGTTTCGCTGTTAACCCGCGCAGGCTCGTTAGCAACGACAACGTAATCTGCATTCCTATTAAACACTGCATCACTGTAAAGGCTTATAACTACAATATCAATACTCAACACTACTCACCTATGAGCAGACCTCTCAAAACCCAGACTGCCAGACATGGTTCACTCGTTTCAGTACGTTTTTATCCATAGAGGATTTCCTAATATTCACACTTTTTCCAAAGCGTAATAAACACTCACACATAACCGCTGCATTTTCGTATTGTGCAAAAAAAATAAATAAAATATATATATAAAAAACTATCTGTGGCGTTCAGACTCAACTAATCATCATAAAGACTGTTGGTTTCCAGTGAGCCCTGCTTGTACGTGCATGTGTACCTTTTGAGTTCCCTTGTATTGTAATAGCTGATGAAAAACTGACTTAACATAGAAATGCTATTTTAAAAGATGTATATTTAAGAAGCTGGGCTGTCCGGTACTGAGGAGGCACATGTAACCTGACTGTGCTGTGCTGTAAAGAAAGCCTTGTGATCGTTTCTTCCCCCTTTCTGCTTCATGGTTCTACTTTCATCTCTTGTTTTAAGTGCAATATTCTCTTTATCTCTCTTTAAATGCTTAAAAAGGTAAAAAAAATAGAAAACAGATTTATTGTTAAAAAGGGAAAAAGTGTGGTGAAGACCAATAAAACATCATTTACTGAAGAAAAATGTCTCCATCTTCTTGTCTTTTCATATATGAAGAGTTACGTGTTTTATTATTGTGTTATTTTAACAGTTTTTAGGAACCTGAAGAGATAAAGCAGCCCTGCTAGCAGCTCTGTGAGGCACAGCGGAGCTTTGAGCTAAATGCTAACGTTAGTATGCTAACCTGCACACAATGTTAACATGCTGAGTTTAGCAGTTACAATGTTTAACATGCTATTATTGCTAATCATCACCAAACACAAAAGTCTGATGGGAATTTAAAAAGTAAATGTTAAGCTAAGCGTAAGGCTTTTGACCTGATGCGACTTGAAGTATCTTCAAAATTAGTACAATTCATGCAAGTAGGAACGTGGATGTGTTTACTAAATTTCATGGTAAACAGTTGACGAGACGTTTCATTAAAATGTATTTTCTGTAGTTTTCTTATCAACAAATCTCATGTCAAAACTATTTACTGAGCAGACGTTTTCAGTCTCTGGAGAGTAGTCCTGTGGACGATGCTTGTGCTGTGGTTTTTTGTTTACTAGCTTGTTGCGCTACATATCGCAATAACTTTGATTTTGTATGACATTGTAAATTTTTCAACATGTGATACGTAGCACAACATGCTAGTCCGTAGGATCCTCTGTGGACAAGATAGCTCATGTTAATCACCCTACCATTAGGGGGTCTGGAGCCACAGGTTGGGAACCACTGGGGAAGCAGTTTCTTCCTCACTGCTTTGGGGTGTAAGGATGATGTAATCCAGTCAGGGCTGAAGCCCAGACGGGTCCAGACGGAGGAACAGTGAGGCCTTTGTTCTGACTCTGTTGAACCCTTTTTCAACAGCCTGGGAGTCCAGAGAGATCCTGATACGAATAGAGACGACTGATTCATGGAACGTCAAATCCCCGTTTTTGTTGTCAGGCGGAGAAGCCCAGACACTGTTCGGTCTTTGTAAAGCTGATACTGTGGTGGAGGAAGGAGCAGGCTGGAGGACAATCCCTGCTGTGAGAAGCTGCTGAATGGATGCAGTAATGACATCACCTCTGAAGTCACATGATCAGGATGGAGTACAGCAAGAACAACAGATGTGATCACAACACAGTTTCCCCCTACAGCACATTTAATCAACTGCTGTACAGTTTTGAGGTGGTATTTCACTTCTGTTGTTGGGAGATTTTCTACTTTGCAGAAGTAAACTACTTTTTTTGACTTGACTGCATTTATCTGACACTTGTGGTCACAAGAGTCTGATTAATATCAATAATGACACGGCCGGATAAACTTCTTATGGGGCGGCAGGGGGAAAGGTTCATTGTCGGGCCCCTGGTGACCCCACGGCAGTACAAACATGATTAAAGTCAATTAAAAGAAAAGTAATATTTAAATGTGAATAATTTGCCAACATAGCTAGTGTGATGATAAAAATAAATAAATGAAAAAATTATCTGAAAAACATCTGAATATGTTGCAGGGAACAAGGATTAGTATTTCTCACCATTTTCTGACAATAATATACACTCAACAATCAATTGAATATTATAGGAAGTAATTGTTAGAACTATTAGTAAAGATATTGCCGTGTTAAATCTTAATCTTAATGCTACAGCATACAATAAAAAGATTTTTAGATAAGATATTTTTTCATCCTGAAGCCTGCATCTCACTTTAAACATTATATTTTAAAGTAAACATGGCCGACAACAGGTCAACACGGAGGAAGTTTTTTTTTTTTTAAATTTATTTATTTTTTATTATAATTATGTATAATGTCCAAATTAAGGCCCGGTTCTCTTTTAAAAAGGCCCCAGCTACTATTTAAGAGTTTACTTGTTTTAATCCAGACTGGATCATTTTAATTTCATACAGATTATACTTTATTTCCTGCCTTATTGCATAACTTGAACTCATCACTAGACACTCAAAATGTAAAATCTTTTCACATTTCTAGTTTTTATGTCCGTTTGTCTCCATTTTGGTTAAAGCACAAGATTTATGATTACATTCATTTACTTCAATATATATATAATATAATATATATCAACTTGTGAAAATATATTGTAGACGAAAATACCTAAACAAATAAAAACAAAGCAACAAACTACAGTCAGTGAGTTTGTTTTGGTTATTTGGGTGAATCAACCCTTTAAGCAAACAGACGACACAAACAACCATATCGGTGATATATTGTTGTTTTTATCTGTACACACGCAGACAGACAGGATGACGGTTCAGAGTTGTGTTTCTCACCTCTACAGTACATTGCAATGTAACATGAAATCCCATTGATTAAACACACATCTACCTGAATAGCTTCCAGCATGTGTGCACGCCCCCCTCCTCCCCACACACACACACACACACACACACGCACACAGACACACACGCACACAGACACACACACCTGCTACATAACTTCTTTCCACGATCAAAGCACATTGAATGTAAAATGCCCCTCGTTTGTTCAGTGATATAATGAGATTAGCTTTTAGATTTTTTTTCCACATAATTTTACAAAAAAAATTTGATTTTACAAAAAAAAACAAAAAAAAAAACTCAATAGCTATGTTTTGGTATATAAAATACCTGACTTTTTTTTTTCCAAGATGCAATTCCAAAATAAATATTATTTTCTCTTTCTATAATTTCCTACTGATTATATTAAATCTTCAATGACGTTTTAAGGACTTTGGCAGTAAGCAGTGCACAAACGGTTTCACCTGGAGATTCAAAACATCTATTTCATTGGCAGTAATGAAGATTCAACTGCTGTCATTCAATAGCACAAATCACCAAAAGCAGTTTCTGAACATGCATCGTCTCAGCACAGGACGGACGCCGGCGTTTAACGAGCAGCAGCGCCGCTCTCAGCCTGATTTCCTGTGTTTCTATAAGTCAACTGCATCCTGTAACAAACAAGGAAAGCTAAATAAAGACGGTGCTGTTGTAGCGATGATTAAGCGCTGCTGCTGAAGTGAGAAGAAACAGATGATGGTAACACGGAGCCGTACGAGCTGCAGGTAAAAGAAAGCTGTATTTTAAAAAGGTACTTTCATTTCAGTATTTGCAGGTATGTAACAGTTTATTTTTAGGACATTTTACAGAAAAGCTGCTGCAGTTTGGTACAAATTATGATAATAGACACAAGAAAAGTTGGTTTATACTGTTAATTTGCAAAATTAGACAAACATTTATTTAACTGAGAAAATACTTTTCAGTTCATGTTTTGTGTGTCAAACTCGATATTAGCGTATCAGGTTGTTTCTATAAAACACTTCCTGTGTACTATCACATTACAAATACTTTCTGTCAGTTAAAGAATTATTGAGTCTTTATTTATTTTAAGAAATTGCAAATTAACAACGTATGAAACCAAATATGAGTTACTAACTAAACCAATGTAACCGTCTTTTTTTTTATTTATTATAATTTGTACCATATTGCATCATTTACTTTGTAAAATTAAATACCTGAAAATTACTAGGAAATTTGTATAAAATGAAGGGACCTTTAAAATAAAGCGTTACTGCAGACAATTTAAAGCTTCAATCAATCAATATTGTTGTGGTAAAAATGAATAAACTGAAGGGGTTTGTTCCCAGTGATGAACCACCAGGATATAATCATCATCATCATCATCATCATCATCTTTCACCTCTTTTAGCGCGCTTTTTTTTTTGAGGCACATTTACTCTAAATTTCAGTGTCACTGCTTCCAACCCTGAATAAACCTACCTAGACGTTACCTGCTCAGCACCAAATAGCAGACATACAACATTAGAGACTTACGAGTGAACAAAGTGGAATATTCAGTGGCTAAAGATATTTAAGCTAAAAGGAGGCTGCATTGTGGACTAAAACACCACTCAAATGGGATGATAGTATTGCTCTGCGTCTGCTCGATGTGTAACCAGGCATTTGCTAACACACAGACATTACTTTATATTTTAAGTATACGTCAGGGTTGAGTCGATTAATGCAGCTTTAAGGAAAGGAAACCGTAACAGAGAGCCGTTTACTTTAAACCAGACTGTCAGAGGAGGCTCAGTGGTGTCACGTGTGTTACCAGCATGCTTTTCAAAAGGCATTGAACAGCATGTTTGGCGTTGTCATATGATTCTCCAACACAGAGCCCAGTGTGCAGATCAGCTGGGGGAGAAGGGAGCACGATGCTCTGCTGCTTATGACTGACAACAAAGACGATGCTTTTAAAGTCACAGGCGTCACCAGTAGTTTCTGACCAATCTGTAGTATTGTGCTCTGAACGTCTCTGCATCTACGGCTCTGCTGTGTGAGTGGCTGCGACCTCCAGAGGCGTCTCAGATTGTGGAAGGCTTTCTGGACTGTCCATCCACAACTCCATCGACTCCTGGGTGTCGAAGAACTCGTCAGGCCCCTCTGGAGACTGTGGCGTCTGGGAGCTGGAGCCCGCCTCGCTGCTGCTCTCTCTGAGCTCCAACAGCACAGGCAGAGATCCCGGCAGGCAGTAGCCCTCCATCCGACTCAGAGTGAGCTCAGCCAGCGTGGAGCACGGCGGCCTCAAGCCCGGATCTGGAGTTCCTTCACCGGAAGGGTCCGCAGCCCCCTCTGGCCCCTCCGGATCTGGATGATCAGCTTCGTCCTCTGGCGAGTTATTGGGAGTTAGAGGGACTTCAGGGGGGTTGGAAACGGCCGGGCAGGTCGGGTCGAGGACTTGTGACCCAACCGCCGGCGCTGGCTGATTGGCAATATTATGAGAGGAGTGGGTTTCCTCACTGCTCTGAGGGGTGAGGGAGACCTTATCGCTGAAGCTGAAGCGCGGGGAAGTGTCGGCTGTGGTGGGAGAGGACGGCCCAGCACTGGAGACTGTGCTGGATGGACCGCTGCTGTCTGCAAAGACAGAATAAACCCACAGTACCAAGATGAGAAGACGATGACGACACAGACAGAACTAAAGTGTTATCATTCATTAGGATCAATGTCCGAAAAGATGAAGCAGTAGTAACGAGACTAAACTGTGAGCACAGTTTAAAACAGGCTGTAATGGACAACTTGTATTCCATAAATAATCCTCAGACGTCTGAAACTGAAACAGCCAACCTAGAAACGTCAAATCCTGGTGCGAACACACAGATGCTGCAGGTACTCACACCAAGGAGGTCTGTCAGAGCGAGATCTGAGAGAGATGGAGGAAGAGAGGACTCTCTGAGGGATGTACGAGTCCACCGACGGCTGGTTGTGTGTGTCAAACATGGCTGACAGAGCTGCAGGGATAAAACAAAGACAGGATCAACTCAAGCTGTGATGATGACAATGACAGAAAATATAGAGCTGCACCTATCAGTCAACCGAAAATAAACAATCCTTAAACTTTAGTCATTATTTAAGCAAAACATTTGCTGGTTCCAGCTTCTCAAAGTGATATTTGATGCTTTTTTTGTGATACATAATAATGACTATTCTTAGACATCTGAAGACTTCACCTTCGGCTTTGGTTTATTATAATGTTATACAACAATTCTTTGGCATTTTATGAATAAAATGATTAATTCATCAAGAAAATAATCAGCAGATTATTTAATAATGCAAATAATCCTAACAAATACGAGCATAAGCTTGTGTTTCTGACCTCTGGTAGTCCTCGTATGTGGATCTCCGGCACACTCGCACATGCC
Source organism: Pampus argenteus (assembly GCA_036937835.1). NCBI lineage: Eukaryota > Metazoa > Chordata > Actinopteri > Scombriformes > Stromateidae > Pampus > Pampus argenteus. The sequence continues at coordinate 25,612,196 of CM072862.1, forward strand.
GGTGAGGAACTCGTTGACCTGTTTGAGCGACAGCGAGTTGTGCAGCGTTTCCAGAGGATAGATGGAGGGCACCATGGAGCAGCCTTCAAAGCCTGTGGCAGAGGAGAGACATGACGCCCGCAGGCACATCAGCCCTCAGTTGGACGGGCAGTCGGAGGAGGAGCAGGCAGAACCACTTCAGCTGAACCCCAACACCACCCGTACTTCACCTCAACACAGTGCTCTACAATCTTTTCTCCCCCCAACGCGCCTCAACTCCTGCCAGCCTCTACGGTTCATTTCCACGCAAGCAAGTTGCAAAAACCATGCTGGACATCACGACAACATGACACCATATCAGAACGCTAACAAGTCGACACATCTCGCTCTATTTGCAAAAAGCAGGCAGATCTACAACCGTGACGTCTGCCGTTTTAAATCAGTCCCAACATACACACACACACACACACGCTGCAGCTCTACCAGCAGCACGCAGCGTTCACAGCGCTCCACACCTCAGCTCAGGTCCAACACATGTTACCAAATCATCCACTGTTAGTTCATTTCACCAGAGCCGTTCACAATCACAAAGCGTCAGAACCACAGCTCGTCTCCATCGCCTAAAAACCTCAGAAGAGGATGTTTGTACTGTGTTCATCTGCACAGATGTGAGTATGACACATGTACAGCAAACAAGCAGGAATCACATGCTGGTTAAGGTCAGGTAGGAGAGCGACTGGCATTCAAACTCAACTCAAACAGAGCAGCTGAAGCCAAGTGAGTCGAACGTTATGTGAATTAATAATACAGGTTTGTGTATCTTTATGACAGGAAGTTATCTGCTTAAAGCTGGAAGTGGAAAACATATTAAATCTGAGACAGCGTCATGCCAAACTGTTTCTGTGTTGCCTCAACATATAAATATTCATATATCCTGATGTAAAAACGCAAAAATGATGCAATATGTTGATTTGTATTCAGTTTGCGGAGCAATGTGCAGGTTCAGGTATGTAACATACATACTCTAGAGGTGAGGTATCTGTTCAAAAATGTTTACTTGTACTTTATGATAAATTCAAACCATGTTTTTAACTATTCAACTTCTGATTGGAGCTGAAACTATTTTGATTGAGTCAATCAACAGTAAATTAATCAGTAACGACTGTATTTAGATATTTGATAACTCATTAAAGCTATTTTTATGTAAAAAAGATTTACAGGTTCTGACAGATCGAATGGGAGTATTTACTGTTTTTGGGTTTAGGACGTTTTATAGACCAAATAATTTATCGATTTGATAATAAAAATAACAGGTAAGTCGCTGCCCCGCCTTTGATATCTTGGTACAGTTCAATTCTGAAAAATGTGGCTTCCATCGTATTTCATGAACTCTTTAAAACTCTGCTACCAGAGCAGAGGGGAAGGACAGACGATGCTACAACAATGTCCCAGAAACCCCAAACAGCTCACAGCACTGCAGCTTGTAATCTGCATAACCACAGAAACAGGCAGCATGCAGAAACATCAAGAGGCAAAGCATGAGAGTCAACCACAGAACAAGCACAGTCCCAACTAAACCGTGAGCAGCGGTTGGACAGTGCGTGGGGGGCTGGGGTATGGAGGGCGAGGCCAGGGGCTGACCGTGGAGGTACTCTAGGGGGTCTTGGCCGGAGATGAGCCAGTTTCGGAAGAGGCGGAGGTGGTAGGAGCACTGGTGGAGGTGGTGGGCCAGCGCCCCGTCCAGAGAGAGGTGGCAGCCCAGGCTGAGGTCGGTGGAGAAACGCCTCAACAACTGGGCCACATGGTGCTCCTCCAAGGGCTCTGAGGAAGAAGAGGGAAGGACAGAGCAGTGGAGGGAGGAGGAAGAGGAAGAGGAGGAGGAGCGGTACAAAAGACATGAAATGATAGGATGTAAGCGAGGGAGAAGGGATAGAAAAAAAAGGACTGGAGTACGATACAGATGACGGGGAATCACAGAGAGGAAGGAAGGATACAGCAAAGAGGAAAGAGGAGGAAGGAGAAGTGCAGTGTGTGTGTGTGTGTGTGTGTGTGTATAAACAAAAGAGGCAGCCAGCAGCTGATTGTGGCCACCAAACAAGCATGGCAGCAAGTCATCTCTGTGCTAAAAATCATCCTCTGCAGAGCGACACAAGCAAAAGCTTCAAAGCAAGAGGCTGAAAATAAAGACGTCACGCTGCTCCTCTGCAGGAACTCAGTGTTACTTTACTATTAAAAACGCCTGTGACCCAGTTAATAACGAGAACACATGAAGGAGCACACATGAGGACATTTACGCAGCCATGTCTCCACAGAGACACCACAGCAGCTCTTAAATGTGACCAGAGATATCTAGAACAACTGATCTCATCTCACACTACAAAGCTGCAGCTGAACATCTGGTGCCAACAACACAGAGCTGCATCGCTGAGGGTCGTCGTACCTGTCGAGGTCCAACCACGGGGTGGAACCACTGCTACGGTGGACATGTCATCCTGTGTTCCTGTGATGAATGATATTTGGAAGCAGAAAAACAGACTAATATAGCATGTGGAGGTTGCACTGAATGAGTTTATGGTAATATCTTTACAGGAAGTGTTCATTCAGTGTGGTGATTCTGCTCCATAGGTCGACTCTCTGATACTCGCCACCGAAAACATTTACATCGATCACAACCAGTTTCACGACCAAAAACCAAAGTAATCCACCTTCAGTCCAAAAGAACAGATGTGATAACATTTACAACATCCAGTCTGAAGTTATCTGCCTCTTTAATCCATTTAACAACAACAGTCCTTGTTTTAAAGAAACTGCTTCACAACAACTCAACGCCTGCTGCTTCATATCCAAACTAACTGCTGATGCTCCCCTCCTCTCTGACCAAAGCCCAAACCCAAGAAATGATCCAAAAATCAATAAACAAAACTTTTTTCTTGATACTTTTTCAATACAAACTGAATATTTGCCTTTTTTCAAGTCGTGTACACACAGGACAACCACATCTGTGCACTGGAAACACTGAAAAGCATGAGTATGCTCATGAATTAAAACAAAATGGACTGAAAATGTGTTCACAACAGACAGCAGATGGATGCACAAAGCTTTAACCCTTCCCCAGTTTGTCAATAAGAGCTGATACCGGTTCAGTCAGCTGTTATTGAACCGTCATCCACATGATGCATCACGTGGGAACAAGACGAATCTGCACGTTTGTGTTTTATTTGGCAGATGCCTCCTGTTCAGACAGATTTCCACCAGCCGTTAATATAATATGGGGCAGGTTTGACGTGGTCTGTTGAATCCACTGATATTACGGTTTTACGGTATAAAGAGTAAATAACTGCACTAAAGCTTTTTTTGTTGATAAGAAATAAGTTTAATTTACATTATGATGGGTTGTAGGTCTGTCCAATCGGTGCCTGTTGAAAAAGCCCCTTCAGAGGGTTCAGACTAATCAACAGTTGTGAACTGGTCCGGTGATGCCGGGCTACACGACACCGGCAGCCTTGATAAAACTCAGGAAACAGGAGAAAGGTTAAACATGGAGGTGCTGCTGGTGCCGTTTTAACAATTCACATCCTCTACAATGATGGCAACAGGTTTGTATTTTATGTAGTTACACATGCACGCACGCACACACACGCACACTCACATCTATCCATTGGAAACAAAAAATAAATAAAAAATACTGAATTACTGGGTAATGGTGACCAATTTGCAAACTGTATGCAGGATGTTAAACAGGGTTCCCACCCTTGGCTCAGTACAAAATGTCCTCATGAGACTCTTGAGGGATGAGGGAGGGATGAAGATTTGTAATCTGGTTGTTCTTTCAGATCCATTTTGACCTTCTTTCCCTATAAATTTGTCTCGTGCAAGTCCCCAAACTTTAATTAAAGTGGCTCTTCAAATCTTCAACCTTTAGAACAACAACGAAATCATTAGCAGTAACATCTTAAAACAGAGAAACACTGACATTAAGGCCGAGGCCACGTCTTCTTTATACTACTAGTGTTGTTCAAGACTATGTCCCTTCTTCTTCCACGTTGGTAGAAGGTAAAGTAGGTGTAAACATGACTAATTACTCTGGTACTGACCCACAGGACAGACAAATGGAGGGGCGATGTCATAGTAACCATGGCAACACTACTCACCATCCTATTATTACATTTTATGTCCAAATACATTTTTCCAGTGAATAACTATCCTTCACAATCTTATCTGAGGGTCTGAAATCTGACTGTAACTGTATCTGCCCTCAAAAACATGTCTGCACTACGTTCTGCTTCCCACAATGCAATGCAGCACATTTGTTTAGATGCAAAAATTTTCCATTGCACGACAGTGATGACACAAAATGATGATGATTAGTAAATGTCCGAAATCACCATGTGCTGCTCAAGACTGAGTAAACTGTTGAGGGTGTTTTATATGAGACACAAGAGGAGGATGGTTCACCATCACGTTGGTGATGAAGCATTAACGGTGCTGAAATGAAGGAAAGTCAGACTTAAGCTGGATTTTCAAAAGATATGATTGAATGTTTTTCCTCATATTGTGCTGATTCAAAGAAAACTGTTCAGTAAAAGAGTTGTTTTTGTTAACTTTCCATTTTATCCTGCAAAACATTTTAACTGTGAAGATACAAGCGCGTTGACTTTTAAGTTAAATCTCTGCAGAAATCAGATCGCAGCAGAAAGAAACCTGTAAATGGATCAAATGCACGTCAACCACTCATTGATGTTTGTGAAATCAAACTATCAACTGCAGCAAAAAACGAAGTGGTAGTCAACTAATGCAAAGTCTCCGATTTAAAATGGACTCAAGTGGAAAGTAGAAAAACTGACAGACACTAAATCTCACTATTAAAATGACAACTGTGGATGTAGATTTCGCAGTGATTGTCTGAGATGTTGACTGTGGTTATCTGGCAATAAATAAATAAAAACAAATAAATAAAAAACTGAAAATTTTGAAATGATTCCCATTTATTCCTGCTAATATCTCGTATATGTATAAGCAGTGTGAAGAGGGCTATTTCTTTCTGCTACACTACTATAACTGGCCTTTGTAAAATTCGCTGACATTCCCTGTCTCCAAATTTCTTGATATTTCACAAATTCAATGACCAGTGGGAACCCTGGTTAGAAAGAGAATGTCAGGTAGTGTTAGAAAAGTAGAGTCCAAAGCGTATGGGTAAACAAACAAATTAAATAATAATAATAATAAATAAATAAAATATATTAACGAAAACCTGGAATGCTGGAGGGCCATGTAAAAAAAAAAAAAAAAAACCCAAAGTCAAAAACAAAAGTTTGAAAACATGCAAGACAAAGGGAGGTGAAGTGGAAATATACTTGAAAGAAGCAGACGTACCATTAGTCGGATGCTTTGCAAACGACACAGAAAATCGTTTTACTGCCGGCATAGACAACAACTCTGAGGAAAAAAAAAAAATTCACTAGTATTACCATGAGCCACAGTGACTTGTATATCATGTTGTATCATGCCCTGTTTTTAAATTAAAAAAATAAATAAACGCCAACAGATGTTTCCGATTCAGATCTATCGGTTCCAGTTTATGGAGAAGCACTAACTGAGGTTCCTGCTAAAGTTTGAAGATGTTTGTAGGACAACACATGGCTGGAGCATCTTCTGATGTCAAAGTGAGATGAAATGAGTTCAACTTAGGAGGTGAGGACACAACAGGTAAGGTACACAAAAATAAAAACTTTGAAAAACAAGCCCAATATTCACGTCTTATTTCTTATTTGCTTCCCTCTAACCGTGACAATGAGCGCCGATCCCAGTGAACAGTTTAAAGCCGTTCAGCCTCTCTGTCACGTACTGAGACAACAATGAAAAATGTCCACTAGTTCCCCGGATCGGATTTAAGCTGAACCTCCTCTATGCTAAGATGCTTCAGCATGAAAACAAATGAAAAATATGACACCAACGCTACACTCACAGAAGAGCATGCACTGATACTGACTGCAATCAGACACCAGAATGCATCCTTTGATTCTTGAAGATGAGGTGCAACAAGATGGATGACAAAGACCAACAGCAAGGCTACATGTGAAACAACCAGGAGGATGGCAGCTGAGACGACACCAAGTCTGGATGATACCACAGTGACATCTACTGGACGACATGACGACAGACATCAACCATGGCCAGGCGTGGTGGCCATGTTTTGATGCATCTTTAAGCCCTGAATGTGTTTACAAATTTATATTCACATAAAATATTATTCAAAATAAATAAATAAATAGGTTTGAATAATATTTGCGCACAGTTACAGCTCTGGCTTCCATACTGATCGGCAGAGGAAAAATTAAGAGTGAATGATGTGGATGGAAATCTGCTGAGTGACTTCTGCTATTGAGTCGCAATTTACTACGGAGTTTAAAAGTCATCACACCGGCTACTACTGTAGTAGTTTAGACTTAAATCCATAACCACACTGACCTGCAGTGATTTAGATTTTGGGTTCAGTGCAAATAGACATTTAGACACTGAATGGACTAATAGGAAGTCAGTGCAGCTATTGATAATGCAAAAAAACAAAAACAAAACCAAAAAAAACCAAAGGAAGATAATGATTTTGAGAGCAAGGGGCAGTTAACAGACATGTACTGATGAATTGTTGCTTCATACATGCATTGGCCCTAAAATAATAATAAAAATCATATTGTGTTCTGAACAGTATGAGAAAAAAACCCCATCTTGGAGTAAAACTTAAAACTACTCATTGATGACTGTTCCCTCAAAAATGACTGATTAGAAGCAGAAATAGCCTCTTAATGCTACGGTTTAAAAACATAATATTATAATTCAGCTCTGTTACGAGGGTTTAATTGGGCCTGAGGCAACATGTATATGAACTGATAAAAAGAAATTTATCCATTTTACTAAGTGGTGTGAAAAAAAAAAGATGGAAGTGGTTTGGAGACTAGAATGAATATGGAGTCTAACAATACAGAAATTACAAAAAATGACTATAAAATACTGTAACGTACATGTATGGGCACATATTGTTCTGTCCAAATACATTTTACTGCTATTAATTTTGTGTATCATCCAGCTACTGTAATAAATAATTTTTCACACTAAACCTATGTATGCAGTGCTACTTTATATGTGCCCAGTTTTCCCATAAAGCATCACTCAGGATGTCAAACTTACAGTATTTTACATTTTAGGACTAAGTGGAAATGTGTCAGACAGGAGCGCGGTCTCAAACACGTACCGTCTTTGTAGGACAGACTGCCGGTGGAGAATTTTTTGCGATGTGCGCGTGCGTAGTCCTGCAGGTTAGGGGCGCTAGAGGACCCACCTAGGACAGTGGTGCTGAAGAGCCCGGCGCACTGAGAGCCTGCGAGGGGGGCGGGTGGGGTTAGTCACCACTACATAACATGCTGTTACTCAAACAACTGTCCAAGGATAGAGAGACAGAGAAAGAGGGAAAAAGACAGAAAGAAACAGAGAAAAAGAGAGAGACAGGCAGACTCTCCCCACCTCGGCACTCTTCATGAGACACGTTTTAAAGTCAGCTTAAGGAGCTAAAAAGGGAAAAAAAATCATCCATGAAATCCTTTCACAGGGTTTCTTATCAATTTGTGACACTTTGTATGCACTTTCCTTCCTTCTCTTCACTTTCATCTTTAGTTCTACATTTCCCAGAAGGCCTTTCGACATTAATATGTGCAAACAGAGAGCTGAATACAACAGACAACAGACAAAAGAGACAACATGAGCTCAACCGTGGTGACTTTTCTCTGATGACCCTCTTCCTGTAGGGCTGTTGAACATCAGAGAAAAATGCTTCACTCAGACACATCGGTACTCTTTAAATCTGAGGGACTGACACCAAAACCTGATGTTTATCTCTGATGTTTTAGACAGCTGATGCTTTCTGCACCACCGCAAACTCGCCATCAAACAAAACTGTCCTAGAAATCCAGATTGGGGTGGATCTTTCTTTTCACCACCACTACATCAGAGCTTAAAAGCAGCAGAGTCAGTCCATCAGGCTGATGTTGATTTATGGCTGCGATGGAAAGAGGAGGCAGTGAAATATTAATCTGTGCGGACCTGCATAAACACTAAATGTGAATAGAAATTAATGCCTCAGTGACACGTCTTAAAATGCCACTGGCACCAACATGTGAAGAAAACTCTCACACTTAACTACTTGATATAAAACATTAACACATCTAGACCATTTTAAGAACAGTGGGCTGCTTTCCCAGTCAAAGATTAAACACATTTAACAACATGTTTCCAGGACCAGGAAAATCTCTTTGTTATAAAAGCAAATAAAAACATACATAAAAGCATGAATATCAGAGAATATAGCAGCAAGTACGCAAATCCCATGTTTATCAGACATGAAATGTTCTTAAGTTACCTCTTGACTATTTTATATGGTGCAAACTGGAAGACTCTCATATATAAAATGTTTTAAAGACTACAGACTCCTTAAATGGAGACTAGATTTCTTACAAAACAAGCAAAGGCATCAATAAACACATTAACAACATCTGGAGAAATGACTGCATGCGTCCTCACACATGGTGAAACATCACAGCACTCAAAATGTATTATTTCCATTAATGATGGTGTCCTTCCAGATCAAAAAAGTCATCTATGAAACCTCCCACTGCCAGACATCAATACACACAGTTGTCATGACAACAGAGCATATTATCACCTACCTAATCCACTTTGCTTCATCTCTGGGGACTGACGGGAGCAGAACGAGAAGAGGCGATAACTGCCTACTTTGGAGGACGATGTCTCCGAGAGAACCTGTTGGAAAACAGACGAGCCTCAGACGTTGTAACAGCGTCACTCGAGCCTATTTGATATCATGCTCCAGTCTCCATTGCTGATGAGAGGAGAGGCCAAAACCACAGAGGAGGAACTCCTATATACACTGTGATTTATAATGTTTTAAAGGTCCACAGTGAAAGATGTCTCACCTCCATGGAGCCAGTCTTATGGTTGCGTATGAGTGGGGACCTCCTCTGAATGGTGATTGGCTCCGACAGCGGCACCGCGCGGTCCGTTTCATCCCGTGACAGGTCCTCCATACTGCCAGGGTCGGTTTGTTTCTGCCCGTTCTGAATGAGCATAGACACGTGCTGCTATTTTTTAGAACAATAACGTATAGTGACAAATGTTTGGCTGCGATTCTACCTGCCGTGCTACCTCTGCAGAAGCGGGCCTGAAGCCAAAGCCGGTCGGTGCGTTCTCCTCCTCCTCGACGCCTTTGACCCCTGGGCTGAAGTGAAGCTCTACGTGGAAGCGCTCCTCAGAGGAGATATCCTTTAGGGGGAAACAAGGCAGATATTTGCACCTGAGATAATACAATATCCCAGAAACAATGTGCTACAGAAGCTGCACATACTAACAGAAAATAAAAACAGAAAAAACAAAAGCAAATATTACCTTATTGTTGTCCTCATACAGCATGATGACAATCTGAGTCATGTAGTTGAGTTCAGAGACAGCACTGAGGTAATCCATGGCTCGCTTCCATTGCTGGTCTTTCTCCTCCTTTTACACACAAACACACAGAAAACATCATTTTCAACTTCAATTCATGAGAAGCATTCATCATTAGAAATATAATTATAATAAAAACAGTTTGCTCACATCAAGCAAGCCTCCGTAGCGGAAAATGCTGAGCAGAGAGTGGACGTGACTCTCACTGGTGAAATATAAACGTGTCCTGACATGGCGGCCAGGAGACATCACTCCACGAGAATACCTGCAAAAATTCTTCCGTGTCAGATGGTTCGAAATATTATGAGGACAAAATGTTTCATGTCTTATAAGCATATAAGCAGCCTTATATTTATTTTAATGTGCTCATCCCAGACTCACAGAGGGTGTAGTTTGTTGACAGACTCGTCCTCGTGGGTCCTCTGCAGGTCAAGCTGGATCTTTCTGACGAGTGGGAGGCAGTAGGCGTAGGCAATGTCCAATTTTTCAACTTTATTTATGCCATATTCCTACAAAAACAAACAAAAGTTATGAGTTATTTACATTAAAAACGACTCACTGCTTTCAAATAAGTCTTTATTACATAGTGATGCTAAAGTAAATATCCAGACTTATATAGTTAGTTATATAGTTATATAGTTCTAGAGTATAATCCTCTGCAGTTGTCCAGATGTAATACCGTCCTTTCCTCCTTCTTCCCTCACCTGTGGGATGACGATGTCAGCTAAAGCTCGGGACAGTCTGAACAGCTCCAGTGTGTCCTCCAGGCCCAGAGTAGCGTTGTGTATAACATCGTACTTCACACAGTCGTAAATGTCAGGTATTTTACTGATGTCGTAGCGGCCGTTCTTCATGCGGAAGTCTCTCTCAAGTTTGGACCAGCGCTGCAGCATCAGCTCCAGCGTCTCACTGTGGTACAGCTGCAGGTCTGAGGAGGTCAGAGACGGAGGAAATAATTAAGAACATTTAAAAGACACAATATCAACAACTTTCACCACATTACTGATACATCAAACTTGATTACATTAAAAATGTTGCCAGTCAAGTCAGTTGATTTTTACACAACATGTTGCTGTTGACCTTCTCAAATGTCATTTTTCAATATTTCTGTTCACCTCCATCGTGTTTGGCTGGAAAGAGAAATGTCTAAACGCCAAATTAAACCAAAACTATTCTCATAGTTATACGCCACCAGTGGTACGATAATATGTAGGCATTTAGGTGAATTGTAAAAGATAAAAAAAAGTGATGGAAGGATAATACAAAGACTTTAATGTTAAAATCATCTGGTGGCTGACGGAGGGATGCGACTCACCAGCTGACTTGGGGTCCTCCATTCTTTTGCGGATCTGGGAGGTGAGGCTCTGTATGAGGGCGTAGACCTGGTCACATGTGACCACTGGGTTCTGGACGATCTTCATTGAATTCACCAAAGAGGCGCTACACGTTGGGGCCAGCTGTCTCACAGAAAAAGCATAAAGCACTTTCATTAAAAAGCTAATTAAATATAACACAGAAAAAATATTTTTTACAGCACAAAGACTTTAAAAGCCAAATGCTGCTGAACCGCACAGATCTGTGTGACTCTGTAATTTGATTTAATAATTAACCTGTAAACATTTAGCACAAGAAACATAATACTTTCTACTTTCATTACAAGCAGTTAGTAATTCTCAGTATGATCAAAGGAGATATTGTAGGTAGCCAGGTCGAGATGTCTCAACATATCAACATACCAAACAAAACAAAAACAACATACTTTAATTCATAGATAGTTAGTACCTAACATGACTAAAAGTTTACTGTAGGTAGAATTTCTCAAACAAGCGGGGGATTTAAACACATAAATCATAGGAATCCATGTTTTGGTTCGCTAAGCCGCAGCAGTAAACACGTTTAGCTCATCACCCTATCGTAGTCTTCGTCGATGAAGTCTCGGTCCTTCTGCAGAATCTCGTGGAGTCGGGCCTTGACGCGGTGCTGGCAGCTGCTCAGTGAGTCACTGTCGTTGTCCAGCAGTCCATTCATGTTGGCGCTCTTCACCATCTGCACCAGGATGGGGGTGAGCTCACCCTCCAGAGCCAGCAAACCCTGCTCACACAGACATGCGTACAAACCAGATGAAGTCAAGTCTGTGATTTGTTTTTGGTCTTTGATGTAAAGTGATGCTGATGCATCAACATGGCAGAGATCATCTGTCGGCTGTGTAGAAAGAATATTTCCTGAATGCTAACAAGCTTGAGCCATTTAACTGAGACAAAGAAAGCACCTACAAATATGACTAATATGTTTGTGACTCAGCTGATCTAATATTTACAGCTGATCTGTAAATATAATCTCATAAAACACAGAAAACTTGCTTTTCTTATGAAAATGTTTATTTAAGGTAAATTAAGACACTTTTTTTCTGTTCAAACAAAATGCAGATTTGTGCTTGTTTTAGCCAGTTTTTATAGTAAACCAAATCATACAGGGGTAAACATTTCTGTAAACATAAAAAGCATCATCTTCCACATAGAAGAGCATCACTCTGGACGCTGCATACCTTCGCAAAAGCTGCGGCCGTCATCTGCACCCGGCCTTCGTCAGACGCGTAAATCTTCAGGTCGTGTCTGTAGGTGCTGTGTAACCGCAGCAATCCACAGCCTGGAAATCCAGCATAGTCTCCTACGAGAACACACAGCCAACAGCAGCATTTGTAAATAAAAACGTATTAACTGACTGACTCTGGATCCCCGCCATGATAAATTTTGACTTTGAGTGACACTGATAGCTGAAGCAGGAGGCCATCTTGGGGAACTCAACCCAACTAAAAAAAAAAAAAAAAACAAGCTCATGCTTCACGTTTAAGACACACTAGCTGTGACCCACATCTGCAACTGGGATAAAATATCATGATCTTTCCCTCATTGAAAAGTGACACCTTCTTTGTCCAGTTTGTCTTTGTTTACATCTCTGTCCCAACATCTCATATTCTGTAGGAAATACCCTAAACAACCTTTACGTTCCACCTTTCTTTGTTTCTTTGTCACTGCTGTATCTTATTTCCTTTGGTTAGAGTCACTTCTTTGATCTATGATATGCACATAAATACAGTCCTGGAAGTACAGTATTAGATCATCTGATTATCTTGTGTACAGGAGTGAAAAGTGCAGCAGAGTTATTGTGCATGAATGTACATTAATAATGACAACAGCAGAGAAAAAGAAGAGAATCTTACACAACACAACAAAAGGCTTGATTATATGAATAAAAACAGACATAACATGATCTACATATTAGATTGTTGTTTAAGCATCACTATATATGGAGACTCTTACATAATAATATACAATATTCCCTTTCTGAGGATCCTCCACTGTGTATTATAGCTACAACACAGATATATATAAAATGGTATTCTGGTCTACTTTTCATGCCTCTTGTTCTGACTTTATAAGGATCAGAGGCTTCTCAGTGTGGTGGCACATGAGCAACTCAACTTAGTAACAAATGATTATTTTCATTACTTTATTTAGTATTATTTAGTCTATAAAACATGAGAAAATATTAAAAAATATCCATTCCAGTTTCAAAGTCCACAGAGACATCTTCAAATATCTTGTTTAGTCTGACAAAAGATATTAAATATAGAGTGAACAAAGAAAAGCAGCTGACACCAGAGAATATAGATACTTTATATTACCACTGTTGGTTATAACATCAGTAGGGAAACACTGCCGTGTGTGTCTCACCTTGTCCTCCGGGGTACATACAGCGAAAGGCCCTTCCCAGCTCCTCAGCCTGCACTCTGCCAGCAGGAGTCAGCTCTCCTCCCCACTTCAGCACCAGCAGCAGAGACGGACCTTCCTTACGCGTGTCTGAAAACAGAATCCAGAGGAAGGCAGTTAACAGTCGCTCCAGTACCTTGAGGGACACAGGAAGACTTTGTTTTGATTTCTTCTTACCTTCTTCTTCACTCGAGGTTTTGGGCTGCCCATGGGGCAGGTAGGTTAGTTGTACTTTTCTGTTGATCCCCGAGAAGTGGCCGTACCTTTATCAGCAGGGAAACATAACAAATCTGGAATCACTAAAGGCCAGAGCTAACAGACACTTCCATAATCCATAATGTGTGTATGATGAATACTAATAATATGGTGCTGACTATTGTAGAAACTAGAACTAAATCAAATAATCACTTTTGCCAAAGCAAAAAAGGTAAAAAAAAAGCAAAACATCATTAGTAAAGCAATGTTTTACACAGAAAATTGATAATGAAAATAATCATTATTTGCCTGAGTAGAAACAGGTCTGAGATGTCCAGTTTCTTTCTTATATTTTCAGACACAGCATTCAGTAAAAAGGTCAGAGACACAATGGCTTTATGTTCTCTGTGTACAGACTGTTTATACAATATACACTACAGCCATAACAGCCACAACACAGCATCACATGCTCTGGATGGCAGATGGTGACCTTTTTAAAAACACTCATTTCACACTCAAGCAAACTTGGGGAAACTGACCCAACCACATCTGGAAACTGACTTCTTAAAGTTTATTTAGTGAGGTTGTGCATCATTTAACACAATAAATACAGAATACTCACAATATACTTTAGTAAACTTTGGGTATAATGCAAGATTTCAAGCTTTGCTTAACAAACAGTACGCATTAGACATTTGTATTTTTTCTGCCTATCATGGTTCAAAATAGTTTGCTGAAATGACCCAGAAATGAATAATATGGATATGAGATTAGGTGACCCAGTTCACTTGTCGCTTACATTTCCAGGACAGTCTTTAGCTGCTCCAGTTTGGATTTCTTCTCCTCTATCTCACAGTCGTTGTGCTGTCCTAGTTCTGCTAACAGCTGCCTTGTGATGTCCAGCACCTCCTGCAGCCATCAGACACACAGATGTTACAGATGTTCACACCAAGTTAACCGAACACACGCTGAGAGTATGATAAGTAAGTAAGTATAAGTTTACACATATACAATCATAATTTGTTACCTGCAGTTGTTTTGGCTTCTTCAGCTTTAATTTGCCAGTTTTGTAGCCTCCGTATTTTTCAAATAGATCAAAGAACCTGGTCGAATCAAAAACAAAAAGGGTTTAAATTTATGTAAATATTCAGGAGTAGAAGTAAAAAGGAAAGTTGAGATAACCTACATGGGGTTGCGAACTTCCATCTTCATCTTCTGTTTGGGCGTTCTGTCTCCATGTCGGATAACGGCGATGACGCAGCGTAGCTCCATCCTGAAGAGTGTATGTGTAAATTTGAGGTGAATACATCCATCTCATAAATAAACACCATAACTGGTGTTGATAAAATCTTGCAACTACAAATTTTTATAATTGTGGTTATGTTGTTCCTTTCTGAACATCGTGTAAGAGGACGAATACTTTAAGCCTTTTTAATTTATTAGAACAAAGTGGTTGCAGTATGCAAGAACAATATACTAAATGTACTGATGAACTCACCAAGGTAAATTATAATACACATGATGATAAATAAGGCACCACCCAAACTAAATGGAAGTACACTGAACCTTCACTGCAAACATATTGCTAAGCCGGTATTTGCATTTCACTTTCTACTGTTAAGACTCACATGGTTCCTGAAGTAGTGGGAACGATGGGGATGTCTTCTGCCTCAGTAGGGATGGACCAGGGAATCTGAAACTGAGGAGCCAGCTCGCGCATCACGATGTTCCTAAAGAGCCACATTCAATCCACAGATGTGAGTGAGGAACAACCCACAACCACAGGAGAAATTGGTCCAAGTAAACAAGACAGACAGAAAAATTTAAAAACGGTACCCGAGGATCTTGGCACAGTCGTCGTAGTACTTCATCGAGTTCTTCACAAAACTGAAGCCGTTGACGTCACACACATAGGAGTGTCCATTGGCTCGGAGAAGGTCAAAGCCACACACCGTTTGCTGCAAAAATGTTTGCGATGCAACAAGTAGAAAATCAGCTATATTAAGGAAGGTGTGAACTGTAACAAACCGGACTGTAACAGTACAGTCCTTTCGCTTACCTTGAATGCGAGGCAGACTTTACGGGCCACCAGTTTCTCCATGGCTGAGAGCATGACGGGGTAACGGACCTCCTTGCCCTCGCTGTCTCGCTCCACCTTCCCGTCCAAAGCAGGGGACTTCCGAGCCTCAGCATGAGCGTAGTCCGGCCCCACAGTGTACACCTGAGGGGACACAAAACACCCACAATCATTTTTCTAAATTTAAAGTACCACACTGAGTGAAATTATTATTGTTCCATATCTGCTAAAAAGATGGAAGAGTTTACAGGTTTTAATGATGGGTTTTACAGTAAAATGGGGACATTTTGACCATTAACAGTGACATGGTCACAGTTTATACTCTACCTTCACATCAGTGCCATCTGTTGGCATGAACTCTTCATAGATGTAAGAGCCAGTCTTCCTCACGCTGCTCTCTGGTGAGTACACACTGCTCCGGCTCCCAATCTACACAAGTCACAGAGCAGGTTGAGTGAGAGTAACGTACCGTCATGCTCAAAACAGTTTTATCATTCAAATCTCTTTAAGATCCATCACAATCAGAACTACCAGAACTATAGCCTGCAGCTCCATGTTTAGCAACTGATTTATGATCATAGTCCCTCTCTGGTGCAGCGATAGAGTCATGTTTCAAGTGTTTTATGAGGAGCTACTAAGTGGTGCCTGTGGTGTGCTACTCTGTTCACTGGATTAACAGTTGACATTATTACTTAACAGATGAAAGGAGTGTGTGCATTCAAAATGTCAAGACCAGCCCGTCTGTTGCTGTCATTCATAATAAACGTCTTAAATAATGGTGACTTTATATAACACAGTATGTAGATATTTACATGTCGCTGCCGTATTTATGCCTCATTTAGATGACGTTATTTTGAGTACCCTGATTGAGCTCCATGCAGAAAACAAGCATTTTAAAATTTGTTTGCTTGTCATCTTTTTGGACAGACCTGACAAAGCACGAATTATGCTCACGCTGTCAATCAAAGCACGATCTGCCACGCCTACACAGTTTGGAGAAAATGACCAAAACAGCTGAATTAGCTGTTTTTGAACTATGTTTTCTAATAGTTATTTTCACTCAGATTTTTGTGGATGCTTAATGAGATGCCCGACTTTTACATCCTATATCCATTTTTACCATTTCAAGCCAGGTTTCCTTTAAGGTTATGATCTAAGGTTTAAAGTTATGATTTAAGGTTTAAAGTTATGATTTAAGGTTTAAAGTTATGATTTTAGGTTTACGGTTATGATTTAAGGTTTAAGTTTTAAGGTTATGATTTAAGGTTTAAGGTTATGATTTAAGGTTTAAGGTTATGATTTAAGGACAGACTGGCTTTGTGGTTGAGGGAGGGAAAATAAAGGACCTTTCTGAAGAGACGCTGGCTGCCACCACCAGCAGACGTCGGGTAGTAGATGTAGACATTGTGGTCCTCGGCACAGACAGGCTTCTCAACAAAAGGCTTCTGGAATATTTCTCCATTCACCTCCACGTGGTCTTCTCCTTCCACCAAGTTGCACTCTGAGACACACACACACACACAGCAAATGAAAGTCCTATTTCATTACCCTGATAATATACCCAGATGAAGTTCGCCCCATTGGTATTTATTCTTGAGCCCTGTGAAGCAGCTCTGCACTCTGAATGAACTATGTGACGTTCATTGGTTAGTCATTACTGTCAAAGAAGGCAGAGATAAAACATCTGATCGCTCATCTGCCCTGATGTCACTGTGTAAAAACAGGCTTTGAATGTCAGGCCCATCATATCACAGCACTTAAGTATGGGACACTTGCAACTGCTTCACATTTTATACTATATTTATCCTCAAGCACAAATAAAACCAATGTACAGGGGCGTCAGGGCTGTTTTTTATGAGAACGTTTTTCTTGGGGAGGAAAAATCTTCCAGAATTAAATAGTCTTTATTCCCATTTTATGTTAACTGTAGCTGCATAGTAACATATATTGATTGTCAATAGCAGACTGACCATCTGGTTTATCTGGGTCACGGTTCAGCACAGCATAGCGTGGTAGATCTATCCCTTCCTCCTGCAGGATACGATACACCTCTCTCCTGGAAAAACACAAACAAATGATGAATTAAAAACACAACTCTAATTATTTGATTTAAACCTCAACGTCTTGTTTTGATACATAGATACTTTCAACCAATAACCAATATCTCCTTAAATGAAAAAATCCAATAACTATGACTATTCATATATTTTCATTGCACAAGTTTAACTGCTGGACACATGATGTCTCCTACTTTAAGTCCATTCTCAGTATTTGTGCACTTGAGGATTCAGGTTTCCACATCACATGTGTGTAAACTGCATACTGAACCACGACTGGCTCCAAGAAAGATGAGCACAGAACGTGAGAAAGGCTTTCTAGTGTCAAACTCTGGACATAAAGACACATTTGTCAGAGGAGGGGGTGCTTTAAGCTGTATGGACGTACCTGTCCTGTATGTAGTACTGCATGTTCAGGTCATTGATGAGCAGAGGGTTTCTCAGTTTGGCATAGCTCACGGCCTTATCCAGCGGGAATCCTGGTTAACATGCAGATGAGAATGTATTCAATAATTAAGCCCATAGATAATATAAATAATAAAAACAATGAGGAAAACAAATTCAGAGTTACAGCTTTTACAACACTCAAAAACACTGTTGAAATATTAATGGAGAAATCACAAAACACATTGAGACAGACTCACATGTCAACGAATGACTCTGTTCAAGGTTCGCCACGTTCAATTTCACAATCTCATCTTTATTTGTAAATTGATTTCTAGGTTTCTTTGTTTTCACTGTTAATTGGACTAAACATGATGCCAACGTTATGTTGTACCCTTGGAGTGGAAGGAGATGAGGCAGTCGCACAGAGGCCATTTGTCCACGGGCTCGTTGAGGATGACGTCCTCTGGGAAGATGACCACAGTGATGTACTCAAACCTGCACAGCCTCTCCAGGATCTGGGTCATTGGCTTGGACTTGGACTTCTTCATCATGCAGCAGATCCCCACCACGATCTGTTGCTCTGGGGGCTGAATAAGGACGAGGAGAAAGAGAGCAGCAACGTTTTAATGACCTGTTGAAAGGAACAAGAAATACAATGGCAGCTTTGTCTTACAAATCTCCCAAAACCTCATACCGAAGAACTGCCTGTGCAGAGAAATCACATATCAGCAACTGAAACAGAGGGCTGTAGCGACTGCTAGTTTGCTAAGTAGAAAAGAAAAAATGTAGAACTCCACTATGGCTGTCAAGGGCACCTTCATGCCTGTAGTTCAGTTGGGACCAATGAAAAAGATATTTCTTCTCTTCTGATCTGCATTTTGTTCACAACGAAATTAATCATTGGACTACAACTCAACCTAAGAAAGACAGAATACAGTAAAGAGGTCACGTGGTTTGACAGAAGTCTCCCACCGAGTCTGTGTCCTCGTCGTCCTCATACAGCTCCATGTCTGTCCTCATGCTATCCTCCAGGAACTCGCTCTCATCGTCCTCGCAGCCCACGAAGAATCTGGGAGCGCCACGCCGGCTCTCACCCGGGCTGTTGGGCTCTGACATCACAGTCCCCCGCGGCGGCCCTCAGCATCCCACCGCGCCATCGTACACCAACACACCGCCGGAGCGGGCCGCCGATGAGAGGGCACGAGGCCTGGGGAGAGGGACAGGTCCACTCTTCCTGGGCTGGACAGCAGAGCCAACGGATGAAGGTGTGTGTGTGAGGCAAAGGGGCAGAATGAACGAGTGGAGCTCAAACCGTATGTGAGATATTTAAGAGACGACAGTGTCGGTCAGTCCTCTGTCATGATGTTTTTACTCGAGTTTTTCATTCTTCATTCAGCAAATTCACATCTCATACGAGTCTTCAGCAACTCGGAGGCTACAGCTCCAATTATCTGGTGACAGTCCTTTCCTCCATTTGTACATAAGACTGACAGTCCTACAAGAGAAACAAAACATTAGATATTCATTTTGAAATGACTTCATAAGGTTGAGTAATATTTATTTGCACGTCCAATAATCACAGTTGTTGTTATTCATATTAACATACACACATACACCCCTCATGGATGTTTGTTTTTATATGGAGAGAAAATAATGTGCCCACCAACAAGGGAAAAAACAATCCTCAAATCTAACAAAACCAAAATTTGCATCCTGTGCAGTGAACAGAAACACCTTAATAAAATATGATGTTTTTACTTTGGATAATGTTTGTCGCCTGCAACATGTAGGTCCAGAAACATACTGAATTATTCTTAACTCAATTAATTGATCAACAGAAAATTAATAGGCAGCTATTTTGATAATCAAAACAATTAACTGGTAGCAGCTTCTTGAATATGACAGCAGCCTAAATACAAATCCAACACAATAGTTGCAGCCCTAAAATGAATAAAATATTTTCAGTGCCAACCTTGTTAAAGTGCACGCAATGTTTTTGTTTTCTCCAGTACAGTCTCATTGTTGCTAAGCTAGGTTGTAATTTTGGCCTTTGCACAGTCCTGGCACAGCAAATCACAGCCGATATACCATCAGTTTCAACAGAAATGGTCGAGTGCTTGAGCAATAATTACCTCCAGCGCTTACTATACTGTTACACATTTAACCCTGACGCTGCAGTCTGATGCTGCTAAACAGCAGGGATCAGCTCTGATCTGCATTTCCATCACCACTAAACATTATGCAGTCATGGAGACAGGACAGGCAGCAGACCACATGACACGCTGCAGAGAAACAACAACTACTCCCCGGCACGCTATAAGACAATCACATGAACGAACCACTTCATCATCAGGCACAGACATTCAAGGTCAAGACCGACTATTTGCAGCAGAAAATACTGTTAATAGCAATAAGCAGCGTAGAAGGGGTCTTACAAGAGACAATAAACACAACACATCATGTCCAAAGCCTCAAACTGAGGGAACACAAATAAAGCTGCAAAAAGGACACATTGTTTATTTAAAGTCCTGTGACCTAAAAAACCTGTTAATCTTTCTGGGATTCACAAATTACTACAACAGTAAACCATGTGGGCAACATTTTTAATCTTTACCCGATTAGGCAATTAATCAATCAAGGCAGCAAAATATTCACTGGTTCCAGCTTTTCTTTGTTTCCTATGATGGTAAATTCTTCACCAGACTGTTTGAATGTCAACTTACACTTTAGAAAAAATGTGAAGGGCAGTGTTCACCATTTCTGGACATTTTACAGATTATTAAACAATAAAACAACCCACAAATTAATTGATAATAATAATTAAAACATTTAGCAAACAGCAGTTGAATGAAAGCTTTGTGTGACTGTCATATTTTTTTTTTTAGTGATTATTAGTGGAGTATAATGCTTTGTGTGTGGTATGTCTGTGTAGAAACAAAGTGTGATGTGAGGATTATATGGCATATGAATTTAGGGCAGTATTACTACTTTATAAATGTTTTACTCCTGCCTGATACACCAGTAGAGTTCATTTAAAATAAACTTTTTCCATGCGTAAGTAGATTAGTGTTTCAGGGCTTAATCTCCTCTATTACACCTGCTTACTCAGGATACCACAGCTCCCACCGAGGACACAGAGGTCATGTCCTCTTTATGTTTTATGGGACTTCAGGGGTTTAGGCGACATTTACATTTTCATGCTACAAACGACAGATGTGTGATAAAAAACCTCAAAAGTCTTTTTTTATTTAACCTTGATAAAAATGCATTTTCAATAGAAGCCTGTTTTTTGAAGCAGTTTTAATAAAGCTAAGAATCCCAATAGATTGTATCAACACGGTGTGCTTTTAAAGGCTGATTTCACAATAAAGTAATAATAAAGTACTCGTAGTAAGACAGAATCACGGCTACATTTGCACCATTCAACTCCAGCGTCTCTTCTTTTTTCGCCCTTTGACCTCCTGCTTCATTTCATACATGTCTGAGATTCTGGGTTCCTTCTTTTCCGTCTTTCTTGTCACACAAACCTCCACCTCTACCTCTCCTTGAACCAGATGACTCAGGACTCCTTGACGCGGAGGCTCAGCCGCCTCCTGCAGAGCGCTCTGCTCTGCCAGGATCTGCTCCAACTTTTAATCTAGTGAGCAGTGGAGCCTGAATGTGCACTTGTTTATGTCCCCTTCCTGGTTTACTTGACGTTTAGGAGGAGAGAACATTTTAATTATCCTTTACCTGACAGTTAGGATTGAACAGACGTGCAGACTGAACTGGTTTTGTTGGAATTAATTTAATGCCAAATGTAAATGTCTAAAAGCCACGTGTCTGTGGGTATGTGCACAGCCTCCTTTCTTCTTTCTAAAGTCAGATTCCAATCATTTCTAGCCTAAAGGTCTTCACTGTATGGAGCAAAAGGAGACTCCAGACTGTGTTTTCTAAAAAGCCTTTTGCACTTTTCAATGAGTTCAAGTTCTGGTGAGAAAATGCTGAATTCTTTATTTATTCTCAAATAAACATTTAAATAAAATAAAATAAAAATAAATAAACAGGAAGGTGTTCATTCAAGATGTTATGCAGGAGTCTTAATAAAGTGGTTTGGATTGATAATCTCAGTAAATCTGAAATATTTGGACCATTTCAGTGCGATAATGCTGCATTCAGGTGTTATTCGACTTTAGTGCTGCAAAATAAAAAAAAATAAAAATTACGTTTTACTATATTTGTGCACCTGACTGTTGTTTTAATAAAGACATTGACATTGTGAAGGATGGTTAAATATCTATAGCACTGGGACTGTTGAACGTTGCGACCGTTAGTTAACAGCTAACGTTACGTTACTGCATTAAAGCTGCGTTCAAATGTACGTTACAGTAAAAACATGTTAGCAATAACAAGGCGCTGAAACATTGGAAACGTTAACCGAAATAAAAGCATTTATAAATGGACATTAGCTTGTAAAGCGAGCATTATTCTCGGGTAGCCAGACACAGCTACACAACGTTATTTGACGACAAAATCAACGTGAGCTCCCGTTAAATTTAGCAGCACATTCGGCTAATGTTAGCATTCAGCTTAGCTTAGCACCCTCTGGCTGGTTCGGCAATGTAAACAAGTCTTCTAGGGCCATTTTGTCTACATTTGAAGCAAATATTAAACGTCTGTGCGACTGTTAACGTTAATACTTCCAGACTGTAAGAGTGTCGGTGATATTTCCGTCACCAGCGAGACATAAATTAATAAACTCACAGTGTAGCTGGAGCGTCTGTGTCGCTGCCGTCAGTTTGCTTCCTCTTGACAGTGAAACAAATCCTATGTTTTTTTCAGTTCGACGCACGGATGATCAACGTGTAAACCAACCAATGGGAAAACAGAAGGACTTCAAAGAGGGCGTGACACAAAAACACACGAGCCAATAAGCAACGACCAAAGTGTGTTGGCGCGGAGAAGAGCGTCAGCGGCCTCTAGCGTCTGTCCGCGTAAACACACCAACCAACAATTACTGTCAGTAAACTCTTTATTAAAAGGTGTAGCCCTTAAATCATCAGATAATAATCAATAATATTTGTAGTTTTTCATAATAATATGATGTAATATCTATATAATAATAAAGATATTATTATATAGATATTACATCATTTACCTATCTAGTCCAGGGATGTGTTTGTAGTAGTATTGTGTAGTAGTACATGTATTTCCTGTCCTACTACTGCCTGTACACTTCAGTGATTGTGCTGTATAGTGTTGTAAAGGGTTCTCCCACTCAAACTCAGCATTTTTTAAAGGCGACTGTCCCGCCTGCTGCTGTTGATGTCAGCGTGTCTCTGAGACCTGAGCCTGTTTGACCACCCGGCCGGTTACATACCTGTGTGCAGGCCTGCTGCTGCTGCTGCTGCTGCTGCTGCTGCTGTGAACGTCACCGGGTCACAGTGGGCTGCTCTACCGTTATGAAAAGAGCATTTTATAAACAGCATGCATGCAAACAAGGACTCTTCTATAATCCAAGTGGACATGGAGAAGAGCGAGGGCGTAGCCACTTGCACAAATATTGTATGTATGTAGATAAAAATATCTTTATCCTCCTGGCATAAGGTTCTTTTTTTAGCATTGTCGCCTACAACTAACAGTATAGACAAATATAGTGTTTGCGTTGCATCACCCAGTGATATATATATATATAGTTGGAACAGAGTATCTTTGGGTATGTGTGAAGAGCTTTTGTCAGATTTTCAGTCAGATTCATCTAAATGATCCTTGTCTTCATTGCCTCCGGCTCCTGTCACAAAGACCCTCTGTAAGCAGACCTTTGGCTGCTCATTGCCCTCATATGGCTTCCATTTACCAGTCAGAGGTGTTACACTCTCCGTGACTTTCAGCAACAGGTCAGACCAGGACAAGGAGTCTCATTATAAATGTCTCTGTGCCTCTGGGCTGCTTGTCTTTAGCTGTATCTTCATTCTACTGAGTTGTTCCTTAAACTGTCCAACGGGTGGATGTGGGGCCAGCTATGTGGATGAGGCAACTCTCACATCTTAACTTAAGGTGTGGCATGTGGAAATTTCCACTAGAGGTTAGGTAATTCCTTCAGATCATTCTTTGTAGCATGCATGCTTCTGTAAACCAGCCCAGAGGCTGTTTAGAAATGAAAGGATACAACTGGTGATAGTCTATATTTCACTAATCAATGAATCTGATATATCATATACCTCTGTGTCATAGAGTATGAGCCCATATCTGCGCCTGACAGAAATATAAAAATATTTCAATGAGAACACATATTGTAAGTTGTGTGTTTTTGTCTTTAGTGAAACACAAATCTGATTATGAAGAATCTCAGCAGGTTAAACTTCTGTCTGTGCAAACCTTGTCATAAACAGTCACCGCAATACATAACTAGTGGATAGAAGTCATTTTCACAGCGTTTTCAGTGTGGACACGCTTTGATATTTGTAAAGTGTATATAGATATATTATAGAAAGTTAAAAAACAGCTGAGGAAACAAACATGGCGAACATATCTCCTCACATTTGAACATGTCCTGTTTGACCCAGCTCAGTTCTTATGGTGTCAGAAAGCCATATAAAATATGTACAAGACGTCTTTCAGAGGGTGAAGGCACGTGTAACAACAACCTTGCAGTTATTTAAGTAACGCAGTTTAATGGCTCTGGGTGTCGAATGAACGCAGGCTGGCTGCGGTCTGGTTGCGGTCTGGTTGCAGCCTGGCTGCTGGTGGACGTCGTCTTTTATCACCTGTGTTTTTCAGCTCTGCTCAGACAGAAGAAGAAAGTCTGTTCTGTACTCAGCCAGAAGGAAACAGTGTTCTGTCAGAAACACTTTGACCATTAAGATTAAGTATTCATTCTGGTTTTCCCAGAGAAAAGCAGGCATGCATGAACATGTGTAGATATGCTGGACAATTGTAATTGTACTTTCAGGGACTTTCACTGAAAGACGACATGACATGAGCCAGTGAACATCTGGATGATAAAAACACCTTCAAATTGTATAGCCCAAAATCACAAAATACATTAGTCTCAGAGGGCTTTACAATCTGTACAGGGAGTGACACCCTCTGTCCTTAGACCCTCGATTAGTGAGGAAAAACTTGCCCACCAAAAAACCTTTTAACAGGGAAAAAGGTGAAAGAAACCTCAGGAAGAGCCACAGAGGAGGGATCCCTCTCCCAGGACGGACAGACGTGCAGTGATGTCACATGTACAGAACAAATCAACACACACATATGTTACACAATCACAATGAATTACATGAATATTAAAATGTGAATTGAAAACACATACCTGGTCAGTTAAAAGCAATACATTTGCACTACACAACACAACACACACTAATGCTTGAACTAAGAAGTGTCCTGTATGTACAAAACTAAATATAGTCTAACCTGCAACAACGATAACGATTTTAATAATGTAATATTTATAGTAAAGAAAACCAAATTGTAAGATGATAAAAGTGTGTTTTTGACCAGCAGCTGCAGTACTTAGAAGGCAGATATACAAGGAACAAAGGACTGAAAAAGCCAAATATACACACATCCCTTCATATATATCAACTAATTAAACTGTGAGAAGTGCTTTAAACATAACGAGTAGGATCTTAAAATCAATCCTAAAGCTACAACACGACAGTGTGAGGACGTTAAAACAGGAGTTGATCCTGTAAAACTCCTCCTATAAAATCTCTTTCCAAAATAAACACCATGCAACAAGTTTAACCTGTTTTAATTTCGGAGACACGTGGTTTTTACTGTAAGTCTCTTGTGCAACAGGAATCGGGAGCTTGTTCCTGCTCTCTAGTACATGTTGAGGCTGTCGTCCTGCTCTGCAGGTACAGAGACAGAGAGCTGCACACAGCAGCCATTCATACGTACAAGGCAAGAAAATAAACACACTCTGCTTTTAACAAATGTTCTCCTGAGAGGTTTCAAACTAAATCCTTCGAGCAGCAGCGAGCAGGCTTCCTGGCTGCAGGGAAGCTTCTCATGTCTGAAAGGTTCAAATGGACGTTTGCTAGACGTCCATCAGTTTAACCGCTGCTGGTCCATCAGGCAGGACAATGAACAGTGAAACACCTCATGAGATTTAGGGCAGCGAGTTTCTTTGCAGTTCTTTGTTTTAGTTGCAATGAAATTCAGTACAAAGAGATGAGTTCATTAATTAGGCTTAAAGAGCCAGTGTAAGATAAATGAAGAGTTTAACTGTAAATCAAGCAAAGATATTACAGTTGATCTCAATGAAATCAACTAATTGAATAAATGTTAATTGTATAAAGATGCATGCATATGAGTTTATTTTTGTTGGAGATAGTTAACTGTGTAAAGAAAAGCAGGGAACAGAGCAGCAGGATGGTTTTAATGATGGATGCTGGTGAGTTTGTGCATGACACACAGGCTTTGATGGGATTTTAGATGTTGAGATAATTCATTAGATAAGTGAAAGCTTTGACCTGCTGGTGGTGCAAGATGAAAAGTCAAAGGATCACCAAAGTCAGTAGGATTCATCATCTGGGGACCATGAATATCTGTACAAAGTTTCATGACAGTCCACCCAATAGCTGTTAAGATATTTCAGTCTGGACCAAAACTGCCACACGAGAATAGACTAACAGAGAGAGGCAGCAGTGAAAGTGGCCTTTGTAGTGAAAGGAGCTTATGAATAAAGCTAAATGTCTGCTGATCCCGGAGGATTTAACTGAAACTCTGTCATCGATCCATCACTGCGCGTCACTTCAGCTCCACCTTCGAGGATCAGACAGACGCTGCTCTAATGAATAAGAGGTTTACCGTTATTCTTATGTCATTGCAAAACAGCTTTGCCTCATTGACAGGCTACTGAAGTGGAGCCGGAGTGAAAACTTCAGTTTGTCTAACAATTAAGTCATTTCACCCGACCCTGCCGCCAGTATAAATATCTCTGTGGAAAATGGAAAAAAGTGGAAAAAAACCTAAACATATCTGCCCCCTCCTCCTCGAAGTTCAGTTACTGTACCCTGTTCAGGTTTAAATCCGGCGAGGCCAAACTAAAAGAGAGCAAGTTCTCAGATTTAGCATCTTTTTTAATTCGTGTATCCGTTCGGCTGCTCATCCCAGCATTCAGGAGAGCTCACAGACGAGTCAGGAAGCATTAAATTAACCCAAATTTTACTCAAACAAAGCACAAAAGATTGAAGAGGAATATGTTGTAGCATCGTAGAATAAAAACTTAAATGCTGCTGGTGGAAATGGAGCATTACAGTCATTAAACTCAACCCAGACTCAACCCTCGGGGTTCATTTGTGTCTGTGGCAACACCATTTCTAGGTGTGTGAAGACTCTGTAATTGTTGTTTCGCTGCCCAATGAGTGCTCACTCTGGTTCCTGTCTGAAAGAGCAGCTTTGTCTCCAGTTTGGGTTTTTTCTTTTCTTTTCAGGAGTGAAAGCAAGCAGGCGAAGAGGAGTCAAAGGGGCGAAGGCGTGATCCTCTAGAAGATTTTAACAGCCCTTTAATGAGCCCAAAAACAACAGTGGGACAACAGAGAAATGTGGTCCAAAAATTTATCAATTACCTAATTGGATAAAATGATTTTTATCAAAAAAACAATTGAATCTCTTTCTTGAAGTTTGGGGTCTCTTCAGAGGTGATGATAGATTAAAAGAAAACAACACAATCCAATAATAAGCGGTCATTAAAGCTTCTGAGTCAAGATGATGCACGAGATGTAAAGAATATTTTATTTGGGGGAAACTGATTTAAACTGACAAGCCTGAAAATATAAAAGTCTCCTCATTCACTGACTGTATACGGATCATTACCTCATTTCTAACAAGTAGCAGTGGGACGGGCACACACCCTCCACCTCCCACCTCCCACTTCACTGTTTCCCTCTGAGGTTTGACAGCCAGAGCTGGTCTCAGTCTCTTTCCTCTGCACACAGCTGAGCATCCTAAGCTGCTGCCTCTGCTGGGACTTTTTTAAACTCACAACCTGGAAACCTGGAGCTCCACTGAGGCAAAACTACACCACTGAAGAAGAGTTTCTGCTACAGGTGGGAAATATTGTTTTTAGCGTCTTTTATGACTAAGCTGCATTCGGCTGGTTTGCACATGTGTGTATGAGTGTTGTTATTTATGTTTGATAAGATATAATTGAGTATGAAAAGATGGATTCATATTCCATCTTGTCTTTTTTGTGTCTTCAGTATGAATTATGAAATGAATATTTTTGTTTTTCATCCAAAGCTTTGAAATCAATTCGTACATCTGCAATGAAAGTATGAGAGTACCTTTGAGTACCAGTAAACGTATACAGTATATTCACGTTGACTATATATTGAAAAAGATACGTGTACATATACATATACATACGTGTATAAAATAAACTCCAACAGACCACAGACATACGTTTAATAGTACTGGGCAGGTGAGGATCAAAGGCCTGCCATGGTCCCCAGCTCCTCCCATCATGTATCACAGTTTTCCGAGTCTCCTGCCTGAATGTTTGCAGTATTGAGACGTGATGGAAAGGGCAGATGCTGGAATATACACCATGCTGTTTACATAGGCCCCGGTGTCGTCAGAGCTCCCATAATACAGGCTTCAGGGGGAACAGATCTGGTCTTATGGGGCTCGGCCTCTCTGGGAGTGGAGCTTACCACAGCGGCTGAATGAGCTCAGTGTAGTCGGGCCACCAGCACAACTCAGCTGCTAATGAACTGTCACTTAGTCCAAACACCACAGCTCAGACCTGACGAGACCCTCCCTCCAGGTTCACTGAAGAAAGCTAACCCCTTCTCTGACAGATTTTAACACATCAAATGTACATTTAGGTGCAGTTTACTTGGACTTTTGAGTCCTGCATGTCAAATTCTCTAAAACTCAAAGAAAGCTCTTCCCATATTTGGCAGATAAAAGCAGGAAGAATCGTTCACCGTCTTTTCACTGCGTCTCTGGCCAGTTGTAGAAAGTGTGTTGGATTTCTGCAGCTCAGAGCAGTTTGCAGGAGCTTGTTGAATCTGTGGTGAGTGCCAGAGCTGCATCTGTACCTGGCAGGTACCCCGGTGACAGTTTGTCCCAGAGCTTCTGTGCTCTTTATGTGAATTCTCGGTGCTTACGGTGCTGTAGACCGACTGTAAAATCTAGTAGAGTAATATTTCATTATTTTTCAGAAATTAAAGATGTATTCCAGTCTTTTACTGAGAGACCCTGAAAGAAACGTTTTGGTTATTTCACATAAGAAAAGGGTGATGTCACATATTTACACGCACCAATCAAGGTTTGGCAATATTTCAATCAAAATGTGTTGACTTTTGAGTCAAGATGAAGGCTGTGGGTATGTGAATAGTGCTAGATGAAGCACATTTGTTTTTCGAGTGTTAAAGTTTTCTTACTTATTTAGTCATGAATCTTTGAAGCGACTATAATCAATATTATTTATTATACCAATGTATTAAACAACTATGTCTAGTCAATCACTTTGACTGATTTTCCCACTTTTCCAGAGTAAGAAACAAATACATGCCTTCAAAAAGGCCTTTTTATGTATTCGGTGCAGTCTAAAGTATGTCAAACAGCACTATCAGGCTATCTTTGCTTAGTTGTTGAGGGTCTATGGGATCAAATGACATAATCATGATCCCAGAGGCATAAAGGAATCGAGCAAGTAAAGTAAGCTTCGTCTGGGGGGAGACCCACAGTCTCAGACTTTGAAAACCCTCACTGTAGACTAGCTGGTGAACATAGTGGAGCATTTAGCAGCTAAAGATCCAGATATTTCCCTCAGGAGTTGGTAGAGAGCAGAAACAGAGCTAACAGAGAGTGAATATTGGACTAAAATTCACCAGCTGGACACAAACACGACTCCACATGATGATGATGTTGCTGTGTAACTGCTGGATGTGGAAATAACTGGTTCTATATATCAACTTAAAAGGTCACCAAGTGTCCAAATAATCAGTTAAAGCAGGTTTAATGTTTTTTGAGAATGTCAAGGATGGAAAAATACTGAATTACAAGTAAAAGTCCTGCATTTAAAATTTCTATGTATTAGCATGTAGTATACCCAGTAGTAATTTTTATATAATAATTATAGTCCAAGTACCTCAAAAAGTGCTTCTGACATTTGTCTTAATGAGCAAATAGTCCGTGTTTTACTGGGAGGAGCAGGAACTGTTACTCAGATGTAATAACAGGAAACATTTACTCCTTGAAAGAACTGGAGCTCCTTGTTTTCCTCCTTAGGAGAAAATAAGAGGCGGTTGTTTGAGAGCTGACCAACACGTGAGCTCGTTGTGCGGTTGTGTGTCATTCCTCTGGGAAATGAAGCTGCTGTGTAAGTTTTGTGGAGAAAAACTGGAATCATGTCAGTTTGGGAACATTTCAAAGTCTGGAGGTGGAAATGTGGACTCACCTGACTTGGACTTCAGAAATGACCTGATAACTTGACTTTGACTAACATCAATGACTTCAGAACAGTGCTGAAACTGCAGGCCTACTACATGTGTTTTGACCTTATGTGTCTTGTGTGTATCTGTAGAGAAACGTGGGCAGGTAACAAGATAACTGTGGGATGGAGACTTGTATTGATCCCACTTTGACTGAAAAAACAGTTATATTGTAAGGGAAATGTCCACTCCACCATCTGATATTTAACCGTTAAATTTAGTTTGTCACCTTTGCAAAGGTTGTATTTCGTCTCAAAGTTAATTAAAGTTAATGTTACATAAAATTTGCATTTTGCTCATTTTCCATTTTTTAAATTTCAGATTAAGTATGATCAGGTGGACTGTGCTTCTGTCTGTGTGTCTGAATATCATCTCAGCATCATTTGACTACGTTTATGAAGAGCGCTCATTTCTGGGTAAGAAAGCATTCTGCACCTCCGATTTTTATGAAACGCATCTGAAAACATTGTGACCATAAATCAAGACTGTATGAAATATGCTTATCTCTCTCTTTCGATACAGATCTTAAACATTTTTTATTCAGATGGCGTTTATATGTTGTCGTCCTTCTTCGTATTTCCTGTGTTTCTGTCCCACAGACCCTGAGGATGTGCTGAGTATTGGCATTCCTCTGGAGGAGCCACAGCGCCCCCTACTGGGAGGAACTCTGCTTCTACCGTGTTACTTTGAGGTATGTGATTATGAACTTTTGTGAAATGTCAGTTTGGTAATAGAAAACAATGAATGACACTTAAATGACAGTTTGACTGAGCCTCTTTTAGCTCATTAGCTTGTTTTGATTTTACGGCTCATTTCTTTTCAACAAAAAAACTCACCATCACCACCACCAATAAATTCACCATCACTACCTGCCCATCAGAGAGGAAAGTGGAACATCTTCGGATTTTTTTCTCAGGAGTAAAACTAGCATAGTTAGCTAAGAACTAGTTCATAAATCAGCATGTGACTCATAAGTTGTTCATCAGCCCCACCTAGTGGTCAACAATGAAAGCTTTAAAGGTTTACAGATAGACCCCGCCCCCTTAAATGTAAAGTCTGCTGTAGTTTCATGGTGGTGCTGAATGATGTGGTTTTCCTTGTAGGACCACACTGTCCCAGACCCAGGAGCTCCCACCATCACTCCCCTCTCTCACCGCATCAAATGGAGCCTCATCACCAAAGAAAAGGTCACGACTATCTTAGTGGCCTTGGAAGGACAGGTGCGTATTGGTGAGCGTTACCTGGACAGGGTTCAACTGGTGGGCTACCCCACAACCCCGACAGATGCTAGCATCAAGATATCTGAACTGCGGTCCAGTGACACAGGAGTCTACCGCTGTGAGGTTCAGCACGGCATCGAGGACAACCACGACGACGTCCATGTGCAGGTTCAAGGTACGCAGATGTCAAAGAAGCATCAGACAACTGCGCTACATACAACAGATTCACACTGTTTTCCTTTAATTGGTTGCCAAATTCACATGGGTGTGGCTACCATATGCTACCATAACTACTACTGCAAATTTTGATGCATTACAGAAACATGGTAAATTGAGATGGCCATAACTCAGTGGTCATGAGCCAGGCTCACTTGAGATTTTGCACAATTTATTTTTAGTAAAATCAAGTTACCACCATCACTAAATCATCTTCTATGACTGTGTATACTTTGATGCAATTAAATATTAGGTATACAACATCTTTTATTATTATTTTATTATTGAAATTGGAGAATTGTTCTTCTCTACTCAGCCTTTTGTAAAGGATTGTGAGTATTTTCTAGTTTTGTGGTCTTGACCAAGAAAACATCTTACTGTATTCACCTTTAAACTAGAGCTAGACTATATCTAATATATATAGGTTGTGGATATATCAATATCTGTGTATATATCGGCCCATAAATAA
The DNA here is from genome assembly GCA_036937835.1 of Pampus argenteus. NCBI lineage: Eukaryota > Metazoa > Chordata > Actinopteri > Scombriformes > Stromateidae > Pampus > Pampus argenteus. The sequence continues at coordinate 25,644,507 of CM072862.1, forward strand.
CAACAAATTGCGCTACAGAAAATTAGATTGGGGGTTATTTAGAAACAGAATCCCTCTTATAGTACAGTTTGTCCACCAGAAAGATAGTCAGTATTTATGATTTTTATTGGTCATAATAAAGGAAACAAAATCCAATAGATGCATCCCAAAATTGATTGTTTATGTTATGTGTCTATGTTTTTAAAATGACATAGAAATATTTTTAATCTGCTGCTAGTCGAAGTACACTTTAAACTAAAATACCGTATATCTTTGCAGGCATTGTGTTCCACTACCGGGCCATCATGGGCCGCTACAGTTTGACCTTTGAAAAGGCGAAGGCTGCATGTACCCAGAACAGTGCAGTCATGGCTTCACCTGAACAGCTTCAAGCTGCTTTTGATGATGGATTCCACCAGTGTGACGCTGGCTGGCTCGCTGATCAGACAGTCAGGTCAGTGTGGACTGTAACATGATGGACAATGACTGACAATTAATGAAGATTCATGTGTTAAGTTGAGTTTTTGAATGCTCTAATATCAGAGAATTCATAGTTGTCTGCAGAAAAGCAACAACACATTAAGTATTTCACCAATGCTTATTCTTCTTTGACTGAAGGTACCCAATCCATGATCCTCGTGTGAACTGCTACGGTGACAAAGAGGAACTTCCTGGGGTCAGATCATATGGAGTGAGAGAGCTCAATGAAAGTTATGATGTCTACTGCTTTACTGAAAAGATGACAGGTAAGCGATTAATCTGTCATGGGACGTTTCATAAATTTTTTTGTGTATTTTTGTCATCAATGTAAAAACATAACTTCCCTTATCCGATACAGGCAGAGTTTTCTACACTGCCACTGCAGAAAAGTTCACCTTCTCCGAGGCTGTGGTGGCATGCTCTAAGCAGGGGGCCCAGCTGGCCACTACAGGTCAGCTGTACCTGGCCTGGCAGCAAGGGATGGATGTCTGTAACGCTGGCTGGCTGGGAGACAGGAGCGTCCGCTACCCCATCAACATTCGACGGCCACAGTGTGGAGGAGGTCTGCTGGGGGTGCGAACTGTTTACCTCCACACCAACCAGACAGGATATCCACTTCCTGAGTCCCGCTATGATGCCTTCTGCTACACAGGTAAGTCCTCATTTACTCAATGAGTAGAGATACTGAGATTTGCTCATTATCATGTTCACCACATTCTATATAAAAAATATAATATAATCATATTCACGATACTCAGAGGCACATCAAAAAATGCCCAACGTGTCCTATGTGATATAAGCATCAGGTTCAAATCCAGAGCATCCAGATTTATTGTGTTTTCACGGCTAGAAAAACGAGAAAGACCAACTTCAAAAAGAGTCTTAGGATTCCCTTATTAACCCATCTCCTCCCTCACCTTTAGAGTTCTCCGATGAGGACGGTTCAGGCATCATAGAAGAAGAAGGTGGTGTGTTGAGTGTTACCACGGTGACACAGAGCCCTGAGATATTCTTCAGGAGGACAACTACAGAGAGTGAGGCGATCGGAGAGGTGGAGACCCAGCAGCCCACCGTTGTGGACTTTACCGTCACAGAGAGCCCCACCGAGCTGCCACTACCTCAGCCACCAAATGTCACTGAGCTCATTACTGAGTGGATACAGCCAGCCACCGCCCGCCTTGACGTAGCCAGGAAGCCCAGCAAAGGCTTTGTAATGCCTTCAACTGGTCAGTGGCACGACTGCTGGTGCATATTATATTAACTGTAACATCCCAAAATAGAAGAAAGAAAGATTCCTTCTTGTTTCTGTGCACAGGTGTGGTCTTTCATTATCGCCCAGGATTTGGTCGCTATGCCTTGACCTTCATTGAGGCTCAGCTGGCCTGCCAGAGTGTCGGAGCCTCCATTGCCACCCCAGAGCAGTTGCAGGCAGCATATGAAGCTGGATATCACCACTGTGATGCAGGATGGCTGCTGGACCAGACTGTCAGGTAAATCTGACGTGTGTTTTCAGACCAGGCAGAGAGATTATTGTTGTAAAAACATTTCATAAGTCATCACATTTGCACTTTTCTAGGTATCCCATTGTTTCCCCTCGAGATAAGTGTGCTGGAGATTTAGGAGATCTACCTGGAGTTCGGTCCTATGGTCTGAGGCCAGCAGATGAGAGATATGATGTGTACTGCTACGCTGATGGGCTTAAAGGTGAGAAACTTTCAGAATTCCCCTCAGCTTTACTGAGCTTTATAGTGAGTTGCAGCTCATTGTTTAGCACCAAACAGCAAACAGACACAGTTATCTGTTATCACTAGCTGGTGAACATAGTGGAGCATTTAGCAGCTAAAGAGCCAGATATTTCCCTCAGGAGTTGGTAGAGAGCAGAAACAGAACAGAAAACTGGCTAATCAGAATTTCATCTTTACATCTCTTTGTCATCTGTGGCACAGGTGAGGTTTTCCATGTGGGCTCCGCTGAGGGTTTCACCTATGATGAGGCTGCTGTTAGCTGTGAAGAGCAGAATGCCATTCTGGCCTCCACAGGAGAGCTCTATGCAGCCTGGAAACTGGGTTTTGACAAGTGCCGTGCTGGCTGGCTTGTGGATCGTAGTGTCCGTTATCCCATCAACAACCCTCGTGCTGAGTGTGGAGCGGGGAAGTCAGGAGTACACACTGTGTACACTTACCCCAACCAGACAGGATACCCTGACCTTTATGCCAGATTTGATGCATATTGTTTCAGAGGTAAACACTGGTCCAATTTCCCAGTTTTGGGGATTAATAAAGTATCTATCTATCTATCTATCTATCTATCTATCTATCTATCTATCTATCTATCTATCTATCTATCTATCTATCTATCTATCTATCTATCTATCTAAACTGTCACTATCTAAATGGCTCATTCTGAATTAATTGGTTAATGCATGAAATTTTCTTCTGTTTAATTCTTGCAGCTGATATTCTACTTATTGCAAATGAAACTGGACTGAACATCACAGATATCCAGGAGGCCCTCCTGAACCTAACATCAGTTTCTGATTTATTGAGGCCTGGTAAGCTATATTTCAATCATGGACAAGTTACTTTTTTACCTGCCCAAATGTTTTTTTTCCCTTTCTTATGTACTTCACTCTCTTCTTCTTTAGCTGTACCCTCCATCGTCCAACCCATCCCTGTGGAGTCTTCAGGCTCTGGTTCAGGCTCAGCAGACTTTGGCTCAGGGTCTGCAGTTGATAGCGACTCTGGGTTTCACTCTGGAGACGTGTCTGGATCTGGAGACTTGTCTGGATCTGGAGACCAGGTTATCTCTGGAGACTTGTCTGGCTCTGGAGACCAGTCTGGTTCTGGAGACCAGGTCATCTCTGGAGACATGTCTGGTTCTGGAGACCAGTCTGGTTCTGGAGACCAGGTCAACTCTGGAGACTTGTCTGGTTCTGGAGATCGGGTCATCTCTGGAGACCTATCTGGTTCTGGAGACCAGTCTGGTTCTGGAGACCAGGTAAACTCTGGAGACTTGTCTGGTTCTGGAGATCGGGTCATCTCTGGAGACATCTCTGGTTCTGGAGACCTATCTGGTTCTGGAGACCAGTCTGGTTCTGGAGACCTGGTAAACTCTGGAGACTTGTCTGGTTCTGGAGACCTGTCTCATTCTGGAGACGAGACTGGTTCTGGAGACCAGCTCATCTCTGGAGACATCTCTGGTTCTGGAGACTTATCTGGCTCTGGAGAACAGTCAGGTTCTGGAGACCTGGTTGGCACTAAAAGTGCAGAACTGCCCAGTGGAGAATCAAGTTTTACCAGTGCAGATGCTTCTGGATCAGGTCTCAGTGGAGAAGGATCCGGCATCACCATAATTTTTTCAGGAATCGACAGTGTTCTGTCTGGAGAAGGTTCAGTTTCAGGAGGACTCCAAGAAGCCGGAGAAGGGAGCTCAGGGATCCTTATCTTCCCTTCATCTGAAGCAGGTTCTGGAGTCTTCAGTGGTAGCAGGGAAGTGTCTGAATCTGGCACTGGATCCAGTTTCAGCTCTGCAGAGAGTGGCTCTTCCATAGACAGTTCTGGACAAAGTGGACAATTCTCTGGCATGTCGTCAGGTTTCATCACCAGCCGAGACTTTTCTGGGTTCAGTGGTTTCCCATCAGGATTCTCCGCCTCTGGAAGTGCCAGTGGACAGTCAGGAGATGTTTCAGGAAGCGGAGGCACTCAGATATTACTGATAGATGATGAACTGATTGATGCATCCACACATATCAGCCACAAGGAGTATGAGCTTGGTGGAGGCCTTTTGGCGTTCAGTGGCTCAGGATCTGGGGTTCTCAGTGGTGATCTCAGTGGCTCGGCCTCTGGAAGTGGCGCTGGGTTCCTTCCAGGTGTTACCTTTGTGGGATCTGGCTTAACTGACCTTACAGAGTCATCTTTTGGAGAGCAGGAGGCTTCTGGGTTTTTACTCTACAGCTCTGGACAGGAAAGTAGTGGACATTTGTCTGGATTTGGAAGTTCAGGTTTCCACTCTGTGTCTGGATCGGGAATGTCTGGATCGGGAATGTCTGGATCAGGAATGTCTGGATCAGGAATGTCTGCAGCTGAAATGTCTGTATCTGTATCTGAGTCCTCTACAAGCGGGGAAGAAGGCAGTGTTACATTCTTGACTGGGGATTTTATGACAGAAGTATCTAGAGGCAATACAGTGGCTATGGAGCTTGGACAGGGGTCAGTGAAGTACAGTGGAGAAGGAAGCAGCAGCGGTGGCTTCTACTCCGGCAGCGGTGACACCCACTCGTCTACAGCCAGTATTATTTCTTCAGGAGCTCCCTCTGGAGATCTGCCACAGGTGGTGCTGCCCTCTCCATCCAGTGAGTGGGCACTGACAGATAGTACCACAGGACCAGAGCAGACCGTGGGTGGGGTTGAACTGCTACAGACCACCAATGATGTCTACGACACCCCTGGCCCTGTGCTTGCTCCTGCAGGACTGGCTGCTCCTCCCACTGCAGCTACACCAGCCTCTGTGCAGGCACCAGGCACAGAGGAAGAAACAGATTCGGTGGAAGGTAAGTCTACCGTCTTTCATGTGACAATTTTGTAATTTGTGTCTTTGGTTGTAAGGCAATATTACATCTTTGACAATTTCTTGTCTTGTATTCTGTAAAATCAAGAGATAGTTTGTGTGGATAATATGGAAAGCAGTGTTTGTTCAAACTTATAGGGATGAAGCACCCTCATGATATAACATTTAAAGGAGTTTACTGCTGATTTTGCATGTTAAAATGATCAGTTGATTCACTGATAGAAAGGAAAGGTTTGGTTAATGGTTTAGGTCATTTTCTAAGCAAAAATTAAACCTCTTAAATACAAATATTTCGAGTTAGTCTTTGGCAGTAAACTGTTGATTGGACAAAACAAACAAGCATCTTTCAGAAATGAATTTGTGACATTTTGTGGACTAAATGATTAATTGAACTGAGAAAATAACACCTGTGTCAGTTAGCATGAGCAACAAATGTTTGCAGAGTTAGTACAATTATTTGATTAATTAACTAGACTTGAATTAATGTTTTAAATAACCGTGTGTGTTTTTTGATGTTTTATTGTTTGTTATTGTTGACAACTTTGTAAGTCTGTAAGTAATGAAAAAAACAGAACATGGCCCTATGCTGGAGGAGTGTAAAACTCTCATCTGACCCAAAATTAAAAACCCCAGTAACCACATGTCAAGACAACAATACTGCATCTTTAACAGAAGAATAAGAAAAAAAGGCATCACAGATCTGTTGTTGTGATTATGCTTGTAAAGTAGACTCAGAGTATGACGTTTTAATCATTTTATCTATGTTTCTAGGTGTCCTTAACCCATGTGAACCCAACCCATGTGGTACTGCTTCATGTACAGTAGAGGAAGGGGTTGCTCTCTGCCACGGTACGTCCCAAACTGTTTGCGCTTCTCTTTCTCTAAAAACTATTGCATTCAATATTGTATTTTGGTTTAACAAACTTCACCAGTAACATTTCTCTGTATGTTGTTAAGCAATTTGCATGTGTTATATTCTGTTTATTAATCAGCTTGATACCTGAAGTTTACTTTCTGATAAACACTTGATTATATTTACTGTTTGTGATTCAGCATTGCCAGACTAAACAAAAATCTCTTTTCTCTCCCTGCTGTTCTGTCCTGATATGTTTTGCATCATATGTTTGCTATGTTTTGTGTTCCTTTATGTTCATTTTGTCCGTGCCTGGTTATAGGTCTCTGCATTTGTGCAGCAGATTTGAATGTTAAGGTGTCAAATATGTATTGGTTCTGCTCTGACATTACACAGCATCCGTGTCACACATGTTTATCACAACTGTTGTCAGCCTATATGTTGTTTTTGGCCTGCTTCGCCGCCTTCGTTCCGCTGTATGCATGCTAAACACGGGGCAACATATGTGCTTTCTGGCACATATGGGTGCTCTACTCTTGTTGGAATTTGAATACTGATCTTCTGTTGCAACTTAACACAGATTCAAACATAAACTTACTGCAAATATTGTGATTTTTAATTGTTGCCTTTGCAAAACTAAATAAATATACTGTATATTTCAGTATATTTGGTAACCTGGAAGACCTAAAATCATAATATGTACGAAAAACAAAACATAGATGATCACTTAGCAGTAAGTCTAATGAGGATCAGAAGTTGCAGCAGCTACAGTATTGTTAATTAACTCCATCAGTCCTGCTACCACTGCCCCCCTCCCTCCCTTTTGCTCGACAACCTCCCACATCCCATCCCCACCCCTCGCTCAAACAGTAGTGTTACCCGGACCCTTTTTTGCAGAGGTAGATGTGTGCCATTCCAACCCTTGTGCCAATGGAGCCACCTGTGTGGAGAGTGCAGACTCTTACAAATGCTTATGCCTGCCCAGCTACGGAGGGGAACGCTGTGAGATCGGTACGAGATCAGCTTCAGCTAATAAATACTAACAACAGCCTCTCAAAAACAACTGAAGAGACAGAGAGATGCTAAACATCACCATCATTACTCACTGTGGCTCTGTGAAAACATAAAGTCATGTAGAGTCAGTTCATAGAAAAACCATTTCAGTTGCCACAAGCAGCGTCGAGTAATGCAGTAATTGTTCAGTGTTTACTGCTCAAAACACTGAACAATTAACCATTTTTTCAAAACCCCTTTCTTGAACAGCAATTATCCAATCGTAGCTAAGCATGGTTGTGATAATGACTTGGTAGACACATCCCAATATTACAGTAATTACAACCAACTTTGGAGTGGTGAATCTGCCACCATTATCAATAAAAACTGAGCCACGTTAGTATTAAATGACTGGCGTAGCAGCAGTAACTAAGGGAGAAAGGGCTTAGCAAACAAAAGCAGAACAAAACCCAACAGCAGGGTGTATTTTCAGGAACGGTTCTACTCAGGATGAACCACAGAACAATTCCCAAAGATTCCTTTAGGTGAAACTGTTCATAGTGACACTAAATAATCTCATCTCATGGTCCACATATTAGCTTTTCCAGGGCTTCAAACCGCATATCAGAGTCTTCATCATGTTGGAGGTCATGTGATTGACTCCAGCTCCATTATTATATCTGTATTCTGTCTGAACACGGCATGAGGGTTGGGTAAGATGACACCTGAGCCTTGTTTCATTGGTGGATGAAGACTATGAGATGCACTTGAAAGCTGGGAAAAGGCTAGTGAATAGATCTTGAGTTGAGATGTATTGTCACACATACTGACCGAAAGGTCAAGAATGAGCTTCCATGCTCATGTTCACAGAGAGGTCTGTGATTATCCCGAGCAAATTGGCAGCCACACCTCAAAGCTACATAGTGAGCTAACTGCTAACTCAACAGCCAGTCACAGTATCTCTCAGCTTCTCTGTTTTTCTCTACGGATCTGTTTCCATTTTGTTCACCGTAGCACACACTTTTGTGTTTTATAAAATGGTATCAAGAAGGGAAATCACAGCTAACGAGCTTGCTAACGGTTAGTCAGAAAACTAGTTTAATTTAATTGAATTTGCCATGAAATTTTGTCGTCTTAAATGCAAGTAAAAGTGTGATCAGATCTTAACAGGGACGTTGTCTCTGGGAAGTAGTGATGTGAAAGACGTTGCATTGGGACGGTGACAGAAATCTCAGAGGCAGATATCTTAAACTCAAATAAAACCAAAGCTTTGTACATGGCAAAATGCTACGGGGGTAATTGGAAAAGTTTGGGTGAACCAACTTTTTAAATAAAGTCATTTAAGGTGGAGAGAATGAAGCTTTGTGGAAATGTACAATCACGTTACTGTTGGGCATGGCCGTCCCACTTGAAGTAAAATTATGTGTAATTTTCCATTCTGTATTGGGACATTTGTTTTGTACGTCAGGATGGAAATATCGTCAAGTTTGTACTGGATACAGGACTAACTGAGGGAAAATATATTCTCAACTGACTCAAAACAACAGAAAATGTAAAACAGAAACACTACATGGGCTGTATCAGCTGCTGAAACACTAACAAGCCCACAGATAGCTGCATCTGATGTGGATATTATCTTTGTCTATAAGGGGATATATTTAAGTCCATACGTTGGATGAAGTGACATGTTTCATAATGTTTCCTCCTTGGTGTCGTGGCTGCAGATGAGCAGCAGTGTGAAGAAGGTTGGACTAAGTTTCAGGGGAACTGCTACCTTCACTTCTCTGAACGGGAAGTGTGGCTGGACGCAGAGCAACGCTGCCGGGACCTGAATGCACATCTGGTCAGCATCATCACACCAGAGGAGCAGCACTTTGTCAACTGTGAGTGCTTAATGTGGTGTGTGTGTGTGTGTGTTGGTGTCCGTTGAGACGGAGAGAAAATGAAAAGTAAAGTTCTGTCAACAACTTCACCCCTACAGCGAATGGACAGGACTACCAGTGGATCGGGCTGAATGACAAGACAGTGGAGAATGACTTCCGCTGGACAGATGGCACGCCACTGGTGAGTGAGGGATGGTATTTGATAGTTTTATTTCCACGTATCAAATAAACCCTTTCAAATCTATAAATGAATCTTTTAGATTTAACCGTCAACTTCTGCAAGTAACGAAAGGTTTAAAATAATCAGGTTCTGTTGGCAGAAACACAGTTTCCAGTAGCAGCTAAATGAATGTTCACAACCTACAAATGAGATCAACAACATAATGTATGAAATGTGAATTCAATGTATCTGTATTTTTTCTTCAGCAATACATAAACTGGAGGCCGAACCAGCCAGATAATTACTTTAAATCCGGAGAAGACTGTGTGGTGATGATCTGGCACGAGGCCGGCCAGTGGAACGACGTGCCCTGCAACTACCACCTGCCATTCACCTGCAAGAAAGGCCCAGGTATGCCAGCTCAGATATCGGATAGTTTGACTTGGAACAATACTTAACAGCCTCATTATGTTGACAGAAAACATTGTTTGTCTAGATTTACGTTTCCTGCAAAAAATGCTTTTGCTGTTGCAATTCAATAGTGATTTCTTGGTAAGTGGACACATGGTGTGATATGTTAACCTCTGGCTTCAGTGTCCTGCGGTGCCCCGCCGGAGGTGGAGAACGCTCACATGTTTGGTAACATGAGGGTGGAGTACCCGGTCAACTCCATCATCCGGTATCAGTGCAACCCAGGGTTTACACAGCGCCACCCACCGGTAGTTCGCTGTAAGGCCGATGGACAGTGGGAGAAACCCCAGGTGCAATGTACTGATGGTGAGTTTGTAGAGAAACCTCACTGATAACTAAGGACAGGTGTGTTGATTTCTAACAATAACTCACCTTTTCTGTGTCTCCTCCTCGCCACAGTAAACGCCAGAAGAAGAATACAGGTGAGGAGCAGCAGGAGTCCGGCAGAACCAGACAGCAGCAAACTTCACTAAGAAATAACTAATTCATCATTTTAAAAGAACATTTGCAGCAAACAAATATCCATTTTCCATTTTAGTGAAGATGATTTGATGGGTTGAATTGTTTGAACGCCCACATCAAGGTAATGTGATTCATGTCTGTTGTGTTCCCTGCACCCTCATAATATATTTTAATTATATATAATAATTTTATTGCTCTGAGTTTATTTTCATTGTGTGTATTGTAATATAATTTTGTTTGGTGAAATTATTGTTGAGATACTTTGTTCTACACAAGTTTTTACGTTAATAGACGACAGCATCTGTCTGGTTCACTGTAATCTACTGTAGATCTGTACCATGGAAAACAGTCCACATGTCCAGGTACGTGTTGTGTATCTATAAAGCTCAGTCTAACTTCTGTAGAAGTTAACACTCAGCAGCGCAGAGATACTGCTTTGTGTTAAAGTGTTTTGTAAGTTCACATCAATCATCACAGTTGGAGCATCTGGATGATATCTGGATAGAAATTATCCATATACGAGGACAGACATTAGTATAGAACCACATTAGATCTGGATACAGTGGCATGAATCATTCAATAACTTGTCACCTCACAACTTTACAGTCCATGTCTATTCATTTAGGGCACGTTCATTAGCTGCAGCTTGGGTTTGACAAGTTTAGATTTTTAAAATGACGACACAAGTGTGTAAGGCTTAATGCAAAAGTTAGGTCGAGGTAAACCTGATGCAACTCTAAATCTAACTTTCATAAGGAATAATTGGACATTTTGGGAATTTGCTTATTCACTTTCTTGCTCAGAGTAATAAGAGAAGATTGGTGCTACTGTCTCATGTCATGTCTGCACACTATATATACAAAGCTCAGGCCAGCAGGGCTGATTTCAGCCTAACATGTAATATGTTGTTAGTTCAAGACTCCAGGAAGTCACTGCCCCCGGCCAAGAAATAGGTCCAATACCTATAATCACAGCTTCTTGTATGGATTGGATGAACAGACCACATGCAGCATTTTAATTAGTTAGCTTTAGATAGGTGATAGGTGTTTTTAATCATCTATCTCTTAGATAAGCTAAGCTAAACTAACTAACCACCTGCTAGCTGTAGCCACACATTCAGACTAAGCTAAGCTAAACTAACCACCTGCTAACTATAGCCACATATTCCGACTAAGCTAAGCTAAGATAAGCTAAGCTGCTAGCCGTAGCCACACATTCAGACTAAGCTAAGCTAAACTAACTAACCTACCTGCTAGCTGTAGCCACACATTCAGACTAAGCTAAGCTAAGCTAAACTAACTAACCACCTGCTAGCTGTAGCCACACATTCAGACTAGGCTAAGCTAAACTAACTAACCTACCTGCTAGCTGTAGCCACACATTCAGACTAAGCTAAGCTAAACTAACTAACCTACCTGCTAGCTGTAGCCACACATTCAGACTAAGCTAAGCTAAACTAACTAACCTACCTGCTAGCTGTAGCCACGTATTCAGTGTACAGACATGAAAGTGACGTCGATCCTGCCATCAAACTCTCAGCATTAAAACAAATAAACTATCCCAAACAATTATTTTAAATACGGCAGCCATATTTAAAGGGAAATGCTGATCGCGCTGCTTTAAACGGAGACTTTTAGCCAATGTACACAACCTTTTATTTATTGATGTCACACAGTGAGTCTCTGCTGGACTGAGCTGTTGTATTAGACTACAGCAGCATCAGCAACACACAGCCAGGGTGAATAAACTGCTACTAGCTCCATATTTCATATTTAATCTATAGAGAACTACGTGGTGCTGTTCATGACGTCTGAGTTTGTCATGTTGGCTGGTTTGAGTCTTTTGTTTTCTGTGTTTTTAGTCACTATCATCTCCCACGAGGCTGTGCAGTGCATAGTGTTTCTGTGGATTCAGCAGTAACCGTTGCTGTAACCAGTGCAGTGTGAACTGGCTGTTATTGTATTTCTCTTCATATTTGACTGCTTTCATTTGTTTTGTGTCATTGTCGCTGTATTTGTGGGGCTGTGCCTCTTTCAAAGATGCTGTCACCTGCTGCATGATAAACCAAAGACTGTAAAGACTGCTGTAGCTGCAGACTCATTGAAGTCTGGCAATAGGCTATACTTTTCTTCTTGTCAATAAATCCATGACAAGACCAAAAGCAACAATAAACTGATCTACTAACAAGTATTGTGTATGTGTATCCTGATATATCTTATTCCACCGTGTCGTAGACGTCTGTTGTTGTTCAAACAAACTATTAAAACACATCAATGAGCCACACTGTTGCACTGGGTGACATGTTCCTTTATGATCATGAACATACATAAAAACGCTACTATACTAGGAATAGAGGACTAAATATGTATTAATCCACTGCTGAAAATAGTCCCCCAAAAATGAGAGTAATGCTTGTTAGATAGATGTTAGATGTTGTCAGATATCCACTTGATATGACTAAACTCACACTGATGAAGCCTCATATATGTCTGAATGTTTGTACTCTGAAAACACATCAGTCAGTGGTTGTTACCTTATGTAATGGATCCAGGTTTGTCTCATGACACATGCTGTTCAAACAGCACAACTATATAAAGATGTGTGAAGTTATGTAATTAAGGGATCAGTCACTGCCCAGATATTCCAGGTACAGACAACAAAGGCGTCTTTCACTTTCCTTCGTCTGAGTCTCAGTGAGCTCAGTGTTTTTGTGGCAGGTAAATATGACAGAGTGCTGACTCACAGGAATCATAAAATCACGGTAAATTTGTATTTGTCCAACAGGGTGGGTTACATACGGCGTCAGCACTGACTTGTGACTGAATAGAGTCCTTTAAAGACTCTTCTGCACCCCGCCCTCCACACACAGCGGTTTACCTCTCTGCTCTGATGATATTTTGCACTTGGTAATTAGTAGAAAACAGATTAAAATTACAATGTTTGTGACTTAAAATATATAACCAATTACTTCTTGAGCAAGAAATACCCATTTCACAAACACTAACTTGATTGTCAAATTCTGTTGAGTTGCTGTTTGAGCCTCAACATGAACCATAAATCTAAGAAGAAAAAAAACATAAAAAGACCAAATAAATAATGGAATAAGATGATGAAACATATTTGAATAAAGGAATTTAAAGAATCTCAACAAATTTCAAGAAGTAACTTGAATCAAAGGCTTGTGAAAGTGTTGTCATCAGTTTAGCTGCAGGTATTAAACGGGTTCAAAGCTCAGTTGTTTGGGATGAAATAATCTCTGAAACCACATGGCTGTTTCCTCAAGCTCTGGTTTAAAACTGCACCTGTGGTTTTAGTCTCAACCCAGATGCTGCATCCTGTAGAAAATAATTAATTTAATTGTGTTATTAAATTATTATTATTAAAGGTGTCAGTGATCAGAAAATCAGAAATTTGAAAGGTGAAAATAATATCTTTATAGGCATAGTATGCAAGATTTTCCTGCATAGTATGCCTATACACACTAAAACTATATTACATAGCAGGTTTTCAACTTAATCAGATTTATTAAGAAATTACATCCACATATATCAATACATATATGGTTTTATCATACGTCAACATTTTTAATTTAGAGACACTGTGTCATTTGTTGTGCGTGTTTAACTAAACGTGACTACGGAACTAAACCACATCTCTGTTTTCTAGTCGGACCATTAACGCCGAGGACTTCCGCTGGTGGGTTTTCTCGCTGGATAAGGATGGCTTTCCCAGAGTTTACAAGGGAATAATATATTAACCGGTATTGAATTAAACAATCAACCCAAGACATCGTGCACTCCCCAAGTATGTACACGGTTACATTCAGTATCAGACTGAGTCATAAACGCGTCTGAATGACACAGACTTTGGTGAAAAATAGCTAGTTAGCTCACCAGTGCTAATATGCTGTAAAAGTTGGTTGCTAGGAAACCGTTAGCTCTGGTGCGTTTAGCTGAGACTTGGCATCGTTTTGTGATTAATTAACACGAAGAATATCATCCAGTTTAATAATATATAATGTCCTTAACTGTACATTAATCTATACAGCCTACAGCTAACACATTAGCGAGGCTGTGTTTGTTGTTGGCCAGATATGTATTTTCCCTGCGTTAGCTAGAAGTCAAACTGACAGGAAACAGCTTCTTATATGTTGATATATTTTAATATAGAAAGTGGTAGAAGTATTCAGAGCCTTTACTTAAGTAGAAGTAGAATTATCATCTTAATGTAGTTTAAGTATTACAGTAACAGTAGTGGTTTGGTCCCTCTGACTGATATATTATTATATATGACATCATTAGATTATTAATACTGAAGCATCCAGTACCTGTATTTGACACCTTTTGGGAGCTTTTACCTGCTATCGAACTAAACATCAGTGTTTGTCATCATTTCATAGCCTATAAACCCCTAAAAGACAACTTTCTCTTTATAGCAAAATTATAAAAGTGGATAATTTAAATGCTCTTAATGAGTCATTCAGACTAAAGCAACAGAAAACCTTACAGAATAAAATTAAGATGATAATAAACTTGACGTTGCAAAAGTAAAACAAATTCCTTTATAAACAATGATATACATAATGGTAATCTGTAAAAGGAGCATCTCTACCTGTAACCTGCTTTTTATTTGTCTGTACAGGGTGATGGCCAGGCTTGCTCCTCCTGTCTCGTCTGCTCTTGCCTCATTTCTCTCCTCGTTGATTCCCCGTGGCTTCGCCGTGGGGCCTTCTCTGCTCCATGAGGGGAGGCTGGGGCTGTGGTGGGTCGGCCGGTCGATGGAGGCTGGCTGCCTGCTGGGGAGGGAGGAGGACACAGAACGGGACTCGAAGCACCACACTGAGCCGCTGACTCACTGCCGAGAGGCTGAACTTACAACGACCTCTCAGACCGTAACAGGTCAGACCAGCAGCACAGAGGAGGAAAAGGTACATTGAATACAAATTTGTAAAATGAAAAACATAATTTTTATTGCAAATCAATCTTTCATAAATCATCTCAGTCTTAAATTTAATCTGCTTAATATTAAAATATCAGTTATTGAGTTTTTCATTTGTAATCTTAGTTTTGTAATCTTGTACCTTTACATTTGTTGCTTTGACATCTTGTATATTCAGTTCATATCTTTATTGTCATGGAAGAAGAGATTCATTTTTCAACAAACCCAGTAAAAGACAGTTGAAGACATGAAAAGTGTTTGTACTAAAATACAACAAATAAAAATGTTGACATGTCATAGTAGGAGAAGAGGAGATGTTTCAGTCGCCTGCTATTGTGCATGTTGACTCACTCTCACAGCTTACTGGGATACTTGAATAGAGTTTAGTTTTAAATCATCACTAATTTGAACAAGGATATAAAAGTAAATATTATACTAAGGTGCTATACATCTGTTTATTTAGGCTGCATTAAGAAAAATATCATGATGTAACTTTGTTGCGTTTTGTTTTGTAGGCGGTGATGGAGTCAGCAGCGAATAAAGAAGCTCTACTGCAAAAAGCTGTCTGGATCAGGTACGTTGACTCTGCTCATTCTGTGAGATATTTGTGATTGGTTTAGGGCGTATAAATACTTTTGGTTCTGATTGGTTTAATTTCTTTAGGGTTACAACTAACAGTTATTTTAATTATCGACTAATCTATTAATCTGTTTTTCAATTAATCTATTAGTTGCTTGATCCATAAAATAGTGAAATATGTTGATGACTGTTTCCAAAATCCCAGGGTGACGTCCTCGAATGTTTTGTTTTGTCCCAACAGTTCACAACTCAAAGATATTCAGTTTGATAAAAAAAACAGTAAATATTCACAGCTGGAACAAGTTGTTCAAAACAATTGATTATCAAAATTGTTACCGTAATCTGTGAATTGGCTAATCAATGAAGCTCTAAAATGTACTTTAGTTAACTTTGACAAGAGAAAATTGACAATTAAGTATTGACGGGACATGAATGTTTGCACCGAATTTCATGTTCATGCTCTATCAACACTGGGGTTGTGCGTCATCTGCACTTTCTTCTCTCGCTGGCTGCCAACTTTTTCTCCCTCTCCTCTCCCGGCTGTGTTTGTGGTGTTCTGATTAAAAACTGTTTTTCTATTTGAGAGTGAAACTGGAAAACAAATTGCAGTCCTTTGCCTCCACCAGCTGATGAAATGAATAAAGCCTTAATTATCGTCATTTAGAACTTCAGATTTGAAGCACTGAATGAAAATGTGGATTTTCAAGGACGTTTATGCCTTCAGTTTTTCACACTGTAATTATTGCTCCTGTTCATTCTGGCTGTTAAAAGTTATCCTTCAAAATGCGCGTTCAGCGTACGTGATGGAGACCAAAATCTAGTTTATTTACAAATGCATTAAAAGTTGATGTGAAGCTTATATGATAACATGTTTGAATGTTCCTTTAAGGCTTAAGGCAAACATGAAAAATTGTAAACTTGTCCTTTAATTAAGAGTATTTTTCAACACGTTTTGATTCAAATGCATCATGTTTTTTTCCCTCAGCTTTGCTTGCCAGGCGCGCAGCAGAGCTCAGCAGAATGTGGCGGTGCAGTGTGTGTGTGGAGAGGTGTGTGCGGTTGCGGGTGAGTGTGTGGTTGCGTGTCTGCGTGTGTGTCGAGACATCAAGCCGGGAGCGGAGCTGCTGTTGTACACAGACACTGTAGGGGAAAATCAGACAACAGACAAACGTGACACACGGGACGACTCCACCGGACAACGCCGAGGTAACCGATTATTACACAGGAAGGATTTTACGTCCTGAAGCTCACACATACATCAGATCATCAGACATGAAGTTTGTAGTCCCACTAAAGTCAAAGGAGGGATTAATTACTGCATTTAGTCCCAGGAAGATCTTGAATTAGCTTCAGATTGTCATCTTTGGGTATCAAGATCTGTTATGCAGCATCTATAAGAAAAAGAAAATGCAATATCTAATGCACTAAAACATAAACTTGATGTTTATTGTGAGATGGGAAAACAATAAGCGGCAAAGCAGCAAACTCTCTCATTTGGGAACTTGGAAAAATCAAACGTTTGGTTTGAAAATAAATGACTTAAACGGTTATTTGACAACTTATTAATTAATAGACTAATCGTTGCAGCTGAACCAAAGTGTAAGTAGTAATGTAGAGCTGCAACAGTTAGTTGATTAATCTTTAAGTCGACTGACA
Organism: Pampus argenteus; assembly: GCA_036937835.1. NCBI lineage: Eukaryota > Metazoa > Chordata > Actinopteri > Scombriformes > Stromateidae > Pampus > Pampus argenteus. The sequence goes on from CM072862.1 coordinate 25,661,527, forward strand.
TAAAAATGAATTTTGATCAGAATATTTTCTGGTTTCTTTGGTTTGAACATAAACTGAATATCTTTGGATTTGAGGACATCACATTGGGCTCTTAGAAACTTTATTCCATATTCATTTATACTCCCCACCTGGAGGAGCTAGAGACACATTTACCTCCGGATGTCAGCAGACTTTTTGGTACCATTTCAACAACAACAACAACAACAACAACACATACTTCCACGTTGGTTTAACCTCACACACATCAGTTAATGTATGTTAAAAACTTTGTCCAGTCAGCTGAAATAAACTCATAATGAGGAAGAAAGCTGGAGATGAATAATTAGAAGATGAATCATTTCTGCCAAACATAAAATACCTCAATTAAAAACAAAATGATTAAAGCACATTTGTTATATGGGAATAATGTAATCTGATATTCCTTTATTATTCCTGGAGCATTTATGTGCCGTGATTGATGGGACATTAAGGAGGCTGTTGATCTTCAACCTGATGATTCAAACAGATCGAGCTCACAAACCATCAGCGCATCTCCACAACAATTATGCATCCTAAATAAAAGCTAATACGATAAGAAGCAGTTAATCCGTTTGGGGAAGTTAAATTGTTGTGGTTGCTAATACGAATTGGATTCAGGTGTAGAACTGTAATATATGTGAAAAATACAATGACGAGTAGATAAAATGAAAATGAAGAAATAATGAGAGAATAAAAAAATAAACACAAGCAGTAAAATAGTGAAGAGAAAATCGTGAAATTTAAAGGAACGAATGTAAACAGAAGAAACAATCTTAATAAACAATAATAATAAAACACTGACGCTTTACTAACATTCATACTTTCTTTACTTGAAGATGTATTTGTGCATTTTGCAAAATGTTTGAAAACGTTTTCGATTCTATTAAATTCAGACTTTTTTAAGGACACACCTCAAAAACAATGGAAAGTAAATAAATACACAACAATACTCACATCTGTGCCTTCAACATGAAGCTAAAGCCACAAGATGGTTAGCTTCTTGAATAGCTTTTCTACCACTAGCACAACAACAACAACAACAACAACAACAGTGTGTCAGTTACAGCCATTTTTCTGTAAGACTACAACTGATTTTATTGTTTAAACTGTAAAATGACCAAACAAAACTGAAACTACAATATTTGGTGTTTTTGCACAATAAATAGGTTGAAATGATTAATTGATTATTAAAATGTGTCAATATATTTTCTGTCAATCAACAAAAAAAAGACCCGGAGATGGTTGTTACCACATCGATTCAAGAAAGGAAACAGGAGATGGACGACAAACAGGAGGAGGAGGAGGAGGAGGAGGAGGAGCACAGAGACTCCCACAGATTCATCAGGAAGACTCACTCAGCCACACTCAGGAGGAAGAAGAAGATCCAGTCTGAGCTGAGCCCAGACACCAACAGACCCAATGCTCACACACACAGAGCAGATCATAATATCACAACCTCAGGTTCGACTGACACACAATCACACTCCTACTCTACAGGAGGCCCACCTCCTCCTGTCCGCTGCAGCTCCCGCCTGGCTGCCAAACCACGACGGGTTCACTGTCTGAGCAGCCGGGCGAAGCAGCCTCCTGCCCACCCCGAGCCTGACCCCGAGCCTGACCCCGAGCCTGACCCCGAGCCCGACCCCGACCCGCCCAGACAGGCAGGAAGCCCCACTGAGGACGCCACAGAGAAGCTGGTTTCTATAAAGACGTTACACACCGACTCTTATGCAGCTTTTCCGTTGCAGCCGGAGGTCAGAGAGAGACGGTACAGGTGCTCCAGCTGTGGTAAAAAGTTCTTCCAGATCGGTCACTTAAAGAAACACCAGTTCAGTCACACAGAGGAGAAACCGTTCACCTGCAAAGAGTGTGGGAAAAACTACACCTCTGCAGAAAGCTTCAAAGCACACGAGGTGAGAGAAGTGATGATTGAGTTGGAAATTAATAAAATAATCTTTCTTTTTCTTTTTTAACCTTTATTTAATGTTTTAATAACATTAAATAAAGTCATTTTTTTAAAATTTGGAGATACAATTCTGATTTAATCAAACAATGTTGAGAAAGATCATTTAATTTTTCCATATACGTGCGTTTTTACGATTACAGATTCTGGATTTTTGAGGTTGTTTTCACACATCAACAAATCTGGTGCAAAGATAAATGCAGAGTATCACATTCTTCCTCTATAATCTATGTAATGTGTTTCTAAATTAATCCAAACATTTCTTATTATTTATCATTCGACATTTACACCAACAACAGTTAAAAGCTGAATTGTCGTCTTAATATTTCTTCCTTCCTTCTTTGCTGCTCTCTGTATCTTTTTCCCTGGAGGATGTGTTGCGACGGTGCTAAAATAGCAGCTCTGAGGGGATCGTCTCACACCAAACACTCATATTTACTGTTTTCTGCTATCAGAGCTGTTATCCTCTTGGCTCAGTTAAAAAAAGAAACCACTTGACAACTAAATGATCTCAGGATGGCAAGATATGTCAGTGGTGGCGTGTTTTTCCTTTATAGACTGCTCCTGAGTAACAGTAGCAGTAGTATTAATATGTATATTTTATTGTATTTTTTTCCAGCTGAGTCACCGCGGCGAGCGTCCGTATTCGTGTCCTCACTGTGAGAAGACCTACGGCCTGAAGCGGGACCTCAAGGAGCACCTGGTCCTGCACACCGGAGAGAAACCTTTCGTCTGTGAGCACTGTGGCAAAGGATTCGCACGCCGGCCTTCCCTGCGCATCCACCGCCTCCTTCACTGCAGCAGATTGATTTACACGCAGGCTCCTAAGGTAGAGAGATGTTGTTTTTTTTAAATGTCACCACTCATCTGTGGTGACATTTATGAATCGTTGTTGATATAATAAGAGCAGTGCGCAGCTGGATTGATTAATTTTTCTGTCAATGTGCTGAATTTCTGCTGCAATCACCAAGAAGGATTACTTTTAAATTGCTACTGCTTCGCCTTTCCCTCAGCTGTTAGAAACTTTTAAACATGGTTTCTAAAATAAGCCGTGTTTTATCCCTGCACCGTACAGCTACATTTACTACCACTTGAGGTATTTAAAAACAGACATGCTGCTTTTCTCTTTCAGTTGCAGTGCACAGTCTGCCCCAAGCTGCTGGCGAACGCGGGCTCTCTGAGGAACCACATGAAGCTCCACACGGGGGAGAAACCTCACGTCTGTCAGCACTGTGGGAAATGCTTCAGTCAGAAAGGTAATCAGATCAAACCAAGTAACAGTGCCTCCCAGCAGGACTAAAAACTGATCGATCAGGAGAAAATAACAAAGCTCAACATTTGACCTCGTTTTAAATGCAGTAAAATGTTGAGGATCTGAAATAATATTTCTGAGGATCTGAAAACATATTTCTTCACCTACTTTTTTTTTCTGTTCTACATGATTAAACTCGACTATTTAACTAACTAATTCTGATTTCTCTCTGTTTAAGATGCTGAACAACAACCAACCTGCGTAAAGATGCTTTTGAAATTAGAGCTAAATAATAAGAGATGATCGCAGAATAATATCTCATGTTTAAAGGTCGTTTGCATCAGTTTTAGTTTGACTGTCACTGTTTGACTTTTTGAGCAGATTTGAAAATAATGATCAATACTGCTTAACACAAAGACTACAAGCAGGTAGCCTCAACCCAAAGAGGAGAAAAAACCTTTCAACACAAATATGCTTTCTTTACTTTTACTTTATGTTTTATGTTGTAATTTATCCGGGTTTGTGAATACTTGGTCATAAATATCTAATGTATTCAACATGTAAACTGCTAACTTTGTTGTTTCCTCTCGCTTCAAGCTCAGACCGACGTCTTCATACCGAACACACAGAGACATTAACATATTTCACACATAATATTCCTCTAACTGTGAAAGACAGAAGACATTAGTGATATGTTGACCAGACTGTTACATGAGTGTTTGCACCACTGCACATATTCACTCTGCTCCCACATGTATAGTCTGAGTGTCTCCATCTCCTGCCTTCCTGTCTAACTGTCTTCACGTTCGTCTCTCAGGAAACCTCGATAGCCATCTGAGAATCCACAACGGGGAGAAGCCGTATCCCTGCTCAGAGTGTGACCAGAGTTTCTCCCAGAAACAAGAACTTCGTCGGCACATGCTCTCCCACACCGGGGGCGGTTTCCTCTGTAGCTACTGCGGGAAATCTCTGAGGGACCCGCACACCCTGAAGTCCCATGAAAGACTGCACACTGGAGAAAGACCCCATCGCTGCTTTATCTGCGGAAAAGGTCAGAACAGTCAAATCAGTGTCTCCCAGCTAAAAGAGTTTTTTATATACTTTGAGGACTTTTTCACCAGTTTTCCCTGTTTAAAAAATGTCCACGTCTGCTGCATATTTTGACAATCAGTCATCCTTACATGTTTACAAAAACCACCTTTAACCATTACTGTGGTCTATAACTTAGAATTTGTAGTAAATGTTTTCATGCTAAAACACTGAACCAAGATATGAACATGGCAAACATTATGTCTGCTTCATATCAGCATATAAACACCGTCATGGCCTCACAGAGCCGCTAACGTGGCTCTAGACGTACAGTATGTGTCAGTCAGTTAATTTCAATTAGTCTGTGAAATGTAAAAAAACCAACTCCCATCCCAGTCGGAGGTAATTTCTTCACATTAGTCACATTTGAGAAGCTAAAAAAACAGATTTTTGGCATTTTTGCCAAATAATGACTGAAGCAATTCATCAGTTATTAAAATGGTTCATTTATTCCACTAATGGACTAATTGTTGCAGCTCTATATGATAGAAGAGATCAATCAACAACCAAACACTTTCGAGTCACATCATTAATAAGCAGCACATCTCATCTTGTGTGTTTTATTGTGTTTAAATCTGTAGCAATTAGTCGAACAGAAAAATTTAAAGCAACTATTTTGATAATTAATTTGTCGTTTTAGTCATTTTTCAAACCTGACCAAAACTTGGATGGTTTCAGCTTCTCAAATGTGATGATTCGTGCTTTCTGTTTGTCATATTTGATAATAAACTCAGTGTCTTTGGATTAAGACGCCACCTTTGACTCTGGAAAATTACAACATTCATTCACTTTTAACTATTTTATAAACTAAACGATCTGCAGATGAATCAATAATGAAAATAATTGTTAATTGTTAGCTGCGGCTTTAATTGTGCTCTTATATTCTTCTGTTATTAATGACAGAAAATAGATGAGATTTTTTCTATTTTTACATGACATTGTAATTCTCATTAAAATAGGAAATGTTTTTCTTGTTAGTTTCACTCGGTGAGCTTCAGATGTTCTGTGCTGAATATTTGATTGGAAAACAAATACAAAGCCGCCCACATATATGAAGCGTGAGACAACAAAAACGTCATCGGTTGTATTATTGATGAACTCTTAACTTGTTTTGGACACTAACAGGTCTTTTGATCCCTCATGACTGTCTGGCAGGCACAGACGCCACATTTTTCTCTTCATTTTACTTTTTTAGTTTTGTGTTATGTAATTAAAGGACTTGAATCACTCACAGTTATAGACATTTACCTCTTTTAATATTCTGCATTTTTCTTTCTGTTAGTAAATACCTTGAAACCAATTTATCTTATTAAAAACACATCAATGAGCCACAAAACAAATCATAAAGAATAGACTTTAACTGCTTCACTGATGAGGTGTTTATGAATGGAAAATAGATGCTGCAAAGGGTCAGAATATGAACATTAAAGATTTACGTCTTCAGAAGGAACAAATGGACACACAGAGAAGTCAGAAAGTATTGAGTTTGGTCCTTTTTTTTAAACATCCTTTAACTAAAAGGAATTAAAACCTGAGGAAGAATTTACACGTGTGAGAAGCAAACATGTCTTCTGTCTTTGTTTTCTAATTGATAAAAGCGTTACTGTTAACTGTTAATCGAAAACAAAAGAACGTTTTAAACGATGGATCAGTCGAGTTTTGCGGTTCTGATCTTATTCTTGTTTCTTCCTCAGGCTACACCATGGCCACCAAGCTGAGGAGACACGTGAAGTCTTCTCACCTGATGGAGAAGCCGCACAGCTGCCACTGCGGCGCTTCCTACACCCTGAGGCAAAGTCTGCTGAGGCACCAAGCTCAGCACAGGACGGAGGAGGCAGACGGAGGACACGGCGAGAAGGAGACCAAAGAGGCCGTTCAAGAGTTAGCGGCTTTAAGCTGCAGTCACCCGAAGCCACTCAGAGGCAGACCCAAGAAGAACCCGTTCCCTCAAGGTGCAGGAGAGAAGGAGGCAGGTGACATGAGGCGGAGAAGACGACGAAGAAAAGGGGAGCAAAAGGAGACTGAGAGCTCGACAGCAGGTGACATCCAGCACGCCGTCGTCTACGTCAGCACGGACAACCTGTCTACGCCGACCTCCGGCCCTGTGCTCCTCACCTCGGAGAGCTCGCTGCCTGCAGGGACGGAGCAGGAGCTGGTGGAGGTGGTGATATCAGAGGGTTCAGAGCAGTGCATTGTGGTCCACGGGGAGCAGACGGTAGGAGAGCTGCTGATCTTACAGGAGGAGGGCAGCGGACTCTGCTCTGTGGCTCAGACTGTTGAGATAAACACAGCGTAGCTTCAAATCTAATTCTCCCTCAAACCGACGTCTCTTCCTTCTTCTTGTTGTGATCCTCGAGTTTGATGCTGAGACCCGAATCTGACATTTACTGTTGATGCTAAAAAAAATAAAAACACTGGAAGGATCTCGACGTGACATTTTGTGTTCTACATTTAGCCAATTATTCCCTGAAAATAAAAGAAATACAACAGATATGTGATACAACAGATATGTGTGTTACTTATAAAATACGACACCTTCATGTCACAGACAGGCTTTTCTGCGACTATGTTTAATACACATATTTCTAAAATACAGTTTATTACTGTCAGAAAAGCACTCAGCGGTACTTTTTAAAAAATTAACAGTTGATTTAGAGCTGAAGGAAAAAAAACCATCAAGATAAATATGTTTTATAAAACTGAATAATTTTAGTTTAATGTTTTCTATCTGTGTGAATAAAAATACGACAGCATAATGAGAACAAGTTATTCAGCATCTGATAAAGAAGATGAAGCTTTTGGTGATTAACCCAAAAAAAAAAGAAAAAAGAGCCTTGACAGATGATTCTGGTAAAATGATTACAGGCACAAAGCTGTAAAAAGGATGAACGGACTTCAGCAGGAAGCTTTTTCTGTCTGATCATGTTATTAAGATGGAAATAATACCAAAGCTTAGTCATGTCAAACACGTCACTGCTGGAGAGCCCGAGGATGATAGAAACCAACATCTGTAAAAAAATAAAATAAAAATAAACCCCTCAAAAGCTGCTGGACGGCTGACGCACACAAAGAAGAAGAAGAAGAAGAGTGAAGGACAGAATCAATCCGCATAGATGGAGTTCATCTACCTCCCCGTCCTCGTTTCTCAAGGCTGCGTTGAACATAAACGCAGACTGATGACATCATAGGTGACTTTCAGGTATCAACAGCAGCTGAGCTGTTGTTGGTCTTTTAGTGGACCTCACATCGGTTTGTGAGCCAATAAGAAGAAAGAAGCGTCCTCTGGTCTCCATCCCAGAGACGCTGACTCTACCACCTCACCTGTAACACACCTGCCTGGATGATGTGTAGCATCTCCAACCTGTGCTTGCTTCTTTTTTGCAGGTCTGCAGTGTTTTCTCTACACGTCCCCCTCGGATGTGTCGTCAGCAGACCTTTCATTGCTGTGCTAAGAAGATAAAGGCGTGAATGGGCGCCAGTTTACGTTCTCCTTATTGGACCTCCACACCGACACCTCCTCTCACACTCGAAGGCCGAGACATCCGTCAGTCACTAATCTGAGTTTGAGGATATAAAACTTCCTGAGGCGTAATTTCCACTGTCTCTCCCGTCTTCTGTAAAGTGTAGAAATGCAGGAAACGGGAATTTAAATCCCACTTCTGAAACTAAAGTTTGAAGAAGCTCCAGTACATTCAGGTCAGTGCTCAGTGTCAGGATGAACTGGCTTTCTGTCTCCGTCAGGACTAATTACATTACAAAGTCCTGCTTCTCATACAAATCCATCAGCGGACGTTCAGGAACTGATCACAACACAAACCTCCACCTGCAGCTTTAATTAGCTTTGTTCCCCTGACAGGACGCTGTTGGACCTGTGAGATATCTCACATTTTATTTAAGTTGATAGCCTCAGAGAAATTCACTGCTTCCTCGTCTTTTTCCGTTTAATTCTGGCTGCCTGTGTGCGTTTATCTCCTTTTATATATTGTCTGCATCTGTCTCTCTGTCTGTCTGTTCACCCATCTCCCTGCTTCTCTTTCTCTTTTTCTCTCTATCAGATATGACTCACCCAGAGGGACCGCAGACGTCACCCCTCACTTTGCTCTCCAGGCCATTAAGTGAAATAAATAGAAAATGGAGAGGGTTTTTTTTCCAGACAGGTTCTGAGCTCCATTTTTAAGTAGTTGCTGCAGAGCTGTCAAACAGGATTCAGGCTGTTTTCTCGAACCGCTGCTGCAGCAGCTCACTGAAACGTCACAGTGATTTAGAGGTGCACGTTTCTTTATTTGAAATATTCCTCGACTTTTGCTGCAGAACTGCACAGAGCGGACACGACTTTAACTCTATTCTTCATACCTTGAAATAAATAAATAACTCAAATACTCTCAAAGGGCATATTTCACATTCCCACATTTTTATCATTCACAGCTCTCATTTTTTTAATAGAAACATTCATCTTTGCTCATATTCAGTTTTAGTTCACAGATATAAACAAATGACTGAATGTGTAAACAAACATAAAGATGCCGTCCAAAATAAAAAATATAAAATATAAAAATACCACAAAAACAGTACAGTTAACTTGTTAAAATACAGAATATATTAATATGCAAATATCCATCAGTTCAATGAAATTTATTTAATAATAATAAATAATAATTAAAGTGCTCTGAGGCCAAAACTGATTTAACTGTTTTCTCAGTCTGGTCGTTAAAACCGTTAAACATTCAACCAGTTTGTTTCCCTTCATTTTACTTCATTTATACTTTAGTTCAACACGAGATGGTTTTATTTTAGGATTATTGGATGTAAATGTTTTGTGTCATTTTGACTGTCTGTTTTTGTGTTGAACCTGCTGCCATTCAGTTCCCACGTTGACGTGAATACAATAAAATGCTGGAAAAAAACAATAATTCACCACAAGAAAGCTGCTTTAATAAAGATATGAAAAAAAACTGAGAAATAAAGTGTCTTCCTGAAAAATGTAGCATGAAGTTTATTCAATAAAATAAACGCTTTAACAAGATATAACAGAGATAAATCTTAAAAACTGTCCTCTAACAGTGGTTCATATCACATAACTCTCATGACTCTATGACGCACTGTTTCCTTCCTTCTACAGTCAACGTTTCCCTGAGCAAAGTTATTTATTAATACAACAACCTAAAATATTCACACGTGCATCATAACCTCCACTAAATGCATCCCAACACAGGTACACTGGTGGCACCTGGGACCGGCGTGGTCTGACTGCAGCCTGCAGCACGAAGCCACACACGAAGCAGGCTGAACGCTGATATCATAGTCTCATCATATGGAAGCTCTAATAAGAGCGCTGCTGGTCGTTATAAAAATACCTGTCCTGTTAGCAGCTAACGTTAGCCCAGGTGTGCAGCGCTCGCCGTTAGCTTCAGTTAGCGGGAAAGATGGCGTCGACCATAAGCTGCAACTTTAGGCTGCTACAATAAAACCAACCGGATGTTTTCTATACAGTCTATTTATATTAATATAAAATGAGTCATTTTAACTGAATATGAAACATCCACAGATCTGCAGCCCTCTGGAGCTTTCAGCCTCTTTTGTCAGCACATTTAAATTTTAATCAGTCCACTTTCATCTATTCAAGTCAGCCATTTTCAGATAAAGCCGCTCTACGCTTCCTGCACGGCGCCAAAGCAGACAGACAAAGTTATCGACTCGCCGGTGAAGAAACGGGAGCATTTAGCAGCTAAAGAGCCGGATATTTCCCTCAGGAGTCGGTGCAAAACAAAAGTCAAGGAGTGAAATCAGCAGAGTGAACGCTTATGTTGTCTGCAGTTGTTCCCATACGGTCGGTGAGGATGGAGGATGGAGGATGGAGGATGAAGGATGGAGGATGAAGAGGATGAAGAGGATGGAGCTGCTGATATTTACCTCATAATGTCATTAAAAGATATAAAAATGATTTAATCCGTTATTGGCTGATATATCTTATTAAAAACACATCAGTGAGTCACTTCACTGCACTGGGTGACAACACACACACACACACACACACACACACACACACACACACACACGCACACAGACACACACACACACACACACACACACAGACACACACACACACACACACACACACAGACCTGCTGCCAGAAAAACACTCGCTTGAATATCAAATGTGATTTAATCCACAATAAACCCCCCAACAACTAAACATGTGGTGCAGGTTAAAGTTACGACATCGTCATCATAACTACTGCTCCATGTCACCTGTCACTCAAACGTGACTACAGGTCATATTTTTTGGGGCGGGGCTGGACTGACTTTATGACCTGTTGTGTTGTTTTTCTTGGGAGACGTGAGACTGTAACACTTGTTTCCTCCCAGAGACTGACGCAGACTGAAACAACGCTGCAGCCTCGTGTTATTCGAGGAAGCGTCGACGGACATTGACGTCATTCGGTTTTTAACCTGCGTCCTTCATCCTGTTAGCGAGGCCTTTCATTATCGCCTAACAAACCTTAATGCGATTGTTGGTGACGTGTGAATTTTCTGGCATCGAGAAACGAATCATTCCTGCCGATGTGAACCCCTGAACGCTGTTTAGGTTGAATCAACATCTCTGGAGATGCTCCCTGAGGAACCTGTTGATGATGATCCAACCTGGCAGTGGCAGCTTCAGTAGGAGGGAAGATGTTCTGTAAATGTATTGTTGTTAAATGTGCCTGCAGGCTGTGGCATCATGGGATTTCCTCCCCGCCTGGATTCATGTTGTGACGTTGTCTACTTGTGAAGCGGATGAATAAAAGGCGTGTGAGTGTCCCGGCGTGCTCTGTTGATGTGCTGGGATGCGTTCAGATGCAGCAGATTCTGGTTGATCTGCCTACATGTGGTCGCTCAGCGCCAGGCGGCTGAATTAAAAGCACCGTCGGGTCGTTAAATAAAAGGTTTTTCACTCTCTCCACTTCTTCATCTCAGGACTGATTGGAATTGATTGACGACCACTCAAAAATCAAAAGCTTCTTTTCTCATCGTTCTGTCCTCCACTTCTTCTCTATAAGCCTTTTCTCCTCCTTTGTCTCTTTTTATTTTCCTTTCATGCGTATCTCTCCTCACCTGTCTTTCATTTGCTCTCCTTACCTCTATCCTTGTTTCCTTTCCTCTCTTTCTATCCTTTTTTCTTGTCGTCTCCTTTCCTCTCCTTGTTTTTCTTTCCTTCCCTATATCTGTTGTTTCCTTTCCTGTCCTCTCTTCTATCATTGCTTTTTTCTTTTCCTTGTTTCCTTTCCTCCCTTCTATCCTTTTTCTCGTCACCTCTGTATATCTCTTCTCTTTCTCTCTTTTTCTCCTCTCCTCATCGGCACATCTCTCCTTTTATTTCCTCCCACTCTTTCACATTGTGTATAATTCGTTCCTCTCATCTCTCAGTTCCCCTGTTCATTTAGTTATTTATATCTTCTCTTTATTTTCTGTCCTCTCCTCCTTTTCCTTTCTCTCCTCTTTTCTCCTCGCCTGTATCCTCTCTTTCTTCTCACCTCCCCTCCTGTCTTCTGTTTCATTTTCTTTCCTCTCCTCTTGTTTTCCTCTTTTTCCTCCTCTCATCTCTTTTTGTTTTTCCTCTCCTCTCATTGTCTTTTCCCTTCCTTCCTTTCTGTTTCCTCTCTTTTCTTTCTTCCTTTTCAACCTCCAAGTCATTTTCTTTTCTTTTCTTTTCTTTTCTTTTCTTTTCTTTTCTTTTCTTTTCTTTTCCTCTTTCTTTTTCCACTTGTTGTTCTGTATCTCCCCTCTTTCCCTTTCTCCCACTTTTTCCTTCTCTCCTCTCTAATTATCTTTTTTCCTTTTCTGTCCTCTTGTTCTCTTCTCTTCCTCTCTTGTCTTGTGCTTCCTTCCTCTCATCTTTCCTGTCCTCAACCCTGTATCTCCCCTCTTTCCCTCTCTTTCTCTCTCTCTTGTTTTGCCCTTGACTTCTGTCTAATACCTTCCTCTCCTCCCTCTCTTCATCCTCCTCTCCTCCCTCCCTTCATCCTCCTCTCCTCCCTCTCTTCATCCTTCTCTTCTCCCTCCCTTCATCCTCCTCTCTTCCTTCCCTTCATCCTCCTCTCTTCTCTCCCTTCATCCTCTTCTCCTCCTTCCCTTCATCCCCCTCTCCTCCCTCCTTTCATCCTCCTCTCCTCCCTCCCTTCATCCTCTTCTCTTCCTTTCCTTCATCATCCTCTCTTCCTTCCCTTCATCCTCCTCTCCTCCCTCCATTCATCCTCCTCTTCTCCCTCCCTTCATCCTCCTCTCCTCCCTCCCTTCATCTTCCACTCCTCCCTCCCTTCATCCTCCTCTCCTCCCTCCCTTCATCCTTCTCTCCTCCCTCCCTTCATCCTCCTCTCCTCCCTCCCTTCATCCTCCTCTCCTCCTTCCCTTCATCCTCCTCTCCTCCCTCCCTTCATCCTCCTCTCCTCCCTCCCTTCATCCTCCTCTCTTCCTTCCCTTCATCCTCCTCTCCTCCCTCCCTTCATCCTCCTCTCCTCCCTCCCTTCATCCTCCTCTCTTCCTTCCCTTCATCCTCCTCTCCTCCCTCCCTCCGTTTATCCTCCTCTCCTCCCTCCCTTCTCCTGCTCTCTCCTTACTCATTTCCAGGTCTTCTCTCTCTCTCCATCTCCTCTCCACGCAGCTCTTACTCTTTCTTTCATCTTTCCTCTGTTAGTCTCTCTCGTCCTCCTCCTCCTCCTCCTCCTCCTCCTCCTCCTCCTCTTTTCCAGCAGCAGATACTGAACAGCAGCAGTATCACTCAGCACAGCAACGACTGAAAGTGAGGACTGCTGATTTTTGTTTTTCTCCTCTTCTGCCCTCCTCCTTTTTTTTATCACTTTTTTCACATTCAGTCGTTTCATTTCCTTCATTTCTTCTGTACTTTTTTGTTTTTTTTTTCCTGCCACATTGATCCTCTTCGAAGTGCAGCAGTATGAGGGTACCGTGCATTTCAAACAGGGTTTCTGCTCCAACTACAGCATGTAGCAATGTGCTTTTCTTTTCTGAGCGTCACATTGGAGATAAGTAGGACAGTCTTGCAGTATGTCAACCTCTGGACTCACATCTGCTCCTTTATGAACGGATATCTTAGCAGGTATGAGTTTTCTTTAATCCTAACTTAATTAATGTAAATCCTTCTTTCAGTCACAGAATGTGTTGCAGGTAAAATATGAAATATTGACCGTAGCTATAGTACCAAGGATGTGAGACATGTGTATTTTATTCTGAAAATCAGATATTTGTCTATCTGATGGATATTTTCTTCTGAAACTAAAGAGACTTTTTCTATTTCATTCATTCACTCTTTTTTTTGTCTTCTCTCATTCATTTTGCCATCTTTGTACTTTTTATGTTCAGTTATTTTCTCACTAGCTGCCCTTGAATGCACAAAAAATGGAGATCATAACATCAGTCATTTGACCAGGATGGACGTCTCGGATGTGTTGACACCTGTGATGGACACGATGCCGCCCACTTTACCATCAAACTCTTCTTTAGAGAATATTAGCCAGGCGTCCTCTCCCTCGTCAAGATCTCCTCCTCTACCTCCTCACTCGCAGGTGGCGTCAGTGTTCATCATGCTGGTGGTCACCGTCATCATCCTGGGGACTGTGGTGGGTAACATGCTGGTCGTGGTGGCGGTGTTCACCAGCCGAGCGCTGCGGGCGCCTCAGAACCTCTTCCTGGTGTCTCTGGCGTCTGCGGACATACTGGTGGCGACGCTGGTCATCCCTTTCTCCTTGGCTAATGAGGTGAGGAAACTGATACTTTAGATTTTCATACTCCAAGGATGTTTTCAAAACCTGTAGTTCATTTGCTGTGAACTGAATCAGCAGTAAATTTGATTTGGTAAACTTGTGCCGGTTTCAAGCAAACTCAAATACACCTTTAAAAGGTTAAATGTGAAGGCGCTTCTTTCTGTCCAAATCTCAAAAATGTGCCAGACTTTGTAGTTAGTCATTCTACCTGCTAACAACCAGTCATTTCATCCTCATTTGCATCTCAGGGTGCAAACTTTACCTGGCTATGGGAGCCATTTAGCTCAAACTTGTAGAGTTCGGTCCAATCACACTACGGACAAACCGCTCCGGAGCTTGTTTGCAACTTCCACTTCCTTGTTGTGGTCCACACCAGAGTTCGATTCCTGTGTTCAGATCTGCTCAAAGTAGTTGCACCAACCAGACACCTGTTATCTTGTCTGGATCAGGAAAAACACATTAATGCAGGTGTAAATACAGACAAAATGCATTTAAATCCAATCGATTTGTATCTTCTGGGGACCATGAATGTTTGTACTTGGCATCCATTCAACAGTTGCTGAGATATTTGAGTCTGGAAGCTGTTCGGCCGCCTGTCAAACACTTGATGGAGTATACTGACACCTTAACTCTGCCCAGCAACAAGCTACAGAAGAGCCCTTTTAGAAAAATACGTAGAGCCTACACAGTGGTACCGCTTCCTTTGATCTGAGACCCACCATCTTTGTTGACAGCTCCACCCGTTTAACGTGTTCATACAGAATAAGATCAGAAGAAAAGCTCATCAATACCAGATGTAAAATGTAAAAATGATCAGATGTAATTATATTATAATTAATATAATATATTATAGCTTGGATGTACAGTCTACATGACACACAGGCTTCTACTAGAGAAGTCAGTGTGTGTTTGTATAGATTTGAAGATCAATGAAATGCATCAATGATAAAACTTGCCCACAAGCCTCATTGGATGTAAAATCTGTAATTGTGCACTTTAGTGACCCCTAGTGGCAGCAGGTGACAACAACAATTTGTAAAATGTCGAAGGTTTGAGGGGCGTTTATGTGACTTCAGGCAAAAGGAGCATTCCTCAAACATGTTTATTTGATTTGTTAAAGCACCCCTCCACTCAAAGATATGTTTTTCTTCTTGTTTCCTCAGTTGGATGTTTGATCTGTTTCCATATTCGTCTGCTGAAAGTGAAAAGTTTCTCTGCTCATTTCAGCAACACACTGTTGCAGTTTTATTCTTAGAAAACTGGTGTGTTTTTGAAATACCATATTAAACCTTTTACAGCTTTTGAATCATTTCAGGCGTTTTAATGATGTCTTCTCTACCTTGTAATTGGTAGGTGTCTACTTCACGTGTCGCTGATGTTTCCTCTCAGATGTTCTTTGAGAGGAAACTGCACTGAGTAATAACAAGTTAGTGTTTTGTTCCTGCTTTTCATCAGCCATTAATATTTAACGTCTACCTGGTTCACTTTAGACATTACAGAGTAATTTCCCTCCGCTTTAGGCTGGTGCTTTGAGTTCATCTGGGTCGCTGTTCTTTTCTTTTTATTTACCTTCCTGGTACATTGGATGAACCCGTCTGACTGATTTATCATCTGTCTCTCAGGTTTTATATGTTTTTTCTGTCTTCCAGTTGATTGGTTTCGTAATTCCACCTAAATAATGATACTCTAGGAAATAAAAAGAAAATCAATTTAAATAAAATAACATTAACTACAACTACATTCTTCTATATTAAGGCTACACTAATAGAAAATATCAATTTAGTTGTTATCTTCTCCCCCAAACAAAGGCTAATGGTTATTTTCATAATTTGTTTGTTCATCTTTTCCTTATTAAAACTCCTACATGCAAGTTCTGTAACTCTAGTTAGCGCTAGCATGGCTGGAGACTAGAAGTTATGGAGCTTTTCTATTGCAGGTATCAGGAGCTTGTTAGCCTGCAGCTAATGCTAACTTGAGTCTGTATAAGAGGAGTTACAGGCCAGAAATGCATTCATGTATTTATTGCTTCCACCCCTGATTCAACTAAAGGTCAAGGCTCACTTAAAAACTTAAGAAGATAAAAATGTCTGTACTGTTGCCAGTTTTCTCAATAAGTCTGGGTCACAGGAGCCTTTGACAAAAACTCCTCATATTAAGAATTATGCTTTGCAGCATATTTCAACTAAAGTAATGTAAGAAAAACTGTAATGTCTTTTATAAAATGTTTTATCTGGAAAATGTCCAAATCTGTTAACATGGCCCTTTCCATTTCTCAAGTCAAGGTGACGCCTTCAATTTGTTTGTTTGGTCAAATCTACAAGACGAAAAACAAATATATTCAGTTTCCAGTGATATAGAACAAAGAAAAGCAGCAAACTGAGAAGCTGGAGTTCGGTGTTCTTAGCCATGCTGGTGCCATGGTTCAAGGAAAGTTCATATGTTGGTCCGGACAGAAACTGCTGGAATTTGGTACAAACATTCATGGTCCCCAGAAGATGAAGCCCATTGACTTTAGTGATCCTCTGACTTTTCCTCTAGCGCCACCATAAGGTTGACATTTGTACTTTTACTATTGGATGGATAACTATAACAGTGTTCTGCTGCTAAACTAACCAAAATAACATGCTAACCTAAGATGGTGAACATAGTAAACATTATACCTGCTAAACATTAGCATGTTAGCATTGTCACTATGTTCTGCTTTAAGACAGCGAGATACCAGCTTCAATGTAGGTCCATCAAAATTAAAACATAACGAAGAACGTTTGGTGAACAAAGAGAGCAGTCGTGCAACGTGTTTTAATTTTGATGGACTAGCATTATCACTGTTAGCATCTATCTATCTATCTATCTATCTATCTATCTATCTATCTATCTATCTATCTATCTATCTATCTATCTATCTATCTATAATGCATGTCATAGCTGTGTTTAATTGAGTAATTAACATATCTTAATTGGTTTCCCATCTTTCCAGGTCATGGGCTACTGGTACTTTGGGTCCATCTGGTGCTCCTTCTACCTAGCTCTGGACGTCCTCTTTTGCACTTCCTCCATTGTCCATCTCTGCGCCATCAGCCTTGACCGCTACTGGTCTGTCACCAAAGCTGTCAGCTACAACCGTAAGCGGACACCCAAACGGATTAAAGCGATGATCAGCATCGTGTGGCTCATATCTATCATCATCTCTTCCCCGCCGCTCCTCATGACGCAGAACGAGGAGAGTTGGGATTTGGACATGGAGGAGGACAATAACACACAGAGGCAGGAGTGTCTTCTCAACAACCAGACGTGGTACATCCTGTCCTCCTGCCTCGTGTCCTTCTTCGCCCCCGGAGTCATCATGATACTTGTCTATTGTAAGATCTATCGTGTGGCCAAGCAGCGGGCCTCCACTGTGTTCGTGGCGAAGAACGTGATGGAGCGGCAGCCGTCGCAGTCCGAGACCTGCTTCGTGGGCACCGCCGGGACTTGCCAAAGAAAGGGAGCCAGCTGCGGGAAACCCCAGTATGAGCTTGATAGCCCGCGGCCTGCAAACCGACACAGCTCTTCCAACGTAGGCAGTGACAGCAACAATCACAAGAGAGGAGAGCTGGATGATATTGACTTAGAGGAGAGGAGCTGTGACATAAAAACAACCTCCTCGTTTACGTCTTCACTCCGCTTCCCAAGGAGAGCCGGCGGGAGGGTGAAAACAGAGGAGGGAAAGGATGCTGAGTCAACAGCAAACAGATTGAAGCCACCTCCTCCTCCTTCCTGTGCCTCCATATCATGGGCATCATCCGACCACTGCTCCCACCACTTCCTCCTCTCTTCTCCTGTGCAGCTCCAAAGCCGGCAAACGTCTCTGTCCAAAAACAAAGTGGCACAAATGAGGGAGAAGCGCTTCACGTTTGTTCTGGCAGTGGTGATGGGGGTTTTTGTCCTCTGCTGGTTTCCGTTCTTCTTCACTTACAGTCTCCACGCTGTCTGCAGAGAGAACTGCACGATCCCTGACACACTCTTCAACCTCTTCTTCTGGATCGGCTACTGCAACAGCTGTTTAAATCCCATCATATACACTATTTTTAACCGAGACTTCAGGAGGGCCTTTAAGAAGATTTTATTTCCAACTCATAAACATACATAAGATGTGAATGTACGTCAGTGGTGGAAAGTAACTAAGTATATTTACTTAAGTACAAGTATTTCCATGTGATGCTACTTTATACTTTCTACTCCACTACATTTATCTGACAGCTTTAGTTACTGTTCAGATGCAGATTAGAACTTTGTTTCTTCTTCTTTCCTCTCCCATTAATCATCTCACGACCCCTCAGATTTATCTGGTGACCCTTTGGAGGGCCCCGACCCCTAGGTTGGGAACCACTGGACTAAACTAGCTAACTGTATATAAAGTAGTTGAAACTAGCTCCACCTCCAGCAGCTACAACAGTAACATGCTGCTCTAACACTGATGCTTCAGTATTAATAATATAATGATGTCATATATAATAATATATCAGTCACTACTGATACTGCAGTACTTTAACTACATCAAGATCACTATACTTATGTACTGATACTGCAGTACTTTAACTACATCAAGATCACTATACTTATGTACTGTTACTGCAGTACTTTAACTAAATCAAGCTTATATACTTTTATTTTTAAATTGCTGTACTTTTACTTAAGTAAAGGATGTGAGTACTTCTTTCACCACTGATGTGCACGTATGTGTGTGTAAGAAAGACACAAACACAGATGTGTGCACATGGTTTTGATCCTGTTTTCCACTGTGCTGTCATACCGACATTAAAGGGCTTGTCATACAGCCTGAGTATTGATTTATTATTCAGCTGCTTTAATTTATTAAATAATCACTTTCGATTATGACATAGATGCTGTGAACAAAGATCCTTGATGCAATAAAGGTTCAATTACAACTTGTGTTTTGGAACTTGAATGTTAATTAGAGGAAGATGGTTGCAGGGTAGAAAGCTGTAGTAAGGAGGCTAACTGGCTCTGCAATCCCACTTTTGACAGAAAAGATAATTTATAAAGAACTGTGCAAAACTGACTGCGCTTTGAAAAATACACACAAGTTCTTAATACATTTCTGCACCTTCAGAGTAATTAATAAAAAAAAAGAGGGAAATGGAAGTTACCAGTTTTTCACACAGCAGCAATGTTCTGTTGACTCTGCACAGCTCAGGGGCAAAAACATTAAAAATTCATATGCAGCAAGCAGATGGGCCGAGCGGCTGTAAACAGAAAGAGAGAGGACAAAAGAGAAGGAAAGGGAGCGGGAAGAAAACTATAACCGAGCCTCTGAATAAATATAATCAACCTCAGGCTCCGACAACGACGGATAATTATCCTCTGAAGCTCAGGATGAAATGACTGGTTCACGTCTCTACTGTCGAAAACGATTAAACCGGATGAGACAAGTGTTCGAACCCTGACCTGACTGAGCACAACCTGGACCAAGGCTATAAATAATTACTGATTTAATAAATCACTTCTTATAGGCTGTAGAATAAATGTGTGAGAAAAGTTCATCTGTTGCTGTTTCATTGCAAAGAGACTGAAATAATGTAATCATAATAATCATCAGGCATGATGCACCTTTTTAAGCACAAAGACACGCAGCAGAGGAAGTCCAAGGCCACAGGTGACGTTTTACCTTTTTTTGGTTGCTATGCAACACCAAGTTTGACAACAACATCTCATCTGAATATCCTCTATAGTATAGAGTATATTGGAAATAAACAAGTCCAAAAATCAGCTGAAAGGCCACATGAGGCTTCTAGTTTTCATATTCGTGAGGTAGAGCAGAAGTTTAGAAATGAGTCGAGATGCACAAAAATGAATTTTTTTAATCCATGACTACAATCATCACCTGATGTTAATCGCATGATTGTTATTATAACCATGACAATGGACATCCCATAACCTTAAAGCACCTGACTGCTAGCGTGTTTTACCCCGTCTGACGTCTTTGTCATTGTCCTCAATGACAATGACAACTGACTTTGTAAATAGATTATGGTGGCTGATAGAAATGATGATCAAACCTACGATACACATATCTAAACCTGTTAAAAACATTTTCACTTACAGAAGAGAAGCTTACAGAGTGTTAAAAAGCATCCATGCGACACGTCTTAATCTTAAACTGTGATCACTGAGCTCTCATTTGAATGTATGCAGGAGGAACTGGTTATTTTTAAATCAGGTAGTTACTTGGCTTGTTAGTTTGGAGGCACACAATGTCTCTCCTCCTGCCAGGCGGAACGATGGAGACGAGGTCCTGGACTCGGTCCCGGGGTTCACAACACAGCTGTCACTCATTGTATGGGTGTCAATGAGCAGCTGCAAGCCAAAATGAAATTATGGAAATTTACTCCTCATATAAGAAAATTCAGTTTCACATGCAATTAATGAAGTAATTTCATATCATCACAATAATCAACAGCTCATCCTGTTGGAACCGTTAATGTGGTATATCCATCCATGGTATAAGCCTACATACTAAAGTACAACATGCAACTTTTAGCATGTTAACATACTCACAGTTTGCATGACAACACATCAGTATATGCTAGCATGCTAACCTGTTAGCATGGTTTGTTCAAGCTTCAAGTTTTGCAAAAATTGCACTGCTAACTGCTAACTGATTTATACAGCACATAATCTATTGATCAATGTGTTGACAAAAGACACAAACACATTAATCAGTCATATAGTTTAATTGAGATTTAGCCGCTATCACGCTACATTGAAGCGCTAGTTGGGACTTATCCATGAAAGGATGCAGGAGGACAGAGTACGATGCTTTGTGTGCATACAAACAGCCTAAAGTGAGAATAAAAGCACAGTGCTCCACAGACTAAAAGATAAGTAATCATTCATCAATCAACATCAATCATCATCAATCACCTCCCAGCAGTCGGTCTGCTTCACAAAGACCAACCGTCTGTGTCTCTGTGCATCTCTGCTGAAACAAATACGGTCGCCAGACAATGGGTTGAAACTGTGAACTTAAAAACACCAGATAAATGTGATGACCGCACAGAGAATATGAATGACTGTTTTATACGAGGATAGAAAGCCATTGTGGTCCCAGAATAATAGACATATTTGAATAGAGAGAGAAACACAATGTGGCCCCAATAAGTGCAGAATCTGAGAAGATTAAAACCAAACACAAACCAACAGCCATGAAGTAACAAGTACAGCATGCAGATGAGTTAAATGTGCTGAATAAATGCTTCAGATCTGACTACTATCAGGAAGACTTTCAGGTTGGGTTTCTTACTAGAAATCTCTCTTCACATTGTCCTCTTACTGCCCATCCAAGTCTGTCCTGTCAAGAAGGACATCACTATCTGCCAAATTCATTATTTGCTGCAGATACAGACACACAGTTAGGAGGATTGTGCAGCTGCACATGAGTAATTACTGCAGATTTGATGAAGCTCAGCTGGATAAGAATACAAATTTTTACCTAATTTTATACAATAACTCTTTGCTGCTTCCAACACATTGATTGGTTTGCTTGAGCACATGGTTGAATCCCAGCAGATTGCGTTTAACCGCCCCACATAGAGAGCATTATTCCACCAATATTTCATCAGCCTTACTCAGCCTGAAAAGCTGAAAAGCTGAAAAACATGTTCCTGTGGTTTTACTGAATACTAAAGCATGAACGCTTCATAGATAAAAGTAGGTTCATTTTGTTAGCGTTCATCAACTGCAGCTCCCGCGAGGCTGTAACACTTCTTATCTGACAATTAAGTTGTGCCCCATTTCCACACTTCACTGTATGAAGGTTTTAAGTGTGAACACACTGCATGCAGTATGTCAAGTATGCAACACACACACAAGAACACTGACTGAAAAAATAACACAGCTGCAAAGATACCACAAAATCTTACTTTTGTTTAATAGGCAGTTTTATTGATGTCCATTGGTGTGATTGTTGCATCATTTACTGGTTGGACAGTAAACTGTGCTCAGTGCTCAGGCCTGTCAGAGAGCTGCAGTAAATGCTAAAGAGTTGCATATTCTCAGGAGAGCAAACCAGAACTAAATGATTATGACTGCAGTATGTTTTGTTGCTAAACCCGAGAGTCTGTTTCCATCAAGGTTCTCCACATTAGACCTGAGCATGTAGTGAAAACCTCCCAAAAAAAATAGCTACATGCATTTGTACATACCATAGAGTTTTTAAACCTTGGTCGTCATGTGGGGTCGCCTGCATACAGACCAGCCTGCGGGTCAAATACATAAGAAAAGTCTGCATGTTGTGCATCTATTGGGAGCTTTCTCTGTGTTCTTTAAAAAATGAATAGATAAAAACAAACCACACTCAACCAAAATGCAACCTACCACTCATCAGCTCGCAGATGAGCTAATGAGAGAAGGAAACCTAATCAAGCAAAGCTAAAAATACCCAAGACAACACTGAAATGTGTTGATTCATGTTGTCTGATGATAAGGGTGGGGGTTTGCCCTATGCCCTATGCTTTCTGGTCTACTGTTGCAATACACTTTTTTTCACCTGTCAACAAGGAGCTTCACCATGTGGGGAGCATGTTTGCAGTAGAAATTATCTTTATTTAATCAGGTCTTTTGCAAGATACATCTGAGTCCAGCAGACAGAAAGAAAACAAGCTGAGCCAAGCAAACACTGTGTCGCTAACAAGGATTTCGGATAGCAACGGCCAAACTAGCATCTAACAGGTCTGAAGTGACATTTTCTTTACGTTTACATGCTGTTTAATGTGTTGCAGCTGAGTAGCTAATTATCTATCTATGTCATCCCTTGAATGTTTGTGTTTATTGTTGGGAGTCTGTGGCTCTTGTGTTTTGTAGCAGGATGCTATCAGGCTCGGTGTGACCATCTGCTCTGCCTGTGATAGGACGCCACATTATCACTTTAAGCAAAGGTTTAATTGGCTGTATGTTAATAAACAGAGGTGTCAGAAGTATTCACATTCATTACTCAAGTAGAAGTATAGATACTAGGGTTTAAAAAGACTTCTGTAGAAGTTGAAGTATCACCTCAAGATTTGTACTCAAGTAGAAGTGTAAAAGTACTGGCTTCAAAACTACTTAAAGTAGAAAAGTAAAAGTAATTTAAAGAGAAAAAAAAAAGCCATCAAATGTTATAGGCCCTGCGCCACAGGGCCCTACAGTGCTCTACACGACCCCCCCCCCCAAAAAAAAAAAAAAACAAAAACAAAAAAAAACATAATTTTTCTAAGGGCTATAATAAATAATGTTATATTAAAATGTTATGTTGAAAAATTCAGCCCCATATATGCCAAATGAAAATGAATGCATTTTTGTATAATGCAAATGCATTAAAGAACCATATATGTGTGCTACTGAGTACAGTACTGGCCGCAACGCGAGTGGAAGCAACGCGAGTGGAAGCGCGGTACTGGCCGCAACGCGAGTCGCGACACTGAAGCATCGCTACGTGCTTCACACCTGAACTACAATTCCATAAAACCACTGCTTCAAGCTTGCTTGCGTGTGACGTGATTTGTAACAGGCAGGGGCGACAGACCAATAGTGTGTCGGAATGGTATATGTTTATACTTCTCATCCAATCACAATCAAATTCAGTCTACGTTTTTTTAACAATGAAAAAACCAAGGCCGAAATGAAATATGAGTAACGAGGTTGTTTAAAAAATGTAAGGAGTAGAAAGTACCGATAATTGCATGAAAATGTAAGGAGTAAAAGTAAAAAGTCGACTGAAAAATAATTACTCCAGTAAAGTATAGATACCCAAAAACTCTACTTAAGTAAGGTAACGAAGTATGTGTACTTCGTTACTTGACAGGTCTGTTAATAAAGGACTCCAGCTACATAAGTGGATATTGAAACGGTATTTTATTGAAATAATGTAAAACTAGGGGGCGCTCTCATGAAATCAGAGAATGTAAAATATAAATTGCTCCATTTTAATTTTTTCTTAAACGAGAACATGGGGCAGTGATTTACAGAGCAGATATGTTGTTTAATATGCAGTTTAATTTCAGTCTGGTATTTTTCAATCTAGACTATATTTTCCCAACTTTCAGTCCCAGTTTCTCAATCAGTTTTGAAATTTGTTCAGTATTGAGTGTGGCAGACGCAAAAAAAAGGGACTGCAATGAAGTCTGACAATTTTACACCATCAGTGTGTTTGTTTTGCCTCTGACAAACTGAGATTGCAATTATAAATGTCTGAGGACATTATGGAAAGGAGCATAAAAAGAAATGAAACATTTTTCCTAACCTTTCACTTGATCTGGTCTGTTTCTAATTATGGATAAGTCTTGCTCAACGAGAAGTCTCATCCTGAAAGCTCACACCAGTTTTTGAAATCAGTTCAGCCATAACACAGAGAAGTTCAAAATTTGTCCCCATTAGTCACTTGGACACAAAAAAGATGGAAAAATAGTCCAGGCTGAAAAATACGTTTCCCTTTAAGAGGCAGCAGTTAAACTGTGAGCTCCTTCCAAAAACGTGACTGTTTTTATCCACGATGTGATTATCCCTGTCCTGACCCAGAGCTCATGACCATCAATAGCACATGTGCACAGTGGAGACTGAAGTTTCATTGGTTCTCATGTGAGATTTCAAGGGTCTGTAGGGGCGTTCGCGACCTGCCGCTGCCTCTCTGGTCATCTGGTGACAAGCCATTATTTTAATCATTACTTCTTTTGTTTTTGTGGACATTTTCAATCACATCTTAGAAGGTTATGGTTTGATGATTTGACAGATAGCCGTCTATCCTATTGTAGTGAATATGCGTGTGCATGCAGAATCTAGATTTTATTTTACATGTGACTCTTTGCTTGTGCTGTCTGCAACCGTCTTCAGGAGAAAACACCCTCTCACACACACCCTGCTGACAGTCCTCTGGTTATTATAGAGATGCACGACCCCCTTTTTCCAGTTTGATGGTGCTTCAGCCTGCAGTCAGCTCAGTGCATTTACATAACATAATTGCATAGCATAATGTGTTTATATAATGTATTGTACCTTCAAAGTAAATGGCTCTGGGTGTTTTAAGCCCGTTGACCCCCTTTTAAAGATTTTAACCTTGATTTCAGTACACGTACAAAAGGACATTTATCTTGAACAGCAACATTTTACTGCAACAAATAAAATCCTCAAATCTCAAATGTTTAACTTCCATGAAGTCGACAACTGCAACGCCACATGACAACGAAGTACAAATTACCCTTATATTTATATTATATATATATTATATTTACATATTCTCATTATTAATACATAAATTATTTAGTGTTTTAATATGATTCACCACTTTATCTTTTTATATCACAAAACTTCTTACAGCCGGGTATCAGTTCATTTCAGTATAATAGAGTTGTATTGATTAATGGATTTGCTCTGTAATAATATAAATATGTTTCTGAACAGCAACACAAGCTCCCTTTTTGATTGGTTGTGCTGAACTATACTACTATGCTACTAATGTACTACTATACTACTATACTACTACTATACTACTATACTACAAATGTACTACTATACTACTATACTACTACTATACTACTATACTACTATACTACTATACTACTATATTACTATACTACTATACTACTATACTACTATATTACTATACTACTATACTACTACTATACTACTATACTACTATATTACTATACTACTATACTACTACTATACTACTATACTACTATATTACTATACTACTATACTGCTATACTACTATATTACTATACTACTATACTACTATACTACTATATTACTATACTACTATACTACTACTATACTACTACTATACTACTATACTACTACTATACTACTATACTACTACTATACTACTACTATACTACTATACTACTATATTACTATACTACTATACTACTATACTACTATACTACTATACTACTACTATACTACTATACTACTATACTACTAGTGTACTACTATACTACTACTATACTACTATACTACTACTATACTACTATACTACTACTATACTACTATACTACTATACTACTAATGTACTACTATACTACTATACTACTATATTACTATACTACTATACTACTATACTACTATACTACTATACTACTATATTACTATACTACTATACTACTATACTACTATACTACTATATTACTATACTACTATACTACTACTATACTACTATACTACTACTATACTACTATACTACTATACTACTATATTACTATACTACTATATTACTATACTACTATACTACTATACTACTACTATACTACTATACTACTACTATACTACTACTATACTACTATATTACTATACTACTACTATACTGCTATACTAATATACTACTATACAACTATACTACTACTATACTACTATACTAATATACTACTATACTACTACTATACTACTATACTACTACCAACGGCCACAAGACAGAACGCGCCTCAGTAACGATTAGGTGGTAAATGTCGGTATGTTGTCTACGTTCAGGCGCTGATGGTCGATGTTAAGTAATAAGTAGAATAAAGTATTTACTTTTTATCCAGCGTCAGCCACATGATAGAAACATCATCAACGCGCAGAGTAAAAGCTTCTTAATGTCTGGTACGACAGATTCAGACATGTGCGTTCACACATACGTGATGTCCAGATAACTTCAGGGTTGCAGTGAAAGGAGCTTAATATACACAACGTGTTTGCTGTGTGTTTCCTTATATATCATTTATTAAGATGTATGACAGACGTCTAGGGTTTAACTGTGAACATATCACTTCTAGTTTGTGTCTAATCTGATGCAAACTATGGAAAAACACCACGGTATTGTCCTTTAATATTAACAACCCTGATGAAAGTCAATCCAGAAGGTTTCACAGAAAACCTGAAATGTTTTTGTAATTTATTTTCTTGTTGACGTCAGAACAGGAAACAGAACAACAAACAACAAGATAAAAAGAAAGAAAACATGAGAACACACAAAGACAGATGATATCGAATATCGAACCAATGAAGTATCTGTGATAGCAGCAGCATTTCATTGGTTCTTTCACTTTATTCTCACCTTTGATCTTTTGCTTTTTCATTTTTTTTTGTCATTTCTGCTTCGCTTCAGTTTCGTCTTTCTTTTGCTTCTTATTTTCTGTCTCTTTACTTTTTTTCTTCTTCTTTCCGTATTTATTTCTTCTTTAAAGAAAACAGTGAATAACTAAAGAAGTCAACATGATGTGAAATAACACACATCGCTATAATGATCACTTATTATTCACTGGGAGGATAAATAAGAGGAGGTTGTTTATTTTCCAATTTCTAAAATGCAAATTTCGTCAATAATTTGACTTTGTCCCAAGGACACAAAGCGTTTTCTCATATTGTTAGACGGTGGCAGGTGGCGGTTACCGCCGAAATTGAGGAAACAAATAAGAAGCCAGACACTTTGAAATTCATATAACCCAGATTATCAAAGAAATCATCGTCCCAGTTTCTTCAAGCGACACTGAGACGTTGCGAGCTGAAAGAAGAAATGTTCATGAACGCATCACCTCATCATCACCTCATCATCACCTCGTGGATATGAATACATATGAGCTACATGTCAATGTCGTTGAAGTGGCAACAGAAAGAAACCTAAAACCTTCTTCAGTCACATTTAATAGAAAACTGCTTCATGCATTAAAGAAACATGTGAATGATCATTTCTGGATGGACTAGAAAAAAGCTCAAACCTCAACCACAATCCTCAAAATGTGTTGTTTTAACTACAGGAAATGTTCATAATAATAAACAGGAACTACAGATCTGTGCAATAACAGTCTGGTGTGCAGATTAACGTCTCGCTAGCATTAAAGTGCTCTTGTGTGATTTGTGTGTGTAGTTTTAAAATGGCTTGAATAGAGCAGCAAGGTGGGAAGAGTTATTTTGAGTTATTTTGGGTGTCTCTGGTTGTCGAACGCTGCTTCATCTTCTGCACAGACGATGTTATGTGACTGACAGTTGCAGCACTTCAATGGGAGCAAGACGCGGCACAAAAGCTGAACAGCTGTCTGAGAAAATCTCTGGATGTTTGATATAAACTCAAAAGATGCGAAACTGTGTAAACAAAAAACTACAAATCCAAGGTTACCAACTGTCAGCAGTGTGTGAATCGTGTCGCCTGCACACTCGTATGTGTGTACGATTATTGTGCAAGAAGGAAACAAACCGGGGGCAGGACATTTAATTAGTATAAATCTGTGTTTTGAGCTTTTAAAATACGCCGATAATGAACCTCGTCTGCTGTTCGCTGAGTTTGGTTTCAGATTCAGTCTTTTTTAAACTTTTTTATAACCAACCCTGCAGGTTTATTTGTTAAAGGTTGATTTTTTTGGGCGGAGATTGCTGAAACTCCAGTCACATGTTAGACTCTCCTCACTGTAACGTATATCCAACGCACCTTATAATCACGGCGACATGCTCTTCATATACTACGTTTAAATAATAATCGACCTCACGTGAGTTGGCCGACTGAATTGGTGAAATAATTATCGTTTTTTATTAATTTTAATTGAATGTATTTGGAGTTCTCTCTTTGAATTGAAGCTACATCAAACACAAAAGCTCTTGAAAGGAACTATGATATTTTGATGACATGATGATGAGATTCATAAAGGCATAAAGGCATAAAGGCATCGCTTTCTGTCCTGTTTTATCTCTTTGTCTGTCGTTTCCACATCGATCCACCTGCTTCTCCTCGTGTTTGTGTTTGTTTCCCTCTCAGCTCAACTCCTGCTTCTTTGCTTTTGTCCTTGACTCGGATGTGCAAGAAAATTAGTTTCTGAAATCCCAGATTGTTGCATTAATCAGGTTCGGTTAGGCGGTTGCAGCGTTAACAGTGTGTATGTGTCCTAAACGTCAAGCTGCAGGAACATCCAGGTGTATTGTGTCAATCTCTGAATGAAACGAAGGAGTTTAAAATGTGATTTGAGACTCAGACACACTCAAAGAGAAAACACATTTAATACAATATAAAAATCTTTTTTTTTGTTATAAATACTTCAGAAAAGCAACCGGGTTAGTATGTAAACACTCCAAAATAGAGTCTGGGAGTTGGTCAGGTGACGTCTGACAACAACAAACACACACACACACACACACAACTTTGTTTGCTAATGAAGCAATGGTTGAGGCAGAGCACTGAAGTTGTGCTGTATGGCCTCATTTATGGTAACATCCAATCATATTCATGCAGGTGAACAGTGTTGCTACACACTACGCTGCAGCAGCTTCCTCCACCTCTCCAACCTCCTTGGTGGTATTTTTGATGCTCAGGGGATCCACAGGAAGACCACAGGAAGACCACAGGAAGACCACAGGAAATCCTGTAGCTACTACTGGAGACTCCAGGAATCCTTCAGAGGAGGTTTTTCTTCTGGAGCAGGAACCTGATCAAACCTCGGTCTCATCTACAAAATGCTGTTTGAGTTAAAATGCTCCTTCAGTCTGGAGCTTTTCATACTGAGAATGTGGTTGAATGAAGAATGAATGGAGGTCCGACCTGGATATTTACAGTTTTCATTCATTTCTACAGACCAGAATGTTTAAAAATGAGTAACGTTACCCATCACCGTCCGTTTCATGACTGTTTCAACCCATCCGTGGGCTTCATCAGAAACATTTGTTTACATTTAGGGTTGTTGTGACCGTTGAACTCATTACCCTCTCACCCTCACCCTAATCCTCTCACCCAAACCCTAACCCTCACCCTAACCCTCTCACCCTCACCCTAACCCTCTCACCCTCACCCTAATCCTCTCACCCAAACCCTAACCCTCTCACCCTCACCCTAATCCTCTCACCCGTCAAACTGTTCAAAAAAACCAAAAGCATGTGGTGTTTTCAGCTAACTCAGCCAATCCTGTTGTGGCTATTTTGGGAAGAAAAAGACTGTGATTGGTTAGAAACAGCTTTCAGGTTTCTAGTTGTCATGAAATCTAATTTATTCTCTCTGAAACTTCCCAGTTACACTTTTAGACTGAGGCAGAATAGCTGCTGTTTAGATCAGATTTGTCACTATAGTGTTTGTCAAAGCAGATAACTGATTGATGACCGGACTCATCAATGGGCGGACAGCAGTGGACATTCACAAAGTGCCTTTCCTTTGTCAAGTCTCTTTTGTCACAATAAAGCCTGGTGGATAGCAGCCTTTTATCTGTCATGCAGCGGATGCATTAAAGCATCCGTTTTCAGAGTTTTAGTTTTTAGATTCGTTTTTATTTAGCTGCATCACCTATTGAACTTTTTCATCTTTGATGTTACATCATCACCAAAATTAAATGGATATAAAATACAATGCAGTGTGCAGTCACAGCCCACCTGAGCACACTGTCAGCTGCTGTGAAAGTAAAGTAGAAAGTAGGTCAGAGAGACCAGTGAATATGCAGTATGATGTTTAATAATGTGGAAGCAACACAAACGGCCCCCTGAAGGGTTCCCCTTCAAAATCCTGGTGTGAAAATGTGAGAAATAAAGTTGAAATATAGAAATAAAAAGCAGAAAAATGACAAAAACAAGTCAGTGAAGTCAAGCTGATCAAAGCCACATTACATTTAAACAGAAACTGTGATTATTGATGACATTAAACGCTACATAGACGAGCTTGATGACGTTAAAGTCGGCATTCAGATGATTAAAGATGATCATTTCTCATAAAAATGGTCGTTATTTATAAAATAAAGAGGTTGGACCAACACCTGAGGCTGACATGATAGGTTCAAGTTACTGAAACATGAATGAACACTGAAGCTTTTCCTCTCTGTAGGTGATGGAGGACAAAACCAACAGTGTGTCCACGCAGGTATTCAACTGTTTGTATGTAAGTTGTTGTTTGTTTGTTTTTTATCTCAAGATCACAGGTTAATTATTTTGTTATCTTGAAATAGCAAAGCTAATTTTATCATGATAACAGGTTAATTTATTTTATTATCTTGAGAAAAAAAAGCCGTTTTCTCAAGATAATGAGATAATTATGGAGAACTGGAAAATGAGCCTTCAAAATCACAATGAGGATGAAGAGTCTGTCTATCTATCTATCTATCTACATATCTATCTATCTATCTATCTATCTATCTATCTATCTATCTATCTATCTATCTATCTATCTATCTATCTATCTATCTATCTATCTATCTATCTGGATGGACAGAGGCTCTTGAGGCTGATGGATCCAGGAGGAAGTCTGGCTCCTGGCCATCCTGAACCTCCACCTCCTCATCTGTCTGTTTCTCTAAATAACTCTCATCCTGCTCTGTAAAATAAGAGGAACGATGGCCAAGAGCAAGAACCCCCCCCCCCAAAAAAAAAAAAAAAAAAACCTGATATAAGATGATGAAAAAGCAGCTCGAGGGGATTAAAGACCAGGCAGTGACTGTCCAGTAAACGGTTTAGAAAAGCTGAAACACTTGATGTTTAATGCGCAGAGCCTCGCTGTCAGTACTTGACTCTGTTACCATGGAAACGCATCCTCGAAACATCTTCACACATGTTTCATTTACTGTGTGTGTGTGCTCACAGGTTGAGAGTGGATTAGAAAATATAAGAACATTTTACCATCTATTAAACTGAAGGTGATGCGTTGGCCAATCACGTGTCAGCGCACATTACTGTAAAACGTGACCTTGTGATGGTCCTGAAGACGTGATGACTTTTCATCCAACACACATCATGACAACAATCAACATAACCGAAAATAAAGACGTTTCAATCAAAATAATAACAACAACAAATAACAGGCGCTAATCAATGTGTGGGACCAAATATCGAGTTATATGAAAACAGCCGTATTTTCCACTCATAGTTGGTTCATTTTCATCAAACCAGAATAACTCGTATGACTTCAGATCATCAGCAGCAGTTAGTTCAGTTTATCTGCTGCCTTTTACGTAACCTTCAGTAAAATCACCCATTTATTCTTTCTTTTTTTAATTAAGGCACAACTTTAATTTCATTCATTTTGTCCATCCAACACTACAACTGATATAACAGCATGAAATCCTGACCGTGCCGAGTCATTATTGTGAAGGTCTTAATGTTGGCAGATTTTCACAGTTGTTGACTTCCTCCTCCGAACTCGGAAAAAAATTTTCTAACTTCACTTTTCCTTGATTTATTTTCTAGCTTTTCTACTTCTACAAAACGCACTTAAACACGATATAAACTCAACACGGCCGTAAACGTTGAGCTGCTAAATGCTCCACCATGTTCACATCTGTCGCTTCAACGTTTCCCAACATTCATGAGGCTTCGTGTTAATCCTTGAAGAACATCAGACAAATGTTTAATATTGGACTTAATGTCATTTAGTATCAACCTTTCGTTTCGTCTTCCTCCGCGGTCGGGTCGTGGGGGCAGCAGCTTCAGCAGGGAAGCCCAGACTTCCCTCTCCCCAGCCACTTCTGCAACCGGGGGTCGGACCTCCAGGGTCCCCGTCTCCGACTGCCGCCCATCTCTCTTCGCACCTTTTCTAAGGGGTTCCCCCCCTGAGACCCCTCCCATGGGTGGTGGGTCCATGGGAAGGGGGTACAGCACCTGGTATTCCCCCATCCAAGTACTAACCAGGCCCGACCCTGCTTAGCTTCCGAGATCAGACGAGATCGGGCGTGTTCAGGGTGGTATGGCTGCCCTAGTATCAACCTTTCAAATTAAATACTATTTTATTAACTTCCCTCTTAAATGAAGTGTATTTTATTTATATGTCCCAGAATCGTAACATAAGGCCTCTTTTACATCCTTTCAGCCCTTGTAGGACGTCACAGCTGCCTGTAATAAAACAGCTTCAGTATCCTCAAACAGAGATCCATCACTCTCATCTTCTTACTTGAATGTAAATACATGACAGAGTGAGACTCTCTCCACCTTTGCTCCATTTCCAGACTAATCTGAAATGAATGATTTCATCCAAGTTAATATAGATGAATTATTCATACACATGTCAAAGGTTGACAGCTAAAAAAAAAAAAGTTGCATCGACTTACTGAAAATCACAACGTTGGAGCCAAAGAAGATGAGATGACGACCATGACTGTCTACCAGCCCAGAGACGAGGTGTGTTGGTCGCGTCCCTCGTCACTCCTTCACTGTTTAACAAGCTGTCAACAGTCATTCAGTGTGACTGAAAATCCCACCGACCCACAAAACGACAAATCAGGAAGTGACAGTGTTGCCTTGACAACCAAAACATGGATTTATTATTGAAAATGAGCTGAAAGATGTGTCCAGTAGTGTAAGATACGATACTGACCATCACAGATGACCAAACACTGGTATTTTTATTCATCATGCGCTTGTGTTTCATGCTTCTTCTTATCTATACATGTTTTAGATCAGAGCAAACATCAAGTTAATCCAACCATTGATAGGAGTAATTATTCTTCATTAAACTACATGTTTATCTACTGTCTCGTTGCTCTCTCTCTCTCTCTCTCTAGAAGCAGCTTTTTGAACCTCTCTCTGTCTTCAGCGCTTTGCATTGTTGAAATAAAAACAGAAATGTTTGTTTTCTGCATTTCGTCCTTCAGCGACAGTCTTCTGTCTTTCTCTCTGAAGATGCTGCAGTATCGTGAAGTCACTGCACTGTTTGGTGAATCCAAAAACAATTTGAGAAGCATAAGAAGCACACGTCCAGAGTCCAGTCAGAAACATGAGTGGTGCAGCAACTCAAACTCTTTCTGATCAGAAGCTGCAGCATCTCAACTCAAACAGCACAAATACTCCGGCTCTGATTGTCAGCTCGCTATATTGAAATGGATTTTATGTCTTTGAACTAAATCAAAGCCACAAAATCCATTTTAAAAGAAATGGATCTGCCACACAGATTCCTCAAAACATGACGTCTGTCCGCACACTAATGTTTGTTTTATAAATTACAGCTGTACCCTTTCACCCAGTGCATTCTGGGAGAAGCTCCAGAAACCCAAAACCTGTATATAGAAACGAGAAAGTAGATGGATGGAGGTCAAGTCAAGTCAACTGTAATTACAAATCACACATTTACTTCAGGGGGATTTTTACAGTTACAATCTGTAGAAGAAAAACACTTGATATAAATCTTAAAAAAGCTTCAAAAAGTTGTATTGATATGAGCAAAATGGGAGAAAGTAAAATGTGAACAAATTTCACAGCTGAATAATTAACACAAGCACAACTCCAAATATTTAAATTACAGCGGTGGATAAAAACATTTGAATTATTTTAATGGTTTTTGCAGATATTCTGGAAATGTGGTTAAAATTTACAATAAAATCTGATGCAAATTTCTGCATAAAATTTAAAAAAAATCAAGACTTCAGTACATTAATCCACAACATGAGAGAAATATCTGGTCCACCTTTTACAACACAGCCGGAAACCTTTATTTATATAATCATTTATCACACCCACTGTGTGAAGAACAAAAGTGACCTTTAGCTGAGAAACTGAAGAAAGCAGCTAATAAATATAATTAATCTGTAACAGATCAGATTGTGTATCTAGAGGGAAAGAAACATAAAAACACAACAACAAATAAACAAATAACGGTTAAGTAAAATCACAACGCGTTCTTCTGCTCCCTCCAGATACACAGGCTGATATTACCAAACAATAATCAAGCACCATCCAAATATGTGCAACCTCCATTTATTGTAATGCATGGCTTCACAACGCTACAGTGTCACGGCTTCATACTCCATCATACACACGACCAGCTGGCTCAGATTTAATAGAATTTCCAATCTACGGCTATTTTTCAGTGCAGTAATAGATGCCGTCAGAGGAATCACAGCCTCATTAGTAAGACACATTACACAGCCGGGAGCCGGCACTGCCACGGCACGCTAAAGAGGCTTACAGGCTGCTTACTGCTGCTTTACCTGCAAGCTGTGGTACAAATAACACACTTATACCCTCCTGAAACCCGCCGGCACGAGCCACAGCTGTGAAGGCTAGAAAAGAAAACACCATGCTAGAAGAGAAAGGCTCATTTATGCTTTGTCTTGCACCTTTATTCAAGTAGTTGTTTTTTTTTAGAGTAGGGATGTATTAGAAACACACACACACACACACACACACACACACTGCTGGAAAAGAAAAAGAAAAAACAAAAAAGCTTCAGTCTGGTTTTATTGAACAATCAGCTCAGTGTGCGAAAAGTAAGAAAAAAGCTATTGAACATCTTGAAAGCAGCGTGTGGAGGAGGCACAATAAAAGCTTCAGCGTCTCATCAGCTGGTCGTAGCAGCGATGGCGAGGATGGCGAGGATGGCGAGGATGGCGCGGACACGTGTGAGTTCCTGATGATTGGTAGCTTGTGGAGCGTCAACGCTTGTTTCTCTCTGCCAGACATAATTGTTGTTTTTTTTTTTTGCCAAATTCTTTCACAAACTTCACAGATAAAAGAAAAACCAAAAACACTTTTATTCTTTTTGGGTACAGAACCAGTATTATTATTATAAGTACAGTATCAGTAGCACAAAGACTTTATATTTTTCTGACTTTTGTTGCACTAAAGAACACATTAAAGTTTACAGAAGGCATAAATGCACCATTCAATCAATCAATCAATCATTCACACTATAAATACTGATTGAACTAAACACGGACAGATGTAATCAGACCAGGAAGCATGAATATTCATCCCCAGTTTCACGCGGTCGCGTCAGTTCATGTGGATGTTTTGGTTTTGACCGACCGTCCTCGACGTCCCTGAATCCCACCTGGATGAGAAGATGTTAAATCACACCTGAAAAGTTTTTAAAGTGTTACAGACGGAGACACACACACACACCCGTCTGTTTCTGAAGAGTTGACTGGTTCGGACAAGAAAATAATTTCATCTTGGTCACCATGGAAACAAGCCGTGGATTTCACAGTGTACCTGTCTGCATGTATATAATAGTAATACATTTTATTTATAACGCTTCTACACTTGTCTAACAAATCTCAATAAACTTTTCAGTTCATTCGTTTTCACATGTTGCCACTTTGCGTCTGAGTTTTCAAACTCAACATCTCTTAAAGAGACGAGACGTGACATTTAAAGGACAACGCTGTCTTAAAACAGCAGTCAGGTGTCCTTATGAATCATTCCTCCATTCATACCAGCTATTAATGTGCTTTTAATGTAAGTGATGGCAGGCAAAGTCATTTTGTGCAAAACTGCATTTAAAAGTTGATCAATTCAATCAATCGAGTGGATATCTGACACATTTACAGTCTGTTTAGCATCAAATTCCCTCTTTGTGTTTCCCTGTTGAGCTGTGGTGGAAGTATAGGAACAAAAAGAGGGACTTTGGCTCTAAAAACACTGTAACGTTGAAACATATCTGCTGGATTTGAAGCTTCATATTAGCTTCATATAAACTTTAAATCCATGTTTGTGGGTTTAGTCTCCATCACTTCCATTGTAAGTGTGTTATGAAGGGATCTAATGGTCAGTATGAACAGGAGGATGATTACAGGAAGAACATCCTCATGTTGAAACCTAGAATTAGTTTTTTTTTTTACTCTCTGGGACCTCAACGCTCCTTCAGTCTCTTCATGCTGAATTACAAACTGTAAAATGTTTTAATGTGTGAAAGGAAGTGCAGCGTAACCTGCTGTGTACATGCCTGTGTGTGCTGTTAATTACCATGGTCCTTACTCAGGGTGTTGGCATGGAAACCAATTACCTTCAGTCTTTTCATATCTGTCATATCTTTGCACATCTTTATATGAAAACACCACTTAATTCACGAAACATTGACATTCTGCGGGGTGGATTCGAGCTGTCAAAAAGAAAAAGAAAAATCACAGAACAAAGTCTTATCCATGATGCCATCAACTGCAAGCTGAGAGCTGCGGATGAAGCAGAAGCTGACGTGATTTATCTCTTTCTGCATTATGAAATCGAGGCGAGGGACTGCGGGTCGGCCGCGGTCCGTCCTCCTGCCTGTCAGGTTAATCACAACGACACTGAATTCAAGGTCCAGGGAGCCGAGACCCCCGTCCAGCATCTTTAGACTCTCAGATCATGTGATTTATGAACCACCTTCACAGCCACATCTGTATGTATTTCCCTGCACAGTCAGAAAAATTAAGATGCTTCTTATCTCAGTGGTAGTTTTATGAATAATGTGCTGGCCGGTACTGAAGCGTTAACACCTTCTCTGCTGTCAAAGTGTTTATTTCCCACTTTGTGTAATTTACCTGCAGTTCGCTGCAGATGTCCAGCCGGTCCTGCTGGTGTAAATATACTATATTTCAGGCTGGATAGACGATAATAATAATAATAATGTTGCTGCTGTTGTGTTCAGACTGATTCTCTGTTAACCGGTTGCTGATTTTTCCTGCAGGCTGGTTTCATTACATGCAACAAGATGAATTTTCAACAGTGAATAATGCCTGAATAAAAGCACCCACGCTGTCCCTTCAAAGAGGCTGATGTTGGTATTATGTCTGAATACAGCGAGGTGGTTTTGGGACATTTGACAGAAGGAAAATGAGCCGTGTACGGTTGCCTCGTGTCTGAGTCTCGGCTGGGCAACAGACAGGAAGTGAAAACTTTAACACCTCGATTTTAAATCTGAGCTGCTAAGAGTTAAAACTCATTTGGATAGTCGACAGATTTTCTTTCTGTCCATATATCGTTTAGGTTGTGAGATTCAACTTCATTGTCATTGTGCAGAGTACGAGTACAGAGACAACGAAATGCAGTTAAAGAACCACATTATCACAGGGGGCACCCAGATTTGAACTGGGGACCTCTTGATCTGCAGTCAAATGCTCTACCACTGAGCTACACCCCCCCTTGTTTGTTAGTTTTGGAATTTTGTGTGAATAAACTGAAGATGACGCACAATTTAAGTATTTATAGAGCTGAAGGACACGTTAGATAAAAAAGACGACAGAGAGAGAAAGAAAGCTTTCACACATCAACCGATGACTTTAAAATGAAAACTGACGATTACAAAAATGTTTAAGAGCCGGTCGGAGTCTGAAATGTGTGTTGCTCTTTTTTATAGTGAATCTCCTCTTCATGCAGAGACATGAGAGTTTCATTCAACACACAGCGGCTTTATTCAGCCGGAGCTTTAAAACAGGAAGAGACTCGTCAACAAGGTGTTCAGACAGACATCTCTGACCTTATATATGGATTTTTAATTAAATGCTGTTTGGCGGGGTAATTATCCGCCAGCCTTGGCTCTGCTGCCTTTAATACGACTCATTGTGTTGTGTGCTTATGACTCGCTTTCCTAATGTTGTTTTCTGCTAAAGAGCTTGTGGAGGGTTTTGATTTCTTCACATGCATATAGAAACTGCAACAACATCATTATCATCTGCACGCTGGAGGAAAATGTGGATTAAAAAGTTTAAATGTAAAGTGTTATTTAGCATATAAGTGTTGAAATATGTTGACAAAGGAGGATCTCTGGCTGTGTCTGCTTGTTTTAGATTTTACAAGATAAAATCTAAGATAATTGAACTATAAAGCATTAAAGAGGATAAAACATGCACATTCACAAGTCTATATTTTTATTCTGTGGCTCAGTTTTACAGTTCAATAAACTCCTTATTTATCTTATACTGGTCCTTTATGCAGCCTCTCAGTTCAGCTACTGTCCCTTTAAGGCCCCTCCTCCCCCTGATTGGTCAGTTTAGACCTTAGAGGTAACTTTAGAGTCGACGCGTTTAAAGCAGGAAGAAGTTTTACCTCAATGTTTGGAACAGTGACCATGTTTGCATGCATGTGCCCTTTAAGGTAACTCTAAGCATGAAGCAGGAGTGACAGAATCTGCAGCAGCACCAAGCAACTTTTATTTCTAGTGTTTAGACATCTTTTCATAGATGTCTAAACCAGGAGAAGTCATAAGACGTTTGCGGTCTATTTGCTGCTTTTCTATAATAAGGTCAATACCAGGAAAGACCGATATCAGGCCGATATCAGAGCATGTCACACCGTCTGCTCTCATGTTTGTGCTTCAAAGCCTGATCGATTGATTTGTTCTCGTTCCTCTTTTATTCCACACACGATGCTTCAGCAGCTGCTTAAGGACAAATCATAACGACATTACCGTGGTCCTAAATGCATTGTGGGTAAAGGAAGTTTGCCTTCCAGCTCGTCATGAATAATTTATGACTCTAGTTCTTTATCTAAAGTTTGAGTTATTCAGCGTTTATACCGATCAATGTAATAATTGTAGCGATTATAATTTTTCCTTTAGGCCGCTGAGCTTTGTTAACACACACGTTAACTCGTATTTAAATTTAAAGGAACAGTCCAACAAATTCTCTTTTGCCATTTTACTCAGAGTCAAATTAGAGTTTATATTTATATCCACAAATATATACGCACATTTACAGGTTCATATTTATGTTCTGGAGTTTATGTGAATTATCTTTGCATGATTTACAGTTCGAGAAGCTCTAGTTCAGTTTCTACTCTTGACCTTCAAAAGCTGCACATCTCAGTCGACTTCCGGCGCGTCCGGAGGCGACGTAAACAAACAGTTGTAAGATTTACAAGTTTTTTGGGTTTTTTTGTTCCTAAATGAAAACATCTGAACATGTTTGAATGTGAAATATGCCAGTGGACAACGTGAACAACCTTAGCAACACGAACAGCCACGTCGCTGCTGCTGTTCCCTCGACACCACTCTGACGTCAGATTTACGTCGCGCTGCGTCACACAAATTTTTCAAATCATCCCAAGACCAACGATTACGCCTACTTCACGCAGCGATCGGTGCTCTCTGGAGCTCTCTGGAGCTCTCTGGAGCTCTCTGGAGCTCTTGTTTCTTCAATCAACGGCTCAAATAGCTTTGAGCAGAGGCTTTCTGAAAGTGTGCACCATTATCACCATTTATATGATCAATTGTGTGTCACAGTTACCACTTCACTATGGGAGGAGATCATTTGTTCTACACACCCCGAGGTTTGTACGGCTGATGTCTGGTCGTGTATATAAGAAGGAGATACGAGAAGTGTCAGATGTGAGTGAACCGGTTGATCTTCAGGCTTTAGGCAGAAAGCTGTGACCCACCCGGCTCCTGACGTCACAATCTCAATGTCTCACCTGACCAGCCAGTTATCAGTGTGGAGAGTTGCTATGACAACATGAAGTCAGGCTTTTTGTCCCACAGCTACTAACACATTTGAGACAACACTTCAGGCTAGCTGGGACCTTTGGATGGGGCTGAAGTCGGAGCTCTTGAAGTTCTTCCACATCAAACTGAGAAAACTTCTTCTTTATGCAGCCGGCTTTATGCTTGGAGGTCTGGTCATGTTGGTCTTCCTCAAACTGAAAGACAAACGTCATCAGACACACAAGTAGATGTTCTGCAAGAAGTTAATGTGTCTGAGCCGTCGGTTACAACGACCACAAACCACGAGATACGGAGATTAAAAATAATTCACTGCTGAGATCAGTTTACTGTCAAGTAAAGATGAGTCATATCCCTGCTAGCGACTTTCTTCTTGTGACCCGTGTTCCTCTTTTGTTGTTGCTGTTTCATTGTTTTCTCCTCAGTATACAAATTACTTTGCTTTTTTTTACTGCTTCTCTGCAATTTGGGGTCATGTGATCACGATTTGACCTTTTTGCAGCCGTCGTCTCATCACAATGCTGATAAAAAACTCAACCTCAGGCTGTATGACACACCTCTGTTGCATACATCATCAGTTTTTCAAGTATGAATTAAACAATAATTTGACAAATTTATGCTCATGATGTTGGATAGAAAGTTGTGGGATCAACAAAATTATTACATTTAATACTAAGGACAACATGAATGTCTGTGGCTCTATAGGAAAGTGTCTGGATCAAATTTCATATTCATCCAATAGTTTTCAGTCTGAATCAAAGTGTTGGAGTAACTGACAGAGCGAAAGAATAAGTGTTTTATTTACGGTTATCAATTCAGTTTACAAGTCATCCATACAATTATGTATTTCACATTAACATCTGTTATCAATCCTGCAAAATGAAGCAGAAAACAGCCCAAGCAGCCTTTCTGTGACTTCAACAAGTCACTCCGAGGGTCATCATAAAGAGATGATTCATGCAAATTACACAATGTTATCTCTACATGCAGACACGGCTGAAATATTAAATGATAAGTATGTTTGATGGGAACTGTGGATCTTTTTAAAGCATCGTGTATTATCATAGGATTATGGAAACATGACTCAGTATTTTCTATGACTTTCTGCAGCGTACAGGATAATAACGACTCATGTGACACTGGTGGAGCAGCTTCATCAGCACCACAACTGTGCTACCATGTGACATCCAGGACTGTCACCCCTGATTGAATCAATAGTTTGATTTACATATTTACAATATGTCTTAATCATGGTGAGTAGTAGCAGTCATCGTGGTGGTGAACGGAGTGAATTCAATTCGTCTGTTTTTTACCCCAAACATGCAATAAAATTACAAATACAGCTTTTTGCAAGAAATGTTTCTCCTAAATCTGATCATAATTATAGATTAATCTTTCTGCTGCGTTGTATGTTTTTTATATTTGATGCATTATAACAACTTTATTTGTCACATTTACTCACTGCAGATTTCATGAAGCCAGAAAATCAACTGGAGCTGACACACTTCATCTTCACCGTGGGGCTCAATTTGAATTATATATATATATGTATGTTTATATAGTAACTGTGATCTATAAAAAGTTCAGCGTTTGATGAAAGAAGGTTTGAATATAACTGAAGCACGTCAGCGCTGGATGCTGAGCGCTGGTTCTGGTTTGTGGGGCGAGGCAGCCACTCGCTGTTCAGACGTCGTCATTACAAGCAGCAGCTTTTATTTACCTGCATGTCTCCTAGAACAGCTGCAGCCTTTAATAATCCATACATTATGGAAAATATTACTATTGAAATAAACCAAAAGTAAAACTACACATTGTGATGAATGCATGTGTTAAATCCTGATATCTGGAGATAAAATAATACAGATTTGCATATATTTCTTGTATATTTCTTGTATATTTCTTATATATTTCTTGTATATTTCTTATATTGCTGTAGAGTTTGAAGTTTCTTTCTGTCTAAAAGTTGGTTTTAAGATTTTTAACCAACAACATTGATCGTTTTTGACAATCTGAACACAGAAAAGTGAAGAGTAAATACAAACAGCAAATATAAGTAAAAAGTTTCCATCTTAACTGTGGTGGAGGAAAAGTATATATATATATATATATGTGGTATATGATATGTTATATATACACGTCATATATAAAGTCATATAAATATGCTTTGATGGATTTTTATTTCATTTGACAGAAGTTGTTATTATATCTTATTTTGCAGCATATTTAAAAACTACTGAAGTTACTCTGAAAATGACTTGAAAACTGTAAAATACTGAGAAAAGCTTCATTTTGAGTTTTCATGTAAAAGTTGTTCCATAAAAATCAGAAATTCAGTCAAAATTTAGAGCTGCAACAATTTAAGTCAATTAATCAATTACTCGATCATCATTTTGATAATCAAATTATAATTTTAGTGGGTTTTTTAAGTATTTAATGCAGAACTTAAAGGGCGAATTTCACAACTTTTCATATCTGTGTTAAACAGCATGAACAGTGAACCACTGCTGTGATGTGATGAGTCCTGTCCAGCTTATTTTAAAAAGAGAACGGAAGTGACGTCATTCCGGAAGAGCTCCAGACTCACGTGACGGCGACTCCCCTCCAGTCAGCTGATAAAAGTCGGTTGTTTGCGGACAACAAGCCGATCTGCGCCGTCATTGTGGAGGTTCTCCGTTGTTTCTGTTGTTTCTGTTGATCCGCTGATCCGCCACCATGAGGGGTTTGATCCTGGTTGTTTTCACGGCGTTGGTCGTCAACAACGACGCTCTGATCCGGTAAGAAACACAAACAACCGTAAACAAACACGTAAACAAACACGGTTTAACTTCACGACGGAAACGGTCAAAGTGCGCAGATGAAGAGTGTTTGTTTACAGCTGGTTTGTTGTTATTGATCTGATAACCAGTAAACAACAGTAAACAATAATAGAATAAAAGAAACGTGTTCACAGTACAAGTACTCGTCAGGAGTACGCAGAGTACTCATCAGGAGTACGCAGAGTACTCGTCAGGAGTACGCAGAGTACTCGTCAGGAGTACGCAGAGTACTCGTCAGGAGTACGCAGAGTACTCGTCAGGAGTACGCAGAGTACTCGTCAGGAGTACGCAGAGTACTCGTCAGGAGTACGCAGAGTACTCGTCAGGAGTACGCAGAGTACTCGTCAGGAGTACGCAGAGTACTCAGTGTTCAGTGTTCACACCTGTGAAGGTACCGATCTGTAATCAATAATCAATAATCATCATCTGTTAATCAGCTGTGAATTCTCGTGTATTTATTGATTTAGATTTAAACGTCGTTTTTCTTTTCTTCTAAACTTTTTTATTTCTGTTGTAAGAAATTATTTCAGACTCTGAGCTGTGAAGTGTGTTTACATGAATCTGGGACATTTTATAGGTTAAATATTGATTTATAACTTATTGATTTATAACTTATTGATTTATAACTTATTGATATTAGTTTGAGAGCCGCAGTCTGTGACTCTGCACGGACGTTTGCTGAATCTGAAGCGACGCCGGCGTTCACGCTGTGGTCACTCGTGTGGCGTTCTGCATCCTGTCTTAAAGGTGTCGCCGTGGCAACACATCGA
Source organism: Pampus argenteus (assembly GCA_036937835.1). Taxonomy (NCBI): domain Eukaryota; kingdom Metazoa; phylum Chordata; class Actinopteri; order Scombriformes; family Stromateidae; genus Pampus; species Pampus argenteus. Next base: position 25,705,285 of record CM072862.1, read on the forward strand.
CCTCGAGCTGCTTCAGTCACATGTTTGATTCCTGCAGCAGCCGTTTATTTTCCATTCAGACAGTGAATCATGCTGATGACTTTATATTATTACTATTAATCATACATAACGTATATGTTGTGTTATAATCTACTTCTCAATGTGTTTCTGTGTGCTGATAAGTTTGATCTCATCAAAGCTTCCTGTTGTTCCAGTTTGACTTCTATGTTTTTATAATAACCTACTTTTCTACCTTTTCTTCTCGTGCAGAATTCCCTTAAAGAAATTCCGTTCTATCCGGCGCGAGTTGACCGACTCGGGGAGACGAGTGGACGAACTTCTGGCCGACAAACACTCCCTTAAGTACAACTTTGGCTTTCCGTCCAGCAACGGACCGACTCCAGAAGCCCTGAAGAACTACCTTGATGTGAGCGCCGCTCTCCTGACTGCTGTTCACAAGCTAAAAGCTAAACGCCGAGCGCGGCTGAACCACAACAAAGCGTCTGTTGTGTGGCGACGGCGGCGTTTCTCTGTAAATCCTCCCAGACTCGCTGCAGTAAATCTGCTGATTCTGACTCATTCTGACTGAACGTCACATCACCTCTAAAGTGATGAAACTGCCCTTTAACACACGACGCTGACTCACCGTCAGCACCTGAACTTTAAGCCTCTTGATCCTTGTCAGCTGAGAGAAAGTTCAGACCTTTGTTTGTTTGTTTGTTTGTTTGTTTGTTTTGCTCAGTGTTACCGAACACGTGTGTGTGTGACGTGTATCTGTCGTTTAATAATAATAAAAGACAAACACATTTAATCAGATTTCTGTCAAATGAAACAGTTCCTACTGATTATCAATAATAAAAGTTTCTAGACATAAATTCAGTCATTTAAATGTAATTTTTAAACAGTTGTGCATCATAAACTATAATTATCTCACTCGCGTATCAGACAAAATGTGAAAAAACAAAACCCAACCCGTCTGAACATTTAGATGCTGCTGCAGTCATATCTGAAAATATGTTTGATTTTCTCCAAATCAATCACAGATATCATATTAAACCAGCCGTGCTGCGTTCACGTCTCGTTTCTAGAAGAGGAAGTTCGATGATTCGGCTGAATTCTTGCAGTATTTAGTAACAACGACTCTCGGCCGCATGAAACGGATGTTTGCTTCCTCTTTTTTTTCATGTGTGGTGTAATTATTTGTTTTTGTGGTGTTTTTGATGCTCATGTTTCTCTTTTTTTGTCCAGGCCCAGTATTATGGCGAGATCGGCCTGGGAACGCCCCCCCAGCCCTTCACCGTGGTGTTTGACACCGGCTCCTCCAACCTCTGGGTTCCCTCCGTTCACTGCTCCATCCTAGACATCGCCTGCTGTGAGTCCTGCTGTCAAATAACGTTTCTGTAAAATGTTGGAGCTGCAATTATTCTGATGATTGATTTTTTTTAACATATTTTACATTATCTGATTAATTTTGTTAGGTATCAATGACCTTAGCGAGCACACTCAAATATATAAATAATAAACCATCTTTCCGTGGTTTTTCTTTCCTTTTCGCAGTGCTTCACCACAAATATAATTCTGCCAAATCCAGCTCGTATGTGAAGAACGGCACCGCCTTCGCCATCCAGTACGGGACGGGCAGTCTGTCGGGCTACCTCAGTCAGGACACGTGCACCGTAAGCTCGGCGCACACGCCAGCGTCACGCTAAACTTTTATCTTAACTGTCTTGCTCATGTTTGTTTGATTCGTGCTTTTCTAGATCGGGGACATATCGGTGGAAAAGCAGCTGTTCGGGGAGGCCATTAAGCAGCCCGGCGTTGCCTTCATCGCTGCAAAGTTCGACGGGATCCTCGGCATGGCCTACCCGCGCATCTCTGTGGACGGGGTGGTGCCGGTCTTTGACAACATCATGAGACAGAAGAAGGTGGAGCAGAACGTCTTCTCCTTCTACCTGAACAGGTAAGGAAACGGGAAGCTTGTAGCATGTTGCACACAGTTAAGTGTTTGCCTTCTTTTGTTTACATGTTTACATGTCAGAGATCAACGTTCTCCAGGAGAACTGCGGGTTCTCTAATCCTTTCCCCCGATTACTGAAACCAGGTTTGTCGTTTCATGACATTAATCAGCTTACTGGACAAAGCCGACTCAAAGCCGGCTGCAGATAAACACACTGAATGACTCGGAAATCTACTTTTTTCATTATGATGCTGCTATAAATAATATATATAAATAATGTATACAAAATAATTTAAGTGAATACAAATAAATCGAAACCGAAAGTTAAAGGCACAAACTTGTCACTGGTTGAGGTTTGAGCGCTTTGTGTCACAACCGAAACTTCCTTTCCTGTTGTCGCCTTTTCTCGGTTTCTATAAAAAGACGGATGATGTTTAATTATGTTGCTGCGTCGTGTTAGCTGGTGAACATAACGAAGCATTTAGATATTTCCCTCAGAAACAGAGTGAATATTAGACATAGATTCACCAGCCGGACACGAACACGACTGTAAACCAGTAAAACAACGTTTAAATCTGCAGCTGAGTTGATTCTGACGTTTGTCGTCTGTGGTGACGATGCAGTTTGTGTTCATCTTCTCTCCGTCAGGAACCCAGACACCGAGCCCGGCGGCGAGCTGCTGCTGGGAGGAACCGACCCCAAATACTACAGTGGAGACTTTAACTACGTCAACATCACCCGCCAGGCCTACTGGCAGATCCACATGGACGAGTGAGCGCTTGAATGTTGCACCACAAACACTCAGATCTGCCCGGTTACGATTAAAACAGCAAAACTTTTAGATTTATTAAAATCCAAAACGTCTAAAAACCAAAATTATTAGGAGTCATTATTACACACCAACAAGTCAAATGTTTGTTTGAGGATTTACTGCTTTTTGTATCATATTATATAAACAGATTATTAAATAAAGAAAATAATTGTTAGTCGCAGCTTTAATCACAGGCACGTGATACCGTGATTTATATGTTGACCGCTGACATGCGTGTGTTTATGGTAGGATGGCAGTGGGCAGCCAGCTGGGTCTGTGTAAGGGCGGCTGCGAGGCCATCGTGGACACCGGGACGTCTCTGATCACCGGCCCCTCTGCAGAGGTCAGGGCCCTGCAGAAAGCCATCGGAGCCACGCCGCTCATCCAGGGAGAGGTGAGGACGCACCGGACCGCGCCGGACCGCACCGGGTCAAACTAACATACACACTACTTATCTTCACGCTGTTTTATTTGCACCAGTATTTTATGTCACTATGAAATGTGTTTCCCTCCATGTTTTAGCAAATAAGGAGTCAAGCACATATTTATATTTGCTAAAACTCTAGTAGCTGAACCTCGTCGGTTTGTAGTAAAACTCCTGGATGTAATAAATACTTTGTGTTTCAGTACATGGTGAACTGTGACAAGATCCCGTCGCTGCCCGTCATCACCTTCAAGGTGGGCGGACAGTCCTACACTCTGACCGGAGAGCAGTACGTCCTCAAGGTGAGACTGTGTTTATGATCCAGCAGGGGGCGACGGAGAGGCGGCTGCAGCAAACAATAGGACTCTGTGACTGTTTGTGTGTGTGTGTGTGTTGCGTCATGAAAACAAAAACACAAGTGCGGCTTTGTTTGTTTTGTTTTTTCATGCCAGGAGGAGGCTGGTTTGTTGTCTGAGGAGCGATTAGAGATCCATGTTTGTTTGTTTGTTTTTCAGCTTGTGTCAGATAATCAGGTTTATATTACAGGTTATTATATTATATTATATCTCCTTCCAGGTGAGCCAGGCTGGAAAGACGATGTGTCTGAGTGGCTTCATGGGTCTGGACATCCCCGCCCCCGCCGGGCCCCTGTGGATTCTGGGAGATGTATTCATCGGCCAGTACTACACCGTTTTTGACCGAGAGAACAACAGAGTGGGCTTTGCCAAGTCCAAATAAGCACATCCTGCACAAGAGCAAAGCTAAAAATCCAAGATATGGGTGACAAACATCTGTGCTGCACACGTTTTCTGTTGCTTTGCAATCAAACAGTATTTAGCAATAGATTTTGTGTAGAGAATAAATGCACTGAGGTGAAGGTTTTACGGTTTCTGGCAGAGAAACCGATTGATACGGTTTGTTGTGTGTTATGATCAAGGATCGGTTGATTGTATCGGTACTGACCTTTTTAAAAAATCTTTGTTTTTTTTTAAATCAGGGACGTGTTTGAAACAATTTTAATTTGCATTTTAGGAGGAAGTTGGTCCTCTGTTATTACTACTGCCTTTGGGGTGTATCTTAATGTGATTGGCCTGAATAAACATGTTTTAAAATATAATCTGATGTCAGATTTAATAACTGGTTTACATGGTTATGTCATATAAGATTGACTCTACTCTCATATCTAATATTACACTGGAGCTAGCACCAGGTTATCTTAACATACATCGGTTTCATGACCGGATACAGTCACTTCCTCAACATGTCAACACGACGACAGGAAGTCACCGCTCTCAGACCAGAAACAGTCACATCAGTCGAAAAACCAAAATGTGTCACTTCAGTTTTTGAACATAATAAACAAATGAGATTTAATGTGTTTCAGTTCAACATTTAGTGAAATACATTTATTGACTTTGAAATGTAACACCAGCAGTTAGCGTAGCTTAGCACAAACACTGGAAACGGATAACCTTGCTGTCTAAAGGCAACAGAATCCTCTCTGAACACTTAAATAACATGTTGCATATTGAACCTGATCCTCAGGTGACTCATAACCCTCCAGTGATGCTAAAACACATCTGCTTTTATAACATGCTAATTCGTTAGCTTTAGAGTTGCTAGTAGGTAGATTTTGTTGCCTAAGAACAGAGTCAGGCTAGCTGTTTCCCTCTGTTTTCAGTCTTTATGCTAAGCTAACTTGTAAGTTTGTATTGTCTCCTTTTGTCTAGTTATTTCACTCTATTTTATTTATTAATGTTTTGTGGAAGTTAATGAGGATCCAAATAAATAATAAACTAATATCAACCTTCTCATGTTTCAAGAGGAATATACATGACGAACTATTCCTTTAAATATTACATCAAAGGTGATATAAATGAATTCACAACCAACGAGGCTCCTTATAAACTCAACGAGTCCTTCAAACTTTATTATTCTCTCTACATCAATCACTTCAATGTACAAAAAGTCAAATATACATCAACCAAAGATTTATCCATAACAGTAGTTATTATACTTAAACCTGCTCAATAAAATACAGTCCACATAAAAAACGTGTTCTCAGCTGTTTAGTATTCAGTAGATAAAGTTTGTCTTCACATATTTCTCTCAGGTTGAGTTTAGTAACGTTCGTACAGGACGTGTTCAGAGACAGAAGTCATAACAGCACTACAGCGACCACTAACACGGTTTATCATCCCGACCCGACTGCAGGAGCGGACGATGTGGACGAAACCTCAGTCTGTCAGATAATAATTACTATGGTGATGTAGTAAACTATAAAATAACACAATGGGAATGGGAATAAAGTCACTTCTATTAATGGTTAATAAATAATTTATCAATGCTTTACAAATCAGGTATAAGACATTAATAAATTATTTATTAACCACTAATAAAACCAGCTAGTTAGGACTTTATATAGTTTTTATCTGTTTGTGACATTACCCACAGATCTAATGAAACCGGAGCTCTTAAAAAGATAATTCTGGTTTATTATAACTTGGGTTTTGTTTTAGTTTTGCTTTATTTATTATAATAACATTGAGTTCATGGCAACTTCCTGCAAAGATGTCGCTGATGGTCAGACGATCTGACAGGCTGTAAATAAACTGAAACACCTGAAATAAAATCATGTTCATGTCCAAAACTATCACAGAATATATCTTCATCAATGCTAGTCAGAAGTATATATATATATATACATATATATATTTAAACACTATGTAAAGTTATTATTACCTTGGACTCTGTTTTCTAAGATACTCACAGTAGCAAATGAATACTTAATGGATCCTTGATCCTGTTCTTGAGGTTTGGCAGTTTTCCTTCATCCTGGACACCTGCTGGAAGCTGTAATATCCAAAAAAGTGACAAGAAAACAAACAGCGTTCAGCTCAGTTTGACCCGAGTTTGACCTTTGACCTTTGACCTCTGCCGTCAGCCCTCCTGCTCCTGGCTTCTCTTCTCTTTGTCTGAGTTTCCGTGCTCCTGCTCCTCACTGGGCTCTGTGCTCTGGTTCTCCTGCCCGCCGTCAGACTCTCTCTGTGGGGCAGCTGGGTCTCTGACCACTCCATCCATCTCCACCTCCCCCTCCAGCTCCTCCTCAGTCTGCTCCTCCACCCGGCCTACAGTGTCTGGGATAATCTCCACCTCGATGTCCGAGGAGTCCTCGCTCTCCTTGAACCACACCGTCTTCTGCCCTTCCTTCCTCTTCTGCCTGGTCAGGATGGACCTCATGCTGTACTCGTCCCCGTCTCCTCTGCCTCTCCTGGAGGTCCTCACTGAGGGGCTCCCCTTGGAGACGTGGTTGGTGAAGACGCCGCAGGAGGAGCAGTGGCGGCTCCGTCTCTCCAGGGGGATGACCCGGCTCCGGGCCTGGGGGAAGGTGCTCCGTCTGGGGATAGCGTTGTTCCAGCGGCTCGGGTCAGCCTCGTTCTGGAAGCCGTCGTTGGTGTACTGCAGGGAGTCTCTGTGGCTGGAGCGGGGCTGCTCGGACCTCAGACACGGGCCCAAACACTACAGGCAGGAGAGAGGACCCTCATTAATACAGCAGTTAATGAAGCATGGAGGATATTGAGGCATTGTTCAATGTTACAGATGCCATCATGGTTCCTAAGAGTGAGCTAGGTTCATTTGTTCTGTTTTAACACAGAGCTCTTCTGTGGTTTTCAGCTGATAAATATTCAGGAGGAGCTGTGAACATGCAGGCAGTAAACAGCTGAGGCTTTCTCTGACGTGTGAAGGTACGTCGGTGTCACAGTGAGAATAAACGCTTCAACACTGTGTGAAAGTGGCAGAAAAAAAAATAGTTTCAAAGGCTGAAAGTTAACATCAGTTTTCACTTCCTCCACATTAACTATAAAAGATAAATCAACCTGTTTTAATGCATTTATGCTTTTGTACAACCTCACACAGTTTTAGACATTGTTGTTTAGACACTATTTATTTATTCGTGTATTTATTACAGATTCTGCTTATAGTTCAAAGCTTAAATCATTTGAATGTTTTTAGTTTCACGGTTAACAGTATTTTCTTCATTTCTTACTTATTCTGCAAATAATTGTCCAGAGATGAATATTTTACTGTATTTTAATGCAGTGATGTGTAGCTACATCTTACCTACGAAAAGCTTTTCATAAAAAAAAAACATATTTTAACTTTATTTAGACACATAATCTCTTCTATAATGAAATGATTAAAGGACTAGTTCTTCATTTTGGGAAACAGGAAGTGTTTAGCCTAGCTTAGCATGAACACTGTAACCAGGAGGAAATATGCCTCCTAACACTTGTAAAGCTGAGTTTTTAAACAGTGTCCTGGTCAAGATATGCAGCAACAACATAAAACAAATAAGACAAAATATGTCTCAAAATGATGAAACACTGCAGTTATAAATCTGTTATAAATATGAGTGAAATAAAACAAACATGATCTAAAACAATTAAAATCAATGAGATTAGTGCATGTAGAGTCTAAAAATAATAATATGAATCATTTCATTTTTACCTGTATACAATAAGAAATGTAAAATAAATAACACTTTGTGGTTTTAGGGGCTGCAAAGAACAAGAAACACTTACACAAAGACCTGAAAAAAGTTTAGATTTTACAGCTCAAAGCATGAACAACACCGACCTCACAGATTTTGTCCATGCCAGCGTTTCCTTTCCACAAGCGAGAGATCAGGAAACCAATCACAATGAGGCAGAGGACCAGCAGAGCGGCCATTACCAGCCCCAGGAGCGCCATGTCCCCCGCACGGTAGCCGACGTTTGAAGGAGACGGGATGGCGACCGCTGCAGAGAGGACAGGTGCAAATTACAAACAAACAAACAAACAAACAAACAAACAAACAATCATAAACCTGACAATATTTAGGAAAACCTAATTTCATACTGACAACCTGTTTTCAATGTTTAATATTATTTAAATGTTTGTAGTGGTGTGAAAAATCTGTCAGTTTAAATAGTCTGAAAATTATATTTGTTTAGGTAAACATCCAAAAACACACATAATTATAGCTGCTACAGTATGTTATTCCTGGACATACATGACTCATTCAAATCTGACATCAGTGACCATAATAATAAACCAGTGACCAGTTTAAATACACTGATGGTCGTACCAGGTATGACCTGAACAGAGAGGGCCGCTGTACCGAACTCCCCCGTAGTCGAGTCCACCGCTCTGAGCTGCGTTCATAAAGACAAGTTTCAGCGTTTAGAAAGCAAAGTGTCAGTCAGTGAACACCGATACGTTTTCCACATCGGTCACCTGAAGTGCGAAGGACTCCGTCTTCACGACTCTCTTCAGGATCACGAAACCGTCTGAGGTCACGTTGACGTAGCTGCTGTACTGCACCTCGTACTTCACGTCTGGATTCAAACCCTGACACACACACACACACACACACGCAGGAAATAAAAAGGACTTTTAGGTATTGTCATATTCATTCAGTGATAATTAATACTTCCACATAGAGAGCACTCACACCGGCGAAGTCCTCGTCCCGGGCTCGGACCCTGAAGGGCCGGTTGGTGCTACGGTCACGGAGGATCATGCTCTCAGGGACGGAGTTGCTGTAGATAAATCCCTCGTATCGCTCCTTCTCGAAGCGAGGAGGGTTCCTGCTCTTCTTCATCACCTCGATGGTCACCTGAGTCACTGCGAACTGATCCCTGTTGGTCACCTGAGACGCCTGACGAGTCCAGTCAACAGAAGTGTGTTATGATATAGTAAAATTACAATATTCAAATCTTCATTTCTCTTATCAATCAAGTAACATATATAAATTGCTGTAGTTGTTTTGTTCATCTGAAAACACTGCAGGACGATATGTTGCAGACTGGACTGGATTTACCAGGACAGTGAGAGATATCGGGCCGATAATGTCCGCAGCTTTAGTCATGGTGATGTTTCCTGTGTCCTCATCAATCTGGAATATATTCCCCTCGTTGCCTGAGTATGACACAAAACATCAAATAAATGAAAAGAACATGAGTATCTTACATCAATGCATCAATCAGAATATTTATATTATTATATATATTAGTGTATCCTCACTGATACAAACTTATTACAAAAAATGACCAGTTCATGAGGTGAACAGGTGTAAATAAAGGTGTGTTTGTTAGTTGGAACCTCGGAGTATTCTGTAGCTGATCTGCTCGCTCCTGTTCTTGTCTCCATCTTTGGCGAACACCGGGCCGGGCTCCAGGACCAGCGGACCTTCCTGTGGATTAAAATCATCATGCGCTAATTCTGCAGCTCACATATGTATTAATTTATACAGACATGTGTCATTAAGTAGACATTATTAGGATTCATACATCTGGAAAAAATACATTTTTCTCCCTGTCAGTATTTCTAGTGAGTGAATTAGCACCCCCTGTTGGAATATCTGTGCACTGCATGTATCTGATTGTATACGTCAGGTGTTTCAGGGAAAAAAAATATCACACTGCTTATGTGGAGGGCTGAAAAACTCATGTATCAAATATGATACGTTTGGTCTTATAGCGTTAATAATCAAGTGATTGATCAGTGTATGAAAATGTCAGAAAACTGTGAAACTGTTGATCATTATTTCCTGAAGTCAACATATTAACATATATCAAAGCCCATCATGGAAAACTGGGAAACATTTGAGAAGCTGCTACCAGAGAATATTAAGGATTTATGTTAAAAATTACTTAATAATTATTTGCTGCCAATTAATTTTCTGTCAATTGATAAATTGTTGAATCAACTAATCATTTCAGCTCTATTCTACTGTCATGTATAATGGGGTTTAAGGGGGCCTAACACCAAACTTTTGCCCCGGGGCCCCAGGGGAGGTTGATCCAGCCATGTCCATCCCTCCAATACAGTTCACAGACTCTCTGATGGAGCAACAGTTACTCACACATCGAATGTTATGTCTTTCTTTCATATGTCTCCTATGAATCTCTCACCATAAATCTTTTAAAGCAGACTCACCTCCTTCTCAGTCAGATTGACTCTGCCTCTGTAGCCGCTGCTGACGCACAGCTTGGCGATTCCTAAGTTTGTCCTCGTACACGGCTGAAACCACGGAGGCCGGTTATCGACGTCCTTCACCAGCACCGTGATGGTGGCCACAGACGTGAAGAAGGGCTTGTTGGAGGCTGAACCGTTGAACGTGTCCTGGAACATGTGGGAGGTCAAAGGTCAAAGAGAAGCAGCCCTTACCTGTTGATGGATGTTGATGCTTTTTTTTAATGATGACTGTACCTGCACGTGTAAAACCAGAGAGATCTTTTGTACAACATCGTAGTCCACGATGCTTTTCACGAGTATCTTTGGAGTGTTGATGTTCTCCAGGCGGAAATATTTATCCTGGTTTAACAGACAGAGAAAAGAAAACAATATTTAAGTAGATTTTGTTTTAATATTAATATTAAGACATTTTATTTATACACCAAGTGAGTGTTTATGTAGAAACTTGAAGCCTCCAGTAAACGTACACAGACTGTATCGTTACAGCAGATATGATCTTACCGTGGCAGACTCTAAGCGATAGTAGAGCGGCTCCGAGTCGACATCTGTAGCTTCTATCAGTCCGACGCTGGAGTTGATTGAAGTGAGCTGCAGGAGACAAAACTCAAGAATCAACATCAGGTCCAACGTGAGACGAACTATACACACATAAACATCTGGAAACATCATCATCACCTCGTTCACTTCTAGTATGTAGTGGTTTTGTGCGAAGTTCGGCGGGTTGTCGTTCACATTTTCAACCAAAACCTCGACAGACTCATTCACCTTGAAGAGAGAGAAACAGTCTGGATCAGAAATACGTTATGATGTATTTGCTTGGTCTATTAGATTATTATTGGCTTCTTTAGGAGGTGATTATGTATTATTATGTATTTACAGATTTGAAGTCTTCTCTGCTGCACTGCACCCACACCACCAGAGTTGCACTGGACAATGACTAAAAACACAAACAGGTGTGAGAGGTTTAAAGAAACATTATCTTATATTTAAGTCCAGTAATGTTTTCGGGCTTCGTTACCTCATAGTCAAGTCCTTTCTTCACCATCAGGCCGTTCCCTTTTAGGTAAAACAGATCTTCAGGATTCACCACGACAGTCAGTATTACATCACTGCTGGAGATGATTTGAACCAACTGGACGTCAGCCGTGTTGTTTTCGGGGACCGTCACAGGACCGGGAGGCACCGTGCAAACTGAGAAAGAAGAGTAACAATATAAACACCAGGCTCACACCATTATGTGGGGAGATGTTCATAAAACCTGATGATGTCAGTTGCAGATATGAGAAATGATTGAGTCAGAGAAGTTGAACTCTGTAATCCTTAAAGACAGAGATGAGCAAACTGTACCTCTGAGAGCCTTCATTGACTATGTTTATATATGTCTATGTAGCATTAAAACATTAAAACTAAAGCAACAGCAGAACATTCACCGTTGGATTAACCTGTTGCACAACCTGCCTTAGTTATTGTGCTTCAGTCATGAAAAAAAAATGCTTCAGTTCCCCCCAAAACCAACTGATGCAGTGGACTACAGACTTTTAGGGCCCCTAGTTGTCTGTTGCCTGGACAAAGCAGGCAAAAATAAGTTGTGAGACCATAACAAGGTATCTGATTACCTCATGTGAAACACAGTTCGGTCATAGACGGCTCTATTTGTCCATTTCACACATGAAATAGATTGAATCTTTTGCATCCTCGGAGCCTCTTCAAACCTTAACATCAACATCATGTCCTAAACATAAACCAGTTGCCTCGAAAAGTGAGATTTGTTTCCACTTTGGTGACTTTTTTTGTGTATTTAAGCAGTGATTCTCAACCTGGAGGTCAGGAGCCCCCCAAAAGGGCCCAAAGTCTGAGAGAAAATTAAGATTCCTGTTACATAAAATTATGTTTTTCTTCTCTGGTGAAATGCTGAATATATAAATGACTCTTCGGTTCAATAAAGCATCATTTTAAAGGGCCACAAGTCAAAGACGTTGACATCCATTGCACTGAAGACATGAACTCTCCCTGTCAGCAGCCTCATCAACAGCCACAGCTCCCCTCCTGCCCTCACCAGCAAATCAGAGCTCTACTCACGTCTTTGAGCCGCACAAACTGTACAAAAGCAGACGGCAACGATGCATCCGAGGAGAACGTTCACAGGTTTGCACTTCAATTTCAGTTCCATGTCCTGATTTCAGACGCAGCAACAAATGAAGTCCTGAGGAGGATGAGGAGCCCGTGGTACCAGCTGGTACTCGTCCACATAATGCCCTGTCTGTGCTGCCCGGCGAGTGGGAGTCGACTACAGTTGCAATGTTTGTGACTTCATCTTACGGGCACATATTGCATTAAGCGCCTGCCAGCAGAGGACTTGCAGCCTCCCACAAAAAATACTTGCATCTGTTTTAGCTGGACGGGCCAGTCATTGGTGGCTCTGAGAGGAATCCAGCAGAGGAATGTAGGAAACATTTCTCACATGTTTAACACTCTTCAGGTTAGATAGGCTGAAACTCACTGGTGATGATACAGTAGGTCCTGGATATATATATATATACATATACATATACATGTAAATACATACCGCAAATTCATACATGACTGTCTGGTGTGTCAGTCATTACAAACTCAGATTTATATATGAAATACATGTAAAACATCTCAGTATGAGATAGATAGATAGATAGATAGATAGATAGATAGATAGATAGATAGATAGATAGATAGATAGATAGAATTGGTCCTATATGCATGTTTATTATATGCATTGTCCCTTTTTTACACTGACACAAACTGGGACACATGATGGCTTCACATGTAAACAAGGCAGCACTGTACACACACACATGTTTAAGTGCAGATACACACTCTGATGCCCCGCCCTCATCGTCTCTGTGTGGGAACAACAAGCTCACAGTGTCATGATGTCACATGAAGCTCATACATTATGTTTCCATGTAGAGATGCTTCAGGAACAAACACACTGAAACACTGAAACTCTGCTTCAAACATGTCTCAGCTTTCTTCAACCAGCAAGTTTTTTGGTGTTTTTGTTTAAAATAATTTACTGAATTATTGAAAAAAAAAAAAAAAAAGATACATTTTCTGTCAATCAATGAGTCAATTATTACTAATCATTTGTGATTTCTGTGTATTACAAAAATAAGCTGTTCTTTTGTTGTATTGACTCACTGAACTATAGATATATAGATATATTGTATATCTGGTGTGTAATGAGCCTTTCAGCCTCACGGGGGCGCTGCTGTGGCTCCAGATGACATTTAGGGTCTGAGTTCAATGTGTTTGTAAAACTTTGGACTTTTCATTGACCCTTTTTATATAATAACTTGTGCAGTATTGGTGATGTAACTGTTACTCGGGGATGATGAGGTTTAGCGGGGAAGCTAATCTCATTAGAGACCCGCTTAATAACATTCCTGTTGTGGCTAAAGCAGAGAGAGCTGCAGCTTTAAGCCTTGTTCATAGACAAGACAACTGTTTCAGTGTTAGTTCACAGAGTTATGACAATGCTTTTTCATATTTAAAAAAACAACAAGATAATACATGAAGAGTTATTTCATTATTTCATACTGGACCTCCTGCAACCTGAAATCATTAATGAGAACATGAAAGGATTTAACTTCATCTTTTGAACAAATCAGCTTCCTGTAATTCTCAAAACTTGAAACCAGCCGTTTTCTGAAGTCTGTTCTTGCCTGAGGTTGCATTCATAAATCGAAATACAGCTTCTGAACTCTTCCACACAACTTTTGCACAACTTTCTGATTTGATATCTACTCCTCCTGTTTTGACATAATCTGTTCAGATGACACTGATCGTCCTGAAACCTAAAACCGTCCAACTCTGATGACACGAGAACAGACCTGCATCATAGTCGTCCTTCACAACAGGAAATAATGAAATGAATGATGCTTCAGTTTTAGGGTCCTGCTACTGTCATGGTTTATTGGGACACTGAAACAGAGACAGTGTTAATGTTATTAGTAACACCTGTACACATGACCACACACGGCCGTCTGTACCGTAGCGTTTGTTGCTACGGTTGTTGCTACGGTTGTTGCTACGGTTGTTGCTACGGTTGTTTACGTTGTCATACATGAAATAGAAACTGTGACATCACAGCTCAGGATTATAGGATGCAGGTCTGTCACATGGACGTGATGACAGAAAACAATATGACTGGAGATGAAGATGAGCTTTACAAACACGCCGCTGACCTTTGACCCACAGAGCAGCTAACAGGTTTAAACTAACCGAAGCGAACAGTTGGCCGCTGCCTCGGGTCGAGCAGGCAGCCTGTTCTCCTCTCATACACGTCGGTTTGTGACTCCATGTTCTTTATATTCACCGTGGGCTCGTTGGCAATTCAAAATGTTTCAGTGAGATTTTTCTATTTTATCAAATAACAACAAAGACTCAAGATAAACAGTTCTGCTCTCTGCAACATGCTCAGCATCCCGATCAGCAGCTGCTGGCGCCTCAGTGCTTCATGGCACTTAAAACATGCTCGCAGGCAGCCATTTGGTTGCTAGATTTGGACAACCCTGGGTCGGTGTCGTAGTCGTAGGTCGGTTTTACGCCACCATTCATGCTGCTACTTGTAACGTGTCTTAGTCCACTTCATACTTCAATGCACTGTTTGAACAGTCAAACCTGTCGATAAAGCTGCTAAAGCTAACTGTGGTGACTAGCGGGCTGAATGAAGGCAGGTGAGGCGTCGTCATGGCGATGTGTCACCAGTGCAGGTCAGGATTAAATTGTTATTTGACCCGGTTTCATCCAGAGTCCACATACTGAGTATTAATGGTCTTCCCAACATATTCTGTTTGTGTGATTCTTTCATCAAGAAAGAAGAAAAGCTACTAGAAGCTGCAACATCCAGTTTCATTCAGTTTCAGTATTACAAAATACCTGTCACAGTGCTGCAGGCGTCCGGGGACGAGAAATAAGCAGCTACATTTTCAAGTGTCAGAAGTTTATTGTTCAGTGATGAGTTATGATTTCATGCTGCTTCAGTTCTCTGAAGCTTCCTGTTTGTGTCTTTATCTGCCTCTAACACGTCTCTACGTGTGTATATCCGTTCATTTGATGGACGCGTTGCATCACTCCTCTTTTAGGTTGGGAAGCACACTCCAGGTGTGTGTGTGTGTGTGTGTGAGACTACCTGCAGGGTTACAAAGCCATCACAGACTCATTTGAGGACAGACTGACCTCTAAAAGCTGTGGTCAAGTGTCAGAGATGCACTTAAAGAGGATCCAGTGCTTAAGGTGAAAGGAAAAGCTCACTGGGTGGTAATGACGGTTAAAAGCTTTTTACACTGACCTCAGACTCACTGATTTATTCTGCAACCGGCTGGATTCTCTTCTTTTTCATAACAAGATATGTCAAACAACAGATTTAGCTGACATTATGGCGGGTAAATAGTTCTCGGTCAAATGATTTATAAAAAAATCATCTGGAGTTTACAGGGTAGGACGGTCGTGCCCTTTTTACTTTGCTTTCCATCCATCTTCCTCATTTGCACATGTTCACTGGTTAAATTTAATCCCTGAGATGCTCTTTACAGCCTCCACACATCTCTGACAAACTCTGAAGACACAGTATCTGTATGACAGGAGCATAAAGACCACAGTGGGCAGGAAATATATATAACTTGTTGTTTGCTTTCATCTGAATACATTTGGAGCTAAATGATCAAAATCAACTAAAATAAAATGTATGATTAAAATAAACGTGATGCTAAATTAATACTCTGGTCACTATATCGTCATCACCATCTTTTTAAGGCGTAACATGTACTTTATAAACTCTCCTGCACAGACAGTATAATGATATACAGGTTTATAGGTTTTAAGTGTTAATTATGCTGTTATAGTCATTAACGAACACCTACTCATAAACAAGTGGAATTCATCAGGTTGAAATGAGAAAAAGAGTTCAAGCTATAAGAAGCCTGAATATTAGCATAAGATTTGGTTTATGATCCATCAGAACTGCTTGAATCAAATGTGTTTCGACTTGTTTTAAACGGCAGACTGAAAGGTGGTGTACGGTGGCCATAGTGCACCATTTCATTGTTTTTTATTGGCATTTTAATGGAGAAGGAACAATAAAAACATCCAAACACAATGACACCAATGGTAGGCGTGTTTAGAGTTAAACGTCACGTATCTACAACGTTTCTCTCGCAGGAATCGTTGTAATCTGCTCGCTCAGGAAGCCCAGTAGGAGGCGCTCTAACGTGGAGGAAATGGTGTTTTGGTTTTTAGCTTCATGGAGACACTCACAGACAGAAATAAGAATGTAAAATGGGACAAAACCTCGTCACGTCCTTGTTGAAGTACGTATGTGACCACAAGACCTCCTGCGTTTTATCTGTGAACCAATTACACTGAACTGTAACCACGTGCATAATTATTCACTATTGAAACTATTTACTGTGACTATGATGCAGGAAATGAGCAGCTCACATTCGAGGGATGATACCTCGTGTCTTTATGTATCTTAAACATCTGCGTTGTGTGTTTTTTTTTAAACTCCAACTTCTCCTCTTCAGCCCGAGGCTCAGTGCGAATGTGTGAAAAGCTAATTGCTGCTGACTTTATTCTAATGATATTCATGCCACAGGAGCAGCCGAGGCACAAACACCTTTACATGTCAGCTGTTTGCTGCATGTGAAGCCTGATTATAACATCATGAGGTGAAAACCAGACCTGGAATTAAAAGTCTTTCAAATTAAAGAGCTACGATTAGTTTTTCAGAAGTATAAAAATATTTGCTCCTTGACTTTTTCCAAAACCAGATACACCACGTTCCTGCACATGCTCAGTGGAGCCTGCCCTACACAGAACTACTCTCCAGAGACTGAAAACATGATCTCTGTTATCGGTCTGTCGAGCCGTTTCTGAACAAACTAATGTGACCAAACTGTCCATGATGAAGGATCATGTGACCCAGTGCAGCCGTGTGACTCACTGACGCGTTTGATAACAGAGGAAGAAGATAGAAGAAGAAGATCAGCTCTAGATACACACGCAGTTAGTAGATCAGTTCATAGTTAGTTTAAGAAAAAATATAGAAAATCATCAGCGAAAATTGACATTGTTGTTTAAAAAACGATTTAATATTACAGTTTATTCCACGTTTATTTTATTAAACATCCTTTAATCACATTTCCCACAAACCTGAGACCATTTTGGCTCAACAGAGACTCGGCTGGACGTCTGCTCTCTATATGAAGCTTTAAAAAACCAAAAACACAGATTAAACAGTGTGTTTGTACAAGAACGGAGGGCTAATTGTTTTTTTGGGTTATACAAGCTTGTTCTTTGTTATTTATTGTTTATTGATTTGTTATTTATTCGAGTAGCACATCAAGTCCATTTCATGTAACCCCAAGGGGATGATGGGTACTTTCAATAAGATTGTACTCGCTCTCATAAGAACCGTCCAGCTTGAGGGGCGTTCAGGTGATCCTCGTTCCCTTCGATGCTTCAGACTTTATAACGTGAAGTACTTAAAGTAAAACGTTAAAAAGCATTAACAGTAGCAATACTAATATAATAGTAATAATAGCAGTAACGTTAGCTGTGCTAGAATAATAATTGAAGTAATAAAAAACTGTTGTATTATGACAGTAGTAGAATAGTTGTTATCATATTAGTACAATGACAGTTAAAGTAGTACTCGTAGTAGAATAGTGGTGGCAGCAGTAGTAGTAACATCAGTTAGTAGTAGTATCAGTAGTCATAGTAGTAGTAATAGTAGAATGGTATCAGTAGTATAGTAGTATCAGTAGTATCAGTAGTATCAGTAGTATAGTAGTATCAGTAGTATCAGTAGTATCAGACAGTTTAATCATTTCCATATATTAAATCTTTCCTTTTGATTCTCTTGTATTGTTGTTGTTTGTTTGTTTGTTTGTTTGTTTTCCAGCTGGTATTTTATGCATTTCTAAAGCATCCTCGTTGCTAATGAGACACCTGCTGCATGTGACCTTTAACCTGCAGATCAATAAATCCATACTGATCGATCAGGGTCACGTGACACAGACAATAGTTTATTATCTTAGATAATTGATTAGATTAGAGGTGTGTTCAGCGTCGCCTCTGTGAGTGTTGACACCAAGCGAACAGCACAGCTTCACTAAGCTGATTTGAGCGGATGGATTTAAGCTGTTGCCTTCTGATTCATCCGCGCTGGTAACTTATTCCTCCAGAGCAGGCTGCGAGGAAGCAGGGAAACTGATCCACATGATGCTGACAGTCCAGCGGGTGTAAAGGAGGGCTGGAGGCGGATACAGCGGGGTCTGGTTACTGCTGCGCACCGGGGCGCAGCGGGAAAACTCCCCCCCTCACCCACCCAGACTTCACCTGCACCCATCAGAGCTGCTGGATACGGCTCATAGATGAAAACTGCCCCGGAGAGAGTCGTTCTCCGTCGGACAAGGAGCCCGTCAGTCTGCGGCGCACGACGCGACCATGTCGGTCAACTCCACTGACTCCAGCCCGGCTGCGGTCACACGCTACAACATCCCGGCGCTCATATTCGGGATTTTACTGATTGTGATTATCACCGGTGGAAACGTGCTTGTGTGCCTTAGTGTGTACTTGGAGAAGGCGTTAAAAACCACAACCAACTACTTCATAGTCAGTTTAGCGTTTGCGGACTTGCTGCTGGCGGTGCTGGTTCTGCCGCTCTTCGTTTACGCAGAGGTAAGCGCAGGTGTTACAGTCTCGTGCGTCAAAACCGCACATCTGCATGGACAGAGGGTAATATGTATCACAATACTGAAGAAAAAAAGCAAATACGTCCCCCTGGTTATATGTTGAGACTCACCACAACTAGTTCATCATTATGATAAAGGAGAGGCCAGCCAATCACAGCCCTGCTGGCTCTCTCATCTCTTTATTGAGGAGTAATTAATGACTTGCTGGTTATTAGGTGACTCATAGATCACAATATTTCCAGGAGATAAAAAGGCTATAACCTGTCTGCCTGTCTAAATATCTCTGTCCTCTCATCTCTGTGGCTCAGAGATAAATCCTCCTTATTTAGCCTCATGTGTGATCTTGTTACCTGTGCCAGCCAGGTAATCTCACCTCAGTACTGAGTGTCACACCGGTGGTTTGACCCCGAGCGCTCACTGGATTAGAAGTCTGCCACCTAAAGAAAAGTGAAGCGAGGAGAAGCTGGATGGACAGAGTTGTGTTTCACTGGAGGAATGTTTGTGGTGCAAGAGGATTAGAGATATTTACACTGCTGCTCAGATTAGGTGCTGTTTGTGTTTCTTTCTTTCTGTGTGTGTGTGTGTGTGTGTGTGTGTGTGTGCAGTTCCAGGGTGGAGTTTGGTCCTTGAACATGCTGATGTGTGATGGCCTGATGACCATGGATGTGATGCTGTGCACCGCATCCATATTCAACCTGTGTGCCATCAGTGTGGACAGGTATGTGTGTGTGTGTGTGTCGATCCAGTCAAAAACATGAGAATATAAATCATGTTTATGCCGTTACACGAGGAGTTTTGTTGGTTTTAATATGCGAGCCAATACGAGATCCCACCTCGACCTGTGTTGTTGTCCAAAAACTGTTAAAAACATGTCAGTGAGTCACATGGCTGCACTGGGTCACATGATCCTTTGGTCACAATACTTTGTTTAGAAACAGCCATTATGTTTTCAGTCTGCATATTAAAAGGTGTTTCCAATATTTTGTCCACCCTATTTGCATAATATTCACATGAATATAACACACTGCAGGGCATCACAACCTCAATAATAAACATAAAGTAGAATTATCACCTTTCTGACGTCAACAAAAACAAATTTATGACAGAGCTCAGTGAGTGTAGTATGTTATAAATTATTTATTAAATGTTTGTATAGTAATAACCATGTAATATAGATGTAATAAAATGCTTAGAATAACTTTGATTAATATGTTTTATACTGAGTAATAGACAATAAGAAAGAGAAAGTTACATGTTTAGCTAACTGAATTATTATTGAATTAATTATTATGAATTATTACCCTTCCCTCTCGGTTTTGCAGGTTCATCGCAGTGTCCATTCCTCTAAATTACAACCGTAAGCATGTGGACCATCGGCAGCTCGTCCTGCTGTCGGCCACCTGGCTGCTGGCCCTGGCCGTGGCCTCACCTGTCATCTTTGGCATCAATAATGTGCCTAATCGCGACCCGAGCGAGTGCAAACTGGAAGACAATAACTACGTGGTTTATTCTTCCGTCTGCTCCTTCTTCATCCCCTGCCCCATCATGGTCTTGCTCTACTTCGGGGTTTTCCGCGGGCTGAGGCGCTGGGAGGAGACTCGCAGGGCCAAACTGCGCAGCAGCATCGAGG
This sequence comes from Pampus argenteus, assembly GCA_036937835.1. Classification (NCBI taxonomy): domain Eukaryota; kingdom Metazoa; phylum Chordata; class Actinopteri; order Scombriformes; family Stromateidae; genus Pampus; species Pampus argenteus. Next base: position 25,725,838 of record CM072862.1, read on the forward strand.
CCTGCAGGAAGCTGCAGCACGCGGCCGTGGCCACCGCCCTCCCCCCGCTGGCGGGAACCATCCCCGGGCCGCTGCCCATGCCACTGCCCAGGATCATCGAGAGGGACTTGGCCCAGTCTCGGCTGGACGATACGGACGAGTACATTCAGCAGGAGATTCCTTATCCTCGGCAGTACAGAGAGAACTCTGTGCCCACGGTGACCTTCAGCCCCTATCAGCACAGGAAGAAGAGAGCAAAGATCAACAGCAGGGAGAGGAAGTCTATGAAGGTGCTACCTGTCGTAGTAGGTGAGTGACTGAAGCTTCATATTTCAACTTTTTTTCTTCATCACTTGCAGTAAGAGCAGAAAGAAAAACCTGTTCAGTGTTTATCTGAGCAGCTGACTGTTCTGAGACAGACCTGAAAAAATGAACTCATCCTTTAAATACCGTATTTACTCTAATAGAGCCCGGGCCTTACATCAACTGCAGGCTGTAGCAGGCCTTTATTGGAAGCAGGCTTATATTAGGCCTTTATTCCTTCTCTTGAAGTATAATCGCTGTTCTGCTTCCATTTGCTCTGTTAAATATTTGTTACTCCAACACTGGTAATTACGGTAAACCTCCCTGCTAACTTCCAGTTCCCATTCAGGTTAGCCCTCTGCTAACCTGAATGGGGATAAAATAATCATGCAGGTCTTGTGCATGGCTCAAACTTTGGATTCAGACCCCAGTTAGTGTCCAGTCTGGATCAATTAATCAGTATCAATCAGCGGCCAGCAGGTGTTGATTTAATTAAAGTTCAATACAGTTGGGGACTTGAAATAGACAGATGATTCTCACTATATAAAATATATATAGTGAGAATATTACAGCCTACAGGTGCTGTGACACTGTCAGCTGCAACACATCACCCACTGAAGGCTGTAATATCACTGTGACTGTCACACCATCACGTCTCATATGAGTCACGGAGCGCTGTGTGCTGCAGAAAGGAGCTTTTTAGCATCTGACTTCATTTCAAAGCGTTTCCTCTTTGTTTCTCTGATGACGTGTCGTTGGCAGCTGGATTCATATTATACATGATGATCATGATTTTGTCTGCTGGCAGAACCTGAAGCTCTGTAGCAGTTAGAAGTTGTTGTTTTTACTTTCTGTGAATGAAACAGGTCACCTTATATTCTTCATGAACAGGTGACTTCCTGTCCCACCACCAACAGCACCCTGCACTGTTTAAATGTATAGAGGTGTTCATAAACTCAAAGTTTAGACAGATTCAGTTGATTTTTGGAGCCTTTCTCCGTCGGCTAAAGTCAGTCTGATTGTTGCAGGATGTCAGGTTGTGTCTCTTGTCCTGTAGGCGTCATTACTTATTCAAGCAGATTACAAAAAACTCAAATTAAGTGGATATCTGACACATTTACAGTCTGTTTAGCATCAAATTCCCTCTTTGTGTTTCCCTGTTGAGCTGTGGTGGAAGTATGGGAACAAAAAGAGGGACTTTGGCTCTAAAAACACTGTAACGTTGAAACATATCTGCTGGATTTGAAGCTTCATATTAGCTTCATATAAAGATAGATAAATTCTGAAACACATTTCTGTCCCAGCAGCATCTCTGTTCCCCTGAATTTACTTCTCATGTGCTTACAGATCCTAGGAAGTGTTGCAGGTGGATGGTGGATGACGTTAATTAGTTAGTTAATTAACTTTTGCACTTTGTCTTTAAGTACTGTTCGTCTTGCAGGTCAGACGCCTGTGACGCAGCTGACGTTCATGCAGGTCACTCAGGTGTAAAAGCGTCACTTCTGACTGGTTGTCTCTCTACAAGTAACGCCATTATAGTTTAAAGCCTTCAATCCAATTATTATGCAACACATGATCTTAAAGTCACACCGTCTGAACACTAAGATCTGCTCTGATGCCACCACTGTTTTATTCTGCAAATGCTTTAGGATACATGAATGCAGAATTTGTGCCACATATGTGTGAAAACTGAGGTGCTTTTCACGGACGGGGCTGCACGTAGTGGTACAAAACCATAAAAACCATCCAATAATAAAGACGTCCAACATGCAGCTGATTCTGTGTCCTCCGAACACGCCGCAGACACCAAAACTACAGCCGAGCAGCTCTGTGAGGCAGTGTTGGAGCTAAATGCTAATGTCACCATGCTAACATGCTTACTGTGACAATGCTGAACATACTGATCATATACTAATCAATCATCAATCAACATAAACATGCCAATTTAGGAAGATGTTTATCTTAGTTTTGCATGTTTGCATGCTAACATTTCGTGCTGATGATGGGAATGTTATTAGTTGGTACTGATCATGAACCAAAGCGCTGCACATATTCTGTACAAGAAGCAACGACTTTAGCAACAAAAGCTACTGGATACGTGGACGTTTATGAGCATGTGTGAACAAAGTGGAGAAAAAAAAAATGTTGCAACCGGAGCACGTTGAAGACTTTTGACTTGATTTGGAAGCATTTTTACATCAGCATCATAACAGTATAAAATAGCAGAAAATCAGAAAAAAGCACATTTTCGCCTTCAAGAGATTTTCAAAGTTATCATGTTTTGTCCTGAAGGGGACATGAATGGATGTACCGAATGTCAACCACATGGTGGCGCTAGAGGAAAAGTCAGTGGTGAACTGAGAAATATTGTCATAAAGGAGACATTGACGTGTGCGTTTGGCTCCACCTGCTCCACCCTGAACTGCTGCCATGGTCTGGTCTTGGTCCGTCTCTCTACTGTTTCTGTATATTTTGTGTGTGTTTGGGCTTCATGTAATTTTACATTGTCCATGAACATGTTTATTGCCTCCTAACATATTGAGAATTAGATATCATTTTGGCGTAACCAGGTATTAATAGTAATCAGTCAGACTGTGAACCTGCACCTATGAGCTCTCCTTCCTTTGCAGAATGCATCTCGGAGGACGGTCCGAGATATGACTGTGTTGTCTGAGTAAATTCAGAAATCTGGCCCCAAATGTGTTGTTAATTTGATTTATTGCAGAGTATCTGTCATACGTTTGTGCTTAAAATGCTCCTCAGAATACTGGGACAGAAGTGTACTGTACATACTGAGTCCTGACACGAATCCCTACATTTAATACAGTATCATCAGAACTGCATTTTATGAATAAGAAGTGTGCAGAGTGTCCTACTGACAGCAGAGCACATTATGCAAAGTCCTCCAGTCACCTGGAAAGAAAGCCATAAATACCATCTGTAACCCTCCCAACACAAAGATAATAAATCACTCGGATATGTTTTATTACCAACATGAGACGACACCTGAGACAAATGGTCTGGTTTGACTCAGTGAGAGTAAGCTTATTAAAGGTGTGTTATCTTTTCCGGTCATTGTCTGAGTTCGGTAGCGTTTGTTCACGGATGTCGAGGAAAGACCTCTGACGGCATCCGATTAGTTTCAGGAGGTGCTGAATCATGTTTTCACAAACTGACCAGCAAAAGCAAAATTTATCCTCCAAATTCCTCCTCTTATAAGTTTATATTAGTAGTTTTCTGCTTCTCTCTGCGAATTCTGGCAATGTGAGGGTGTTGAGAAAAAAAAACAGTCAAGAAATCCAATATTTATTGAGCACCGCAGAGCAGGAATGTGTTGAGTTGAAATCATACATTTCTGCTAATGAACTCAGTCATGAATCTTTTAGAGTCTGACTGTCACAAACACGTCATCTTGGTTCTTTAATTGGAAGCTTTCCTGTCGAAACTGGATGTTGAGGCACATAATTCATGAGAGATGAGTTAGGAGGAGAAAGAGAAGTTATTATTATTGTTTAAATATGTGTGAGTTTATTGGCTAGAGATTTAATTTCCTACTTCCGAATGTCTGTTTCTATTTCAACTTCAGTTTTAGTTAGTCTTGTCTTTTCTTAGTTGGTGTACATAAGTTCTGTACATAAGTTCTGTTCTGTTCAGAAAGTAAAAAGTCACATGTCTCTGCTCCATGAAATCAATTTTACTTTCATAAGTCTTCATTAAATCCTCTTGTTTAATTCTGAGCGTCATGCTGGCTAAAGACCAACCAGGGTCCAGTAAAGACGCAGCGAGACGGGGCTGATGGCCGCCACCCTGCTGATCTCTGATTGCTTCATGCTAGCGTTTCAAATCCAGGCTGAAATTCCACTTTTACAGTATTGCATGTTTCCAATTTCTTCTGATTATAATGACAGAAACCATGAAGCTCTTTATGATTGAAATCACATCCAGACTGTGGAGGTCAAACAGAAGCGTCACGTCTGGTATTTTTTCACAGAACCTGTGTCAGAACCGATTTCACTCCACGGTTTTAATTTCTACATTCACATAACGACCACAGGCCTCATGCATTAGCTTCATGTGCTACATATCACTTTAGCACAAGTCAAACGGTTGTGATATGGAGCAACAAACTAAAGCAACACTGTAAAAATGAAATCGTTCCTGCACATGCTCAGTGGCGTCTGATTTACACAGAACTACTCTCTGGAGACTCAAACCAGGATCGAGTAGTAGTACAGGTTTACGGCACAGAGGAACAAGATATATCAGACTTTGGATTAAAACACACAATACTTATTAGTAGTTCATTGTTTCTTTGGCTCTTGTTGACAATAAGAAATATATAGAAAATAGTCTTAGACATATCCTTTAAGACAATATTATTTCACAAATTTAATCCTTTAACCAAATGAACAGATCGCAATTTTATGATGTCTACACAGCACGCTGAGGCATTTTCATGAAGGTTATTTCATGATCTAAAGTGGCTCATTTTTACATCAATTTGGATAAAAGTGCTGTCAAAATGAAAAACTGTAAATGTAAAATGTCTGTTTGTGTGTGCAACCCACTGGATGTAAGGGTGTGCAGATATTTTGTTTCGTACTTTTTGTTATAACAACAGGGATCACATTTTCAGTCTCTGTGGAGTAGTTCTGTGTACGACAGATGCCACCGAGCATGTGTGCGAACGTTTACAATGTACAACAAACACAAGTAGATCAGGTCATTGTTGGTTTGGAGATTTGATCACCTTCTTCATATCTTCACGCAGGTTGCTTCTTGTTCTGCTGGACTCCGTTCTTTGTGGTCCACACGATGCGAGCCTTGTGCTTCACATGCGACATCCCTCCTGGTCTGATGAGCACCGTCACCTGGCTAGGTTACGTTAACAGCGCTCTCAACCCCATCATCTACACCATCTTCAACACCGAGTTCAAAAAATTCTTTAAGAAATGCTTCCGGAGGTGCTGCTGACAGCAGATGTCCCTTCACAGACTTCTGCTGACTGAGTGAAGAAAAGGAAGAAGCTGGGAGATCATAAAACTCTGTGATGATGAAAGCATCTTGTCACAGTTACTGGTGATATATATTACATTTCTAGTCCATTTTGACGTTTGGTGATGTACTTTTTAATCATTGCTGGGAGTTACTGTCCAAACAAAATGATGCTGTTTCAGCGGAAAGCGACAGAAAGCAAAGATTAGGGCACATAGAGTCTGAAAGGAGGTTTTTGCTTCTTTGAGGTTGTCTGTACCTCTTCTTATGAATTACAAATCCACTTTTGTTCCGAGTTATTGTCTGCCAGTCCCAGTGGATGATGTGGGATTTGTGCAGACCTGAAAGGGAAGTGTGCCTGGAAGAATAAACTCAGGGCAAAAATGTCCACATGAAGCAGAAAGACTGACTGAGCTTCAACAGACCAGAATGACAAACAGCTGAATCTCCTCTCAATCTGCCACTGATCTCCACTTCCTTATACAAGCTTAAAGGGATAGTTTGACATTGTGGGAGTTAGATGTGAAGATTGACACCCAGCATACAGTTAGCCTAGCTTAGCAGCTAGCCTGGCTCTGTACGAAGGTAACAAAAAGGTGAGACTGCGGACGGATTAAACCTAAACTTTCACCATTGTTGTTCCTGAAGGGGCCTTGATGAGCTGCTGGTTGTAGCTTCACATTGAACAGTACGATACTAGAGTGGTAGATTAACACTTGGCAAGAAAGCTAATAGGCATATTATCCATGATGTCAAACTATTCCTCCAGTTCACATCAGTCCTCATGTTGAAAGGAACAAGACATAAAAGTCCTCGTTGGGAACGCTCGTAATGATCGCTCGACTGATGAGCTGAAGACGAAGAGGCTGTTTGAAAGCAAACTAAATATCTTCCAGAAATGTGTTGATCACAGAAGGATGATATCTGTAAATATAAGTGGGTTGGCTGGATTCGTTTCCTGTTCAACATCCAGTCAACCGATACACTTCCTGTCACGGATCAATGACTTCTATGAGCTGTGTGTGGATTAGTGAAGGTTTACAATGCAGACTGTGGCACAGTTGGACCCAGCTCACAGTGGCTGTTCAAAAGGTATAATAATAATAAAAATAAAAATACCCCATTCATAAAGTATTGAGCAGAAATATGCCTTAAATTCAAAAGGATGCGATGTCTGTGATGAATTCATAACACTCAAAACGCCTCAAAGAAAATAAAAATACAGAAGAGCAGCCCTGATGTAATGAGATCCCAGAAGAAAGTGATGCTTTATCATATTCAAAACTGTTTTCAGTATGTTTATAATTCACACATGATGAGTGAACTGTTCACACCCTTCGACTGAGACGTCACGTCTGCATCCAGCTTATATATAATAACAGTCTGACAGTTAAACATCTGTAATCATCATTTTACTCTCTGATATTATAAGAGATATAAAAAGAAAGTTTATGTTCACATGATTATGTTCGTCTGCCACCGAGACAAACAGATGTGTTGTTATTTTTTTATTATCATAACAAGACTATTCTTGTTTTTGACGAGATCATTTTTCACAATATAAGAAAATATTTTTCAGGTTATAATGACATGTTGGTTTTTTTTGTTATTACTACAAAGAAAGTTGTTGAGTTTTATTGAGAAAGTTCTTGTTATTTCACTAAACTTATTATTATTATTATTATTACACCAGTGTCTCGTTATAACAACACACTGACTCATCTCATTAAAACAAGACATATAATAAGGTGTCTTATTATATAAAAAACATACAGACAAGTGATGTTATTACATTATATATATAAACATGTGTTGTTCAGTATAATCACATTATAACGAGATAAAAACTAGAAATACGTCATTATAACATGAAAAATATCTCATAATAACATGAAAAGGTGGCAGCGACATGTATCTTACACTCATTTCTTAATTATTACTTTGATGAAAGAGAGAAATTGGGAATAAATTATAGCTCTGAATTATCTTCATTATTTCTGCTACTTGAAATACATTCAACAATATTACAGCAAGCCTCATCACATAATACTGTACATGTCAACATGCAGCAACACCTTAGAGGATGTCATTTAATATTTAACAATATCACATGTTAACTTTTCAAAAATGTATGTATGATGTTGAATGAAACCTTTAATAGAAAAACATTTCCAGAATGTGTCTTTGTAAAAAAGTTGATTTATGTCCTGAAACTGAAAGTATCCTCGACTGCAGGTCGCTTAAACTTGAGCGGTATTGTCCTTTAAGCTATTTCTGCCTGTCACCACAGTATATATATGTTTGGTTACTGACTGTGCCTACTGTATGCCATATCCACGTTTTATGTGGAAACCTTTCTAATAAAGTGTACCATCTTTCTAAATGTCCCGGTGGCCTTTAGCTGAATTGTAATCAGCTCGGTTTGAGGTCGACGTGTTCGGTTTGAGTCGTCCTTTAGTTTGAGATAACCTCACGTCCTCGTGCAGCTGTCGTCAGACAGACACAGACCGGATCCCTGATGTGATTTCAGATAACTTTCATTGAAAGACTTTAAATCCCATTTATGAAGCCTCCTGAGATAAAACTGGACAGACTTTGAGGTAAAGCTGCAAATGCCTTTGAATTAAAGTTGGCAAATTTCCCACCAACAAGTGAGAAAAATGACACCAAAATGAGATGTTAAACATTCAGGTCTGCAGGTCTTATGACTTCCTGATCAACATGTGGTGATTAAAAGACAAACGCTGCTAATCCTTCAAGTCTCGATAAGCAACTCATTTTAAAATACATTTACATTATTCTTAATTGCAAAGATTATGGTTGACTTTAAGAAACACTTTTAGAAAACACTCGTTATTGGTGAAATGAAGAAATGAAGCCCAACTGTTCACCAATCACACCTTTTTTTTTTTAACAAGTGCCAGAAAAAACACAGTATGAAAGTCTGGTTAAGGAAACTTTCATTTAGCAGATCTTCTGGATCTTTTGATCATATCACACAAACTTCCTCAGAAATGTAGATGTTCAAATTGCCTTTTTTTTCTAAAAACAAGATTAATTCTTGAGTTTTTAAAACGTACTTCAGCTTGATGCTCATCCCCAGACATCACTGAGGTTGTTGGGGTTCATCATCTGGGGACAACGTCTTTATAACATTTGGATCCAATCAATCCAGCAGATGTTGAGATATTTAAAAAAACATTGACCTGCTGGTGATGAAATATGTCATTAGCATTTATTCTGTGGACAATTAATTAACAAAATAATAGTTGTTGTTGAGATATTTGAGTCTGGACAAAAGTGATGGATGTGGATACACCGTTTATAAGTATAACAATAAGATGAAAAACAAAGCAGCATTATTAGTAAAACATATGAAGACGGTAAATACTATGAATGGAAATGATTCGACTGAAGTCTGTTTAAGAAGCGGAGACACCAGCATTAATGTAGATGATATAACACAGTATGAAGTAAAATAGACCTTTTCTTGTTACAGAGGTGTCAGCGTCACCCTAAAAATACACTTTTTCCAGGACGGGGGGGAAAGCAGAGGTGAAAATTGGAGCGAGGTGGGAGGTGCTTAAAAAGCTGAAGGTGCTGAATTTGATCAAGTCTGTAATGATCTGCAAAAGTAGAAAATCTCAAATAAGTCAAAGCTAGTTGATGTCAGAGGGAGGGCTGACTCACTGTTTCTGTCTCAACTGGAAAAACTAACACATGAATACAGTTCACACCGTTCAGGTGGGTGTAGGTAGATGGAGCTAATAAGGATGGAGTAACTGGCAGCACGCTTACATGCTTAATGTTCTGTATACGGCGTGTATCCCTGTATACATGATTCTAACAGGATGTAGTTTTAAACATGGTTTGGCTTTTATTTCAGCATGTCGTTTATTGTTACATTGATCATAATTAGATTTTTGGTTTTACCGTCCTAATATGACATAACTCGTGTTGTGTTCACATGCAGCTATAGATGCGATGATTAGAAGAAGAAATTAATTGGAAAACAATTTTGATCAACAAAAACTGCAAAGATTCACTGCTTCCAACTGCCAAAATATGAATATTATCTGGTCAAGACTTATTCAGCATCATCATTGCATCATATTTTTAGGTCAGTTATGGCTCACAATGATCAGAAACCTGAATAATGTGTTTACATGCAACTAGAGTCACAATAATTCAACAACATGAAAAGAAGCCAACAATAAATCGATCCACTAAAACGTAGCGTCTGCATATTCTGGCTTCAGTTGCTCGCAGATTATTTCCTCATGTTTGGAGTCATTTTTGCCTAAAACTACAATGTTTTAACACATTACAGTGTTTGAAATGAAAATATATATATATATATGTTTGTGTTTAAATATAATTTAAGTTTCGGTTTAAATACAACTCTGAGTTTCCTGTATTCACATTTTAAGTTTTAACTTCAGAAGAATTTAATGGCTGATTTTTCATACAAACGCCGCCATCAAGAACTTATACACAGCATTTCAATATATTAGTAAATAAAATCCATCTCACTGTACATCCTCCTTATAAAAGGTCCACATAGTCAATCAGATGCACAAACTATTGTACATCTCACTTAAATACATATCTAAGATTTTCCTTTTGTTGAGACAAAAAGCACCAGGTTTGATTTTTCATCACATCGTCACCGTTTGAGAGAGAAACACTTCTGTTATACTGCATTTCCATTTCAGCTGCTCTCTTTTTGCCAGTCTACTAGTTTCCATTGACCCCGGTGCATCTGTTAGCAACATGATCTTCAGTAAAACAACTGTACAAAAGAAGTCGGCTGGAAAACACATCCTGAGTTTGGGTGTTTTCATTACTGAGTGCAGTGAATGAGGTCAAACCTCCAGCTTGACGTATTGAAACAGTCTCACTCTTCAGTCTTTGTTGATGCCTGCAGATAAAAGTAGAAACATGAGAGATTATCAGTGGAGGCTCGCATTTCTATTTGTGGAAAGAGATTAACAAGAAATCACTGATTCAATTAACAACCAAATGACCAAATTCATCAATGATTCGTCCATCTTTGTATGAACAGACAGAAAGTCTCTGCACCCCTAAAGGCCCATGTGTGTGAGTAAACAAAAAAACCAAAAACTGACTTTGTCAGCAGCGGCCGCCATCACAGCGTCCAGCTCCTGAGTCCAGCCGAGGGCGTCGGACAAGGCCTGCACGCCGCTGACGACGTCACCCAACCACGCAACGTCATGAGGCCGACGGCTCCCCCAGGCGAACGGACCCACCAAGTCCCTGTTGATGAGGAGTCGGGGGACAGAGCTGCGCACGGCTCCTGACAGGCTGGCGAAGGGCTCCACCTGCAGGGCAAAGAGTGAATAAGACGATGGTACAATGTACTGTACTTTCTAAAAACTCCTATGACACACTGATCCTGCTTAAAACAATTATTGCCACAATTTTGCCTCAATATTGTGGTTTTGAAGCGGGTGGCGCTCACCTCCAGTGAAGTGCCCATGATGATCAGCAGGTCTGCCAGCGGGAAGTCAGTGAAGTGCTTGAAGAAGTGATGCGGCAGCTCCTCCCCAAAAAAGACAATGTCAGGCTTTACCACACCTGTACAGGTCGGACACCGAGGCACCGTCCCACTCATCACATCTGGCTTATGAAACATACAAGAAAAACATATGAAGACATGTAAAATGTAAAAGTTGGGAAAAAAGGAGGAAAGTTTCTCTGAGCTCACCTTAAGTTTAACACAGATGACCTGTTGCCAACAATTAAATTAATCAACAACTATTTTGATAATCTGTGAATCGTCTTGAGTTATTTTTTAAAAATAACTTAAAAATTTGTGAATATTTTCTGGTTTCTTTAGACAGTAAACTAAATATCTTTGGCTTAAGCTGTGGGAGCTTTTGGTCATTTTTTTTTTTACCATTTTCTGACTTCTGATGGGCTTAATGATTAATCAAGATAATAATTAATAATAATGTAATCAGTGTAAATCATGACTAAATGTGCTGAGTTAGTGTTCAGGTCATAACTTACTCGTAGGTCCTCTCCATCATAATTCCTCCGGCAAACGGTGCAGGTGGCGGTGGCGAACGTACCGTGGGCCTCGACCAGCATCTCAGGAGGAATCCCTGCCACTTCACACACACACACACACACACACGTAAACACACGTAAACAAGCATGATGGCTTACAGTGACAACACAAAACCTTATAATGTGTATAATGTTTTAATATATCAAAAACAACGCCAAAAGAGCAACGATATAGACACATACATCTTTCCAGCCCGTCGATGTTCTGCGTGTACATCCTGAGAAGCAGACCCTTCTGATGAAGCAGCCGTATGAAGTAGTGTGTCACATTGGGCTGGTAATTACCCGGGTACAGCTCTTTGGCCAGGGCAAAGAAGGGTTTAGGGTTACGATGGAAAAAGTTAATCTCAAATATGGCCTCTGCGTAAGGCAGATGATACTGCTGCAGGTTGTCATAGAGCCCGCTGCCTGGGGACCTGTGAGAGAATAAACATCGTCTGTTGACCCCAGAATACTGCTGATATTCACAGGATGTATATTAATAGAAATGCTAGAATACAGGGAACCACAAGGAACTTTTTTTAACCTGAAATCTGGGATGCCACTAGGAGTGCTGATCCCAGCTCCGGCCATCACCACGACTCTCTTGTACTGCTGCTCGCGGATGTTCTTGGCGATGCTCTCCAGGGTCTGCTGCTCGACGGCTGCACCTCCACCACGGGAGAAGAGTCCTCGAGAGCCATCCCACCGGGGACGGTTGGTTTGTCTGTGAAGATACAACACAGAGATGAAAGTGTTCATCATATGAGATTCAGTGGAAGGATCAGCTAATTGTTGAGATGTGCACCACAACAAACTATAAACTGTTTGAATTTCAGGTATATTTGACTGCTGACGACACAACAGACCTCTCATAACATTCCCTATACTAACACTGGATGGAAGTCGTATTTCAATAATAGATTATATATTATGATAAATATGAAAACTTTGCCAGCCCTACCTACAGGTAAAGCACGTCTCAGGTATGCACTGTTTTCCTCACTTCGAGGTGAAATGTAAGTCCAGTATGTGGAAGCTTTCATTGAGACATATACTGTGTGTGTGTGTGATGATCATTTAACACAGACAGAACAGGTGAAATGTCAGAAGTACCTGGATGGAGCTGCTGCACCTTGAGCTGGACACAAACTCCTTTCACCAAAGCCTATAAAAACAATGCATGTGTCATATATTATCAATCATAAACACATCTGCTATTGCATTATGCCAGCTGTGTGTGTGTGTGTGTGTGTGTGTGTGTGTGTGTGCGTGTGTGTGTACTGACCGTTTGCAGAGACCGTCCTGCTTGTTCTTGAACACAAACTGCGATACAAACAAACCCTGACAGGTGACATGAAGGAGGAGCTCAGTACAGAAGCCATAACACAAACTACCCGCTGCTGTGTATTACATGACTCAACATAAACATAAACACCAACATAAACACCACATGTTAACACATGTTGTCCTGTTAAAGTCCCATGAAGAGGTAAACTAATGACAGTCTGCAGAAATGTAGTCTGTTTCTGTTGTTGTCCTTTGACCTCCTTATGACGTCACCACGCTACCGTAATGTCTAATATAAGAGTACCGTAATGTATGATGTAGCCGTTAGCTAGCTAACTTTGACACCCGTTTTTTTTTTTTTTTTTTGTTTTTGTTTAATGATTAATAACCCACACGTCACTATATATTACATATATAACTGTCAATAAATCAACTTTACATCATATTTCTGAGCAATCATTAGCTAACCGGTACCCGTTGGAAACGCCTACTTCATTTCCCATAATTCATTGCGCCCGCCCCACAACACGACAGGCTACTAGACGTTAGCATAAAATTCAATACTCATTAGTCCCGAATAATTTTCACTTTTACCTTGTCGCTATCATGAAAGATGTCAGCGGGTACCTCAAACAGCAGCAGAGCAACAGCTCAACGCCGGAGATGGCGGCGGAGTGGCACACGCTGGAGGAGCTGCACAACAAAAGGTAAAGAGGCGTCTATTCCTCCGCCAGGCTAGTGCTAGGCTAGTAGTGCCAGGCTAGCTAACGTAAGCTAGCTCGTTCAATGGAAATGCACGCTGAGTCATGCACGGCGCTAGCGTTAGCTTAGCTTTAGCAAGTTTCATTTTGAACACCAAAACATAAACTTGACGACTAATATTATATTCTGGGAAAATAAATGGTCACATTACGCGAACAGAGCTTCATAGGTTTTAGCTTTTAGCGAAATAGCAGAAATATGTCGGCTTGTGGAGGATAAAGTTCAGACTGAAGTTTTTCTAGCTGTTTTTTTAAGTAGCTATACCGTTAGCAGAGTTCACAAAGTCACTGCATCACTAAACTAATACATTAGTACTTGTTATATGATTGAAAAACAAAACGCTTAAATGTGTTATGTGAATGTTTGACAAATAAATATAAATGAATGTCTGTCTAATATAAAACATGCTATCTTGTCTAAAGAGTATTTAAATACTTGGACATAATATAAACTGTCAAGTCTTGAAACAGTCAAATGAACAGTTTCTTCTTGCTGTAATTATTAATATTCATAATGACCTTTAGAAGAAACCTTCATAATGTTTTTATGTTAGTGATGGAGATTAAACATGTATTTAAAAGTTTAAAACATATTTTCTTCATCTTTGTACTTTTCCATGTTTTTGTTTCACACCATAGAAAAGCTGTGATTGCATCATTAATGTTTACACACACCTGAATCATTATTGATCACCAACCATCAGTATCATTCATCACGCATGTTTATTTTTTTAAGTTGAATAAAAGCTGCGTGTGTAAAATCAAGACAGTTGTTGGTTTTGTCTTCATGCGGTCAGAAAGCTGCTGTGTAACGCTTGTTGAACTGGTGTTTAAACTATTTATTGTGTGTTTTTATTGACAGATTGTGGCATCAGTTGACTCTGAAGCTGACAGACTTTGTTAAAGATCCTTGCTTCAAAACAGGCGACGGCCTCATACAGGTAACTGTACTACAGCCACATGTGATGCTGTAAATAAATGAGTGATATGTGATCACCAATGAAGCTATTGATTTTCCTTATGTAGCCCTCAAGGGGATTTTATTATATTTGTATCAGTGTATATATATATATATAAACTGTGTCCCACTGTTATTCATCATTACATTCAACCATATTAAATGTGTGTCCTCATCCAGTAAGACAGCGGATGAGGAGCTTTAACAGTAAACAGTCTCAGTTAAAGTCTCAGCACAGAATTGATTTCTACATTTTAACTTTGTTTTCTTCTTACAGCTCTATGAAAATTTCCTGTGTGACTTTGAACACAGGTGAGCTAGAAATTACTGAAGCACATACAGTAACGTACTTATGTAACATCGACTTGTTCACTATTTACATGGTGTTTGCTTTATTCAGCTGCTAATTAACGGTTTTTGATCCTTTTAACAGGATCAATCCATTGTCCCTCATGGAGATCATCCTGTATGTTGCCAGACAGATGACAGGTAACGACACCTTGATGCAGGAGAGGATATTTCTCTGCAGAATGCTTTTTTTTTTTTTTTACTTTCTTTGGTGTTAAAACAAATGATTTCTGTTTCCAGATCCTAAAGATGCCATCACTTTTCTCGAGAAGACCAAGGAAAAAGTAAATTGACTAAAACTTTATAGTTTTTTAAATGTAACTCATATCTGTAATCAAACTTTTAATGAGTCTCTGTCTGTTTCAGGTGAAAAGCAGTGACGAAGCCGTGATTCTCTGCAAGACGTCTATCGGCAGTCTTAAACTGGAGATCAGTGATCTTCCTGCAACAAAGGTAAGAGCTCCTAAAATCTCTGCTGCCTCCGTTTCACAAGATGTCACATGTTACGGCAAATACTGTTAATGTTAAGTACTACAAATCTGCCAGATGATGGTATGTTTAAGCAGCCAAACATATCCTGGAAACAATATTTGATATTTGTAGCTAAACCAGGCAAAAACATCCACGTAGAACAAATATGATCCGCCGCTTTCCACCCTGACTTGTTGTTTCAACACTTATTGCCTCTTCTAGAAATTAATTGAAGAGGTTGAGGAAATGTTGAATAACTTGCCCGGGGTGACGTCGGTCCACGGCAGGTTTTACGACCTGTCCAGCAAATACTATCGCATCATCGGGAACCACGCCTCCTACTACAAGGACGCTCTGCGCTACCTCGGCTGTGTGGACATTAAAGACCTTCCAGGTGAGTGAAAGCATGACAGAGACGGGCTGATAGAAAACAGTCAGTCATTTGTTTTAATGGCAGAAAGATGAATTATTGTTGTTGTTGTTTCCACAGAGACGGAGAAGCAGGAGAGGGCGTTCACACTGGGACTGGCTGGTCTCTTAGGAGAAGGCGTTTACAACTTTGGAGAGCTGGTGGGATTTTCTCTGATCGGTTTTTATAAATGCTAATCAGCCTGTAGCAGCAGATGCTAATGAGCATGTTTCCTGTTTGTCGTTGCAGCTGATGCATCCTGTGCTCGAGTCACTGAGGAACACAGATAAACAGTGGCTCATTGATACACTTTATGCCTTCAATGGAGGCAATGTGGAGAAATTTCAGAGCTTCAAGTCTGCCTGGGGCCAACAGGTGATTCACATTCATATAAATATCCAGCGTATACTGAGACATTAGAGGTCAGCTGAGGCGTTTGTGTCCTACATTATCTGTAGTTTGACAGGAAGATTCATGTGGGTCAAGTTTATTTATTAACTGGCTTTATTTTTCTGTCTCGATCGCAGCCTGACCTCGCAGCGCATGAAGCCAAACTAATGCAGAAGATCCAGCTGCTCTGCGTGATGGAGGTGAGATTATTCTCAGAGACGTGAAGAATCAGCAACAGTTCGCACCAAAGCTCAATAAAATCTAAACACAGCTCAAAGATACCATCTCAAATATAATGTGTATATACACACGAAATGCACATTTATCTGATCAGCCGGATCTTTCAGAGTACAGAGTGACATTATATATCGTATCAGTATGACTAAAATAATGTGTTAAACAGACATAATGTTGGTTTTGGTTTCTTTCTCTTGTTAATTTAACGTCTGGTTAGCTGTTAACTGTTATTTAGACCCAGAAGTTGTTGCCAAGGTTACCACAACAACCCTTATTTCACAAGGTTGCAGTAACATTTCCTGGTTTCATTTCACTGCAACTTAAAAGCTTTCAGAAATAAGCTTTTAAAATAGTTGATTAAACCTGTCTGACTTTGAGAGATTGTTTTTAACACTTCATGACTGTCAGTGTGAAGGTTTAAATATTTTTCAGGCATTTAAAATGTCTCCTTCCTCTTTCAGATGACTTTCACTCGTCCTGCAAACCACAGGCAGCTGACCTTCACTGAGATCGGCCAGAGTGCCAAAATCCCTGTTAATGAGGTCAGTGGGATGGTGATTGTATTTAATAAATCTATCAGTAAATGTCAATAGAATAATGTTTTGGACAGAGGTGGCCTTCAAGTAGGTTTACTTTGTGAGGGTTAGGACTGCGGTAATGTTGGTTGTCTGCATGATTCCCTGCAGGTGGAGCTTCTGGTGATGAAGGCTCTGTCTGTGGGCCTGATTAAAGGCAACATTGATGAGGTGGACCAGAAGGTGCAGATGACCTGGGTGCAGCCCAGAGTGCTGGACCTGCAGCAGGTTAGTACTGCCCCATGTCACCGGAGAAGATTAAATGTTTTAAAGAATTCATTATTAGTTTATTGTGCATCAGTTTGAATCGTCTTGGTTTCCTGTACATGTGTGAATACTCACCTGTCGGTCTCTGTTTTCAGATCAAAGGTATGAAGGAGCGGTTGGACTTCTGGTGCGGTGACGTTAAGAACATGGCCATGCTGGTGGAGCAGCAGGCCCACGACATCCTCACCTAAGAGCGACACCTCGCCTCCTTCCCTGCTGCACGGCGACTCCTGTTTGTTTAGTTTTCTATTGGATGTTCATTGTTTCATTACTGTCTGTTTATTACCAATCTGTAAATTACACTGTGGTATTTTACAAATAAAACATTGGTTGTAACATTATCCTCACAATATGTACTGAAACATTAATAAATATGCCCAAATATCATATTAAGCCATGCCAGTTATTACATGTACACACATATTGTTTAATTTTATTTCTTTTAATGTGCATCCAGGTCAACATGTGTCCATGTTGAACGTCTGTCTTAAAACAACATCGAGATGCCCAAATGAACATTGAAACATGTTTTTATTGTTGCTATAATCCTGTGATGGGACACAACATCTACAGTCCTGTGCAAAAATGTATTTAAGACATCATCCAAAGCTAATATGAAGCCGACGGAGTCAAATCAAGCAGATATATTTCAATCCACACAAATGTTTGTGCACTAAAAAAGGAATTTAAATGTTAGTTTGGGGATACTCTGAGTGAAAAGACACAAACTGAACTAAGATTAACCACAAAACTGCAATTAAACTTACTTTAAATGTTTTAATGAAAGTATAGAATCATTAATCTATCGCCCCAGTGCATGCTGGGAGGATTCCCATGACATGTTGTAGGCCAACCCAGAAGTTGGACTACAACTTCAAGTAAAATAAAAGCTACCGAGCAGGAAAACCGTCGTGTTTTCACCGTTGTCACAGTCGACACTGATTTAAGTGACAATTAATGACGTAAAGGTTCGAAACACACGAGGCATCATAACACGTTAGAAAGTCTCCGTCGTCAAATAGAGGCGTTAATTCACCTGCTCTGTGTGACTGTCGATCATTCACATGTTTTCACAGTGAATTTATTAATCTGATGTATTTTTCTCTTAAAATCCAAAAGAATCTACAGAAAGGCTGTAAATCATTATTTTTGGTGTTTTCATATCGTCTGTCAGCATCACAGCCGGTATGAGACTGATTTTAGCAGATTTATCCACAACACAACACAAAAAAGTAAAAAAAGTGAATAATATCTTAATCCACTTTACACGACCACATATACAACAAACAAAGTTGGAAAAAAATGGAAATTGTGGAAAATCATCCTTAAATATTATTAATTAATAATTTAATAGTCACAAATGTATTCTGATTGGTGCTCATGTGTTTGTGACATCACCTTTCCCCCAAACACCTGCCCAGTAAAGGTGTGGTCACATTAATTTAGCCACACTCTGATGTCACGGTAATAAATAAATATTGATTAGCGCTATCATAAACTGTAAATATTGTATGAAGGTGATGAAACACGCTGAAACTCGCCAGCTGACGAAGCTAACTGCTGGTTAGCATTCTGCTAATCTCAGTGGGGATTAAAATGATTTAATCTAGACTTTATGAATGTTATTGGACCGAATGGATCAAATTACAGTGACGTGAATCACTACTGTGACGTTTAAATCTATTTATTCACCATTTCACAGCCACAGCCGTAGCGATGGAGGAGCCGGTGTTTTTGTAATTACTCTCATTACCAGAAGGGGGAGACAAAAGTCGATTAGATTGTCCAGCAGCCGGATTATTGTTCGTTATTTAATTTAATTAATGACCTCAAACTGCACATCACACAAAAACCAACAGAAATGCATGTTTACCTGGTTTGGATCTGCGTCTGATCTGATCGTCTATGTTTCTTCACTCTTTTTCCTTTAATTTGTCACCTGTCTGATGTGAGATATAACTCTAGAACCTGATTGGCTCCTGTGGTCTCAGTAATGACCCATCACTGTGAGTACAGATGGTGTACTGTACCATGTGCTGTAACCTCCGCGACCTTTGGTCTTCTCTGCACCTGTCAGCTTGTGCTCAGGTGTTGGGCTGCAACAAACAATTATTTTCATCATCAATTAGTCTGTCGGCTGGTTTTTCTATTATTCATTAAACTTCTTTCACCTTGTCAGAAAACTGCGAGGAATGTCACGGATGACGACATCTTCTGCTTAAAATCATTTTATTATTTATACCTGATGCTTTTCCTACCGACACACGTTAAAATGTCAGGAAGAAAAAGCTTTATACTTATTTCAACTGCACATTTGTCATTTTTTCATTAAACGTGTCAGCCTTCATCACAGTCGAACCTCTTTGAACCAGTAAGTGGTGTCAGGTGAACATAATTAGAATAAAAACTGTCATAGAAATCAAACACATATAGCGGATTATAAGAGGAAACTAGTCCATATGATTCAATAACGGAAAGATTTCCAATACCATTATCCTACTGTCATCGATTAGGAAAATATTAATATGAACGGTCATAAAGTAAACAGCTGTTTGTGGTCGTCAGGCTGTGATAAAGCTCTCATATTGTGGCGCCACATTGACAGAAAACCATTTGTGGCTTTTTTTCTGTTGCTGTTTTTAAAAGGTCGTTCTGGGTCTTTGTGGTCTCCAGTAAAGCTCACTCAAGTGACAGATACAGCCCATCGCTTTACGAGACAACAGTGAAAAAGACTAACAACAATTAGCTGTGGAGAGAGTGGCACGGGATCAATGAGCTCACAAACCGACAGTTATCAGGGAAACAGATTGCTGACCAGCTAGATTTGAGTCTGAGAGGAGGCAAAGGACAGAGTGAAACGAGGCTGGATAATTAGGAAAAGCAGCCTGTATCCCCAAAGGGAAAGAGCAGCGAGCGGCGTACATGCAGAGGTTCGCACCATCCCTCAGTCTCTATCTCTTTAAGAGCCCAGAGAAGGAGTGTGTGTGGCTGTGTATGTGTGTGTGTGTGTGTGGGGGAGGGGTATTGGCTGGGGTGGAACAGTCCTGTAATGAGCAGATTTTAGAGAGAGAGAGGCCGAAAAACAAGAGAAGGACAGATGACTTGGTGGAATTGAGGATACAACAACAATCCTGATTTAGGCGAGCGCTGAAATGGAGACGACAAAGAGAAGAGGAGAGGAATAATCTTTCCTTTTTTTTTTTTTTAACGTCCTCATCTTCAGGAGAGAGCCTCATCTTTAGATCAGAGCAGAGCAGAGAGGAGGAGGAAGGAGGAAATAAGAGGAGCCAGAGAGGGATTCACACTGTGTTATGTCTTCTGAGGTGTGTGTGTGTGTGTTTGCTTGTTTCCAGGTCATGCTATAGAGAAATATCCCCAACTTCTCTGCTGTTTTTTTTTTTTTTTTAATGGCGTACCAGTGCGGTGGCATCCCTGCCCTGTATGCAAGGATGTGGAGATGCTGTAATGTCTGATTGAGCTGAGCTCGGTCGCTGCCGCCACTGTCGCTGTGTGGGCCTCTGGGACTGCTGGAAAAGCCTAGGCCTCGCTTGTCTGGAGCAACCCCGCTGCACGGCTGAGGCGACGGGCCGGCTGCGAGGCTGCGTTGGAGCAGGAAGGTGGAGGAGGAAGTGGAGGAGGATGAGAAGCACTCTGAGCCTGCATGCCCATGGGAAGCAGCATGCACAGCAGCTGCGTTCGTCACTCCAGACCCGCCGCTGAGGCTTAGATTGCTTCTACATCGTAAGGCGATGCTCTTCGGGCCACGTCCTGCTGTTTCTAAAACCAGGAGCCGGTATTTCACATCCTAAGCTAACAGGAGAGGGAGAGGCGGGGGCCTGCAGCTCCATGCTACCTGCTTCAGGCGAGGCCTCCTCCCTCCGTGCTGCTTCTGAGTGAACCAGGCCCTCGTTTTTTCTTTTTCTTGACGTTCTAAGGATTTGCCTAAACCTGTTTCATGCATGTCCACTGGAGGCAGGTTTGACTTTGATGACGGGGGGTCGTACTGCGGGGGGTGGGAGCAGGGTAAAGCCCATGGCCGAGGGGTGTGCACGGGACCCCAGGGTCAGGGCGAGTACGCGGGGGCCTGGAGCCACGGCTTCGAGGTCCTGGGCGTGTACACGTGGCCCAGCGGGAATAGCTACCAGGGCACCTGGGCGCAGGGCAAGCGGCATGGCATCGGCGTGGAGAGCAAGGGCCGTTGGGAGTACAGAGGGGAGTGGACGCAGGGGTTCAAAGGTCGTTACGGGCAGCTGGAGAGCACAGCCAGCGGCGCCCGGTACGAGGGGACGTGGAGCAACGGTCTGCAGGATGGATACGGCACTGAAACCTACTCTGATGGAGGTAAGAGACGCTCACGTCGCCCTCCGAGCATCTGATTCACACGTGATTGAAAACGGCTCGTCTTGTTTCTAAAACTGATTTTCAGGCTGCAAGTGGAGCAACTTGCTTACAGAGCTTCCGCTGTAGGCTACATAAATAACATGTAGGTCACATCTACATGCACATATCAGAAAGGCGAGACGATCACAGGGATAGATCACCTTGACGCTGGCCTCCTGACCAGCCCTCAGATCTGCTGACCAATCACTGCTCGTCTCGTTATCAGATCCTTCACCTTAATTGATACTTTTAAAACCCGTCTTAAGACTCGTGTGCCATTTTTATCTTTCGTATTCTACACTTTTATTCATGTTTTCGTCTCTTTTCATTTCGACTGTATTTCTCACTTCTCTGTAAACACTTTGATCAACTTTTGCTGTTTTTAAATGTGTCCGTATAAATAAATTGACTGATGATTCGATTATTAAAGATGTGGGACGTGGGTCTAATATTAGAAATTAAACCACGCTCTGTTTTTGAGACACATCTATATAAACACACCTTCACCCCTCTCATCCCCTCTGCATCACACCCTCTGTGCTGCTATGGTAACGGGAGACAGCAGGTCAGCGTGTCACTAGAGACCAGCTCGCGCGGCTCGTCTGCTCTGTGATTGGCTGTCTGCTTCTGTCAGTCTCGTGTTGTCCTCCTCTCCTCACTTCGGGGTTTTTAATCTAGGCCGTTTGATAAACGCAGGACCCGGATGATGGAGAGCGAGGTCAATAAGTGATGCAGGTGGGATGAAAACACGGCGCGCGTCGGTGCTGCATTGAAGGAGGTTGTTGTTTACCGGCTCCCAGCGCGCGCATTAAAGCTCGCTGCCGTTTTAACACGAGAGACTGAAATAAATAAAACAAACAAAGATGGTGAGCAGAAGAAAACATGAAAAAATAATAATAAAAAAAAAGACTGCGTCACGCGACAGCTCTGCTCCTGTCTTCCGCTCACGTGGGAGAGCGCCGACAGATGAATATAGCACGCACGAGCTGACACATTTTCCACAACCCAATAACTGTGCAGGAGGCTGGTGCATGCGCGCGCGCGGCCTGTCAATAGAACAAGAGCTCATTAAAAAACACAATAACCTGATATTAAGATCATATTATAGGACACGTGTAGCCTCGTGCACAGACAGACCCGCCGAGCGCGAGACAGTCTGGGTTGGTTTCAGCACCGCGGACAGTTCCGGGTCCAGAAAAACTGAAGTCGGTTCAATGAGACGATTTACAGAGAAGATATGAACGTAGCAAAAATACACAGAAACAAACAAAAAACAAGTATTCAGATAATTTACATAAGAAAAATATCAATACAGCAACGTAAAATACTGCATAACAAGTAAAAGTACTGCAGTAACAGTACATAAGTATAGTGATCTTGATGTAGTTAAAGTACTGCAGTAACAGTACATAAGTATAGTGATCTTGATGTAGTTAAAGTACTGCAGTAACAGTACATAAGTATAGTGATCTTGATGTAGTTAAAGTACTGCAGTAACAGTACATAAGTATAGTGATCTTGATGTAGTTAAAGTACTGCAGTATCAGTAGTGACTGATATATTATTATATATGACATCATTATATTATTAATACTGAAGCATCAGTGTTAGAGCAGCATGTAACTGTTGTAGCTGCTGGAGGTGGAGCTAGTTTCAACTACTTTATATACAGTTAGATAGTTTAGTCCAGTGGTTCCCAACCTAGGGGTCGGGGCCCTCCAAAGGGTCACCAGATAAATCTGAGGGGTCGTGAGATGATTAATGGGAGAGGAAAGAAGAAGAAACAAAGTTCTGATACACAAATCTGTTTTCAGCTTTTGGACTTTTTCTCTAATCTTTGATTTTTGCTGAAATTTGGATCAATGTTCATCTGATCAGTAACTAAAGCTGTCAGATAAATGTAGTGGAGTAGAAGTATGAAGTAGCATTAAATGGGAATACAAGTACAAGAACTTACAGTACTTGTTTGATTTCAGGACCAGTGTCCCATTTAAAAACTACTCACTGATTCTAAGATGTAGTTTGTTCACACTGCCGGTAAACTGCTGATATGACAGATTTTTAGTTGTGCTGTTAAAGGGCACTATTCTCCCACAATGCAATGCTCAAAGGAAATGGAGGAGCAACTCACAGCTGCAAGAGATTAAAATAAATCGCAGGTGATGACGAGACAATTCAAGAAAATAAGTTATGCATCTTCTTCCCTAAAGTTCAACTCAACTCTTCTTTATTTATGAAGGTATAAAAAAACACAGTTGATCCAAAGACAGAAGAAAACTTAACAAGAGAAAAGGAGACAAAACACAATAAAAGAAAAAAACAAGTAAGACAATTTAAAATAGTGTGAGGATGATAGTGATAATAATAATAATGATAATAATAGTAATAATAATAATGATAATCTTGGATATTTCATTTAAAGGGGAGAATCGTATACAACTAAATCAATTAAACTTTTTTCTCTATAGCTGTTAATTGGCAGTCAGGTAACAGTATTTTCAGCATTAGATTATACTTGAAAATTAGTACATAAAATGAAATTAGCATGTAGTAAAGAAATGGGACACTTTCTGTGTCCTATTTCTATACTACATGCTAATTTAAATTATAATGTGTTTTAACTGGCCGAATTAACTCAGAGGGCCGTGGGGCAAAAACGAAGCAGCCGTTTACCTCGGTACATCTCGACGCTTGTTTTCACCTCGTCATCGTTCAGATAAATACTATGAATAATACTATGTAGTATCTACTACATAATATAGTGTGCTGTATTATTAGCTAATACAAAATGTTCAAAATATTTAACACTTAACTTACTGTTTTTGAGATCCAGAATGTGTTTTAATTATTTACAGTTGTGAGTAGAGGTGTCATTTTCCTACTAAATAATCTCCATGTTCATATACAAGCTGTAATAATAAGCTGTAATAATAATAATAATAAGCTAACAGAGCACAACTACTGCACAACATCAATAATGTCGTTGACATTTAGCCACATATGTAGAATAATTGAACCTCAGGACATAAAACACAGTGATTGAGAAACTGAGCAATCAATTTTTGTTCAGCTGTAATGTTGTTTTATCAAAATCAATATTTTTTCCTGAGTGTAGTTTGGAAAGCTTCTGTTTAACATTAGATATTTGTTCTATCTGATATTAAATAACGAAATGATATTCTGCTGACTGGATGATGAGATAAAACCTCTAATGAGCCTCAACACCAAACAGCAGACGGATCAGGTTAGAGACTAGCTGGTGAGAGTGGAGCATTTAGCAGCGTATATTTGGTTATTTGGTTTTGGTGTAAATCTAAACAGAGCTAAAAGAACAGATGATTATAAGGTTTAAAAAGAGACTTTTATACGTGTATGTATATATTTGAGAAGCTTGAATTTCAAGTAAAGAACGTGAAAAAGAAGCGAATCCTGTTTACGTAGCCTCTGAAGCTGACCAATCAGAACAGAGCAGGCTCATCAGGAGGCGGGTCTTAAAGAGACAGGAGCTAAAACGTCCTGTTTGAGACAGAGGCTGAACTGAGGGGCTGCAGAAAGGACCAGGATGAGATCAATAAGGAAGTTTTAACTGAAAAACCATGCAGAGATATTTCAGTAGAGACAGAATAGAAATACAGAGCTGGACATGTGCAGAATCAGAACACAAGATTAGGTTTAATTATACTATTTGACAAATTTGACATTGATGTAAAAGTTTGATCTAAATATTTAACCAATAGATTTTCTGTTGAAATGTAGTTCGATACTTTATTTGTTTCTTGTGATGATACCTTGATTGACTTTAGTTTCCTTGCTTGATCAATTTTCCTTTCCCTTTTTACGCTGAGTCAGTCGTACTGTGCGGGCGCCCGGGTTGCATGAAGGAATTGCAGACGGACAGCTGTTAAAATGCCTTTCATGACATAAAAGCCGCCTCGCAGCAGGAGACACTGCTGACGAGCTCTCCTGTAAATGACACTAACGAGCCGCGAACGGGGGAGGCTGAAATATGAAAGTCAGCATCTGCTGTTCTGTCCTCCTCTGGGATTTGAGGAGGATGCAGGGTGTAAGACATCGACCCGGTTGAGTGTGTATAAGATGTTTTATTCCTAATCATTCACAAAAGATTTAAAGTGAACTGACGAGGATTTTTTACATTTTACAAATAATGAAACTGTCATATTGGCAATTTGTACTTCAACACATCACACAGAGTCGTCCTCTCTCCCACCGTGCTGCACTGTGCTGGTTTCTCTTCCATACACCTCCACCCACCAAACCTGCCACATCTTAACAGCTCAGATATAAAGACATCAGATTCACTCAATAAATACTCGCACTTGGACGGTTTTAGTACATATGTACTTCTCTGCAGCCTAAGAAATGAAACATCTTGTGGTATTCTGGGTTCATTTCAAGTGTTTCTTTGTTGATTTATTTTCACAGCTTTACTGTTGAGCCCATATGCCTCAGTTTGGCACTGAAAGATTTCAGAGATTTCATTCCTGGTGTCGTGTAGCAACCACATAAAGATTTACACACAACAAGAAGAAAAACTGATAGAAGGATGTAAATTGATGCTGCAGTAAATTAAGACAAAAACTCCAGAGGTAATATTACACAGACACACGAGCAATAAACCATGCCGACGTGACGCTTTTACTGTTGTTACCGTTACATTTTATGGTCATTTCTTCGAAGGAGCAGCGTTGTATCTGCTGAGAAGATGAAGAATATGTGACATTCATGTACAGTGTCAAATAAATAGACACATACTTGGAATTAAACTTCCACTTTGAAAATGATGCATGAAAAAAAAAAACTGGAATAATAATGACAGATGACACCAGATTAGAAGCTGCGATCTCTGACATGTCAACGTTGGTCTCTGCCAACTGGAGTAAAGTCAAACCGCTGCAGCTGTGCCACATGTGTCATCAGAAATTAAGGACAATTTACTGAATAGTGTAGCCCTCAAGTCTTCATATAATGACCAATTTAACATAAAATTGACTTCTTGACCTTAATCACTTAGCAGACACAGTCATTTCTCTTCAAGGGGAGCAGTGACTACAGATAAAATCATGGTGATCCAGCTAATAGCAGTGGACCCACTGACTGACTCTCTTTCATTGATTAACCAATGTATTGATCAGAGTTAAGTCAATCCCGGTGCAGAAATCAAAACCTGTAAATGAAAACCAAACACAAAGAAATTTTTATATGCAAACTGATGCTGCTCATTTCAAAAGAACGGATGATGCAAGATATTATCAGTGTCACTGAACACAATATTTTATTTAAAATATTAGATTTTATACTGGAACAAAGTAAAGGGAGAGATACTGAAGACTGATCATCTTTCTACCTGTTCTTCAAACAGCCGTCCTCTCCATTCTGTAACTAACAGCCCATTGCTTTAAGGTTGACCCTTCAATGACCTGTTTCAACAGGAAATACATCACATTAAGAAGGTGATGATCCTAACATCAGGGAACAACACTCCTGACCTTTGACCTTCAATAAATAACTCCCATCAGCACTTGTCAGATGTCTTCACCTGACTCTCGTTGTGTCTCTGTCTGTGTTTCAGGAACCTACCAAGGCCAGTGGCTGGGGGGGATGCGTCATGGATATGGCGTGCGGCAGAGTGTGCCGTACGGCATGGCGGCCGTCATCCTTTTCCCTCTGCGAACATCCATAAACTCCCTGCGCTCCGAGCACAGCCACGGCCCTCCGGCTGTGCTGGAGGACGGCACCGCCACCACGCCAACAGACGGGGTGGTGGCCGGGCTGGCCGGCAGCCCTGTGGGCAGAGGAGGGTTCGCTCTTACGGCTCCAAGCGAAGCCGAACGCCAGAGGAAGAGGAAAGGTCGCTTCCGCCAGTCCATCCTTAGCGGCCTGAAGCTGCGGCGCTCCGAGTCCAAAAGCTCCCTGGCCAGTCAGCTCAGCAAGCAGAGCTCCTTCTGCAGCGAGGCTGGCATGAGCACCGTCAGCTCCGCTGCATCCGACATCCACTCCAACACCAGTGAGAGTGAACAGGGCGCCCCCGTGGACGCCACTGTCACAGAAATGTATGCTGGCGAGTGGCGGAGCGACCAGAGGGCTGGTTGGGGCATCAGCCGGCGCTCAGATGGCCTGCATTATGCAGGCGAATGGGCGGCCAACAAGAGGCACGGATATGGATGCACCACCTTCCCCGATGGCACCAAAGAGGAGGGAAAGTACAAGCAGAATGTGTTGGTGAGCGGCAAACGCAAGAACCTGATTCCACTGAGGGCCAGTAAGATCAGAGAGAAGGTGGACCGAGCCGTGGAAGCTGCTGAGAAGGCCGCAGACACCGCCAAGCAGAAAGCAGACATCGCTATGTGCAGGTAGGAATCTACAGCCAGGGGTGTGAGGAATCATATCTGTGCCAAACTCTGTTAATAAACGACCACATAATGTGTAAAACAAACAAAAAAAACCTTAAAATATAACTAAACATCTTCTGTTTAAGTTACATCTGGGTCCTGACACTCTGGATTTAGTGTCTCTGAATACCGATATCAGAAAATGCAGATGTAGCTTCCATGAGCTAATATAATATCTAAGATTAAATAAGTCGATAACAACCTTTACAGGCTGTTTGACTGCAGTGATTCTACCTGTCCTGTTCAGGATGAGCCACGCTCGTGGGAAGGCGGAGGCGGCTGAAGGAGTGGCGCAGAAGGCCATGGAGGAGTGTCGACTGGCCCGGATAGCTGCCAAAGAGCTCTCGCCCTCCTTTCACATCTATGGGAACGGTGAGTAGACGACAGAAGCACAAGTGTGTCGAATTTCAGTGTTCACGCATGCTGCTCTGTTCATGTGATAGTGGACAGTGTCGGTTTATCTGTTTAAACATAACTGAACATTAAATAAATAAACATGCAAATGTTCAATTTGCTGGTTTTAGAATTGAAGCGTCTCATGAATTCACAGCTTCCTGTTTATTATCAACAGACAAACGTTATTTTTATTTAATGCAGTTCTACTTATCTTGAGTTTTCACGACAGGTCTTTGGATTTTGGTTTAATTACTTAAAACAACACTAATTTACTTTATTGACAAATTTCTATCGAGTTTGTTTTCCTTATAGAGACCTGGGTTGTAACAATATCCTAAAATAATAGGATTGCACTCATTTTGTCAAGTTTTTAAATCTGCATTAAAGCATTTATAAGTATCTGAGTATGTATGTGGGAGGCTCAGTGTTTACATTTATATTTTGATCTCATAATAAACATCAAACTTCAGAGGATTAATGTCCCAGAATTAAACAAAGTAAACAAGTGGATTCATTTTTATAATCTCCTCTAAGCCAACATGACTGACTGCACAAGATTCAGTTTGTGTCTGCAGCTTTTCCCTCCTTTTGTTACTCTGCAAGACCCGCACACACACACACACACACACACACACACACACACACTGTAGGCACGATGTGGATTGCTGCCAGATCACTTCATTGGTGCTACTCTCTGACTGTTTTCATAGGGCTCGAGTGTCAGAGGCCCAAGCACCAGGACGCCAAGGACAAAGACCACGAGGTCATCTCCACGGGAACAGACAGTCCGGAGCTGTGCACCCCAGACACCACGCCGCCTGTAATAACGCCTGATCTCAGCCCTGTGCTGAGCGTACCCACCTCGCCGCCCCACAGCCCGCCCAAGCCCGCCCATCGCCCCAGAAATGCTTGCTTCATGCGCCAGAGCGCTGTGGATGATCAGGGCGGGGCAGAGATCCAGGTGCTCGTGGAGGGGCGAGGGATGGACCTGCCGAGGGGAGGGGCTAACAATTGGACCGATGACATGTATCCGGACCGAGGAGGCAGCAGCCGCTCCACCACACCCTCCCTCCTGGAGGAGCAAGAGGGCCAAATTAATGGCCACGAGCAAGCCCCTCTGTCCAACCACAAACCGCGGGAGAAATCCTTGTCCAATCACAAGTCCCGGGAGCACGCTTCCTCCTACAGAGCATGGGAGCACTCCTTGTCCAACCAAAAGCCCTCCAAGCATGCCTCTTCCAATCACAAGTCAAGGGAGTACTCGTCATCCAATCACAAAACATGGGATCATTCTTCCACCAATCACAAGGCCTATGAGCATGCCTCTTCCAACTACAAGCCGCAGGTGCACATTTTATCCAATCACAAGGCCTTGGAACACAACATGTCCAATCACAAGACTTCTGAGCATGCTTCTTCCAATCACAAGTCACAAGATTATATCTCCTCCAATCACAATGCAAAGGACCACGTCTCTTCTAGTTACAACCCTCGAGAGCATGTCTACTCCAACCACCATCCAAAGCAGCACAACCCCTCCAACCACAAGCTTAACGAGCATGCTGTAATCGACCAAAGGCTAGATGGCCTCACTGGAGGCTGGACTGCTGAAAGCACCCTTAGGTGGAGCCCCGCCCACTCGCGCCTCACGGAGCAGGACGAGGAGAGGATGAATGACTATACGGTAGATATGAGGCTTCAGTGTCCGGACTCACAGCCGCCTCGGGGGCCGGGCCAGGACTCTCCGGGCCCCAACAGGCTGCGATCCCGAGGCCTCCGGCCGGTCAGAGAAGGATCCATGGACTCTGTACAGATGCTGGACAACCTGAATGTGGGGGCAGAGCTGGAGGAGTGGCCGCTGCACAGGGACCTCACCCTCTCCCCTCCCCTTAAGTCTCAGCCCATCACTCTGGAGCAGGAAGGAGAGCATCTCACCCTCAAATCAAACTCAGTGAGTCCAAACACTTCTGTTGTTATGACTGATGCGTGACAGCCTGTTTCCATTATTGCTTAAATTGTAGACTGATAACAAAAGAATAAAATAAAAAAATAAAAATCCACAAAGTGAGAGTTAAATTCAGACAAAAAGGAAACAGTTCAGGTCAGTTGGTGATTTTCTATATTTTCCTTATTGTCAACAAATCTCATGTTTGGAGACAAACCCACAATGAACTGACCTACTAACAAGTATTGTGCGTGTATCCAGAGCCTGATATATCTTATTGCTCTGTGCCGTAGACTGCTGTTGGGTGACCTGTTCCTTCATTATGAAGAGTTTGGTCACGTTAGTTTGTTTAGAAACGGCTCCAAAGACCAATAACAACATCACATATTCAGTCTCCACAAAGTAGTTCTGTGTAAGGCCGATCGTCATCGTAACTTTGTTAAAACTCACCAGCATCTTCTGATTTCACCGTTTTAATTCGTCTAAAAACGTCTACAGCGTTTGCTCTCGTCTGCCATGTTTAACCCTCGATGGTCTAAGAATTAATGATATTAGATTGACTGTCTTTGTCCAAACATCTGGACTATTAATTCATTACAATCCTCCAAATTTCATTGGGATTATGAAGGCGCTTCAGGCCTCTATATGGCTACTTATACTTACAATAAAGATCAAATGAAGCAACAGTAAATATAAAGGAAATATGTTCGTCACATATACTTATTCCTTCTGTATTTCTTTGCTAACTGCTTGCTTGTTGCTGCTGAACTGGACTAATGTCTTCTCCTCTGCTCTCTTGTCTTCTAGGGCTCCAGCTCTATTCTGGTGGTTATGGTCATTTTACTCAATATTGGAGTAGCCATTCTTTTCATTCACTTCTTTATTTAAGCTTATACAGGTATGATCTACTAAGACTTATTGATAATTACGGTATATTATATTATTACTTACTGAGACGGACATTCTGCCTTTTCGACTGGAGCCCACAGCCCGAGTGACGGACAGCGCAGAGCCTTTCTATTGTTGCTACTGGTCTTTTCTCCTCTGTTGAAGCCCATTTGAGTTTCTATGCGAGCGCTGTTCTTTTTTTAAAATTGCTTACTTTGAGCTTGCAACCATAGAGGTGATTGATTAAGAGTCACAAGAAAGTAAGGAGAGCAGCTTTAAACTAGCGTGGTGTATCGGTACACACCTGCATGGATACTGATACGTGAACTGGAGATGGCACAGGCAGTTTTGCCCATTTTTCCACCACTCTAGTCAAACATATATTAACCCTTGTTTCCTGGTTATCATGAAAAACACCGAACATGCTAACCAAGAGCATGGCACACACACACACACACACACACACACACACACACAATAACCCCCTTTTTGCCTTTTAACCCTTTCCCCGTTCAGT
Organism: Pampus argenteus; assembly: GCA_036937835.1. Taxonomy (NCBI): domain Eukaryota; kingdom Metazoa; phylum Chordata; class Actinopteri; order Scombriformes; family Stromateidae; genus Pampus; species Pampus argenteus. Next base: position 25,757,429 of record CM072862.1, read on the forward strand.
CCCATCCACCAGTCTCCAAACCCTATTTCGCACTATGCGCTACATACAGAACTATGCTGCAAGAGTAGATCCATTTTAAAGGGCTCCGTCATTATTCTTTTCCTTTTTGTTTTTGGGTTTTACAAACTTCACAAACACACACAACCATTGCATGAGGCTGTGTGGGGTTTTAAAAGTGCATTTTCTATCCCTTTAACATCACAGTTCTGTCTTCGTTTGTACGCACCTCATCCTGATTATCACCTCTGATCACTCAAATCAGCTACTTCACCTCGAATCGAAAACCAAACCCAAATCAGATTCACGTTTGACGCACGAAATCAAACGTCAGCCAACCGACGCGCGTCTCGAAGGAACTTCCTGAATTTGTCGTGAAGTGGAATTTCATGTCGACCCTCCCGCCTGCACATCAACACACATTCGCACGCAAAAAAAAAAAGAACAAAACAAACAAAAAAAAAGACAAAAAAAAAAAACCCAAACACATTTACCTGCTGACATACTGAGGAGGATCAGCCTTGCCCTTTTGTACAGCCTTGAGACTGTTATGTTATAACCACTAATTCTACTATATATGTGTATGTGTCATTATTATTCCAGGTTTGTTACTTTTTGCAGAGAGAATGCTGAGTGCCTCGTATTTATTCATTTTCCGTCTCAAATTTATTTAACCCCAAACCCGACTCTAGATAAAAACCCCTACGTGGGCAGGCTAAGAGGAGACGAATAACCTTCAACATTAAGAAAGGTGACCCTCCACCCTCCCCCGCCCTCCCCCCACCTCCCCTTCACCCTGAAATGGCATGCACTGTTTTGTCTCTCTCTCCCAGTCCCCCTTTTGGACCAGTCAAAAGGGGAGAATGGGGGTTTCTACGGTGTCATTTCCAGACACCTTTTTGGGCCGGATGAGATTTTTTTCAGCATGTTTGTTTCGCCTGCTCAATCTGGTGTCAGTTTGTGAGTTTCTCCCTCTCGTCTCTTTTATCCAGCAACACAAGGCTACGTGAGACGTGGAGAGCAGTGTAATATAAACGCTAGCTTTTAACTCTCAGCGGATACCGAAAATGTCCCGAGTTTATGAATGATATAAAAAGAAACTCTCTGCTACTGTATGTTTTATACTTCGCACCCGGTGGCATCATCATGTTGTGACATCATTGCATGCCCAAGCATGCTCTTTCTTACTCTTTGGTTTATGAGGTTGTTTCAAAGTTAATGTGGAGAAAATAATGAAATGTTTGAAATTACTGAGTTTGGTGTGGTTATTACTGCTGTCTCGCCTTTTTATTTCTTATTTTAATTTTTAGATTTAGAAACTACACCCATTACAACTTGAGTATGGGTTGGGTGATATGATGAAATACACTGTGACCATGAGTTCAGGCCATATTTACACCTGGTGATCTGCATCTGGATACATTACCTGGATAATGACATCTGATCTCACCTGGTATCTTGTTTTCTTACCAATATGCAAATCACCTGGGCGGAGTTGTCAGTAAACACCTCATGTCTCATGCTGCCACGTAATTTCTAAAATCACTTTCTGAGAGGGAAGACGTCCAGCTGCTGCTGCTAGAAGGAAATAACCCACCAAAATAAAACAAAAACAGGACACTGAACAAGGTAAGTGAAGGCAGCACAGTCACATCAATCAGACCATGTTGTAAACAGACACACAAACTGTCTCTGAAGACTTGAAGACTGTCCAACTGTCCACATCAGCTGTTGGTGATGACAGAACAGTTTATTATTTCAGCCAGTTAAACAGTGATCATGATGCTAGTTTTATGAGGACAATACTGATATTTGAGGGTAAAGATGCAATGATTAGTCGATTAATCGTTATTATCTTTGATCAACAGAAAATGAGTTAGCTTTTATTTTGACAATCAAATGATCATTTTTTAACGTTTGCTGGTTATAGACCTTCTGTGTCATACGTCATAGTAAACTGAACAAGATGTTTGAAGACATCACTTTGGTCTCTAAGAAATTAAATGGCAATTTTTTTTGCAATTTTCTGACATTTTGTAGACAAAACCATCAATCGTTTGATCGAGGAAATAATCAGCACATTAATGCATGATGACATTGTTTAGTTGCAGTCCAAAAAGTATTTTCACACACACATATACACATATATACACATTCTAAAAGTAATACTCGCAGTAGTGGAAGAAATGATTAGATCCTTTACTTAAATAAATGTACTAATACAGCAGTATAAAAAAATACTCTTAATACTATTAAACATAAATGTCCACAGTACATAAGTATAGTTAACCTAAAGTACTGCAGTAACAGTACATAAGTATAGTGATCTTGATGTAGTTAAAGTACTGCAGTAACAGTACATAAGTATAGTGATCTTGATGTAGTTAAAGTACTGCAGTAACAGTACATAAGTATAGTGATCTTGATGTAGTTAAAGTACTGCAGTAACAGTACATAAGTATTGTGATCTTGATGTAGTTAAAGTACTGCAGTAACAGTACATAAGTATAGTGATCTTGATGTAGTTAAAGTACTGCAGTAACAGTACATAAGTATAGTGATCTTGATGTAGTTAAAGTACTGCAGTATCAGTACATAAGTATAGTGATCTTGATGTAGTTAAAGTACTGCAGTAACAGTACATAAGTATTGTGATCTTGATGTAGTTAAAGTACTGCAGTATCAGTAGTGACTGATATATTATTATATATGACATCATTAGATTATTAATACTGAAGCATCAGTGTTAGAGCAGCATGTTACTGTTGTAGCTGCTGGAGGTGGAGCTAGTTTCAACTACTTTATATACAGTTAGATAGGTTAGTCCAGTGGTTCCCAACCTAGGGGTCGGGGCCCTCTAAAGGGTCACCAGATAAATCTGAGGGGTCGTGAGATGATTAATGGGAGAGGAAAGAAGAAGAAACAAAGTTCTGATACACAAATCTGTTTTCAGCTTTTGGACTTTTTCTCTAATCTTTGATTTTTGCTGAAATATTGGATCATTTGAACATTTATTGAAATGAAACCATGTGAGAAGTTTAGAGGTAAAAATCACTATTTGGTGGAGCTGTTAACAACTCATAGACATCTGAAATGTGACCCGACTACACACTGCTTTTAGTAAGACGTCAACAGACTAAAAGGTTGAAACCACTGGTTTCATCTTTAACAATGTGTTGGATTTTAAAAGCTTCTTATATTATCCATTGAGTCAAATCTGCATCTGAACAGTAACTAAAGCTGTCAGATAAATGTAGTGGAGTAGAAAGTACTAGATTTACCTCTGACATGTAGAAAGTACTAGATTTACCTCTGACATGTAGAAAGTACTAGATTTACCTCTGACATGTAGAAAGTACTAGATTTACCTCTGACATGTAGAAAGTACTAGATTTACCTCTGGCATGTAGTACAGTAGAAGTATAACTTGAGTAAATGTACTTACCAGTAGTTACTTTCCACCACTGGATACTCATCCAGGTGTTTTTCCTTTTATTGAGTGTAAATAGCGGCTGCAGGTTGACAGTCGGTGTTACATCCGTTAACCCGGTGAAACACTCCCCTCTACCGTCACACTGATGAAATATCACTTGCTAATATTTTACTAGCTGCTTTTTGCCTTTGTGTTTGTTTGAATGTTCTTCCAATAAACACCGGGAACCGTTTATTATCACCTCCGGTTGTTTTCGGTTGCTCCTCCGGCGATTACCGGCTGCAGCGGCGGCAGCACAGCGGCGACTGGTCGCTGCGTGGCGGCTTCCGGTGTCCGTCCGTCTGCAGGAGGATGGCGTCCGGCTTGAACCGCATCCCCTCCACCGCCGGTCCTCCGAGCACCAAATACACCGAAGATTGTCGACTCCAGGCTGAAGACAGCAGTGAAAAGCATCGATAAGCAACTCGGGTGAGTGACCGTGAGTTGTGTTTTTATTGTGAACGATGTGTTTTTTTTGCAGATGTGAGAGACTCGGCTGCAGAAGCCTGATTTCCCCCCGCAGCCCCGGGGAGGCCTAGTCTGATCCTCGGTCCGCTCTCGGTTGTCGTTACACTGGTTACGTTATTGTGGCCTTTCATAAAGCGGCAACCGAAGCGACCATCTATCTCAAACGTCTCTTTCACATTGTTGTAATTTAACAAATTATCGTCATTATGTGCCTGTTATTGTGTGACACAACCGGGGATTTAATGCGTTTCTGACGTGAGAAGCTGCTGATAATCGTGAAGGAAGTCCGGCTGTGTGTCGGCTAGCCGTTAGCTACGGCTGCTGACAAGCTAACGTCGGGCAGCTAATTGACTACATCCTGGAACAAAAACAATTCATTTCAATACCTCGTATAATTTATTGTTATTATTATTATTTCTGAAGGCGACAAAGACGTCGTAACGTTTAAAACAGAAACACAAAACGGTTAAATTGAACCAGCTAACGGTAAATGCGAGATTTACCTCTCAGGAAATAGACGGAGCCCAATTCTCTGGTTTTTGATGAAGCTCTAGTTAACTGCTGTTTTTACGGGTTTTCTCTTGAAGGAAAATGCTTCGGGTGTTTACATGTCACAGTATTATGTGGTTTACAGATAATATATACAAACACTGCTTTAATATTTGACCTGGATAATAGAGAAATAAGTTTTAGGCCAGTTGAGCTTCGCTGGTGGTTTGTTTCGGTTTTATTCTTTAATTCCAGCAGTCATTACATCAACACAGACACGTTGTTGTGACCGTAGAGACACCGACAACAGACACTGACATCTCTACTGGCTCAAACAGCAGCTCTGCTCTTTCACATCCTGAAATAATAACTCATTTATTTGCTAACCCATTTGTTGTTTTTGCTTTGTGTTCTCCTCCAGGTGTTCGCGGCTATCTCTAAGGACTTGTGTACGCACAGAAAAAAGCTCTCGGCTCCTCTCAAGAGAGCTGGTTAGCATTTCTTAAAAACCACATCCACCCTTTCAGTTTGGCACTGAAACACTCCACATCTCCTGAGCACTGAATCCGTACATGAGAAGTGGCAGGATGACGGAGGCGTGGCAGCAGCAGCATGCAGTGGCTCCACCTTCTGTAGTGCACACGCTTCCCCCGGGGACTGACAACTCTCTGGGCTGCACTGTGTACGGAGTTGTCCTGCAACCAGATACCTCTCTGCAGCAGCCCCAGCATGGCCAGCAGCACGCTGTGCAAGCCCAGCAGCCCTCCTTGCAGGTAGGGGGCGAGAGAGGGCACAAGTGTGGAGCCTGTGGTCATGACATATCTCACCTGGCTAACCCTCATGAGCACCAGTGCATGGTGAACCAAGACCGATCCTTTCAGTGCACGCAGTGTATGAAGATCTTCAGCCAGGCGACGGATCTCCTGGAGCATCAGTGTGTGCAGGTGGAGCAGAAGCCGTTTGTGTGTGGTGTGTGTAAGATGGGCTTCTCGTTGCTAACGTCATTGGCTCAGCATCACAACTCGCATGGCAACGGCAACAACCCAATGAAGTGCTCCATCTGTGAGAAAACCTACCGGCCGGGTTCTGGAAACGTCACCCCGACCTCGTCAGCTGCCAACCCCCAGCAGCCCTCTGCCGGTGAGACGTCCGGTGGCGGTGCAGCGATGAGTGCCTCGTCTCCTCCTGCATTTGAGGCCTCTGCACCAGACCGGCCGTACAAGTGCTCGGTGTGCCATAAATCCTTCCGGCATTTGTCAGAGCTGACCCGCCACGAAAGAGTACACACTGGTGAAAAGCCATACAAATGTGACACATGTGATAAGAGCTTCAGCCAGTCTTCACACCTGGCGCACCACCAGCGTACGCACAGCTCTGAGCGGCCGTATAAGTGCGCCGTGTGCGAGAAGAGCTTTAAACACCGCTCTCACCTTGTGCGGCACATGTACGCTCATTCGGGCGAGCACCTCTTCAAGTGCAATTTGTGTGAGATGCACTTTAAGGAGTCGTCTGAGCTCCTGCACCATCAATGCCAGCCAGAAGGGGAACGGCCCTTCCGCTGCGGCTCGTGTGGAAAGAGCTTCAAGCGCCCGTCAGACCTGCGTCAGCATGAGCGCACACACTCGGAGGAGAGACCTTTCCAGTGTGAGGAGTGTCAGATGAGCTTCAAACAGCAGTACGCCCTCGTACGCCACCGGCGCACTCATAAAAACCCAGCTGATCGCCCTTTTAAGTGTAACCTGTGTGATAAAGGATTCCTTCAGCCATCCCACCTGCTTTACCACCAGCAGGTTCACGGTATGGAAAGTCTGTTTAAGTGTGCGTCCTGCCAGAAGTCTTTCAGCCAGTCGGGAGAACTGCTGCGGCACAAATGTGGTGGTGAAGTAGAAAAGCCCTACAAATGCGACGTGTGCGGCAAAGGTTACAAAAAGAATTCAACGCTGCAGCGCCACCAAAACTCTCACTGCACAGAGAAGCCCCTCAAATGCTCGCTGTGTGACAAGCGCTTTGTGTCATCCTCTGAGTTCGTACAGCACCGCTGCGACCCGACCCGCGAAAAGCCGCTGAAATGCCCTGATTGTGAAAAGCGCTTCAGGTACTCGTCCGAGCTGCAGCGCCATCGCCGCGTTCACACCGGGGAGAAACCTTTCAAGTGTGCCAACTGTGACAAGAGCTTCAAGCAGCGCGAGCACCTGGCTAAGCATCAGAGCGTGCACTCGCGGGAGACGCAGTTTAAGTGTGTGTGGTGCGGCGAGCGTTTCGTTGACCTCACGGCTCTGCAGGAGCACACAGTCCAGCATACGGCTGAAGGGGAGAGTTTCCCCGAAGCTCCCTGCATCCCATGAACAGTGATGCTCTGCAGACATTAGCCCTCAAAGCAACGTGTGCCAGCCTCCGCTCTCACATTTCTAGGTTCTAACATGCTAAATATGTTACGTAATTTTCAGTAAGTTAACACTCAAATCATCCTCATCCTTCTGAGCAAAACACCCTAAATCAATAGGAGGGATTAGGATCCCTTTACTTAGTTTGGAACAAAAAAAAAAAAACTTGAACAGAAAGAAAAAGGCTTGTGATGTAAAATGTGGGAAGATCTTGATTATTATTATTATTTTCTAATACTGAGTGTGGGACCTTCTGTGGTTGCATGTGATCGTCCGTTTTGTAACTGTTCATCCTGTCGTTGAGAAAGTTGGCGAGAACCTCCAGACAGTCGTCAGATGTGCGTGTGCTCATGTGTAAGCTGAAATCCATGTGCCTTTTTTTTTAACCAATCACTCATTTTTTTGCGTTTTGTTGATTCCATGTCCAGTATAGCCAGAAACCCTCCATCCGTACACAGCGGCTGGCTTGTGCAGCAGTATCTTTTCACATATTAGAGCTTAGGTAGCGTCATCTGTTTGTGCATGAATATTTATCACACTTTAATATCACTGTTGTATTATAGGTTTGGTTTATTTAGGAAAACATCCTAAGAAGAAAAGAAAAACAAGTGGATTTGTGAAAAATGTATAGCCTGTGTCCTATGAAATCTGTGTTGTTGCATCTTTGTATTAAAACGAATGACGTCTAGGTAACTAACTTGTACCTATCATGTCATACAAACACTTGACATGTGCAATAGAACATGCACAATGTAATATTTATGACTACTGATTCATGGCATAGTCTCTTATATTATAGATTGTGTGTATACGCTTATGTAAACATTGAAAACTGTATAGTGCTTATGTTACCTGCTTTTGTATTCACTATGAATGAGCTTGCTGTATTATGCAAGCACTTTTAGTTTCATTTCAAGTCACAAAGTTTAACCTGACAAAACTTAAAAATATTATAAATGCTCACTTGCCTCAAACTAGCAGCGTTAGTTACTGTGCGATAGATCTAAAATAAGTATCTTATTTTATTATTTTTATGTTTTGAACAATTGGCCTTGTAATATCCTCCTCCTGGTCCAGATTAGACGTTCAGCAGATTTCTCCCAAATAGCCTCAAAATTGCAACTTATGTGTTGGTTCACGCCGGGATAAAGTTAAAAAACGTGTGTACTTTAGTTTACTGTGTGGAGTTCTATATTCTGTACAATCTTTGCAGTATATTTAAAAAGAAGGTGTTTTTTTTTTGTTTTTTTTGGGGGGGGGGGGGGGGGATGTAAAAATCACAGACAAAGGGAATCGCAGTGAGATGGACGGAGACCGTGTGGTCGTGTCCCGGCGAGTCTGCTTCAAAGCCTCCGACAGGAGGACGAGAAGAACACGTGTAATGAAGCGTTGGATTTACACATATGGATATGAATATAGACTCCTGTTCATACTGTATACAGACAAGTAAAATAAACCACCCTTATGAAAAACGAGGTGCACGTTGTTTTCATCACAGCTTCAGTTTAAACCCACAGTGACGTCTTCAGATTGAAGTTCAGTTCAGAGCTGCAACAATTATTCAATTAGTCGATCAATAGAAAAGTAATCATGATACACATGATAGTAAACTGAATATTTTGTGTGTATTAATACATTTAATGAATGTGCTCTAGGACACTGTGGGTGACATATTTCTGATGTTTTTATAGACAAACATTTTGAAATTAATATTTATTGATAAAGATAATAATTACTTGCAGCTCTACTTAAGTTTACTCACGACAAATAAAGGCAGCAACAATTTAACAATCTCTGATTTTTTTATTATTATTATTTATTTGTACAAATACTTGAACCTATTTTATTTTCAGTGGTGAAAGTAGAGCTCAGATACTAAAACTACTAACACAGAAATGCACAAATGCTCCATTACAAGTAAAAGTATTGCATGTAAAATCCTACTTAAGTAAAAGTACACAAATATTATGTAAGTATAAGTATATATAGTATAAGTATTATCAGCTTGATGTATGTAGTGGAGCAGAAAGTACAACATTTCCCTGAAAGTATAAAGTAATACTCAAGTAAAGTACAAGTACTGCAAACTTATACTTGACTAAATGTACTCTGTTACTTTCCACTACTGTTTATACAGGTCGGTTGTGGATTTTCAGGTCACCGAGCTTCTTGATTCACTTCCGGGTGATGTTTACCGCAGAAGGAAAAGCCTCCCGGTTCTGCTAACGAACCTCCGCTAGATGTTCCACCACCTTATCTGACACAATTATTAAACCATTGATCCCGAGAATATCACACACATTATCGATAACCTGAGAGCTGGAGGGGACACATCGAGGTGCGGAGAGGAGCTGCTGCTAACCGGCGAAGTACGGACGCCTTTACGTTTCTACGACGAGGTTAGCCGGCTAACTTTAGCCCCGTTATTTACTCCACATTTCACCAAAGTCGACTGTAATAAACGATGTTTTATCGACACATATTTAATATACACAACTATATGAATCTACAATATATACGTTTAGCTGTTTTTGATGCATTTCCACTGTACATATTACGGTTTTTATGTGTTGCTAGGTTAGCTAGGTACCAAGGTAACAAGCTAGCTGGTGATGAGAAATTGTCGTACATGGGTTTTAATTTAAAGATAGCGTCACTAAAAAAAACAGACATAAAAACACTGATGTTAACACGCTTTGTCTTTATTTTAGGGTTTAAATGTGATGTTTGGTGGGTGAAAATGGCCCCGAGGAGTCGTGACGATATTTATTAACGGTTTGATGGAAATGAAGAAACTGATTGTGACAGGGAAACGAAATTAGACGCGACACCTGTCAACCGGCTCCAGATTAAATGCCAGAAATGAAGCGTTTACTGTCTCTATGTTAATCTGATCCAGATGTGGTTTAGATTCAAGAAAAGCCGTAAAATCGACTTTTCTGTCATAAATCTGACGTTGTGACGCGTTTGATAAAATGCAACCGGCAACGTTTTATTATGTTTTTGCTTTAAAAAAAATTACGAAATAATTTATTAAATTTTTTTTAAAATTATTTTTTATTATTATTATTATTTTTCTATTAATTTATATTAATCGTTGCAGCTCGTTAGTCAATATATCGAAAACTATTTTGATAATAATTATTTTATTAATTTTTCTAGCTCAAAATGCTGCTGGCTGCATCTTCTCAAATGATGCTTTTCTTCATCATACATGTTAATAAACTTTGTGTTTTTAATCTCACTTCTGGACATTTTATTGATTAAATGATTAATAAATGAATTTATCAGCAAATGAATCAATTATGAACATAATCATTACTTTAGATTAGTCTCCATACTAATGTAGTCCTGCAACCACTGATTGATCAATCCAGCAGTCAATTGACGGAAAATTATCAGCAATAATCAATAAATCGTTTCTTATTTATTATAAGAAAGAAAAATCATATTCTCTGATTCCAGCTTTTCAAATATAAATATTTTCTGGTACAATAAAAAAAAGGTTAACAGATTAATTGATCATTTTCAAGTCCAGGCTTGACGAGTTTAAAGGGATAGTTTGGATTTTTTTTGAAGTGGGGTTGTTGCCGTGCACAGTTTACACCTCTGATCTGCTGTTTGAGGTCTGCGGCGTAGGAATACGGAGGTTCTGCGGTTGAGAATGTAGTGCCAAAGAAAAGGGCTGTCTGACGGCAAGGTAAAGCGGTGAAATCTTTCTTAATTTAGCCAACACTTAAACTGATACAGATTTTAATTTTAGGTGGGCCTTTATTTAGGCATCTAAAATCCATGTTGTTGTTGACCTTGTCTACAGCAGTACTTTACTCAGTCTGTGCTGGTACTCCTGTCTGCTTCTCCACACTGGGGACGTGCGGACCGCAGTCTGCTCACAGGTAATAAATATGAAATATAAATAACTGTGGATAAGTACTTCATACAACCCCACTTCAGACTACTGTGGTCTGGATAGAGAAAAAGCAGTGAAATCTAAATTTGACTCACAGAAATAGAATAAAAGTTTCACAAACATGAAACTGGGTTTCAAAGCGTCTCCTTGATGATAGTCCAGGTTTGACAGCCACACCTGGTCTGTTGTAGTCTGGAAGCCATCGTCCCTGTTGTTACGTCCTTTATTTTCATTTCTCTGCTCTCCTCCGTCTCTCTGCAGCTGGCGGGTCTTCATCCCTTCCTGCCCAACATCCTCCTCAGGGGCTTCACACACTCCGTCATCGTCGCTCTTTCTGTCTGCACAGCAGCTGCGTCAGACGGGCGTGACGCCTTTCATCTGAAAGCACAAGCAGCCAAAGCCAATGGTAAGCACCGTACAGCGGTCTTAGAGCCACATATTCTGGAGAGTCGGTGTGCTGCCTTCCAGTATCGGGCCAAGAAGTATTCAGCACAAGGCGAAGGTCCTCGACACGGAGCCTCAAAGCTAGCGATGCCCGGATCCACGCCGGCCAGCAGCAAGGCTCGGGTGTACACCGATGTCAACACACAGAAGAACAGAGAGTACTGGGACTATGATGCACATGTGCCAAACTGGAGGTACAGAACCAAACGTTGACTGTCTGTTATATTACAGTGTGTATTATATTACACACCTATTACACAACATTCCCAAATGTGAACCTGTCCTACGGGCCAAACTATCATCCTGCGGTTGTGATCGTTGTGTTTGAAGTTGATTTTTCTCTGTTTTGCTGCTGCTGAACATCTCCACTCCTTTTCTCTCCAGCAATCAAGACAACTATCAGTTGGTGCGTAAACTGGGTCGAGGGAAATACAGCGAAGTGTTTGAGGCCATAAATGTGACCAACAATGAGAAAGTGGTGGTGAAAATCCTCAAGGTGAGCCGCGGACTACTTACCTGTGTTGCTTTACTACTTTCCTAATTTATTCATCCTGCTCGCAGGTTTGCTTGAGACACACACTGATGTTTCTCCTGTGAAAATATACTAATCGTCTGTAATAATTAATTAATAGATTCTCATGAGTACAGAAGCAGATCATCAAAGGTACAACTATAAATAATTATTCTGATGATTCAGTTGTTTAAGGACGTTTGGCCAGAAAACAGGAGAAATGAGTGTCTGTGAGCTAACTATTTACGTCCATGAAAAGCTGCTTCCTGCTTTTCATGGACGTAAATAGTCATATGTCTTCATTAAGATTATACAATCTGTACATTAAAAATATATACTGGTTCCAGCGTTTTTAACGTGCGTTGGTGCTTTTCTTCATCTTCAGTTCAATGTGGACGTGTATTGTGTTTTTTTTTTTCCCCTCAGCCCGTCAAGAAGAAGAAGATCAAACGGGAAATTAAGATTCTTGAAAACCTGCGCGGAGGAACCAACATCATCCGCCTGGTCGACACCGTCAAAGACCCGGTGGTGAGCGGGACCCGTGCGGTCGCTTTGCTGCATGTTGTAATCCGGTCATGCTTGTAACCGTGTGTCCATGCAGTGATAATGATCTCCACCTACCTGCTGTTCTCCTCAGTTAAGCCTTGTGTTGTCCTCTCTTTGCAGTCCAGAACACCAGCGCTTGTCTTTGAGTGCATCAATAACACAGATTTTAAGGTACTTCAGTTTGGCCGAGATCATACATGCAGAAACTACCAGCAGAGTTACCATTCATGCAGAGGCATTGATATCCATTATTAATAACATGCATAACCCTGCTGTTACTGTTGTACATGCAGCTGTCATCATGTGACTAATGATTTTAAAACACACATCTTCCATGTTTCCACAGGAGCTTTACCAGAAGCTGACAGACTATGATATCCGTTACTACATGTATGAGCTTCTCAAGGTAAAAACTTTTCAAATTTGAGGATTTATTACTTGTTTTATATTATTGTAAATGTAATAATTTGGGTTTTAGACTGCTGGTAATATGAATATGTCACTTTAGGCTCTGGATTGAAAACAGCGTTTAATTCATAACGAGAACGACCTGAAGCTACTGATGAAGCTTCATGTTTGTCGTTTTTTATTTGCTGCCTTCATGTGAACTGATATATCAGACCAGGCTGACACCTTATGGTTACTGACTGAATACGTCTGTTCCTTCAGGCTCTGGACTACTGTCACAGTATGGGGATCATGCACAGAGACGTGAAGCCCCACAACGTGATGATCGACCACCAGCTGAGAAAGGTACTGCTGATTACACTGAATCAGGAGTTACAACAAACTGCCTTTTATTATTTAGAGAAGTGGTTTAGTCGAGCTCTGAAAATGGAAAGTAGAAATAATCATTTACATGTCCAGTCCAACACAGGTGATACTCTAATCAGAGCTGTTGTAAAGGAGACCAGCACCGATACCGGTCCATTAAATATATAACTGTATACTTAGTTTAAGGAGAAAGCACCTGAAGCCGACCAGACAGTGAATAAAAACAACTGCAGCCTTTGACTCTGTGACGTATTTTCTCCTCACAGCTGCGTCTTATAGATTGGGGTTTGGCAGAGTTTTACCATCCCGCTCAGGAATACAACGTCAGGGTGGCGTCTCGCTATTTCAAAGGCCCTGAGCTGCTAGTGGACTATCAGGTACCGGCTGCAGTTCTTCACAAACACTTCCTCGATGATTTCTACTGTCTCTGTCTTCTTTTGAATCATCCTCGCTGTGTGATTTCTCCTTTTTCCCAGATGTATGACTATAGTTTGGACATGTGGAGTCTAGGTTGTATGTTGGCCAGCATGATCTTTCTGAAGGAACCGTTTTTTCATGGCCAGGACAACTATGACCAGGTAACGTGTCAGATAAATCTCCAGAAAAGATACTAATTGTAATAAAAAGGGATCTGCAGTATGTAAACAGTGTATTAAATGTGCTTTTGTCCTGTTTTCCAGCTGGTCCGCATTGCTAAGGTCCTCGGCACCGACGAGCTCTTCGGCTACCTGCACAAATATCACATAGAACTGGACACTCGTTTCAAAGACCTGCTGGGGCAGTGAGTCGTGTTTAATCAACAAAAAGTTCAGATTTCAAAGTGAAACTGACAGAAAACGTCCTTTTGATAAATTTGAGATTTTACGTCTTATCCCTGTGATGACTTCACAGTCACGTTAAATGCTGCTTTGTGTGTTCAGACAAACGCGGAAGCGCTGGGAGCAGTTTATCCAGGCGGAGAACCAGCACCTGGTGAGTCCGGAGGCTCTGGACCTGCTGGACAAGCTGCTGCGTTACGACCACCAGCAGAGGCTGACGGCAGCGGAGGCCATGCAGCACCCGTACTTCTGTGAGTACCTGCACTGAAAAACAACTCAGTGAATGTAAATGGGAATACATTAATCATCAGATATTTCAATTAGTGATCTTGTTTGATTCATTTTTAAGAAGAAATTCTCTGATTTCAGAGTATTTTGAAGACGTTGAGAGTCTTTCTGGTTTCTTTAGTCTGACAGTAAACTGAATCTTTGGGTTGTGAACATTTGAGCACTACAAAAGTTAAACTTAAAGTATGAAAGGTTTGTTTTAAAGCTGCAACAATTTGTCCACAGACAGTTTATCTGCACCAATTTTGATATTCAGATTTAAATTTTTTTTTTTTTTAAGGCCAAAAAATGCCATAAAATATTTATTTAGTAGTATGTATGTGTGTGTGTATATTATATTATATTATATTATATATATATATATAGTTTCCTGTTACATTGTCGGTGTGCTGCTGGCGGATCAAGTGGTCGCGTGTTGTCAATGAAACATGAATTTGTCTTGTATTGATGGAGTGACGGCGAGTCTTTGTGTCTCAGATCCTGTGGTGAAGGAACACGCTAACGCCAATACAGACGGCACAAAGGCAATAAGCAGCTCGAATGCAACATGATAACCAGACAGCAGGTAATCCACACCTGTATCTCAACATCTCTGTTCTCTGTTCACGCTGCAGACAAAGACAAAAACATGTTTCTCTTTAGTTTATCTCTGATTATTTCAACCAGATAGAGTCGAGTGACTGAGTAGAACATGAGGTGAAAAACATCTTTGTATTTTTTAAGAGATGCAGGTTTGCTTTTTGTTTTAGATTCATTAGTTTCCATATGTTTAAGTAGCTCTTTGCTAATAAACATTTTCAGGTTTGTAATAAACAAGAACATTCAGCAGGATAAAAGCCTCCCCAGGTGGCGCCAGAGAGTCGAGTCATAACTCAATCAGACCCGAGGATATCATTGTCTCTGATCCTTCAGAAATCAGAGAAAACACTATCTAAATAATCCAGTGATGGGTTGATCTGTACGTTCATGGCAAACAGAGCCGATAATAAACAGACCTTTAAAGTCGTCAGTTTGCCAAAACTAAGAACAGGTCTGAAAGAGAACAGCAGGACCTACCTGTAGCCTCTACCCAGAAGTAAACAAATGTACGTGTTTTAAACTACAAGGGAGAAGAAGTTAATTACAGCTGTAATTATGAGAAACTAAAGCTCCGTTCAGTCTTTGTTTGTCTGTTTTATTAAAAATCTAGACACATTAAAAACTAAAATCCTAATATTGGATTTATTGCTCTGAACTTGTATATTTGACCTGATTGTTGTGCGTTTTTCTCTCCTCCGTTCAGGAAGAATCTTTGTTACCTCAACTTGTGACCTTTTCGTGGCAGAAACCTCTGCCTCCACATCAACAGCCATACTGGAGCAAGATGTCAGTTTTGCAGCAAACACAAACATGCACACGGATTAAACTTCTCCCAACAAAGCCCAGGGAATCTGCGCTGCTTGATCCGAGTCAGATAAATCAGATCCGACTCCTTCCTCCTCCTCCTCCTCCTCCTCCTCCTCCCAACATCTCCCTCAACCCGTTTTTAAAATGAGCAACGTGACTGTTGTTGGATCAGTATCAAGCCGGTGTTGTGCTGTACAGACGTTGTGGTGACCTGAGATCCAGTTCCAGGTGTTAGCACTGAGTGGCATGGAGGCTCTTTTCTGCTATGGATAGAACAAAAGCTATATTGAAAGAGAATAAACCATTTTTATTTAAAGGTGTGTTGGAGTGTCATTTCCTCACTTTCCTCTTCAGCTTTTCTGTTTTTTTCTATACTGTTATGAATTCAGCCATCAGAGGCCGTCCGATCTGCAGCCTTTAATGTTGTTGGGTTCAGCGTATTAACATGCTGGTTTATTGCAGGTATTTAGTGATAAACCAAGCTGAGATGTTGACCTGACGATTGGAGGAAAAGTCAGCAGATTGAATGATTGATCCAGGCTCACTGCAGCTCTGGATAATTGTTAATTATTAATTTATCAGTCAGAAAAATCATAATTCTGGGAGGAAGATGATTCAAATTTACTGTAACTCACAGGTGAAAGTTAAAATGTTCCACATCAGACTCAGAAACAGACCGGAGAGCTCATCAAGTGTGTACTTTAATAAATAAACTGGAAATACGTGTTCCCAGAACATAAAACACGTGTGCAACATTCGTGCGTTACAAATAGGTGCATTCGTTGAGGCGGATCCGGGCGGCGGTTCGTCACCCGTCGGGTTGAAAGCCGGAGAGATTTAAAACATCTGCTTACCAAATGGCTAAAACTGTAAACATTGTTTTTTTTTTTCAAATTACACATTAATCTTTTCAAATGTGGAATATTTAAAACGTTTCACAGAAATAGAGTTCATATTTTTGGTCACATGTTTGTTTAAAGGTAAAAAGCAGCTGTGATGCTTCGTCCTCTGTGACCTGGTTCTTCTCTGTCTGTTCACACACGGCTCGGCCCAAAGTCAACGTCCTCACCGACGTCTGTAGTGTCTTAACACAGTAAAAAGCAGCCTACACACACACACACGCGCGGCCAGCTACAGCCGATGAGCTCTACACCCATCGAAGGCACGCCCACAACACCCCCAACACCCCCACTTCCTCCTCGGCCAGTGACCCACACGTCAGGCCCAGAAGCCCGACGGTGGATTAAAGTCGCCACTTTGGCACTTTATTAAGGGATGTTTTGACATTTTAGAAAATGGACTGATACCACACACGTGTTCAATATATACAGCAGGGTCGAACATGGAGAAGATGGAGGCTTTTATATGTAATAAAAACTAAAAAGACTTGATTTGTTTTTTCAAAGCGTGTTGTGCGACTCGGAAATATTTATTCAATAAAAAGGGTAAAATTACTCACAGTTATAATCTGTAACTGGGATTATAATTTAATAACAGTCACTGAATATCCGTCTGCAGGCATCGTAAATAGTTTATCATCATTTAATAAAAATATGTGCAGGAAATTATCACAAATGTCCCTGGAACGAAAAAAAAGCCAGTTAGCTTAGCTTAGCTTAAAGACTGGAAATAGATGGAAACTGCTAGCCTGGCTGTTCTGACTTCTAATTCTCCTCTTTTTATTATTGATCTGCGTGTTTAGAAACCATCAATAACTTTTTTTTTCTTGTCTAACTGTTTACAGCAATGTTTATTAACCTGTGCTGTCCATGTTAAATAAATATATATTAAATATATAAATAAAATAAAGCATACGTGCAGCTGACAGCGAGAACGGGGGGCAAATTTACAGATTAAAAGTCTTTTTTTTTCTTCACATTTCGAGCTAATTTTGCTAAAATGACCTAAATAAATGAACGTTTCTCTGCATGTCTGGAAAATGATGTATGTTTTAGAATTTGCAGTATTTATGCAGTTTTCAGTGAAATATCTAATTATGCAACGCTAACAGATGTTTGGTCATTTAGTGACCAAACATCTGTTCTGCTTCATCATCTAAAGCTCGATGGGCCTCGTTATTGTTGCTGACCTGTGATTGGTCAGTTGCTGTTCGGGGAGGACATTTGAAATGGTCGACTGCGTCCGTGTTTCTGCTCTCCAGCTACACGGTGATGAAAACATATACGAGTGGTATCAATCGTCCCTTCCTAAAATGTCAAACTACTCCTTTAACATTGCAAAAGAAAGTTTGGTTGCTGCGCGGAGCGGGGAGAGGGAGCTCGGGGACGTAGCGTACTGATATCTAAAGACCACCAAGGACACCGTTAAGACAGCTGATCATCTTCTTAATAACACTGATATTTTAAATCCTCTCTGGGGATCTTTTTAATACTCGACTGAGTCCGCTGGCACTTCAAAGATTCACGGCCTCAGTAATCACTTTCATGGGGAGTTTGACATGTGGTGTCCTTGGTGTCCTTTTTAAAACAGCAAACAAGCTAAGGCAAAACACAACGGCGTCTAAAAATTTAAAAAAAGGAGTAAAGGTATAAAGCTAATACCAGAGACATTCAGTTTGTTCTCTCAAAGTAAAAAAAAAACTTAAATAATTGCATAAATAAAGCGTGTGACTATGAAAAGCTTACATCTGTACACGACGTGTTAGCAGCGTCCCGTACAGGCGCCGGGTGTAGTGATTATGTATGAGTCTACATATATATATAATATAATATATATAATAGTGGTGATTACACTGTGGCGTATTGAGGTAACGTCATGGTGGGAGTAGAAAAAGCTACATAGACATGCATTGGACAGAAGTGAAAATGTAGATAGAGGTGTTAGTGTGTACGTCCCTTTTGTCTGTTATCATTCAAGTTTTACAAAAAATAAAAATAAAAAAAAAGCTCAAATAAAGCATCGATAATACTGATATTTTAAGTGATATTCGGGGCACTACTTGATACAGTCTCTGTAGCGGCGTCACGTGGCGCCGGGACGTCAGGGCAGCAGTTCCTGCAGCGACGAGTCGTCCAGTTCGTTCATGGCGACGATGTGATCCAGGTGTTGCAGGTATCGCTCCTGGTCTCGCATGAAGTGCGGGATTCTGGTCCTGGGCAGCGTCGCCAGGTGCCGCAGCCTCTCAACGTCTTCAAAAGACACCTGCACAGTGAGAGACGGATGTTTATCAGCGGAGACGACGAGGGGAAACGTCTTCCCGCCGGACGACGATGTGCCACGTTGCAACTAAGGATTGGTTAGGTTAAAATAATCAGCGGAAATAACAAAGCTAAAGAAACTGAATCCATGGCAACGTTATACTTCCTGTTTACATCCTTCAACACATTATGGGAACTGAAGTAAGACAACAACAATAACAACAATAACAACAATAACAACAGGGGCAACGATTAATTGATTAATGTGCTGACAGAAAGCAAAGATTTGCCGGTTTCAGCTTCTCAAACTCGACCATTTATCTTTTTCTTCGTAATCTCTTCGAGTTTTGGACATTTCACGACTGTGAAATTATAAACAGACCTTTTTTTTGATCCAGATATTGATCATGTGTTGAATCGGTTCCACCGTCGATTATTTTGACCATAATCTTTCTCAACAAGTCCGACATTCACATGATCTTATTTTCCGATATTCCTGATGGATTTATCATTCCTGTATTTTATGTGCAGCTTGTACCTGTAACTGTGTTTTTCTTTAACTTCTTATCCGTGCATGTAAACATTTATGTTGGTAACAGCGGCTCCTGTTTCACCGGTACTCACCTTCCCTAAAGAGGTCAACATCTTAAAGTCGATGTTCCTTCGATGCCGAAGAATCCGGAGGATCCCGTCCAGGTAAACCTGGTCCTTACTGAAGCAACCTGGAACAGGAAGAAGATAAACACCCCTCCAGTTTCATCAAGCTGCTGCTCTGGTGTGTGTGTGTGTGTGTGTGTGTGTGTGTGAGGCTTCACCAGGCTGCGAGGTGTCCGTCTGTCCCCTCTTGGCTCGCAGACAGTACTCCCAGCGGACGTCCGGGTCCTGGACGAAGCGGGCGATGTGACCGAAGAGCTGGCTGAAGCTCATGCTGGCGGCGTGGTACACCGTGTAGTACAGCAGAGCCGCGCGCCACAGGTAAGGCTGTTTCCGTAGCAACACGCTGTGAAGGCTGGCCAGGCCTTCCTCCGTGGGATTGGCCGGTTTGAGGCCGAACTGCTTCCTGCCTTCTGTGGAGGCCCACGGCTGCAGATTGTTGTTGACTCCTCGCAGATAATGCGTCCCTGAAGATACAATATTAAATATACATATTAAATTTAAATTAATGTTAAATTAATATTCAAACACTGGTTTTCAGTTTTCAGTACTGCTGTGTTCATAATGATGAAGTTTTCTAGCGGATGAATATTTAGCTCACCTTCCTCACAACTGACAAATAAATCCATATAAAACATCATGTTATATGTAATTGTTGACAATATGTTCATATTATTTAACTTTAATTATGTGAATATCTTTTACCTATTTCATGTCTCAGCATCCCCTCCAGCCAGTGCTGCCGAGCTCCGGCCAGGTTGATGGTCAGAGTGGGACGACAGCTCTCCACCACCATCACCGCCTGAGACAGCAGCTCATCAGACAGACGCACCACGACCTGAAGACACAATCAGCATGTAGTACAGTATACATTTAACTTTTTATATAGAAACCGTCTGAAACAGCATCAACTGTTCATGTTTCCGGGCTGATTTCCCCTCTTGGTTAAGTAGAGACATCTGTTCATGCCGAAGCACTTTACTGTTTCTAAATACAAGCTGCACACATTTATATCCAGAAGGGGAGGAGACAGATATGACGTTGCATCACCAGGATTGTTTCCACATGGCTCAAAGGTTCCTGGGACTTCCTGGTGTTTCCATAGTGATGCTACTGCACTACAGTGGTGGTTCACTGGTGCATATTAATGATCCCATTGCATCACACGACATCATAAACTGCAGTTTATGATGATTAATCAATTAATTTCATATTTATAATCCATCAGTGACACAATGACACACACACACAATGACACACACAATGACACACACACATACACACACGCGCAGCAACATCATTGTTTACGGGATTTTTAGATTATAAGAAGTCAAAGTATTTTTAATTGCTTCTTATAGTAAATAAATACAGTAATTATCAAAAACAGATTGGCTCAATTGTTTCAGCTCCAGTTATGTGCTGATTCATGTGATGTAAGCTCAAAGATCAGCGGGGCGGGTGAGTCTAACACAAACTACCAACCCTACAATAGACACTGAGGTTTCTTTGTTTGGGGGGTGAACACGGAGCAAACATCAACACACTGACACATCCTGTTCATGCACTTAAACTAACACACCTGGCCATTTTCAGACAAGGTGTTTATTCATGGTGGGACAGTCCAGACAGGAGGCTTCTTCTGTCTCAACTCAACAGTCAGGAGCCTAAATAACCAGTGAAACTCCTGTTTATACTCATACATGAAGTTAGAACAGTCCCACATGTATGTAACTGTTCATCCACATACGTGTTCTGGACCTGGATGTTATAAACTCACCTCTCCAACGCAGCCTTCTTTCTGCAGATATTTGCGGACAGCAGCCCAGACTTGACTTTTAGGGAGCACGTTGCCTCCCGTCACCTCCTCGAAGTTCTCATAGGAGCCAAACTTCTTCAGGACGCACTCCATGATCCCCACCGCCTGCAGCCAGACAGAAACATCATCGCCATCATCATCACCATCATCACCATCATCATCATCACCACCATCATCATCAGCATCATCATCACCATCACCATCATCACCATCACCATCATCAGCATCATCACCATCACCATCATCATCACCACCACCACCATCATCATCATCACCACCATCATCATCAGCATCATCATCATCATCATCACCACCATCATCATCACCACCACCATCATCATCACCACCACCATCATCATCACCACCATCATCATCACCACCATCATCATCACCACCACCATCATCATCACCACCACCACCATCAGCAGCATCACCATCACCATCATCACCACCATCATCACCACCATCACCACCATCATCATCACCACCACCATCGGCATCACCACCACCATCATCATCATCACCATCATCAGCAGCATCACCATCACCATCATCACCACCATCATCACCACCATCACCACCATCATCATCACCACCACCATCGGCATCACCACCACCATCATCACCACCATCATCATCATCACCATCATCATCACCACCATCACCACCATCATCACCACCATCATCACCACCATCACCACCACCATCATCATCACCATCATCATCATCATCACCATCATCACCACCACCATCATCACCACCATCATCATCACCATCATATGGACCTACAGGTTGAGCAGGTTTGTGACGTACCTGTTCCAGGAAGAGGCCTGAGCCCTCTCTGTACTTCTCCAGCACGCTCCTCGGTTCAGGCTCCGCATATTCAAACTGTGGCTCGTATGTGAAGTCGGACTGGAAGAACGCCTGCTTCTCCTGCTCCAAGTTAAGAGGCCTGAGGGCGACGAGCAGGCAGGGCCTGGAGGAAGCGGGCAGCGCCGTGCTCCCCGTCCCCTTGGCGATGTGTGGCATGGAGGTGGCGGGTCGCATTTGGCCCCTGCTGGCCCGGAGCCCCAGGGAGTAGTTGACAGAGCAGGTGCTCTCACTGCGGCGCATCCAGCCGCCTGCTCCCAGACTCGGGCTGGTGAGGCTGCGAGCCGGGAGCGAGGGGGCCGCTGAACCGCTGCGCCAAGGAGGCTGCACGATCCGCCTGTCCGCCATCTGCTCCTGAGACCCCCGCAGGCGGCGGGGCGTCATCTCCAGGCTGAGAGGGCGGCGGAGCGGCGGCCTGGGCGTGGCACCGACTTTTGATGCTGATGAAGATGATGACCTCCTCTCTGCTACCTGGCCACTGTTCGTCTGGGCCGGAAGTCCATTGTGGGAAACCTTCTCCTTCTTCTCGGCCACGCCACTCCTTTTGGGCGGCGGTCTGGACTTGGCGGCGGTGGGTTTGGCGTCTCGGTTGCCTGGTTCCAACAGGTCCCTGCTGCTCCCGACACTCGTACCCTGATCCATGACGACTTCCCCCGAGTCCAACACCATCACCTCGCTGCGGCCCCGACGCTGTCGACAGAAAACACACATGAACCTCATGAACGCCACGAGTCGTGTTTTTTACAGAAATATGTCTCCAAGATATTTAGTTTGCTGCCTTAATAAAAGACGTTTCTCTCAGGTGTTTCAGTTGTTTCAGCTTCTAGTGACTTCAAAGAGCAGCTGCTGTTTCTGTATCACCTGGACACTTTGACAGGAAACTTTCTGTTTTATCTCCAACAGGGTTGAAGTGTCAGTTGATGTTTAAATGAGCTGATATCACCGCTGCTCCATCAGATCAGAGAAGCAGCAGAGGCTCAGGCTCAGACTGTGGTGGAGTCACGTGAACATTTATTTACAATTAAAGTAAAAGACAACAAACAAACACTAGTTTTATTTAGAATTCACCATGGAGACAGCAGAACAAACAACAGGGAGACCAAACCCCTCCAACAGTCACTAACAGTAACTCACCGGCACCGTGTCCCGGGAGGATCTTCTCGGTTTCAGCCTCTCCGGTGACTCATGGCGGCTGCAGCTCCACAGTCTGAGCGGCGGAGCTGCTTCTTTTCACCGGTGGCTGGTGATAATCAGCGGATAACGGTTCAGTGTGCAGCGGGGCCTGAGGCGCCTGCCCGGGCCGGTCAGGAAGCGGCGGATGTGTTGGAAGATATGACGCGGTGCGTCGGGCACGACGTACAGGACGCTGCCCGACGTACAGGACGCTGCCCGACGTACAGGACGCTGCCCGACGTACAGGACGCTGCCCGACGTACAGGACGCTGCCCGACGCTGCCCGACGTACAGGACGCTGCCCGACGTGATTACGTCATACATATCAGCTGGGGTTGGCCTCAGAAATAAACTGCTTCTAATAAGGTCAAAGACAGAAGAGGACATTTACTCAAGTGATATATGATACTGCAGTACTTTAACTACATCAAGATCACTATACTTATGTACTGTTACTGCAGTACTTTAACTACATCAAGATCACTATACTTATGTACTGTTACTGCAGTACTTTAACTACATCAAGATCACTATACTTATGTACTGTTACTGCAGTACTTTAACTACATCAAGATCACAGTACTTATGTACTGTTACTGCAGTACTTTAACTACATCAAGATCACAGTACTTATGTACTGATACTGCAGTACTTTAACTACATCAAGATCACAGTACTTATGTACTGTTACTGCAGTACTTTAACTACATCAAAATCACTATACTTATGTACTGTTACTGCAGTACTTTAACTGCATCAAGATCACTATACTTATGTACTGTTACTGCAGTACTTTAACTACATCAACATCACTATACTTATGTACTGTTACTGCAGTACTTTAACTACATCAAGATCACTATACTTATGTACTGATACTGCAGTACTTTAACTACATCAAGATCACAGTACTTATGTACTGTTACTGCAGTACTTTAACTACATCAAGATCACTATACTTATGTACTGTTACTGCAGTACTTTAACTGCATCAAGATCACAGTACTTATGTACTGTTACTGCAGTACTTTAACTACATCAAAATCACTATACTTATGTACTGTTACTGCAGTACTTTAACTGCATCAAGATCACTATACTTATGTACTGTTACTGCAGTACTTTAACTACATCAAGATTACAGTACTTACGTACTGTTACTGCAGTACTTTAACTACATCAAGATCACAATACTTATGTACTGTTACTGCAGTACTGTAACTACATCAAGATCACAATACTTATGTACTGATACTGCAGTACTGTAACTACATCAAGATCACAGTACTTATGTACTGTTACTGCAGTACTGTAACTACATCAAGATCACAGTACTTATGTACTGTTAAAGATTTTTACACAAATATTTCATGATAATATTTGAGATTGTGTAAATTGTAACTTTTTTCCACCATTGTAAACACGTATGTTGACGTTCATAGATGTGAGCAACTTTTATTTTTTTTAAAACATGTTTTAAGGATTAATAAATGACCATGTGAGCTGCTGTTGTTGAAAGGCTCTCAACAGATTAGTCATTAAGACCCGACTCTGTTTCTAAACCAACAAGCAGCCTCCATGTCCTGTTGTAAAGGTCCACGTCGCTGAGTGTGAGTAAAGGTCTTTCTGCACCTGTACATGCAACACACCTGCCTGCAGGCTTGACTTCGTACCTGAAGTGTTGTTGACATGGCATCAGGTTGGCTTCAAGGTGTATTTATTGTCTCACCAGCCCAGTGTGGAAAACCGTTGGTGTTGATCTGATGAGTTTTTACTGCAACAGACAGACTTTAGTATTGATTTATTGCATTTTCCAGTGACAGGCTTCCTGATAACTGGCCTCCTGAGCCGTAGATGCCCGTCAAGAGTCGACCAAAAACATTCCTGCTTTACCTTATAACAGGAACACTGTTTTATTCACAGTAAAATGTGCAAACTTTGTTCATTTCTCTATAAACTGTTCTGCAATGTTTCTGCATTTTGCATTTACAGTTCACAAATGTGTTAGTTAAACTTGCTTCTTGCTTCCTGAAACATAGCACCCTGATCAGATGCATTGTTGTTTTGTAGGGTGTTTCTGAACAGGAGCACTTGAAACATTAAACGTTAACCAGAAAAGCTGTTAAGAAACTGATTCGGCTTATCAGATCAGGAATGTGTACTTGCATTACATTATGACCGACAGCTGCAGCACCGTGAAACATCGAGTCAGGACTGAATGTGGCCTGAAGCTGCTTGTAGCTGCAGTTTGATAATAATTTTAATTTGAGTTCAAAGTTCATTTTTGACATTGTAAATAGTAGAGACAGAGGTTACCATAGATAGATAGATAGATAGATAGATAGATAGATAGATAGATAGATAGATAGATAGATAGATAGATAGATAGATAGATAGATAGATAGATAGATAGATAGATAGATAGCAGCATATACATATAACACATTAAACAAAAACCAACATGTCAGCACAGCAACAGCAAAAACGCATAGCACAAACACACATTGCACAAAGACAACACATTAGTCATTGCACATGCCCTACATACATACATACATACATACATACATTCACTCAGCTCTCTTTCAAAAACACCAGGTAGTAAAATGTCATAAAAAAAATAAAAATATAAAAATGTCATAGTAATGTCATAAACATGCAGAATCAATCAATCAATCAATCAATCAAATTTTATTTATATAGCCCAAAATCACAAAATACATTTGTCTCAGAGGGCTTTACAATCTGTACAGAGAGTGACACCCTCTGTCCTTAGACCCTCGATTAGTGAGGAAAAACTTGCCCACCAAAAAACCTTTTAACAGGGAAAAAGGTGGAAGAAACCTCAGGAAGAGCCACAAAGGAGGGATCCCTCTCCCAGGACGGACAGACGTGCAATGATGTCACATGCAGGCGTAATTATTAAACTTACATTAACCTGTCACATGGTTGCTTTAAAAGGTCTTATCGCACCTTTACATGCAACACACCTGCCTGCAAGCTTGACTTAGTACCTGAAGTGTTGTTGACATGGCATCAGGTCGCTTCAAGGTGTATTTTTGGTCTCACCAGCCCACCTAAGACATTATCACAGTGTCATGTCTTCAAATTCTGTGTCACAATCAAACAATGCACGTCACATATTAAACAAAAGTTGTGTTATGATCTTAGTTAAGATCCTCTTGAATGTTGCACCTTTGCAAAGGGACCAATATTTACTCTGAGAAGTCAGCCAACTTTCTGGGTTCCCAAGAAAGCCGCCTTTGTGCAGTGATGTGTGTTTGTAACTGATGCATGTGAACTCTGACAGCAACCTCCAGTGTGAATGATTGTCTGGTGTTTGAATAACGATTTGCTGCCATTTCTCCTATTGAATTTTGAATTTGACAGTTTGGTTGGAGACTAACACAGATGTTATATTTAAAAAACAAATCATCCAGTCAATGGTTGACTGTTAGTGTTACACTTAGTTACTGTTGCTATGGTTGAATTTACTATTAAAACAAATATAAGATGTATGATGTTGTATTTAGCATTTATTTGGTGCCAATGTTGCAGTGAAGGTTTATTTAATAAAAGCTGAAATTTTATTTTTATGTAACTTAGTTCAGAAAATTTGCATTTGAGCAGTTGAACCAGAACTCAAGCTTTTACTACAAAGCAGCGTGATATCAGGAACCGTGTTATTTACATGTCCCTCTGGCCCGGCACTCACTTCCTCCTTCCTCCTTCTCCCACTCTGCTGCTTGTTGACTTCCGCCATGTTTTTACATACATAAAGATGCAATCAGTAATTGCTGAATGAGAACAGTTACTTCCTCTGAAAATACTTCCTGAAAATCAACTTTTTACCGGTAGCTTTTTTCCCCAACTGTAAACATCATAGCTGTAGTATACGCTGTTATCGACCAATGTCTAAACAACTTTTGGATGGAAGGATCATCTATATTCATGCTCCCCTGAGGATGAATTGTCATTTTTGTCCAGTGTCAGCATCATGTTACTAATTAAACTTCATCCCGGAGTTTCTGTGCTCTCTCGTCCAGCAGGTTCTTGTGGACTGTGTCTGCTGCTGTGGTCCTGCGTGGCGTCTACTGCATGCGTTGTCACCGTCATAAAATTTGATTTGATTTGATTTGAAAATTGTATTATGTCCAATATTGCCAGTGCCAGTTCACCTCCTGGGCACTGCCGAGGGGCCCTTGAGCAAGGCACCGACCCCCCCAACTGCTCACTGGGCGCCGGTTTGGCTGGCTGCCCATCACTCCACCATCTCTCTCCACATTGCATGTCTATGCCGTTGTACTGCATGTCTGTGTATATCCAGGTTAAATGCATGTAAATAAAAAATAGAGTGAAAAATAATTTCCCCATTGAGGGATAAAATAAAGTAAATCTTAATCTTAATCTTATTTACACACACTTATGAATAAATACCAAACATTACCGCTGTACTTTGTGTTTACTATTAGTTAGGAAATGTTTGCCCATTACGACGCTAAAGGAAAATGACAAACGTGATGAACATAAAGCTGCATGTTAACATTGTTACTTATGTGTGCTGATGTTAGCGTTTAGCTCGAAGCAGCTCGCTTTGCATGCATCCACTGCTTTTATTGTTACAGCTAGAAATGATTACATTGCACAGTAAACGCTGGCAAAACTTATTACGAGCTCATAAAACATTATAAATCATATCAAACTAACTGAAAGCTGCACAGTAAAACATTTTGATATCTTATTTTGCTTTGAGTCTTTAATACTTTTACCTTTTTTAACCTTTTACAATTCTTGCTGACTTTAAAAGTCAAAAAATTCAACAAAATATCAAACGGTTACTTTATCAATCCTGAAACAGATGATTTGAACTTTTAACTGTGAACACATAAACATTAACCTGCTGCCAAATTCCTTTGAATTGGTAAACTATTGCTCAGCAAACACGCAAATGTGTTCATTCATGTGATAAAGAGTGATGATAGCCAGCGGCCGGGGCGCCGCCCTCCCTGATAAGAGGGGGAAAATATGTCAATTATATTATAATATATTTTTTTTTACAAATTCTGTTATAAATGTGGGTTTTACCCACTAGTGTGTGCCTACATGCAATATGAATTATAAACTATATTTCTCACCTACTAACATTCATTCACTAGTGAATTTCTGAAATTTAACCACTCAGAAAGAAAGACGGGCAAAGTTCCTACAAATAGGAACCGTCCATCCACTCACTCATCATATTACACCTTAGAAACAGAAATTCACCCTTCACTCACTCTCACTCGTTCACACACTGTTGATTTGTATGTATTGTATAGCTGATCATACTCTTGCTGTAAAGTTCTGTCAGGAACTAGAATATTGTATTTGATACCCTTCGTCTCACTTTGAGTTATTATACTGGACGAGACAGAGAAATGTGTTGTCGCATCAGCCCCACCAAGAATATTTCTACCAGTCGTCACTGATGAGAGTCTCGGGAGCATTAACAGATTTTCATCGGCTCGGAGGAAGAAAGAAAACACTTGTAGCACAGGGGTGGAGCAACATGAAAAAGGTGTGGTTGCTCTGAAGATAAGAAAAGACCACAGTGCCATGGTTAGTGTATCTGCATAGGAAATGTGTTGCTACAGGACGTGTGTCCAGGAGTTATGTTTGAAAATCATTATTTCATATTTTTTGTTGCTTCAGATTCAGATGGGAAAAGTCACATTTAACTGCAGCTGAAGTCCTGTCATAAATGTTTCAGTGGAGGAACATCCTGAAACCTTTTTTCAACCACATATGGGAAAGGACACCAAGCCACATATAGACAGGAGCGTGTCAACGTGCCACAAAGTGTCTTTGCTAAGAGAGAACAACGGTTGGTAAAAGTCTTTCTGTATATTTTGTATTATATGCATGTATTATCTGGACAGAATATGTTTTATAAGCGGCAGAGATGGCTTATGAAGAAGCTTTAAATGCTTAAATATGTCTAAAAGGTTTATATCCTGTGCTTGTGAAAAGCAGTTTTATGTTGCTTTAAAAGAACCTGTCTGATCATCTTCTTTCTCCTCTCAGCCAGGAAATGGTGGATAAAAGCAAACTGGCAGAAAAGAATGAAAGAAAGGGACGGTGTAGTTTGTCACGGTGTCGCTGCTATTTCTTCATTCTGGTCGTGGCTGCAGTTTTGTTTCTTTTCAATACAAATGATCAGAGACAAGATGCCGTTTCTCTCAGCAACAGGCCCAGCGCTCACACACCTGCACCTGGACTGACGTCTACTGCTGGGTTTACAATGAAGGAAAACTTTTCTTTTCAAACCGAGAATGTCACCAACACGTCACACCAAACTGAAAAAGCTTCAGTGGTAACTCAACACGTGACACAAAATAAAACTGTGCAGCCAACACGGGTCCCGTATGTCTCACCGGGGCCGTACGCAGTAGAATATCCTTATGAGTACCGCTTTATAATAAATGAGCCAAAGAAATGTGAGGAGCAGAAGCCTTTTCTGGTTCTCATGGTTCCTGTGGCGCCCTACAACAAGGTGCATCGCGACATCATCCGCAGCACCTGGGGAGGTCAAAGTGAGGTACTGGGCAAAGTGGTGAAGCTGTTCTTCCTGCTGGGGATGCACGTCGGAGACGGAGCCGAGCAACTCCAAGAGCAGCTGCTGCAGGAGAGCAAAGAGCATCAAGATCTGATCCAGAGCGATTTCACTGACTGCTACAAGAACCTGACCATCAAGACCATGGTGATGCTGGAGTGGCTGGACTCCTACTGCTCCAACGCCTCATATGCCATGAAAATCGATTCGGACACCTTCCTAAATTTGCCTGTTCTTCTCAGGATGTTATCAGACGCTCCAAAGACAAACTACATGACGGGACTGGTGGCGCAAAATGCTGCAGTGCTGAGAAATCGTGACAGTAAGTGGTACCTGCCAGTAGAGGTTTACCCTCACCCAAACTACCCACGATATGCTCTGGGCCTGGGATACGTCTTCTCTTTAGACCTCCCGGGAAAGCTAACGGCAGCATCCAGACATGTAAAAGCTCTGTACATTGAAGATGTGTATTTGGGGTTATGTATGCAGTACTTAGGCATCCCTTGCACCAACCCTCCTAACCAGGCCTATTTTCAAGTCTTGCCTATACAGTACAATCGCTGTGCTTACTCCAGGCTAGTCATCTGCATTCCAGTTCAAAATGCTGATCGATTATGGATTTGGAAAGACTATAACACAGCGGGGCCATACTGCTGATCTTTAAAGAAGAACAAGGACATTTCAGTAGAAATCCTACATGAAAAAAAAAATGCATAATACAACCTGCTGATCAGATGTACAGGTGTCAAATAGAGCACAGGGCATTAAATCACATTCAATGAAGTGCAGCTGAGAATCTGAGCATGCACCGATTTTAAATGATACTGTTTAAACTGTATAAAATACATACATATTTGTATATATATTTTTTTTACATTTTTTATTGAATGTTTTTGTATATAAGAATATATTTTAAACTCTTCTCAAAGACAAAGCAACCCAACTCTGAAATACTTGAATACATGTGAAGAAGATTAAAATGGGTTCATATACTGTAGATAGATATACTTTATTAATCCCAAGCTGGGAAATTACAGTACATATAGTACACACATCAGGAGCAGCTTTATTTTATGTAGGACTCCAACACACAACGCTGTTTTCTTTCCCGGGATGTGAATATTTTAGGAGGAACCAAGTTAGAGAAGTCCAACGCTGTTCAAACATGTTTGATGAAAGGCGGCGTTACAGAGAGTTTGTTCAACGTACATATGATAAGAGGCAGTGAAGTAAAGCCAGTGACTCAGTGACTCTGTGACTCTGTGACTCTGTGACTCTGTGACTCTGTGACTCTGTGACTCTGTGACTCTGTGACTCTGTGCAGTATGTAGCTGCTATGCAGATAATTACGTTTCTACCTTTGACACATGCTGTAATTTGAATTACAACAAGTGCACGTGGCCTTATCGTTATTTATCTTCCATAAAAGATGGAAATATATGTATCTGTATAGTAGGTGGAGGATTTAAAGACTTATATTTCAGGTGCAGCTGCTGAGTGCTGCCATGTGATTTTATGTAAAATAGATTCAATAAAAAAACTGAATAATAAAATAAAATAGGTATTTTGCAACAACCAGCAACCCTTTTTTAGATTAAATGTTTTATATATTTTTTTTAAATAATTTGTATAATTATAAAATGTATAATATATATATATATATATATATATATATATATTCAGTCCAGTTCAAATACAGACAACTCACTCAGCTGGAATCTATATTTATTATACAGTATAGAATATATTACATTATAATGTCTTATTAATGCATTGTAGTATTTATGTATTATTTATATATAATAATATATAATATTGCACTATTATTAATGAATTATACATAATAATAAATAGCAACAAAATCAACTGATATTTGTTTTGACAATCGAGCCATCCTGATGTCACGCTCAGTTATTACTGTGTGCAAAAAACTACTTGTTTGTTCATTAATATTGTGTTTACTTCACTTATTTCAGGGAATCATAAGAGTGACATAAAATGTGTAATAATGTACAAAATATTAAATTGAAATATTTTTATTAAAGGCTCCGTTTGTGGATCATACATCTGTTAAAACACTGTTGTTTCACTTTGACATTCACATTAATTATAAAAGTACTGAAAGATGTAACCCACAAGAGTTTTTGATACCAATATTGATTCTTGATTAAATTCCAGTTAAGTGTTTTTAAAATATAAAATGTGTGCAGCTCAACTGGCTCATTTCATGGTAACTTTAACTTTATAGAGTGTGAGAGTGGAAAAGCTGCCGGGCAGCTATCTGTCCTGAAAACCTCCTTCAAACGATCTACACAGGAAAAGTCTAAAAGTATATGTTTGCAGATATACTTTGAGTAAATATATATGAAAACATCAGAAAATAAATCAAAAC
Organism: Pampus argenteus; assembly: GCA_036937835.1. NCBI lineage: Eukaryota > Metazoa > Chordata > Actinopteri > Scombriformes > Stromateidae > Pampus > Pampus argenteus. Next base: position 25,789,571 of record CM072862.1, read on the forward strand.
AATGTTCAATTTCAGGCTGCTCGACCCATCGCACCTTCCAGAGGACCTAGTCACCTTTCTCCCTAAACGTCAAACAAACTAACAAACAAACAAACAAACATCTGAGGTCCAATCATATTCACTCAGTACTAAACATCCTCCTTCTAATAATGAAAATATTCATATTACAAAGTATCATACAGAGTATCACGCTACTATTCATTACTATACTAATCAGATATGAGATATTCTTGTGCAGTTGTTCAGCAGCGTCGACTCTCAGTGCCGTCGATAGTTGACATCTCAACACTGGTCCTCGTTCAGAGATTTTCAAATGTCTTCTTATTGTCTTTATTCTTGACACACAACAACCAGTATCTTTTATGTTATCCCCTCCTCTGCCAGTTATTTTCCACTCTCCTCCCCTCTGCTCCCCTCTCCCTGCCGGCCACACCCACCTCATCAGCCACCTCTGTTCACCTGTGCACTCTTCAGTTGCAGCCTGGTTCACAGACTCTTCGACCATGCTCTGTGTTTTGTCCTTTCTGGAGTTTGTCTGCTGGTGAGGTGTGAAGTAAGAATAAAGACTCTTTGATTAAACCATCCTGTGCTTTGGGTTACTGCAATTAGGTCCTCTCACACCTGTTACACCTATACACACTTTTCTCCTAAACGTCCTGTATATATATATATATATATATATATATATATATTTCATTTTACACAGTTGAAAAGACTTGGTGAATACACAGGATACGAAGTCTTGTTTGTTTGTTCTTTTTTCTCTCTCTTGTCTACCTCTGGTATGTGACGGATGGATGCCAGCATAAGAACCACATGACTGACAGAGTATTGACTGAAGGAGTCAATACTCCTTCAGTCAATAATATATAATATCTATATATATATATATATATATATATATTTCATTTTACACTGTTGAAAAGACTTGGTGAATACACAGGATACTGAAGTCTTGTTTGTTTGTTCTTTTTTCTCTCTCTTGTCTACCTCTGGTATGTGACGGATGGATGGATGAGAGGACAGCCAGCATAAGAACCACATGACTGACAGAGTATTGACTGAAGGAGTCAATACTCCTTCAGTCAATAATATATAATATCTATATATATATATATACTGTATATATATATAATATATATATTATTGACTGAAGGAGTCAATACTCCTTCAGTCAATAATATATAATATCTATATATATATATACTGTATATATATATTATATATATATTATTGACTGAAGGAGTATTGACTGAAGGAGTCAATACTCCTTCAGTCAATAATATATAATATCTATATATATATATATATACTGTATATATATATTATATATATATTATTGACTGAAGGAGTCAATACTCCTTCAGTCAATAATACTATATATATATTATATATATAGTATTGACTGAAGGAGTATTGACTCCTTCAGTCTTGCTGGCTGTCTTTTCAACAGCGTAGAATGAAATTCACACAGCATCTGAGCACTTAGATCATTATTCATTCCCAACTTTGTCAATATAATATATCGTTCTTAACACTATCTCAGTTTTTAACATATATCAGTTAAAACTCTTTTTCTTTCAAATCTCCACATCTACACACAGTCGTACACTCAAACTCCTAAAACCGCCTTTTATCCTTGTATCATACACCTAAACTTCTTATTTGCTTCCTTTTATATTCCCAAAACTCTATTAGTCAATCTTAGCAACTTTTCATGCGTCCATTTCATTCATTACTGTCACTCATTCATCCCCCCTGTTGCGCTGTAGCTTTCTCAAAGGTTTATCACAAAGATGTTCAGCAGCATACACATCATCTTACAGACCAGAACCTCAGCCAATCAGACTCTGTCTCAACGCTCTGTCCTGCAGTATTTAAAGCTTGTGTTTCTCTTGTGACTTCCTGTTTTATTTTGAAATTTACCAAGCTCTTCCATTGTGTGTACCAAAGTGTTTCGCCTCGTGTGTGATCACCAAAGTCATTTTTCAAGTTTTGTTCATCGCCACAGTGTGTTTGATCGTGAGTTTCACCCCCCTCGAAAGAGTGATTATGATTTTGATAATTTTTGTATAATCATTATATTGTTTTTTGTTGTCTCTTTAATAAGTCAGTTTTCCAAATGCTTATTGTTGTGTTCAAATCAAATCATTACCTATTAAACTTTTTCACAAACAATTTTCACAAACAGGAACTATTAGTATGGACCTTGGTCCCATAAGCACGAAAATTACACACAAGAACAATTCATCCAGAAATGGTCTGACAGCTGGAGATGTGCAGCTGAAGCCTCATGAAGCTTCCACGTGGTTCGTCTGATTGTGCCGGAAAATGAGCCAAAGTTTTGGGGCTTTGAAACCACACAGAACAGTGACATCTAGTGGAGAACTGCAAGTATGTCATCTGCTTCAACCAGCCTCCTCGTCCTTGTTATACTTCAATATGTACACAATAAAACGCATGAAACAAAACAAGTTGTGTTAATTTGTGTGAGAAGTGGTTGTGTTACATTGTGAATAATTGGGATTGTGCATCCATTATGATATTAATTTTCTCTGGTCCCCTACCCAATATAACCAGTGATGACATGTATAGCCGCATGTCGTCATTTCACCGCTGGTTGTCGAGGTGGTGTCCAGATAATGATGTGGGCTTTATAAATAATTGGACACCTTTCTGGGGAAAACCTGGTCTGATTAGGAGAGACGGCATCCATCCCACTTTGGATGGAGCAGCTCTTATATCTAGAAACATGGTCAAGTTTATTAGTCGATCAAATCCATGACAATCCAGAGTTGAGACCAGGAAGCAGAGCTGCAGTCTTACACGCTTCTCTGCGCCTCCACTAGAGCAGTTGCCCACCCAACCATCTAGTATAGAGACTGTGTCTGTCCCCCGTCCACCTGCATTATTTAAAGATAAAACAAACAGAAGAGGAGTAAATCATAAAAACCTGATAAAAATTAAATCAACATCTCAAAGAGTCCAAAACAAGATAATTAAATGTGGACTCCTGAATATTAGGTCCTTGTCCTCTAAAGCTGTTTTAGTAAATGAATTAATATCTGATTATGATATTGATTTATTCTGCCTCACTGAAACCTGGTTGCAGGAGGATGAATATGTTAGTTTAAATGAATCCACTCCGCCCAGTCATTGTAATACTCATATTCCTCGAAGTACTGGTCGAGGTGGTGGAGTTGGAGCCATATTTGACTCTAGTTTACTCATTAATCCTAAACCTAAACTAAATTATAATTCATTTGAAAGTCTCGTTCTTAGCCTGACTCACCCAACCTGGAAAACATTACAGCCAATATTATTTGTTATATTATATCGAGCTCCAGGTCCTTATTCTGAATTTCTATCTGAATTTGCAGAATTTGCATCAGGCTTGGTCGTTAAAACAGATAAAGTAATTATTGTAGGTGATTTTAATATTCACGTCGACAACCATAGTGATAGTCTTAGTACTGCATTTATCTCTTTGTTAGACTCAATTGGCTTCTGTCAGAGTGTAAACAAACCGACTCATTGTCTGAATCACACTCTTGACCTTATACTCTCATATGGCATTGAAATTGATCATCTAATAGTCTTTCCACATAATCCTATTCTATCTGACCATTTTCTAATAACCTTTGAGTTCATACTACTGGACTATAAGCCTTTTTTAAGAAACTCCTACAGCAGATGTTTATCTGACAGTGCTGTAGCCAAATTTAAGGAAACAATTACTATAGTATTAAATTCAATGCCATGTCTTAATGTTACAGAGGACTTAGCAGCTTCCTGTAGACCCTCACACATAGATCAGCTCGTTAGTAATACTACAGAGTCATTACAGACAACTCTTGACTCTATTGCACCTCTGAAAAAGAAGAGAATAAAACAGAGGAGGTTAGCACCATGGTATAGCCAGCACACTCACAAATTAAAGCAAGAGGCACGTAAATCTGAACGTAAATGGCGTGCCTCTAAACTGGAAGAATCTCGCCTAGCCTGGCAAGATAATCTTGCAATTTATAGGAAGGCTCTGCGTAATGCCAGAACAGCCTATTATTCCTCATTAATTGAGGAAAATAAGAACAACCCCAGGTTTCTCTTCAGCACTGTAGCCAGGCTAACAGAGAACCACAGCTCTATTGAGTCATCTATTCCTTTAAGCCTAACTAGTAATGACTTCATGAGCTTCTTTAATGATAAAATTCTAAATATTAGAGACAAAATTCATCACCTTTTGCCCTCATCAGGCACTCATCTGATTTCAGATACAGCAAGTTTGGAAATAGCTATAAAACCTGACATATATTTATATGTATATATCAACCTGTCTCTTAGACCCCATCCCAACCAGGCTGCTTAAAGATGTATTACCTTTAGTTAGCCCATCCTTATTGAATATGATTAATCTGTCTTTATTATCAGGATATGTACCACAGTCCTTTAAAATAGCTGTGATTAAGCCTCTTCTTAAAAAACCAACTCTAGATTAAGAGGTTTTAGCCAATTACAGACCGATATCAAACCTTTCATTCATCTCGAAGGTACTTGAGAAAGCCGTAGCCAACCAACTATGTGATTTTCTCCACACAAACAGTTTATTTGAGGAGTTTCAGTCAGGATTTAGAGTAAATCATAGCACAGAGACCGCACTAGTTAAAGTTACAAACGACCTCCTAATGGCATCAGACAAAGGACTCATCTCTGTACTTGTCCTATTAGATCTTAGTGCCGCATTTGACACCATTGACCATCAGATTCTCTTACAGAGACTGGAATACCAAATTGGCATTAAAGGAACCGCCCTAGGCTGGTTTAAGTCATATTTCCTAGACCGTTCTGTTTGTTCATGTTCATGATGAATCCTCCATGCAAACCAAAGTTTCTCATGGAGTCCCACAAGGTTCTGTATTAGGGCCACTTCTTTTCAGTTTATATATGCTTCCTTTAGGGAACATTATTAGGAATCATTCAATTAACTTTCACTGTTATGCTGACGACACCCAATTATATTTATCGATCAAGCCTGATGAAACCAATCACTTGACTAGACTTCAAGCAAGTTTTTCCTCACTCGAATCGAGGGTCTAAGGACAGAGGGTGTCACTCCCTGTACAGATTGTAAAGCCCTCTGAGACAAATGTATTTTGTGATTTTGGGCTATATAAATAAAATTTGATTTGATATATATATAGATATTATATATTATTGACTGAAGGAGTATTGACTCCTTCAGTCAATACTCCTTCAGTCAATAATATATATATAATATATATATACAGTATATATATATATATATATATTATATATTATTGACTGAAGGAGTATTGACTCATTCAGTCAATAATATATATATAATATATATATACAATATATATATATATATATATATATATATATATATATATATTATATTATTGACTGAAGGAGTATTGACTCATTCAGTCAATAATATATATATATACAGTATATATATATATATATATATATATATATATATATATATATATATAGATATTATATATTATTGACTGAAGGAGTATTGACTCCTTCAGTCAATACTCTGTCAGTCATGTGGTTCTTATGCTGGCATCCATCCGTCACATAACAGAGGTAGACAAGAGAGAGAAAAAAGAACAAACAAACAAGACTTCGTATCCTGTGTATTCACCAAGTCTTTTCAACAGTGTAAAATTAAATATATATATATATATATATATATATATATATATACAGGACGTTTAGGAGAAAAGTGTGTATAGGTGTAACAGGTGTGAGAGGACCTAATTGCAGTAACCCAAAGCACAGGATGGTTTAATCAAACAGTCTTTATTCTTACTTCACACCTCACCAGCAGACAAACTCCAGAAAGGACAAAACACAGAGCATGGTCGAAGAGTCTGTGAACCAGGCTGCAACTGAAGAGTGCACAGGTGAACAGAGGTGGCTGATGAGGTGGGTGTGGCCGGCAGGGAGAGGGGAGCAGAGGGGAGGAGAGTGGAAAATAACTGGCAGAGGAGGGGATAACATAAAAGATACTGGTTGTTGTGTGTCAAGAATAAAGACAATAAGAAGACATTTGAAGATCTCTGAACGAGGACCAGTGTTGAGATGTCAACTATCGACGGCACTGAGAGTCGACGCTGCTGAACAACTGCACAAGAATATCTCATATCTGATTAGTATAGTAATGAATAGTAGCGTGATACTCTGTATGATACTTTGTAATATTACTTTGTATGTAATTTTCCTGTGTAGATCGTTTGAAGGAGGTTTTCAGGACAGATAGCTGCCCGGCAGCTTTTCCACTCTCACACTCTATAAAGTTAAAGTTACCATGAAATGAGCCAGTTGAGCTGCACACATTTTATATTTTAAAAACACTTAACTGGAATTTAATCAAGAATCAATATTGGTATCAAAAACTCTTGTAGGTTACATCTTTCAGTACTTTTATAATTAATGTGAATGTCAAAGTGAAACAACAGTGTTTTAACAGATGTATGATCCACAAACGGAGGCTTTAATAAAAATATTTCAATTTAATATTTTGTACATTATTACACATTTTATGTCACTCTGATGATACCCTGAAATAAGTGAAGTAAACACAATATTGCGCATTAATGAACAAACAAGTTGTCAGTAGTTTTTTGCACACAGTAATAACTGAGCGTGACATCAGGATGGCTCGATTGTCAAAACAAATATCAGTTGATTTTGTTGCTATTTATTATTATGTATAATTCATTAATAATAGTGCAATATTATATATTATTATATATAAATAATACATAAATACTACAATGCATTAATAAGACATTATAATGTACTATATTCTATACTGTATAATTAATATATATATATATATATATATATATATTATACATTTTATAATTATACAAATTATTTAAAAAAATATATATAAAACATTTAATCTAAAAAAGGGTTGCTGGTTGTTGCAAAATACCTATTTTATTTTATTATTCAGTTTTTTTATTGAATCTATTTTACATAAAATCACATGGCAGCATTCAGCAGCTGCACCTGAAATATAAGTCTTTAAATCCTCCACCTACTATACAGATACATATATTTCCATCTTTTATGGAAGATAAATAACGATAAGGCCACGTGCACTCGTTGTAATTCAAATTACAGCATGTGTCAAAGGTAGAAACGTAATTATCTGCATAGCAGCTACATACTGCACAGAGTCACAGAGTCACAGAGTCACAGAGTCACTGGCTTTACTGCACTGCCTCTTATCATATGTACGTTGAACAAACTCTCTGTAACGCCGCCTTTCATCAAACATGTTTGAACAGCGTTGGACTTCTCTAACTTGGTTCCTCCTAAAATATTCACATCCCGGGAAAGAAAACAGCGTTGTGTGTTGGAGTCCTACATAAAATAAAGCTGCTCCTGATGTGTGTACTATATGTACTGTAATTTCCCAGCTTGGGATTAATAAAGTATATCTATCTACAGTATATGAACCCAATTTAATCTTCTTCACATGTATTCAAGTATTTCAGAGTTGGGTTGCTTTGTCTTTGAGAAGAGTTTAAAATATATTCTTATATACAAAAACATTCAATAAAAAATGTAAAAAAATATATATACAAATATGTATGTATTTTATACAGTTTAAACAGTATCATTTAAAATCGGTGCATGCTCAGATTCTCAGCTGCACTTCATTGAATGTGATTTAATGCCCTGTGCTCTATTTGACACCTGTAAATCTGATCAGCAGGTTGTATTATGCATTTTTTTTTCATGTAGGATTTCTACTGAAATGTCCTTGTTCTTCTTTAAAGATCAGCAGTATGGCCCCGCTGTGTTATAGTCTTTCCAAATCCATAATCGATCAGCATTTTGAATTGGAATGCAGATGACTAGCCTGGAGTAAGCACAGCGATTGTACTGTATAGGCAAGACTTGAAAATAGGCCTGGTTAGGAGGGTTGGTGCAAGGGATGCCTAAGTACTGCATACATAACCCCAAATACACATCTTCAATGTACAGAGCTTTTACATGTCTGGATGCTGCCGTTAGCTTTCCCGGGAGGTCTAAAGAGAAGACGTATCCCAGGCCCAGAGCATATCGTGGGTAGTTTGGGTGAGGGTAAACCTCTACTGGCAGGTACCACTTACTGTCACGATTTCTCAGCACTGCAGCATTTTGCGCCACCAGTCCCGTCATGTAGTTTGTCTTTGGAGCGTCTGATAACATCCTGAGAAGAACAGGCAAATTTAGGAAGGTGTCCGAATCGATTTTCATGGCATATGAGGCGTTGGAGCAGTAGGAGTCCAGCCACTCCAGCATCACCATGGTCTTGATGGTCAGGTTCTTGTAGCAGTCAGTGAAATCGCTCTGGATCAGATCTTGATGCTCTTTGCTCTCCTGCAGCAGCTGCTCTTGGAGTTGCTCGGCTCCGTCTCCGACGTGCATCCCCAGCAGGAAGAACAGCTTCACCACTTTGCCCAGTACCTCACTTTGACCTCCCCAGGTGCTGCGGATGATGTCGCGATGCACCTTGTTGTAGGGCGCCACAGGAACCATGAGAACCAGAAAAGGCTTCTGCTCCTCACATTTCTTTGGCTCATTTATTATAAAGCGGTACTCATAAGGATATTCTACTGCGTACGGCCCCGGTGAGACATACGGGACCCGTGTTGGCTGCACAGTTTTATTTTGTGTCACGTGTTGAGTTACCACTGAAGCTTTTTCAGTTTGGTGTGACGTGTTGGTGACATTCTCGGTTTGAAAAGAAAAGTTTTCCTTCATTGTAAACCCAGCAGTAGACGTCAGTCCAGGTGCAGGTGTGTGAGCGCTGGGCCTGTTGCTGAGAGAAACGGCATCTTGTCTCTGATCATTTGTATTGAAAAGAAAAAAAACTGCAGCCACGACCAGAATGAAGAAATAGCAGCGACACCGTGACAAACTACACCGTCCCTTTCTTTCATTCTTTTCTGCCAGTTTGCTTTTATCCACCATTTCCTGGCTGAGAGGAGAAAGAAGATGATCAGACAGGTTCTTTTAAAGCAACATAAAACTGCTTTTCACAAGCACAGGATATAAACCTTTTAGACATATTTAAGCATTTAAAGCTTCTTCATAAGCCATCTCTGCCTCTAATAAAACATATTCTGTCCAGATAATACATGCATATAATACAAAATATACAGAAAGACTTTTACCAACCGTTGTTCTCTCTTAGCAAAGACACTTTGTGGCACGTTGACACGCTCCTGTCTATATGTGGCTTGATGTCCGTTCCCATATGTGGTTGAAAAAAGGTTTCAGGATGTTCCTCCACTGAAACATTTATGACAGGACTTCAGCTGCAGTTAAATGTGACTTTTCCCATCTGAATCTGAAGCAACAAAAAATATGAAATAATGATTTTCAAACATAACTCCTGGACACACGTCCTGTAGCAACACATTTCCTATGCAGATACACTAACCATGGCAGTGTGGTCTTTTCTTATCTTCAGAGCAACCACACCTTTTTCATGTTGCTCCACCCCTGTGTTACAAGTGTTTTTTTTTCTTCCTCCGAGCCGATGAAAATCTGTTAATGCTCCCGAGACTCTCATCAGTGCTGACTGGTAGAAATATTCTTGGTGGGGCTGATGTGACAACACATTTCTCTGTCTCGTCCAGTATAATAACTCAAAGTGAGACGAAGGGTATCAAATACAATATTCTAGTTCCTGACAGAACTTTACAGCAAGAGTATGATCAGCTATACAATACATACAAATCAACAGTGTGTGAACGAGTGAGAGTGAGTGAAGGGTGAATTTCTGTTTCTAAGGTGTAATATGATGAGTGAGTGGATGGACGGTTCCTATTTGTACAGGAACTTTGCCCGTCTTTCTTTCTGAGTGGTTAAATTTCAGAAATTCACTAGTGAATGAATGTTAGTAGGTGAGAAATATAGTTTATAATTCATATTGCATGTAGGCACACACCAGTGGGTAAAACCCACATTTATAACAGAATTTGTAAAAAAATATAATTGACATATTTTCCCATTCATTGTGTTTCACTGCCAGAACAGATTGTAAAGCCCTCTGAGATTTCTTTTTTAGAGAAGCTCATTCTGCTCATATCGTATAAATGCACCGAATGTTTTATTAAAATGTGCGGAAATGGTGAAAAATGTCCATCACTGTTTCCAAGGTGACCAAGGTGACGCCTCACATGTCCACAGCAAAATCTAAATAAAGCAGAAAATATTTACATTGGAGAAGTTGCAAAAGTGCTTAAAGTGATTAATTGTACATCAAAATATAGCAAAAAAAGCAAAAACAAATAATCAACTAATTGATTAATCTAAATTCACCTTCAGTAAATAAAAGAGGACATACATGTGGCCACTTTTACACTATTTTACTGATATTTTTACTGTTTGCAATGATCTTATTGTAAATGGAAAACAGTTTTTCACGTCTTCTTTCTTTCTTTCCAGAATGAAGAGGCGTTTTCTCAGCGGGGAACAGAAGATCCTGCGGGTTTAAATTACAGGTAAAGCATTTCATTGTTTCGGATCATCTTTCCAGTTGTAATTCAATATGAGATAGAGAGATATGAGCAGTGCTTCCAGATGTCCTACAGGTCTTTCTTCTAGCAGCTCCATACATCTTTGAATAAAGACTGAGGTTATCTGCTCCTCACATACAAGCACCTGGTATCACATGATGACAACTAAGCCGTCACCATTTGCAGAGGAGGCATGTGATATGTGGTTGAAAGCTCCAGAGGCCAAACATTTCTGAACTGGAGTGATGTCAGTAGGGATGGGCCGTTTGACACGGGCGCTTAGGCAGCTTGTTTGTTGTTGTTTGAAACAAGTCAGACAACAAACGAACGTTCAATCCTCCTCCTGCTGGTAATTATTCACTGTATCATGTGGAAATAAACACATCTGTTAACTCAAAGGTCAACGGCGCGTCCTGTGGAACCAAAGGTTGTGAGTTTGATTCCCACATCTTACAAGTTCGCTCTGCAGCATTGGTGGATATCAAATCAAATCAAATCAAATCAAATTTTATTTATATAGCCCAAAATCACAAAATACATTTGTCTCAGAGGGCTTTACAATCTGTACAGGGAGTGACACCCTCTGTCATTAGACCCTCGATTCGAGTGAGGAAAAACTTGCCCACCAAAAAACCTTTTAACAGGGAAAAAGGTGGAAGAAACCTCAGGAAGAGCCACAGAGGAGGGATCCCTCTCCCAGGACGGACAGACGTGCAATGATGTCACATGTACAGAACAAATCAACACACACATATTGTACACTCACAATGAATTATAATGAATTACAATGGATGATAAGAATAGGTTGCAATGAATGATGAATTATTACAGTAGCAGCAAATCATTACATAACTATAAACTGTAATGGGGATATGGCAACAATGATGACGGCGACAACACATGCAGTAGACGCCACGAAGGACCACAGCAGCAGACACAGTCCACAAGAACCTGCTGGACGAGAGAGCACAGAAACTCCGGGGAAGAAGTTTAATTAGTAACATGATAGATAGATGGATTAGATAGATGGATAGATAAGGAGAGAGAGAGAATGAGAGAGAGCGAGAGAGTATGTGAGTCCCCCAGCAGTCTAGTTCTATGGCAGCATAACTAAGGGATGACCTGAGCCAGCCCTAATTATAAGCTTTATCAAACAGGAAAGTCTTAAGTCTACTCTTAAAGGTGTTGATCGTGTCTGCCTCCCGAACACAGAGTGGTAGTTTATTCCACAGAAGAGGAGCTTGATAGCTGAAAGCTCTGGCTCCCAATCTACTTTTAGACACTATAGGAACCACAAGGAACCCACCATCCTGGGAGCGCAATGTTCTAGTGGGGTGGTAAGGTACTATGAGCTCTTTTAAATATGATGGTGCCTGACCATGAAGAGCTTTGTAAGTTAGGAGAAGAATTTTAAATTCTATTCTAGATTTAACGGGTAGCCAGTGCAAGGAAGCCAAAATGGGAGAGATGTGATCTCTGATCTTGGTTCCTGTCAGAACACGTGCAGCAGCGTTCTGAATCAGCTGCAAACTCTTAAGAGACTTATTAGAGCAGCCTGATAGCAAAGAGTTACAATAGTCCAGCCTAGAAGTAACAAATGCATGGACTAGTTTTTCTGCATCCACTTGAGAAATGATGCGTCTGATTTTGGCAATGTTACGCAAGTGGAAGAATGCAGTCCTCGAAAGTTGTTTTATATAGTTATTAAAGGACAAGTCTTGATCAAAAACAACGCCAAGATTTTTTACGGTGGAGCTGGTGGCCAGGGTGATCCCATCTAAGGCTAAATCTCTGGAATGATAGTTTCTAAGGTGTTTGGGTCCTATTAAGAGAACTTCAGTTTTTTCTGAATTTAGCATCAGAAAATTGTGGGTCATCCAATTTTTTATGTCCTTAATGCATGCTTGAAGTCTAGTCAAGTGATTGGTTTCATCAGGCTTGATCGATAAATATAATTGGGTGTCGTCGGCATAACAGTGAAAGTTAATTGAATGATTCCTAATAATGTTCCCTAAAGGAAGCATATATAAACTGAAAAGAAGTGGCCCTAATACAGAACCTTGTGGGACTCCATGAGAAACTTTGGTTTGCATGGAGGATTCATCATGAACATGAACAAACTGAGAACGGTCTAGGAAATATGACTTAAACCAGCCTAGGGCGGTTCCTTTAATGCCAATTTGGTATTCCAGTCTCTGTAAGAGAATCTGATGGTCAATGGTGTCAAATGCGGCACTAAGATCTAATAGGACAAGTACAGAGATGAGTCCTTTGTCTGATGCCATTAGGAGGTTGTTTGTAACTTTAACTAGTGCGGTCTCTGTGCTATGATTTACTCTAAATCCTGACTGAAACTCCTCGAATAAACTGTTTGTGTGGAGAAAGTCACATAGTTGGTTGGCTACGGCTTTCTCAAGTACCTTCGAGATGAATGAAAGGTTTGATATCGGCCTGTAATTGGCTAAAACCTCTTGATCTAGAGTTGGTTTTTTAAGAAGAGGCTTAATCACAGCTATTTTAAAGGACTGTGGTACATATCCTGATAATAAAGACAGATTAATCATATTCAATAAGGACGGGCTAACTAACTACGACGCTCTGTCCTGCAGTATTTAAAGGTTGTGTTTCTCTTGTGACTTCCTGTTTTATTTTGAAATTTACCCAGCTCTTCCATTGTGTGTACCAAAGTGTTTCTCCTCGTGTGTGATCACCAAAGTCATTTTTTAAGTTTTGTTCATCGCCACAGTGTGTTTGATCGTGAGTTTCACCCCCCTCGAAAGAGTGATTATGATTTTGATAATTTTTGTATAATCATCATATTGTTTTTTGTTGTCTCTTTAATAAGTCAAATTACAAAAATAGCATATTTTCCAAATGCTTATTGTTGTGTTCAAATCAAATCATTACCTATTAAACTTTTTCACAAACAATTTTCACAAACAGGAACTATTAGTATGGACCTTGGTCCCATAAACACGAAAATTACACACAAGAAAAATTCATCCAGAAATGGTCTGACAGCTGGAGATGTGCAGCTGAAGCCTCATGAAGCTTCCACGTGGTTCGTCTGATTGTGCCGGAAAATGAGCCAAAGTTTTGGGGCTTTGAAACCACACAGAACAGTGACATCTAGTGGAGAACTGCAAGTATGTCATCTGCTTAAACCAGCCTCCTCGTCCTTGTTATACTTCAATATGTACACAATAAAAAGCATAAAACAAAACAAGTTGTGTTAATTTATGTGAGAAGTGGTTGTGTTACATTGTGAATAATAAGCATAAAGTGATTGTGCATCCATTATGATATCCACCAGCGCTGCAGAGCGAACTTGTAAGATGTGGGAATCAAACTCACAACCTTTGGTTCCACAGGACGCTCTGTTAACCTTTGAGTTAACAGATGTGTTTATTTCCACATGATACAGTGAATAATTACCAGCAGGAGGAGGATTGAACGTTCGGTTTGTTGTCTGACTTGTTTCAAACAACAACAAACAAGCTGCCTAAGCGCCCGTGTCAAACGGCCCATCCCTACTGACATCACTCCAGTTCAGAAATGTTTGGCCTCTGGAGCTTTCAACCACATATCACATGCCTCCTCTGCAAATGGTGACGGCTCAGTTGTCATCATGTGATACCAGCTGCTTGTATATGAGGAGAAGATAACCTCAGTCTCTGTTCAAAGATGTGAATGATTGACCTTTAACCCTGAGACACTTGAGGTTGTCTGATTGGTCCATTTGGCTTGGGGTCTCGTGTTCAGGGTCTTGATGAAAACTTTCATTGACGTGTTTAAAGTTCAATCTGAACTGTCCCAACTGAAACAATGGAGCTGCTAGAAGAAAGACCTGTAGGACATCTGGAAGCCCTGCTCATATCTCTGTATCTCATATTGATTTACAACTGGAAAGATGATCCGAAACAATGAAATGCTTTACCTGTAATTTAAACCCGCAGGATCTTCTGTTCCCTGCTGAGAAAACGCCTCTTCATTCTGGAAAGAAAGAAAGAAGACGTGAAAAACTGTTTTCCATTTACAATAAGATCATTGCAAACAGTAAAAATATCAGTAAAATAATATAAAAGTAGCCACATGTATGTCCTCTTTTATTTACTGAAGGTGAATTTAGATTAATCAATTAGTTGATTATTTGTTTTTGCTTTTTTTGCTATATTTTGATGTACAATTAATAATTTTGAGCACTTTTGCAACTTCTCCAATGTAAATATTTTCTGCTTTATTTAGATTTTGCTGTGGACATGTGAGGCGTCACCTTGGTCACCTTGGAAACAGTGATGGACATTTTTCACCATTTCTGCACATTTACTGTGCATTTATACGATATGAGCAGAATGAGCTTCTCTAAAAAAGAAATCTCAGGGGTCTTTACAATCTGTACTGGCAGTGAAACACAATGAATGGATGAACCTGTTCTAGGAAGTTGGTGCTCCACCTCAGTGCGTCATGGAGAACCCCTGAGGCACACCGCTGGTGGAGATGCTCCTCCTTCCTTCAATATTACAACCTGTACTATCAGTTACCACAGTGGTGACAGTCATCTCCTGGTTTGACTGTTTGTTAGGCATTTATTCTGTTTATTTGTTTGTTTTTGTTTTTGTTAGTTTGTTTTGTTTTTCATGTCTGGCTTGTTGTGGATTTAAACAAGTGAAAACAACCTGCTAACAGGTAGATCATCAGTAATATATTTATTTATTTTTATCTGTAACCTCAAACATGAGAAATAAAATGTTTTTTATTTATTTATTTATTTATTTATTTATTTATTTATTTATTTATTTATTTATTTATTTATTTATTTTTGTTTTTCTGTCATTTTAACCGTATATTAATTTATGAATTTATTTTATTTGGTTTCTTTGAAAATGTTTAAACTTAACTGTGAAATCGACTGGCCAACTCATAACATCACTAAGAACTAAAATGTGTTGTAGATTATATTAATTATTATTGAATTTTACCATAATATTCATGACATTCAACACAACCACAACACTGTAATGTCTGATTTATTAGCTATAATCGATAATGACTCGTTTCATGACAGAAAGTATTTGTAACAATTGTGAAGGAACAAAACAAAGGTTGTAATTTGTAATTTGTAATTGTGAGATATGATAGTTGCTTCCTGTTGTGTTTGAACAGTTTTCATAACACTTATTATGATTTTTTTCCCTTCAGAGTTTCATCTAATCTGACCTTCAATCCAACGTTCAAACGTCTGTTCGCTGAAGCAATAAGAGGACAACGTTTCACAGACATGAGGTACTCAAAGAGGGATTTTATAATACTGGTATGTGTAAACCACAACACACATAAAAAGATTGATTCTGGACGTGATGCAGCTGAGTTTTACTTGGTAATATTTTAAATACACAGAATCTGTCTGTCTGATACCATTCGGGATAATGAGTTTTCTGCCTACAGTCCATACCATGACTTCATTTTCCTAAACTGTCTTTGTTAAACAGGCAAAACAACAACTACAACGTCAACGCGCGAGTATTTGTGAAAGTGCAATCTGCTTCAATAAAATAAATAAACCCAAAAACTGAAAACCGTTTGTGCTTTCTGATAGACATCAGTGTTATTTCTCCAGCTTCTTCTTGTGTTTTTCTACTTATGAGCCAGACAGAAAAGTTACAAATAAAAAAAGACCATGAAGAGGATAAACATGTCTCATCATGTTGTTTATACAGCTGTTCCATTTATAATTCATCTCTTAATTATAACTGCCATCACACGCTGTAATTAATGACCAGGTTAAACAGGTTCTTATCTGTTTGCATCGTTCCAGCTGGAAGGTGAAGAATCCGGGAACATTTTTATTCTGCTGTCTTTTCCTGCTCATTGTCAGCTTCACTTCCTTCTATTTAAGGTGAGTACAAACATCCTCAGAAAACCCAAAGCCAATTTAGCCAATCGCAGCATCATGATGGACATTTTTCCACATCAGGTATTTAACCATCCTTGTTGCTACAAACACGCCGTCGATAGCCAATGAAGAAGCAGTTGTATGGAGCAACATCAGCATCAACGACACCTTGGACTTCGGGTAAGAGGTCTGATCTTTTCATTTTAGCGTCCCGAGAAGCAACTATAACAGCTTGAGTCTGGTGGTTGCTTTGGAAACGATTGCTCCATTAATAAGATTTGAAGACTTATAATAGGCTCTGATGTGTGCCATAATTAAAGCATCAACAGTGACAGTGTGCATGTATCTTTAGGTATCTTCAGGTTCTTTGCATTCTTCTTCTTCTTCTTCTTCTTAATAATAATAATAATATTGTTTTTTTGTTTCCTCCTCCCATTTCAGGGCACGACCAGATGTTCCGACACGCACGCCGTGGAACGCTCCCATCATCTGGGAGGCGATGTTTGACCCTGAACGTTACGACCAAATGCACATTCAAGCCGGGTCCTCTGTGGCCCTCACCGTGTTCGCTGTGGGCAGGTTTGTTTCCTCGTAAAAACTGTGAACACATCCTTTATTTTTCCTGCTCGTATCAAAGTAGGAACATACTAGTTCATTAAGGTGTTCTCTAATGTTTATGAACACCTGCACATCTATTACAGTAAAGATTCCTGCAAATGTGACAGAGGATCAGCAGAAAAACAGACTGTGAATGCATCAGTCTCCATCATCATACAGACATATACGCAGCAGTTCAACAGTTTTTTCTCTACCTCAGGTATCTGGATGCCTACCTCAAGAATTTCCTCAACTCTGCAGAACAACATTTCATGTTGAAATTACCGGTGGACTATTATGTATTTACGGATGCACCAGAGAAGGCTCCACACATCAAGCTTGGTTCTCAGCGACGCCTGAAGATCATCCAGGTGGAGAAGCACTCCAGGTGGCAGGACGTCTCTATGATGCGCATGAAGATGCTCTCAGATGCCATAGAGTCAGAGATCCGTCATCACAGCAAGTATGTCTTCTGTTTTGACGTGGATCAGGAGTTTAAGGGAAGATTTGGCTCAGAGGCTCTGGGGGAGTCTGTGGCCTTGCTCCATTCTGACTTTTACAATTTCCCAAAGGATAAATTTACCTATGACAAAAACCCCAAATCTGCAGCCTTTATGGAAACCGGAGATTACTACTACCATGCTGCTATCTTTGGAGGCTCGTGGAAAACTGTGAAGGATGTAGTTGATGCTTGCTATCTAAGCATCATGCAGGACAAGCTGAACAACGTGGAGGCTCTGTGGCACGATGAGAGTCATCTAAACAAGTACTACTGGCTTCACGAACCAAGCAAGCTGCTCTCCCCGGAGTACTGCTGGGACCCAAATATTTCTGACAGAAAAGACATACGTGTCTTGCGTGTAGAATGGGCACCAAAACATTACGATACCCTTCGTGAGTCTTAAATAATCACGAGAAGTCTGTGGTTTACAGCGACAGTCGTGTCAAAATGCCTCTCAGCTCACAGCCTTGAGTCAAACGGTTGCTACATACCTACATGATTGTATATTGATCGATTTAATTCTGGTTTCTGGTTTAGTTTCTGATTATTACTTCATTATATTATGAACTGTTGATCGGGACAAAAGAAGACTTTTTTTTTTTTGTGTCATTTATTTTTTTCGCCGGCGTTGAAGTGAAAAGAGTATTTCGCTCTGTGGTGAGGAATAAGAATTAACAGATTTATTAATAACACTTATTAACTCATTATTTATTTTATTGCAGAATATCAAGCCAAATTAAAATCAACAAACAACAGTAATTATACAATATGTACAGAGTTTACAGGTGGTAAAAGGTAAATGACCCTCCTCCTATAGGGTGACAGTGTAGCTGTGTGTATGTGTTCATGCCTTAGTTTGAGTTTGTTTACACTGAACCGAATAAATCACTTTTACTCATTTAACAGGAGTCTGCGTCCTTCTGTCCTCGCCGCAGATCCGTTGACAGGTGGAGGCTGCTGAGGTGCGCTGCTGGGTTTAGGGGAAACAGGAGGAGAAGGTGCACAAAGTTTTAATGTACACACACATCCTCACAAAAGCTGATACAAATGTGAGTGGGTTGATCCAGGTCTGCAGTCTACAACCACTCCAGTCAGGGTGATGGGTGTCCTTTAAAATGGTAAAGCAGGGATCCAGGAAAACTTCAGCAGTAAATAAAATAGTTTGTATGAAGAGTCTTTACGTTTGGAGCTAATGCATCCCCCAAAAAACACCTGCTTAGGCCGTAATTGACATACTTTGAAATCATAATCACAATGTATATATTAGTATAGTTTAATCTTTGGTCTGCCATGAAATTTTGATGCAGATATTTATGGTTTCCAGAGGATGAAACAAGCTTAAAGGCAGGTTTCCTTCATAAAAGATTAAAGTATAAAAGTTTAATACAAATGAAACAATGCAAAAATGATCAAAACAAGTCTAATGTTGTTTATTAATGTTGAAACGGCTCCTAAGTGTATTTTCCTTGACTCCGTTTTTTTGTGACATTCAGAATGTGAAACTAAAACCACTCATTATATCACAGAGTCCTGGTGGGTAAACATCACAAAGGTCCATATCTCCCATTTCTTCCCTGTAGTGGGGGCGTTTTCCACTCAACAATAGCAGTTATATGATAGCTTATCAATGAGTGAAACCGGTTCTACAAACTCACCGGGAAAGTTTCTCTTGGCAAGAGAACTGAAAAGTGTGTTCGACCTTCTGGATTTTTTACATTCACAACATAAATGACAACTTGAAGTCAAGGTTTGAAATTCGTCTCACAGATGGCATAAAGGAAAAATATATACTGAATTTTTTTGGGGGAATTACGATTTGTTAAGGTGAAAAAATACACGCCACGAGTACTTGAGGTAGTTCCAGCGGTTCCCCAGAAAAATGGGGACTAGTTTATTTAGTGTGAATAATCCTGAATAAAACTTATGAGCTTGTTCAGTGTCACATATTTGTACATACTGAACTAATCAGGTTATGAAGACGGATCGAACTTCATCTATGTATCGTTTAACCCTTATAATGACCAAGAGCTTATAATTAAAAGTAGTGAAATTACCCTGAAAATAGCCTAAGACTCATAGAGTTAACTGATATATATATTTAATATAATATTCATGGTAACCAAATGAAAGTTGTACAGATGGGGATGCTGAACGACTCTACAAAATAATAGAGTCACTAGAGTCATAACATATTAAAATATGGTACAAATAGTGCCACTATTTTGATAGTTGATGTCATTTTAAGATTTTCAACTGATAAAAACCAGAAAATACAAATGATATTAAATGCAGGAAATATTTCAATATAAAATGTTTACATTAGTCCAATTTCTTTGCAACATTTTTATTACAACTTTGTAATTTAGTTGAGGCGGTAAAGATACAGTACAAAAGATGTAAATGGCTCAAAAAAACAAACAAAAAACATTATTTTTTATTAAAATGAATAGTAGGTCACAAATCTACTCATCAGCTTGTTTGTGTCATAATCCCCCCTGAATTTATGTCTCATGAAAGAGATTTACAAAACTAAAACAAATTATATACCGTATTTTCTGGACTATAGAGCGCACCTAAATATACCCGCTAAAATTTAAATGAAATATATATTTTATAGAAAAAAGTAGCGTCTTATAGTCCGGAAAATACGGTAACAATGCATCATAAAATAAAATAAAATAAACCACAAAGGCAAAACACTGAATGAATCCTCACATGTATAATGTAAAGTGCCTAATACTGTCCTTAAAGGAAATGTTATTTTGGAAAATATGCTTGTTTGCTTGCTTGGTGAGAGTCAGATACAATCAGCGACTACGAGGCTGAAAGCAGAAGTACCTTAAAGTGTCTGTTTATCTGTTTTCAGCCGTATGTCTGGATCTGTTTATTAAGAGCGTCTGAAGGCTCGTTTCTGCATACTTGCTAGCTTCATATTTACCATGCAGACATGAAAGTGGTATTTAAATCTTCTCATCTAACTTTCAGCAAGAAAGTAAATAAGCATATTTCCATCAAAGTGTCTTTGCCTTTAATTGTTCACTTAGCATTTCTGTTGTGCAAACTGCTAATCGTGCAAATAACTCAGTTTAAATAAAAACTACAAACTACTCAGCTTATTACATTTACTAAATATGTGCTTTTGATAAAAACTTGGTTTATACCTGGACTGAAGTCGCCATATTATACATATGAAATTGAGTGGA
Organism: Pampus argenteus; assembly: GCA_036937835.1. Classification (NCBI taxonomy): domain Eukaryota; kingdom Metazoa; phylum Chordata; class Actinopteri; order Scombriformes; family Stromateidae; genus Pampus; species Pampus argenteus. Next base: position 25,810,325 of record CM072862.1, read on the forward strand.
GTGAAGAGGAGAGTTCAGAGTCTGAGCTTGAACACCAACGTTAAAAAGAAAAAGGTTTGTGCCATAAGTTTCTCCGTTATTTAAATGTATTGTGTTTATATAGTAGGCTACAAGTTATATATTATTATGGTTGTATGTTAGCGTTGTAAGACATGTAGTAGCAGTAAATAAATCAGTGTAAAATATAACTGACTCATGATATTTAGTTTATATCCCATCATAATAATATGATGTTCCTAGTGTTAATAACTGTATGATGCATGGACTCAAGGAAAGGTGAGGAAAAAGGTATTTGATCATAATTCAAAGTATTGATTTATGATCAATAATGACGGTGTTAGATGAAAGGTCTGTAATGTATGTAACACATTTCAAGGCAATCCAACCAGTAGTAATGGGTTATTTCTGATCAAATAAAGAAGCACCTCAACCCCGTCAACTTTATGCTGGTGTTGGCAGCCATTGACCTGGCTCATCCAACGCTGTTGGGCACCACACAAGTGCAGGCCACGGGGATTGTGATAAATTCCCTTTCGACATTATATTCGTTTGGATTATGTGGGCAGCGGCTCTTTATCAGGAACAGCTGTTGAGCAAACACAGGTACAGAGTTGTAGGTCATATTTTCATCCTGGTTGATGATGCAGCCCTTGCAAAGACACTCTGCAACAGTGAACTCATGAGGGGACCTGCTGTCGTTTCGTTTTAGGCTGAAGGAGACAATCGGACAGAACACAAATCAGTAACTCACAAGGCAATCAATATAGCAACTAATCACAATGAGTTTGTCACCTTAATTTTCTGCTACACCAGCATTTCTTCTCTGCTCACTCAGTCTATAAGTATCATAACTAAAGATGTAACTAGGATATTACTATATTCCATTTACTCCACATTATCTTTTAATTTTATGTAAAGCACTTGGATTAAATTAAGTACTTCATCTGGTTCACTGTCTCCTCTGCTGCTCCGTGTAGTACACACACCCTCCGTAAAGAGGACGCACGCAGTGGAGACTATGTTTATGTATGTATATTTGACTAATTTATGTGCACTTGTTTCATTTCAGCGACAGAGTGTCTCTACTGTGCTTTACTGTCATTTATGGTTGTGTCTCCTCTGCTCTCCACAGAGGGGCAGTGCTGTGCGTGCTGCACACACGGTGGAGCAGAGGAGAGACAATGAATTGATGTGCATTTTTGATGGTGTGTGCCATCCTGACCTTGACACCCTGTGTTGCTTTTCTTGGTCTAATCGATTATTTCTTTCATTGTGATGATGTGAAGATGACCTGAAGAATCTCCGCCAACACTTACTTGTTCTTTTAAAGGTTTATTACAAAAAGTTCAGCAGCAAATACAGCATCTTACAGGCTCCCCGGTCTTGTCTGGAGAGGTCCGGGTCAATATGAACACTCTGATTTGCACTGATTTGCTTCTTCCATCCTGCAGTATTTAAAGGTTCAAAGATCGGCCCTAAGGCCACCGTGACCAGTCATAAGGAAAGGAAACAGATGTCACCTTTTACCTGATTATCTAGAAGGTCAATCAGCCTTTTCCTCTCTGTCCTTGGTTTGCTTTTCCTTATGTGGCATTTCTTTTCAACAAACCAACGGACACCATATTCCCCCCGTTTTCCCGAGGCTCATGAGAGTCACTGAGACTGAAAAAACCTGCCAGGCAGCTATCTGTCCTGAAAACCTCCTTCAAACGATCTAGACAGGAAAAGTCCCTCACAGCCCCTCTGCTTCAGACGACCACATATTGCTCGACCCATCGCACCTTCCAAAGGACCTAGTCACCTTTCTCCCTAAACGTCAAACTAACAAACAAACAAACAAACATCTGAGGTCCCATCATATTCACTCAGTACTAAACATCCTTCTTCTAATAATGAAAATATTCATATTACAAAGTATCATACAGAGTATCACGCTACTATTCATTACTATACTAATCAGATATGAGATATTCTTGTGCAGTTGTTCAGCAGCGTCGACTCTCAGTGCCGTCGATAGTTGACATCTCAACACTGGTCCTCGTTCAGAGATCTTCAAATGTCTTCTTATTGTCTTTATTCTTACTCCTCCCCCAATATTGTTCTAAAGGAGACAGAAACAACCAGTATATGTTACAATACAGATGTGGACTGAAATATGCAATTTAATATTATATCATTAATATGAACAATTAATCAATTATATAATCAATATTTTAATTCTCCTTCAATTCACTTTTTATCTCTCTGATGATGATAGAGACTGCTCCAAGACACTGATCAATGCCTCATTTATTTCCTAATCAATCCTAGTTTTTTATCCACAGACTTTTTCTTTTTTCTTCTTCCCATCAACTGTCATTTCCTGTAATACTTTTTCCTTTTTTTCAAAACTTTCCTTTTATCCTTCTGTAACACAGGACACATCGAATATTAAGTATCCTAACTGTCTCCATCACTGTCTCCATCACTGTCTCCATCACTGTCTCCATCATTGTCTCCATCACTGTCTCCATCATTGTCTCCATCACTGTCTCTATCACTGTCTCCATCATTGTCTCCATCACTGTCTCTATCACTGTCTCCATCATTGTCTCCATCACTGTCTTCATCACTGTCTCTATCACTATCTCCATCACTGTCTCCATCATTGTCTCCATCACTGTCTCCATCACTGTCTCTATCATTGTCTCCATCACTGTCTCCATCACTGTCTCTATCACTGTCTCCATCACTGTCTCCATCATTGTCTCCATCACTGTCTCCATCACTGTCTCCATCACTGTCTCCATCATTGTCTCCATCACTGTCTCCATCACTGTCTCCATCATTGTCTCCATCACTGTCTCCATCATTGTCTCCATCACTGTCTCTTTCCCTACTTTCTTTTTCATCTGTATTGTCTGCTTTAGTCAGTATCCTTCTGGGTCATCACTCTTCTCTTCACTTTCCTTCCACACACAGTCTTTTACACTATTTCCTTCTCTAACGTCTGTACATATAAGAACATGCATCATTTTAAGTACACCTGGGTTAAAGATCCATCTGCAGGCCATGATTGATCAATTTCAGACGAGTGTTTATTCCTCTTCGGATATTTTCTGATATCTTCACTTAATTAATTATTCCTCTGTATTGCTTCTACAGGAATAACTATTTTTCTAATTTTAATGTCCTTTTTTAACATTATACTCTCTTCCTTCTGTTCTCCTCTTATATTAAACTCTAACTAAAAGTCCATCACAAATGATCATTCACTGTTACAAGGAACCAACTAACCTCAGTGTGTCTTATTTCAACAAACCACTTATCACCAATCAATAACTGCACTTTAACAATAAGCTCTCAAAAACAGTCCAAGTCTTTCTCTGAAACATACACTTAAACAGTCTCCTTTAATTCCCCCTATTGATATATGTTCTACTAATTGCCTATATATGAATACAGATTAAATATCAATAAATGAACACACATGCATACATTCATCTTATTCTAATATCTATCTATCTATCTATCTATCTATCTATCTATCTATCTATCTATCTATCTATCTATCTATCTATCTATCTATCTATCTATCTATCTATCTATCTATCTATCTATCTATCTATCTATCTATCTGTCTGTCTGTCTGTCTGTCTGTCTGTCTGTCTGTCTGTCTATCTATCTATCTATCTACACACACACACACACACAGACCCTTTTCAGTGCAACCTAAAACAGCTCACTCACCCACCAGTGATCCAGTGAATTAAGAAACGCTCACCTGTGCTGTAAAAGTGATTGAAGCTGTTGAAAGATGTCATCATCTACGCTGCATCCCGATCCAGCCAACTGATGTCATTATGTTGTTTATTCATGAACGGATCCTGATCGCTGCGACATTTATGATCCTGATCCTGTGTTGCTCATCATCTTGGTCCAATGGATTGTTTTTATGCAGTGTCACTGTGTGTGTCTGTGTGTGTGTGTGTGTGTGTGTGTGTCTGTGTCTGTGTGTGTTCAAATGATCCAATAATCCAATCAGAACTTTGTTTCTTCTTCTTTCCTCTCCCATTAATCATCTCACGACCCCTCAGATTTATCTGGTGACCCTTTGGAGGGCCCCGACCCCTAGGTTGGGAACCACTGGACTAAACTAGCTAACTGTATATAATCAGTATTAATAATCTAATATTAATAGTCTAATGATGTCATATATATATATATATATAATAATATATCATAACATATATCAATAATTAAGACTTTTACTTGTTGCTGAGTATTTCTACATTGTTGTATTAGTAGTTTTAGTTAACCTGCTTCTTCCACTACTCTGTGGGTGTGGGTTAGGGTGGAGCACACCTGCTCACCTGTGTCTCACCTGTATTTCCACGGGGACAGTGACCGGTTGCTCACATCGCCTCGCATCTCTTTGGCCGCCTGCTGGCAGGTGAGCGTGTTGTTGGCGGGACTCCGGGCGCTCAGGTACCGGCTCCTCAGCTTGTTGACTCTGATGTCAAACGTCTCCGAGCTGATGCATCGTCGGGTCCGGTTAACGGCGCCAGAAGAGTCGTGGTGGTTGAGGAACAGCAGCATGCCGAGAGAGATCTATAAAAGAAAAGAGAAGAAAACCTTTAGAAATGAATTTATCCACCTTTAAGATGAGCGGAGGAGACGCGGCTGTCAGTGCGCTCCCTCCGGTGCGCAGCAGGAATTACCGCTTGCAGATTGACCGGATTCATCTTAAACCAGGACCAGGTTTGACTAAGACCCGACCCATTGTTCCCTCACTATATATAGCCTCTAATCTTAAGGCTTAGACACCAACTGCATGGGGAAATATTAAACCGAGTATTTCCTTTTACTCCTCTGATCCCGCCTCCTGCCAGGTGGTGTTTCATCCTCTCACCACAAACTAAAACCATCATTCATCACTCTTTAGGTTTGGACTGATATTAAAGGGTGATTTTGTACTTTATTCTCACTCTTGACTTTAATAATTCATTATCTATTGTATCATTTTTTTCCCACAACACTGGTGTTATGTTGCAGGTTGATACTAAAATAGAACAAATGCTTATAAACACGTCAACACATTAAAATCAGTTAGACTATAAAGACATGTAGTTGTATTAGATATGAGGACATTGTCATTGTTTTATAGTTTTATTTATATTTATATATTTTTATTCATTGTGTTAAGAATCATAAATGAATGTTGCGTTTTTTTTATGAACTTTATTTGTTATTTGTTTGATTGCAGATACAATGTGCTTCACAAAACACGAGGAAAAGAAATGCAAGAAACAAACTGAAATGATGAAGAGCAGAACTAAAGCATAAATAAAATGATTAAATAATCTGACAATTAACAATTAAAGATGTGTAATGACAGTTAATATTTATATTATATGTTTTTGGACCCATAAAAGTCCAGAAATAGTAACCATACACACCGTGTGTGTGTGTGTGTGTGTGTGTGTGTCATTGTGTCACTGATGGATTATAAATATGAAAATAAATGATTAATCATCATAAACTGCAGTTTATGATGTCGTGTGATGCAATGGGATCATTAATATGCACCAGTGAACCACCACTGTAGTGCAGTAGCATCACTATGGAAACACCAGGAAGTCCCAGGAACCTTTGAGCCATGTGGAAACAATCCTGGTGATGCAACGTCATATCTGTCTCCTCCCCTTCTGGATATAAATGTGTGCAGCTTGTATTTAGAAACAGTAAAGTGCTTCGGCATGAACAGATGTTTCTACTTAACCAAGAGGGGAAATCAGCCCGGAAACATGAACAGTTGATGCTGTTCCAGACTGTTTCTATATAAAAAGTTAAATGTATACTGTACTACATGCTGATTACTGATTAAAAACATAATAACTATCATGTCCAGTCAGTGAAATGTTCAAATTTGTTAAAAAAAAAAAAAAATACATCAGTTGATTTTTTTTGTAAAAAGTTTGTTTGCCAAATCTTATGAAAATGATTTTCCTTGTTCATATTTTAAAGTCACATTTCAGTCAGTGCTGAGATTAATAGCTGATTTCTCATAGTTATTTATAGAAAAGGATTCCTGCTGGGCTTTTATAATGACGGCATCAATGTTTGTGTTTATTGCTTAATATTCATTTATTGCACTTTCTGTTGACATCTTGAATTCCTTGTACGTACGTCTTTGTGCATCAGGCCAACAGGAGGAAGCTGCAGATAATCACGTTGTAATGTAATGTGATGTGATCATGTGATCATGAACTCATAAACTCACAGTGACACAGTCGATTTTCATTCTAAAAATAGAGTTTATTAGATTATTTCATTAGATTTTTTTTGCTGCGGTCTGAAACAGTCAAAGACAGATTATGAATTATGACTCACACACAGTCCACACAGTTGAGATTTTCTTTATAAACTTACATTTTCAAACCTTCTGCTTGCTACATGAACAGATTATGAGACAATGAAAGAAAAAAGAAATACACTTTATTATGTGTCCAGTCTGTTTTTGTGCTGTTATGAAAATGATCAGGGAATCCTCACCTGAAAACAAATCTTTACTAAACAGGGTGAACACAGCATGAACTTTGAGCTCTCTGTTGCTCATACAGTAGACTTTCCCCGTTTCATTACACAAACACACATTGTTGCAGGATGAGGCATATCACTGTAATCTCCTCCCTCTCACTATAAATATGAGTCGTCCACATTTAGGAGATCAAACAGAGCACGATGACTTCAAACATTGTGACAAGTCTTATTTTAATCAGCTGATGCAATTCAGACACAGATCTTAAAATTAAACAGGTCGTGGGACACATAACACAAAATCGTGACATTATCTCCATATGTTTCTAATTTACTGACTACAAAACCTGGAAGAGGAGAAACTCTGTGGAGGCAGTCACATGACCAGTGATGTCATTGGCTCATTAACGCTCCATGTGCCAAACGTCAGTCGTTTAGTGACAGTCGTTGGGAGTGGTAGAAAGTTAGTTTCGACTTCGTTAGTGTTCTATTGTGTTATAACGACAGTTGTTAGAGTCACATGGGGACTTTTGTGAATGGCTGTTGTTCTTAGAGTTGCTGAATCTCCTGGGAAGAGATGAAAGGGCAGCATTGTAAATTGGAGATAGATGGTGTCTCAGACCTCCTCCTCTGTTTAGGGATGGTTTTTCTAATTTCACATAGATGGCTTCTTTTCCTTGTTTATTTTTAATGCCAACACAGGGAGCTGAAACTCACAGTAATGTTCCTATAATCCACTAAATGAAGCTTTATAATGCTCCATCTTTAACCAGCGATGGAAATAAACATCTATCAATGTTCTTCATTTTGCTAGTCCAGGTCAGGCTAGCTGTCAGGAACTGATCCAGCATTAAAAGCCTGATCACATTACTGTCTAAAATAAATGCGTCACAGTTGATTTGGGACCAGACCACATCCCCAAAAGGGATCAGTATGGTTGTTGCTGCCCAAATCTTCATGTGTTTACAGGCGCCTGCTCTATTATCATCTATTTTATAGTGACTTCACTTTATTTTTGTCCGTGTTAAAAAAGAAACTGAAACAAGTTTCATATCTGAAGTTTAACATCTGTGAAAAGTTCTACTATTATTCTACTATTATTCTACTATTATTCTACTATTATTCTACTATTATTCTACTATTATACTACTATTATTCTACTATTATTCTACTACTATTCTACTACTATTATTCTACTACTATTCTACTACTATTATTCTACTATTATTCTACTATTATTCTACTATTATTCTACTACTATTCTACTATTATTCTACTACTATTATTCTACTACTATTCTACTATTATTCTACTATTATTCTACTACTATTATTCTACTATTATTCTACTATTATTCTACTACTATTCTACTACTATTCTACTACTATTATTCTACTATTATTCTACTACAACACAATAGAGCACTAACGAAGTCGAAACTAACTTTCACCACCCCCAACGACTGTCACTAAACGACTGACGTTGGGCACATGGAGCGTTAATGAGCCAATGACATCACTGGTCATGTGACTGCCTCCACAGAGGTTAAATACCTGGGTTTCTACACCAGCTAGTTGGACTAGTCCCAGCCTAGTCGAGCTAGCATCAACTGATGAATCAGAATCAGAATCATCTTTATTGTCATTGTATTTTGTACAACTAAAATTGAGGGATGCTCCTGCAGTGTCACCAAACGAAAAACACAACACAAAAGAAACAACATAGAATATAACAACACAGTACAGTGCAATTTAAAGAAAACAGTGCAAAAACGCAATACGAACGGAAGAAGCTGTTAGTCAGTCTGCTGGTGCGGGACTTTATTGTCTTCCAGAGGGCAGCAGGTCAAACAGGTGGTGGGCAGGGTGTGAGGGGTCGCCGATGATGGCTTTGGATCTCCTGAGGCAGCAGGATAGGGAGACTTCTTCCAGGGAGGGCAGAGGGCAGCCAATGATCATTTGGGCAGTGTTTATGACCCTCTGCACTGCCTTCCTGTCCTCCACTTTGCATCCAGCGTACCACACTCCCAGGCAGTACGTCAGGACACTCTCCACAGAGGAGTGGTAGAAGGCCAGCAGCAGCTTTGTGTCCAGATGGTTCTTCCTGAGGACGCGCAGGAAGTGTAGCCGCTGCTGAGACTTCTTAACTAGGGCCCTGGTTAAGAAGTCTCTGATGTGCTGGGAGACTGACCGCTCCAAGCACTTCATGATTACAGACGTCAGGGCTATCGGTCTGTAGTCATTGAGGCTGTCTATGGCAGTTGGCATGTGGGTTGGGGCGGTCCTTGTAGTTGGTTAGGGCCTGGATGCCCTTGGTTATGGTTGTTGTCCATAAGGTATCCCTCCATTTTTCTCTTTTAGGTGTCCTTGGCCTGTTTGATGCCCCTCCTCAGGTCGGCCCTGGCGATGCTGTACTGAGCTCTGTCCCCCGTCCTGAAGGCAGAGTTTGGAGCTCTGATCAGGGTCTGGACTTCACTTGTCATCCAGGGCTTCCTGTTTGGGAATACCCGGCCGGATGCGTCTTTCCTCTGTGACGTTTTCTACGCAGCACTTGATGTAAAAGAGGACAGACTCGGTGTATGTGTCCAGATCCTGATCTTCAAAAATGCTCCACTCTGTGCAGGCGAAGCAGTCTTGCAGCTGTCCAAGAGCATCCTCAGGCCAGGCTCTGATGGTCTGGGTGGCTGATTGTGTTTGCCTTCTGAGGGGGGTGTAGGCTGGGACGAGGAGCAGGGAGAGGTGATCTGACTGTCTGAGGTGGGGGAGGGGGGTTGCTCTGTAGGCATGCTTGATGTTGGTATAAACATGATCAAGTGTGTCTCACCCCTAGTTGCACACTTGACGTGCTGGTGGAGTTTGGGGAGAACAGACTTGAGGCATGCCTTGTTGAAGTCCCCTGCGATGATGTGAACGCCGTCAGGATGAGCTCTCTGTTGTTTGTTTATCATGTGCAGCAGATGGTCCAGTGCCGTGCTAACGTTAGCATCGGGAGGGATGTACACAGCATTGGACAGACATGGCCTCCAGGTCCGGTGAGCAGTGGGTGTCGATTACCCTGCTGTCTGAACACCAGTCCGCTGATCTAACCCTAATACACAAAACTTTCCAAACACAGTGACACCAAACAAAACAAAAACAAAGGAAATGTACCAGTGGTGTTTATGGAGGACCTCTTTCCATTATTACTTCTGCTTTTTTGGAAATTATTCACACACCAAAACAAGACTTGTGACTAATTTCCATAAATTCAATCCTTGTTTATTTTTAATGCTAACACAGGGAGCTGCTTCCAAAGTTTCTCAGACTCACAGTAATGTTCCTATTATCCACTAATGACTTATCACATTCCTGTCTAAGATGAATGCGTCACAGTTGATTTGGGAGCAGACCACATCCCCAAAAAGGATCAGTATGGTTGTTGTGACATTGCTATCTTCAGATCAGCCCAAATGAGTCACACAGTCAAACCAGAGTCCATTTGAACCAGTGCAGATCTGAAAGCCCCATTTAAAGAAGTCATCTTCTTCAATGAGCTTCTTCATGTGTTTACAGAAGCCTGCTCTATTATCATCTATTTTATAGTGATGTGTTTTACTTCACTTGAATTTTTATCTGCATCCAGAAAAGAAACTGAACTGAAGTTTCATTTCTGAAGTTTAACATCTGTGAAAAGTTGGATTCAAACCCACAAAGAAAAAAAAAAAAAAAAACAAAACTAAATAACAAGAATACACATGTGGAGACTTTCTCAGTCCTCCACTTACCATGGTAGCTACAGTAAACATCATAATCACTGAACAATTAATCCAATATGTTCTGTACATGAGTCTGTCTAAGTCATACACCAAAAACTAAAACATTTTGGCGAAAGATTTTGGTAGGTTTCTTTTATCTGTGGCTATGATTATTTCAAGCCTTTACCTCCACACTTGGTTTAAAATCCCTGTCCATTGCAATCACGCTCAAAAATATTACATATAAAAAGATATATCAGGCTTTGGATACACACAAATAATACTTGTTAGTAAATCAGTTGGTTGTTGCTTTGACTCTGCACAGCCGTTAAAACAGGAGCTTTATCAAGCAAGAGACACACTAACAGGCTAATGAATGACAGTTGAGTCTGTGTCATTCCTTTAATTCTACTATTTCTACTGCTATTATACTGCTGCTATTCTACTACTATTCTACTGCAATTATACTGCTGCTATTCTACTGTTATTCTACTGTTATACTGCTGCTATTATACTGCTGCTATTCTACTGCAATTATACTGCTGCTATTCTACTGTTATTCTACTGTTATACTGCTGCTATTATACTGCTGCTATTCTACTGCTATTCTACTGCTGCTATTCTACTACTATTCTGCTGCTGCTATTCTACTGTTATTCTACTGTTATACTGCTGCTATTCTACTGCTATTCTACTACTATTCTGCTGCTATTCTACTGCTATTCTACTGTTATACTGCTGCTATTGTACTGCTGCTATTATACTACTATTCTACTGCTATTATACTGCTATTCTACTGCTATTCTACTGCTATTCTATTACTATTCTACTGCTATTCTACTGCTGCTATTCTACTGCTATTCTACTGTTATACTGCTGCTATTCTACTGTTATTCTACTGCTATTCTACTGCTGCTATTCTACTGCTATTCTACTGCTGCTATTATACTGCTATTATACTGCTATTCTAGTGCTGCTATTCTACTGCAATTATACTGCTGCTATTCTACTGTTATTCTACTGTTATACTGCTGCTATTATACTGCTGCTATTATACTGCTATTCTACTGCTATTCTAGTGCTGCTATTCTACTGCAATTATACTGCTGCTATTCTACTGTTATTCTACTGTTATACTGCTGCTATTATACTGCTGCTATTCTACTGCTATTCTACTGCTGCTATTATACTACTATTCTACTGCTATTATACTGCTATTCTACTACTATTCTACTACTATTCTACTGCTATTCTATTCCTATTCTACTGCTATTCTACTGCTGCTATTCTACTGCTATTCTACTGTTATACTGCTGCTATTCTACTGCTGCTATTCTACTGCTATTCTACTGCTGCTATTATACTGCTATTCTACTGCTATTATACTACTATTCTACTGATATTCTACAGCTATTCTGCTGCTATTCTACTGCTGCTATTCTACTGCTATTCTACTGCTGCTATTCTACTGCTGCTATTCTACTGCTATTCTACTGCTATTCTACTGCTGCTATTCTACTGCTGCTATTCTACTGCTGCTATTCTACTGCTATTCTACTGCTGCTATTCTACTGCTGTTCTACTGATATTCTACTGTTATTCCACTGCTATTATACTGCTGCTATTCTACTACTATTCTACTACTATTCTACTGCTATTCTACTGTAATTCTACTGCTGCTATTATACTACTATTCTACTGCTATTCTACTGCTGCTATTCTACTACTATTCTACTGCTATTATACTGCTGCTATTCTACTACTATTCTACTGCTATTCTACTGCTGTTATTCTACTGCTATTCTACTGCTGCTATTCTACTGCTATTCTACTGCTGCTATTCTACTGCTATTCTACTGCTATTCTACTGCTATTCTACTGCTGCTATTCTACTGATATTCTACTGTTATTCTACTTCTATTCTACTGCTGCTATTCTACTACTATTCTACTGCTATTCTACTGATGCTATTCTACTGCTATTCTACTGCTGCTATTCTACTACTATTATACTGCTGCTATTCTACTGCTATTCTACTGCTGCTATTCTACTGCTATTCTACTGCTATTCTACTGATATTCTACTGTTATTCTACTGCTATTCTACTGCTGCTATTCTACTACTATTCTACTGCTATTCTACTGCTGCTATTCTACTGCTATTCTACTGCTGCTATTATACTGCTGCTATTCTACTGCTATTCTACTGCTGCTATTCTACTGATATTCTACTGCTGCTATTCTACTGATATTCTACTGTTATTCTACTGCTATTATACTGCTATTCTACTGCTATTATACTGCTGCTATTCTACTGCTATTCTACTGTTATTCTACTGCTGCTATTATACTGCTGCTATTCTACTACTATTCTACTCTTAATCTACTACTATTATTCTATTGCTATTCTACTGCTATTCTACTGTTATTCTACTGCTATTCTACTGCTATTCTACTACTATTCTACTGTTTTTCTACTGCTATTCTATCACTATTCTACAACTATTCTACTGCTATTCTACTACTATTCTACTGTTTTTCTACTGCTATTCTATCACTATTCTACAACTATTCTACTGCTATTCTACTACTATTCTACTGCTATTCTACTCTTATTCCACTGCTATTCTACTACTATTCTACTGTTATTCTACTGCTATTCTACTGTTATTCCACTGCTATTCTACTACTATTCTACTGTTATTCTACTGCTATTCTATTACTATTCTACTGCTATTCTACTGCTATTCTACTACTATTCTACTACTATTCTACTGCTATTCTACTATTATTCTATTGCTATTCTACTACTATTCTACTGCTATTCTACAGCTATTCTACTGCTATTCTACTCTTATTCCACTTCTATTCTACTACTATTCTACTGTTATTCTACTGCTATTCTACTGTTATTCCACTGCTATTCTACTACTATTCTACTGTTATTCTACTGCTATTCTATTACTATTCTACTGCTATTCTACTGCTATTCTACTACTATTCTACTAATATTCTACTACTATTCTACTATTATTCTATTGCTATTCTACTACTATTCTACTGCTATTCTACAGCTATTCTACTACTATTCTACTATTATTCTACTACTATTATTCTATTGCTATTCTACTACTATTCTACTGCTATTCTACAGCTATTCTACTACTATTCTACTATTACACTACTGCTATTCTACTGCTATTCTACTACTATTCTACTACTATTCTACTATTATTCTACTACTATTATTCTATTGCTATTCTACTACTATTCTACTGCTATTCTACAGCTATTCTACTACTATTCTACTATTATTCTACTGCTATTCTACTGCTATTCTACTACTATTCTACTACTATTCTACTATTATTCTACTACTATTATTCTATTGCTATTCTACTACTATTCTACTGCTATTCTACAGCTATTCTACTACTATTCTACTATTATTCTACTACTATTCTACTACTATTCTACTGCTATTCTACCACTATTCTACCACTATTCTACCGCTATTCTACCACTATTCTACTATTATTCTACTACTATTCTACTGCTATTCTACAGCTATTCTACTAATATTCTACTACTATTCTACTATTATTCTACTACTATTATTCTATTGCTATTCTACTACTATTCTACTGCTATTCTACCGCTATTCTACTACTATTCTACTATTATTCTACTACTATTATTCTATTGCTATTCTACTACTATTCTACTGCTATTCTACCGCTGTTCTACTACTATTCTACTATTATTCTACTACTATTCTACTACTATTCTACTGCTATTCTACTAATATTCTACTACTATTCTACTATTATTCTACTACTATTATTCTATTGCTATTCTACTACTATTCTACTGCTATTCTACCGCTATTCTACTACTATTCTACTATTATTCTACTACTATTATTCTATTGCTATTCTACTACTATTCTACTGCTATTCTACCGCTGTTCTACTACTATTCTACTATTATTCTACTACTATTCTACTACTATTCTACTGCTATTCTACTAATATTCTACTACTATTCTACTATTATTCTACTACTATTATTCTATTGCTATTCTACTACTATTCTACTGCTATTCTACCGCTGTTCTACTACTATTCTACTATTATTCTACTACTATTCTACTACTATTCTACTGCTATTCTACCGCTATTCTACCACTATTCTACTATTATTCTACTACTATTCTACTGCTATTCTACTGCTATTCTACCACTATTCTACTACTATTCTACTACTATTCTACCACTATTCTACCGCTATTCTACCACTATTCTACTATTATTCTACTACTATTCTACTGCTATTCTACTGCTATTCTACCACTATTCTACTACTATTATACTGCTATTCTACTATTATTCTACTACTATTATTCTACTGCTATTCTACTGTTATTCTACTACTATTCTACTGCTATTCTACAGCTATTCTACTGTTATTCTACTACTATTCTACTGCTATTCTACTATTATTCTACTACTATTATTCTACTGCTATTCTACTGTTATTCTACTACTATTCTACTGCTATTCTACCGCTATTCTACTGCTATTCTACCGCTATTCTACTACTATTCTACTATTATTCTACTACTATTCTACTACTATTCTACTGCTATTCTACCACTATTCTACCACTATTCTACCGCTATTCTACCACTATTCTACTATTATTCTACTACTATTCTACAGCTATTCTACTACTATTCTACTATTATTCTACTACTATTCTACTACTATTCTACTGCTATTCTACCACTATTCTAGCACTATTCTACCACTATTCTACCACTATTCTACCACTATTCTACCGCTATTCTACCGCTATTCTACTACTATTCTACTACTATTCTACTACTATTATTCTATTGCTATTCTACTGCTATTCTACAGCTATTCTACTACTATTCTACTATTATTCTACTGCTATTCTACTGCTATTCTACTACTATTCTACTACTATTCTACTATTATTCTACTACTATTATTCTATTGCTATTCTACTACTATTCTACTGCTATTCTACAGCTATTCTACTACTATTCTACTATTATTCTACTACTATTCTACTACTATTCTACTGCTATTCTACCACTATTCTACCACTATTCTACCGCTATTCTACCACTATTCTACTATTATTCTACTACTATTCTACTGCTATTCTACTGCTATTCTACTACTATTCTACAGCTATTCTACTAATATTCTACTACTATTCTACTATTATTCTACTACTATTATTCTATTGCTATTCTACTACTATTCTACTATTATTCTACTACTATTATTCTATTGCTATTCTACTACTATTCTACTGCTATTCTACCGCTGTTCTACTACTATTCTACTATTATTCTACTACTATTCTACTACTATTCTACTGCTATTCTACCACTATTCTACCACTATTCTACCGCTATTCTACCACTATTCTACTATTATTCTACTACTATTCTACTGCTATTCTACCGCTATTCTACTACTATTCTACTGCTATTCTACTAATATTCTACTAAAAATATTCTGAATTATGAATTATGAAACATTTTCCTTCAGGCAGGTAATCTGAGACTCATACAGGCGATCAGCAGCTGCCAGACGTGTCCAGGTAACATTCCTGACATGCTGAAGGCATGTCTGATCTGATCCACTGCAGGATAACTTTGTCTCAGTGTGACTGCGGGTGCAACCGCATAGAAACATCTAGTAACTTGGACCTACAATATAAAACAAACATGTAATCTAGTGGAAAACTGTGTTAAAATGTCACCTTTACGTTATGGCTTTTATTAAACACATGCAGCTACATTTTTATTGAGCAACCTAAATGTCACAAATCCTAAAACAGAAGATTAAATAAGAAGATATGGACATAAGAACATTATGAATAAATGCTTTGACTATACTTTAATATCTGGCTCTTTAGCTGCCTCCCTGACACCAGCTAACATTTCCATATTTATTACTATTGTCTTTGCAAGTATCTTTTATTTACGTACTTACTTTACTTTGCATTTGTGTCTTTGATGCCAATAGTAGTATAAATTTAAACTTTAAAATAAAAGAACACAAAACACATATAAAGACAGGCAGGTGTGACTTTTAATTATATATTATACATATAGAAAAATTCCATATATGCACATGTTGGCAGAGTCCACCTGCTGATGAAGACTAATGAACCTAATAAATGATAATGATAACGCTGACAGACCTAAGATTGAGTCCAATCATCAAAGCCTGTTTGCAAAGAAAGTGGTGACAGGTGACGTTAAACAGCTCAGGCTTTACTAAACCGACACCTTCCTCCGCTTCTCTTCCAATGAAGTGAAACTAAAACGAATCACAGCATTCGTTAAGACTCATGACCCTGTCGGATAATCCCTTGAAAGTGACCCAAACATTCTTTTCCAAGCCAAATGAAACAAAACTCACTCGCTTGCACCAGTGAACCCCCAAAGCCTAATTCACACCTACACACACCTACACACACACACAGACATTTTTCTCCGCCCTTTCAAAACACTGATTTAGACTGGTCCTACAGATCTGACAGCAGACATGTTTTTTTTCTTTCTTCCTCCCGGTGTGTTGTTGTAACTTTAAGGAACATTTTGCTCCATCTGATATCCAATCTAAGCTAATCTAATGCTTCTCACGCACAGAAAGCCACAGAGTCTATAAGAGCTGCGGTGCCACCAGAAACTTGGTCTACAGTGCAGACGGATTCAACAGACACACATCATGGGTAAGTCTCCAACAATTTACTGTCAACACTTCCTACAAATCTGCTGCTCTGACACACAAACCCTCTCTATACCAACAAGGTCTGGTTTTAGATTTCTAATGGATTTGCTGCATTTGCATGTGTTTATGGTTCAGTGTACCATACACTGTAAACCCTACAAAACAACCTTTGATTTGTGTTCATTAACTCAGTGTAATAAACCGCCTCTACAACTACAATCATGAGTTTAGTCTTGTAATTTAAAATGAGTTGAAGAAATGTCCAACTCAACTCATTTTGCTTTTGTTTGTACTTAAAAGTCTACAAAAAGTTGCATGAAGTGAAATAATGGTGGTTTGTTATGTATATATTTATAATCAATAATCTTAATATATGATCTGTGAGCGTGTAATGTGTTGCTCGTGGCTCGTACTGATGAATTATCAGTGCTTTATGGGGCTTTATATCGAGTTTCACTGCTCAGATTGTGTTTTGTTACCGACAGCGGCAAACACAGCGACTACAACTTTAATTTATTATCATGTGACGTCTCTGCCTCATAAAACGTTCACAGCCTTTTGAATTATTTCAGCTGTGTATGAGGGTGGAGCAACACAGGGACAATACTGTTCCTGTTTGGGTGAAAGATCATATCACTGCTTATCTTACTAGGAATGCCAAAGTTTAGATTTTATAATATTATGGGAAATATAGTGATACCACTGTCTAATAATACATTTACACCTGCAGAACTTTATTACACTTTACTACAGAATATTTGTGGAGTCAATTGAGCAAAATCTCATGATGCATTAATTTGTCCCTGCAGGAAATTGCAATCTTGTGATCACAATAATTAATACGAGAGCTTGTGTTTTGAGGGAAAATGTCTTAACACTGGATGAATCGACCAGAGAGTTGATGTCTTTCATGTCACAGGATGTATTGTAATAACTCTCCTGTGGTTTATACCTGCAAATCTTATGACATTCACATCAGCATTTAGTTTTGGCACTAATTAGCAAATGTTAGCATTGTCATTGTGAACATACCGTCTGTTGTAGCATGCTGATGTTAGCATTTAGCTCTTTTCCTTTCCCTCACAGTAATACTTAATAATACAAGTGTCTTTATATATATTTTGTACTGATGACAGACTTTACATTACATTAATGTGTGTGTGTGTGTGTGTGTGTGTGTGTGTGTGTGTGACAGCTCATCAGAAGACGGCTCTGATTGTGTACGCCCACCAGAGCTCCGGCTCGTTCAACGCGGCGGTTCGAGACGTGGCGGTGCAGGAGCTGACGGAGCAGGGCTACAGGGTCATCGTGTCTGACCTGTACGCCCTTAACTTCAGAGCTAATGCCACACAGGAAGACATCATCGGTAACCTCTCCGCCTCACTTGGTGTGAGGTCCATATAAGTTTAGAGTAAAAGAGGCTTAAAGTAACACTGCAATCTTACAGACAATTAAAAGGCTTAAAGCTGGTCTTATTCTATATTTTTCATTGCCAACAAAACCATCGATTCTGTTTCTGTTTAATAGTTTTCGGACAACGATGGAGGTCTTAAATACATCACATGGGATTAAATATCACCAGATTTATCCTTTAAGTTCTGACAGAGCGTGTTGTGTCCAGGTGATCTGAAGAACCCGGAGCTTTTCCAGTATGGGGAGGAGACGTTGCACGCTTGGATGGAGGGTCGCCTCAGTGACGACATCGTAACCGAGCAGCGCAAAGTAGAAGAGGCTGAACTCATCATCTTTCAGGTCAGAGATAGATAGAGATCCTTTATTGACCCCGAAGGAAATTAAGGAGACGTTTGCTGCTGCCAGAATGTTGCAATGACTGATCCACATCTATAGGATATAATAAAAATTACTCCTTTAAAAGGTAAAAAAAAAAAACATACACGAGAACAAAACAAACAAAAACACGGCGCTACTCGGATTTGCTGCGTTGTCGCCCGCTGATGACGTAGAGTCACTCACATCATTGTTTGTCCTGTTTGTTGTTATTTTGTGCAAGTTACATAGATTACATAGAGATTATTAAATCATTTATTTTTCAAAGTCAATAAACTAAATGCACCAATATGGATTGTTGTGTCTCTTTCTGCAGTTTCCTTTGTACTGGTTCAGTGTGCCGGCCATCATGAAGGGCTGGATGGACAGAGTGCTGACACAAGGCTTCGCTTTCTCCCTGGAAAAGATGTACAATAACGGCATTTTCAAGGTGTGTCTCAGGTAGAGCACTGCAGTCGATCTACTACAACACAGAACATACAAAATGATGACGGAGAGAAAAAAGTGTGTTTTTGTGTTTCTCTAAAGAAAAAGAAAGCAATGCTGTCGTTCACGACTGGAGCGACACAGACCATGTTTCGCCCTGATGGCATCAACGGAGACATCAACGTCACACTGTGGCCTCTGCAGGTGAATAACAGCCTGTTTAAACATGTCCCGAACAGTAGTCTTAACACTATTAAAGGGTAGGTTCACAATTTATACATCTAGCAATCTTTCATTAACAATAATAATACTAATAATAATACACTGTTTTCATATAGCGCTTTTCCAAATGCTCAAAGATGCTTAGTACACAATATATAAAGACACTTGTGCTATTAAGTGTCTATTAAATATATATTTAGTCTTAAAGCATCTGTATTTGGGAGGAACCTGCAAAGAGGTGTTGTTTTCAATCATAAATAAGTAAATGTTTTGACGCATTTTGACTTTTTATCTGTTTCTCCCTTGTTTCTGTCAGAACGGCACTCTGCACTTCTGTGGGTTTCAGGTTTTGGCTCCTCAGATATTCTGGAGTCCGGCTCACTGTCCCGCTGCAGTGCGAACCACAATGCTAGAAGGGTGGCAAGCCCGACTCAAAGGACTTCTGGCTGAAAAGTGTTTGACCTTCGCCCCCTGTGAGCTGTTTAACCTCAGCTTTCAGGGAGGGTTCATGCTGTTGCCCAAAGTGAAGGAGGAGCAGGCATCGCAGCCCTACGGCATCACCACAGGACATCATTTAGGGAAACCGCTGCCACCTGACAACCAAACCAAACCTCAGCCTACAGATGAAAATAGTGAGAAACCATCCTGCAGGAACTAAAACCTCCTCTCCTCTCCTCTCCTCTCCTCTCCTCTCCTCTCCTCTCCTCTCCTCTCCTCTCCTCTCCTCTCCTCTCCTCTCCTCTCCTCCCCTCCCCTCCCCTCCCCTCCCCTCCCCTCTCCTCTCCTCCCCTCCCCTCCCCTCCCCTCCCCTCTCCTCTCCTCTCCTCTCCTCTCCTCTCCTCTCCTCCCCTCTCCTCTCCTCTCCTCTCCTCTCCTCTCCTCTCCTCCATACACTGTATGCTACACTCACTTTAATATTAAAATATGTGATTCAATGAATACTTTATGTTTACTGAGTATGTGACATGTGCTACTGCTAAAATAAAAAACAAACTGAAACTTGTGTCCTTAATCTGATTTTTATTGAATGACTTGAATATGTTTGATATATTAGTATATTTCTATTAACTGACTTGTTTTCTATTGTTGAACTTTGTGCTTACAGGAATGCTGCTTTTAATTTATTTGCATTGTTATTGTTATATTATGTAATGTTGTATCTTTATAGTCTTTTCAGTGCTTTTTTCTGAATGGTGACAGATGTTTTGTGTTAGTTCCAGATGTTCAGATTAATCTGTGTAGTCCTCATGATTTGATGAGGCAGCTCATATATATATATATATATATATATAAAAACAGTTTAGAACAACATCTTTAACTTGTTGATTGTTTGCATACACACTCAATAATCAGTCAAATATTATTAATAAGCAGTCAAATAAACGTAGTGAAGTAGAAAGTACAATATTTCCTCAAAACTGTACTTGAGTTACTTTCCACCGCTGATCATGTGTTTTGTCGTACTGTTACTGATATAAAAACAGGATTTTGAATTTATTATAAAAATAATAATAATTTGGATGTTTTTATTTCAAATCATTTGTGTAGAACAAAAATGTAGGTTTTCATTTTAAAAATGTAAAAATGAATTAATTAATTATTAAAATGTTAATTAATCAGTTTGTGGATTTTGATCGATTAGCTGCCCTCTCCCCCTCCCCCCTCCTGATGCAGCAGAATGGTACAGTCCGGAAGTGACGTCACCGGGCGGCCATAACTCAGCAGGCTGGTCGTGAAGATTGTTGTTTGTTGTTTTGCTGAAGTGTTGGTCAAGAGACAGACAGAGAGACGCTGCCCCGCTTCAATATCGATTCAAGAGTCACTCATTTAACGTTTACCGATAAAACAAAGATATTTAAACCCCCAAACTAACCTTTAATCGTGTTTATAATCAGCTGCATCGAGCGGAAAAAAGAAAGAGCCCGGAAACGGCAAACATGAAATGGATGTTCAAAGAGGACCACTCGTTGGGTAAGAGACGAGGAGGCCGCCGCTGTGGTGGGAAACAGTGATTAAAATGTCCACACAGAGAAATCATCACAATAAAAATGCGGTATTTTGCCCCGTATGAACGTTATTTGGAGCTGGCGTCAGGAAGTGTCCTTTAAACCACCGTCACGTCGTCGGTGGTTTGTTGTTCAGCCGTAAATCATCTATAAATATGAACCGTCAGCGCATATTTCTGCTTTAAAATGGTCGTTTTGGGGTTTGTGTGTGTGAGAATCATCGTGTCTTCATGTTTGTTTCCACCCTGGACGACGAGCTGCTTTCAGGGACTCATTACTGCTGCTGGCGCCTCCAACCTGGGTGCTGCTGACCACCCCTGGGTGCTGCTGACCTGCTGATCACCCCGGGTGCAGCTGGCGCCTCCAACCTGGGTGCTGCTGACCACCCCTGGGTGCTGCTGACCTGCTGATCACCCCGGGTGCTGCTGACCACCCTGGGTGCTGCTAGCACCTCCACCCCTGGGTGCTGCTGACCTGCTGATCACTCTGGGTGCAGCTGGATGTTAAAACCCTTTGAGTGTCGTGGGAAACGTGATATTTTTCACGTAGGAGGCCTCATCCGGTTGTGAATGGGAAAATATTTCCTGGTTTTGTGGCTGTTGGTCACATTTTTTTTGTTTTAGGTCACGTCTTTGATTTTAGGAAGCAGCATTTTTTTTTTGTGTGACTAATCAATTTAATTGAGAAAGTAATAAACAGATTAATTAATAATGAAAATAATTGTAAGTTGCAGCCCTGAACTATATTATTCTTGTCATAGTTGATCATCTTTTCTCTTTGTAAACAGGAAACTTTACAACATATTCATCCAAAAATACAACGTAGAGGCTACAAATACAAAAAGTGATTATTTTAATCAGTTTAGTAATAAAATGACTCAAATGTGAAAAATAGTCAAATTAGAGCCACAACAGTCAGTTAATCAATTAAAAGAAGATTATTCTGCAAGTTTTTATTTTGATAATTGTCAATAATTTTTTTTTTTTAAAGTAAAACAGTTAATGGATCCATTTTAATGTGAGTAAAGTAGCGTAGTTATATTAAATATTAAATGAGCAACTTATTTTTTAGTAAATGTGAAGTATTTAACAGTCTCCTATAGACAGTACAGAAATGACACCTTTTTACGTGACAGGACTGGAGGTGTTTGAATCCACATCAGCTGTCTGTGAACGTCTCTGCTCGACCGTCACATATCGATCTGTGTCCGTCACTGGTGTTAGAAGACGAAGAAGAAGAAGAAGAAGAAGAAGAAGATCTCTGGAGTCACTTAACGTCAACCTGAATAACACAAATGTTTTTTTTCCTGCAGAACATCGATGCATAGAGTCAGCCAAGATCCGCAACAAGTACCCTGACAGGGTCCCGGTGAGTGAAAACCATCACCGCTGGTTTTAGAGGAGGTCGGTTTTCCTTCGTTGTATGATGCATGTTGGTTCTAATCGTGTCTTTGGCGCCTCTGTGTGGTTTTGTCAGGTGATTGTGGAGAAAGTGTCTGGATCACAGATAGTGGACATCGACAAGAGGAAGTACCTGGTGCCCTCTGACATCACGGTGGCGCAGTTCATGTGGATCATCAGGAAACGCATCCAGCTGCCGTCAGAGAAGGCCATCTTCCTGTTTGTGGACAAGACGGTGCCTCAGTCCAGGTGAGAGCTGGGATACAGGAGGAGTTCAGTTCTGCACATAATTAGATGACTTTATATGGAAATGGCTGTAGTGCTGTAGCAGGAACATAGGGTGACCTTTGAAGTGAGGAGGGCATTGAAGAGGATGAAGAGTGGAAAGGTCGGTCCTGATGATATACCTGTGGAGTTATGACCCGAGTGAAAGAGTGAGGAAATGTAATCAGGAATGAGTGCATCAGAGGGACAACACATGTTAGAGGGTTTGGAGATGAAGTCAGAGAGGCCAGACTGAGATGGTTCGGACATGTCCAGAGGAGAGAGGGTGAATATATTGGTAGAAAGATGCTGAGTTTTGATCTGCCACTGAAAGATGTGTGAAAGAAGGATACAGAAGACGGAGTTAGATGGAGGCAACTGATTCATGTAGTGTAAAAAGAATAAAGTCATTCATCAGTCATCGAGGGAAAGTATGAAAGAAGATGAAAACAATGCTTTTTTTAACCACCATGTGAGTCATGACTGGTGTTGGAAACCATTTCCAAAATTTGGGTGGTGCATGAACTACACCCACGTAGACACGTCTGCTTTAAGTCTGTGTTTTCACAGAACAGGCGCCAGCCCTCCTCAGTCATGACTTGATGAGAAAAGTTTTATTTGTATGGTTGTTTTAAATGTATGGAAGTGTAGATGGTGTCCTTTCAAAGTAAAAGTTGATTCATGTGATTGTGAAACATGATGATATAATTAACTAGAATATGGGTCACACATGAACTCCTGTTGCTGCCCTTTCAGGCATCATGTCTTTTCTCACATCAGTTCACCGCTCTAACATGTAAATGTCACCATTACCTCGGTCACAACCAATCAAATATAATAATATAATAAATATGTATACATCTGCACTATAATATCACGGTGAAAGTCATCAGTCTTATTATAGGACCAGCTCCAGACCCAATTCCGCCGTTAACGGCCAACGCTAGTAAGATATTTTTTATCTATGAGATGAAATAACTTGTCTTATTTTCTCAAAACTCACCTTTTTAGAAGATGCCAGTTTTAAAACTGACTGTATTGTGATATGAAGTTTTATCATCATCATCATCATCTCCGAGGTGAGTAACTCTGCGTCTTCGCTCCCGTTTCAGCATCACGATGGGGCAGCTGTACGACAAAGAGAAGGACGAGGACGGCTTTTTATACGTGGCTTACAGCGGCGAGAACACCTTCGGATTTTAAGAGGAAACGCTCGTGACCGACCTTACCTGCTGCGCTGCTCGGCCACACCCCCTTACCTGCGGCGCTGCTCGGCCACACCCACATCTAATCACAGCCCTGACTCGGCCCCTGGAGGAACCCGTGGGAAGCCCCGGAGAGATTCAGTGACACGAACGCAACAGAAAGATGGACTGACTGGATGAAAATAAACAAGTGCACCAGTTTGTTTGTTTGTTCTGGCCCATGTTGCACCAGTTCTTTATAGAATCATAGATTACATTGTGTATAGTGTGTTCAATTATTATTATTATTATTATTTGATGTTGTGATTTGAGTGTTTAGCATTTTCTTTCCAACATTTGAAATAATATACATGAATGAGTTTTGCTTTTAGTTATGCTTTCTTCTTTAAAGACAATATTTAAAAGAATTTTAATTTAATTATTTGAAGGTAAGGTAGCTGGATGACCTAACCAATAAAAATATTAAACATAAAACGCGTTGGGTGTGGTTTTTTTTAGCATGATATTTATTATAATTGAGCTTCAACACACATAATTAAACCATAAAAACATCTATGTTCAAAATATAAAACTGTATATTACTCGTTACCTTCTCAAAATGATATAGTCAATCATAGATGGTCGTTTAAGACACGTGTAAAAAAAATCAACACTTACACCAAGAAGACATAAATATTTACTTCATATTTCCAAATATTTGCTCCTGAATCATTTGAACATTTATTGAAATGAAACCATGTGAGAAGTTTAGAGGTAAAAATCACTATTTGGTGGAGCTGTTAACAACTCATAGACATCTGAAATGTGACCCGACTACACACTGCTTTTAGTAAGACGTCAACAGACTAAAAGGTTGAAACCACTGAAGTTGAAAACTTTATATTCAGCAGCTACATATTTCTTGAGTGATTTCAGTTAACGATGACTATAGCTGTTAAAGTGAGTCATATTCTGTCTGTCTGTATGTTGTGTCAGGACAACGGTACATCTCAGACTGAAGGAATTAAGGTGTGGGCTTGTTTTATAGGAGTTGGGTTTGGACCTCTGTTAGGAATGTGATGGCACTTAAGTTAATATGCGAGTCAAGGCAGGTGGCCAAATACTTTTGGCAATATAGTGTAATAATACACTGTATTTATATACAGTGTATTTATATACAGTGTATTAACACCTTTCACCTTTCAGAACACCTTTCAGACAAAGTTCATAACATAAAAAAAAAAATCATACTGTGGATTTTGTCTCCCATCACTTACATTGAAAAACTGTGACATTGTCCTTTACTGAAGCTCAACAACACACTAAGAAAAAACACTCTATTACAAGTAGAAGCACAAAGACCGATAACGTCAATTAAAACCAATTCTGTCAAGCTCAGTAGTTTTCTTTTCCTTTATTCACTTCCTCATATTGAACCTTTCTATGAATGTCACATTAAATGGATTTCCCCGACTTAAAGTTAAACAGGAAGTAACTGAAAGTAATGAAGTCAAAAGTTCCTTAAATTATGTCACAATTAATTACAATGAATGATAAAATAAGAATAAGTTACAATGAATGATGAATTATCACAGTAGCAGTGGAACCTGTGATAGAGACACAGATGCACAGCAGCAAATCATTAACTAACTATAATCTGTAATGGAGATATGATAACAATGATGACGGTGACAACACATGCAGTAGACGCCACGCAGGACCACAGCAGCAGACACAGTCCACAAGAACCTGCTGGACGAGAGAGCACAGAAACTCTGGGGAAGAAACTAAGCAACCACTGCACAAACACATGTACCAAGACAGGAGGCCCAACTCCTCAGGCCTAGACTCTGCTGTCTACCTACACCTCAAGGAGAAAGCTCACTCCTTTGAGGACAACAATGTTCACATCCTGGACAGAGAGGATAGATGGTTTGAAAAGAGGAGTAAAAGAAGTAATAATAACTTCCTAACCAGAGATATCCCTCATGTTTGCAGACATTTTGGCAGAACTGTTATCATCTACTCATTTTAACTGTCTGTATTAAGTATGTTCTGACTGTGGCCTTTTTTCCCACATAGATGTTTTGCTAATGTCTGCTATTCCTGTAGGAGATAATATCTCCATAACACCCACTTCTCTGTAGAGTACATCTCCCTTTAGCATGATGGAGGAAAAAAAAGAGAAGAGACAAATGAGGAAAACATCCAGAGCTTTCATAGAAAATCCCTTTTAGAGTGATGAACCATGAAGAAAGTTGAGGATTGTGACCTCTGATGCTGATATGAGCTAATTGATCACTACACGGCTACTGCCAGAAAGCACACGAGTCATCTTCAGAGTTCACTTTGTTTTCTGCACCTCGATGCTAGTGATACAATGCAGTTTCTGTAAACAAACAAGAAATAAAAGTATTGATACCTCAGTAAATAAACATAAAATACATATACATTCATACCAGTATCAATCATGTAACACTCATGAATGCTCCAAACGTAATATGATGACTAACGGTCATAGTAACACTCACTCAACTTAGTTAGCTTAAACATGCTAACTCGCCGATAATGCTAACAAGAGAAAACGGACATTTTAAGGAGTGTAAATATATGTAAGAACGACACAATGCCTTCCCAAAGGTACGTTACATGTAAACACTCATTTCTCTTGTCTACATTCACAACTTACATCGTCAGTGACTGCTGTAAACACTGGTAAACACTGTCAGCAAACTTAGCAAGAATAGCGAACATGAAGGAAACGGAACTACCAAAAAGACCTTCAAAATAAAACGCTCACTTCAAAATAAGAGCATGAACTGATAAATACAGCTGTTAAAGTGAGTCATATTCTGTCTGTCTGTATGTTGTGCTTGTTGGTAACAAGTCTGGGTTTGGAGGTTGCCAGGACAACGGTACATTTCAGACTGCATTGTGCTGAGTGTGAAGTTTGGTGTGGGGTTGTTTTATAGGAGTTGGGTTTGGCACATAAGTTCATATGTGAGTCAAGGCAGGTGGCCAAATACTTTTGGCAATATAGTGTAATAATACACTGTATTTATATAACACCTTTCAGACAAAGTTCATAACATAAAAAAAAAAAAATCATACTGTGGATTTTGTCTCCCATCACTTGAAAGAAAGAAAGAAAAAACACTCTATTACAAGTAGAAGCACAAAGACCGATAACGTCAATTAAAACCAATTCTGTCAAGCTCAGTAGTTTTCTTTTCCTGTATTCACTTCCTCATATTGAACCTTTCTATGAATGTCACATTAAATGGATTTCCCCGACTTAAAGTTAAACAGGAAGTAACTGGAAGTAATGAAGTCAAAAGTTCCTTAAATTATGTCACAATTAATTACAATGAATGATAAAATAAGAATAAGTTACAATGAGTGATGAATTATCACAGCAGCAGTGGAACCTGTGATAGAGACACAGATGCACAGTAGCAAATCATTAACTAACTATAATCTGTAATGGAGATATGGCAACAATGATGACGGCGACAACACATGCAGAAGACGCCACGCAGGACCACAGCAGCAGACACAGTCCACAAGAACCTGCTGGACGAGAGAGCACAGAAACTCTGGGGAAGAAACTAAGCAACCACTGCACAAACACATGTACCAAGACAGGAGGCCCAACTCCTCAGGCCTAGACTCTGCTGTCTACCTACACCTCAAGGAGAAAGCTCACTCCTTTGAGGACAACAATGTTCACATCCTGGACAGAGAGGATAGATGGTTTGAAAAGATGAGTAAAAGAAGTAATAATAACTTCCAATAACTTCCTAACCTGAGATATCCCTCATGTTTGCAGACATTTTGGCAGAACTTGTATCATCTACTCATTTTAACTGTCTGTATTAAGTATGTTCTGACTGTGGCCTTTTTTCCCACATAGATGTTTTGCTAATGTCTGCTATTCCTGAAGAAGATAATATCTCCATAACACCCACTTCTCTGTAGAGTACATCTCCCTTTAGCATGATGGAGGAAAAAAAAGAGAAGAGACAAATGAGGAAAACATCCAGAGCTTTCATAGAAAAGTGATGAAGTGATGAACCATGAAGAAAGTTGAGGATTGTGACCTCTGATGCTGATATGAGCTAATTGATCACTACACGGCTTCTGCCAAAAAGCACACGAGTCATCTTTAGAGTTCACTTTGTTTTCTGCACCTCGATGCTAGTGATACAATGCAGTTTCTGTAAACAAACAAGAAATAAAAGTATTGATACCTCAGTAAATAAACATAAAATACATATACATTCATACCAGTATCAATCATGTAACACTCATGAATGCTCCAAACGTAATATGATGACTAACGGTCATAGTAACACTCACTCAACTTAGTTAGCTTAAACATGCTAACTCTCCGATAATGCTAACAAGAGAAAACGGACATTTTAAGGAGTGTAAATATATGCTAAGAACGACACAATGCCTTCCCAAAGGTACGTTACATGTAAACACTCATTTCTCTTGTCTACATTCACAACTTACATCGTCAGTGACTGCTGTAAACACTGTAAACACTGTCAGCAAACATAGCAAGAATAGCGAACATGAAGGAAACGGAACTACCAAAAAGACCTTCAAAAATAAAACGCTCACTTCAAAATAAGAGCATGAACTGATAAATACAGCTGTTAAAGTGAATCATATTCTGTCTGTCTGTATGTTGTGCTTGTTGGTAACAAGTCTGGGTTTGGAGGTTGCCAGGACAACGGTACATTTCAGACTGCATTGTGCTGAGTGTGAAGTTTGGTGTGGGGTTGTTTTATAGGAGTTGGGTTTGGCACATAAGTTCATATGTGAGTCAAGGCAGGTGGCCAAATACTTTTGGCAATATAGTGTAATACACTGTATTTATATAACACCTTTCAGACAAAGTTCCTAACATTTAAAAAAAAAAATCATACTGTGGATTTTGTCTCCCATCACTTGAAAGTAAGAAAGAAAGAAAGAAAGAAAAAACACTCTATTTCAAGTAGAAGCACAAAGACGATAACGTCAATTAAAACCAATTCTGTCAAGCTCAGTAGTTTTCTTTTCCTGTATTCACTTCCTCATATTGAACCTTTCTATGAATGTTACATTAAATGGATTTCCCCGACTTAAAGTTAAACAGGAAGTAACTGGAAGTAATGAAGTCAAAAGTTCCTTAAATTATGTCACAATTAATTACAATGAATGATAAAATAAGAATAAGTTACAATGAATGATGAATTATCACAGTAGCAGTGGAACCTGTGATAGAGACACAGATGCACAGCAGCAGCAAATCA
Organism: Pampus argenteus; assembly: GCA_036937835.1. Classification (NCBI taxonomy): domain Eukaryota; kingdom Metazoa; phylum Chordata; class Actinopteri; order Scombriformes; family Stromateidae; genus Pampus; species Pampus argenteus. The sequence continues at coordinate 25,839,948 of CM072862.1, forward strand.
TTAACTAACTATAAACTGTAATGGAGATATGGCAACAATGATGACGGTGACAACACATGCAGAAGACGCCACGCAGGACCACAGCAGCAGACACAGTCCACAAGAACCTGCTGGACGAGAGAGCACAGAAACTCTGGGGAAGAAACTAAGCAACCACTGCACAAACACATGTACCAAGACAGGAGGCCCAACTCCTCAGGCCTAGACTCTGCTGTCTACCTACACCTCAAGGAGAAAGCTCACTCCTTTGAGGACAACAATGTTCACATCCTGGACAGAGAGGATAGATGGTTTGAAAAGATGAGTAAAAGAAGTAATAATAACTTCCAATAACTTCCTAACCTGAGATATCCCTCATGTTTGCAGACATTTTGGCAGAACTTGTATCATCTACTCATTTTAACTGTCTGTATTAAGTATGTTCTGACTGTGGCCTTTTTTCCCACATAGATGTTTTGCTAATGTCTGCTATTCCTGAAGAAGATAATATCTCCATAACACCCACTTCTCTGTAGAGTACATCTCCCTTTAGCATGATGGAGGAAAAAAAAGAGAAGAGACAAATGAGGAAAACATCCAGAGCTTTCATAGAAAAGTGATGAAGTGATGAACCATGAAGAAAGTTGAGGATTGTGACCTCTGATGCTGATATGAGCTAATTGATCACTACACGGCTTCTGCCAAAAAGCACACGAGTCATCTTTAGAGTTCACTTTGTTTTCTGCACCTCGATGCTAGTGATACAATGCAGTTTCTGTAAACAAACAAGAAATAAAAGTATTGATACCTCAGTAAATAAACATAAAATACATATACATTCATACCAGTATCAATCATGTAACACTCATGAATGCTCCAAACGTAATATGATGACTAACGGTCATAGTAACACTCACTCAACTTAGTTAGCTTAAACATGCTAACTCTCCGATAATGCTAACAAGAGAAAACGGACATTTTAAGGAGTGTAAATATATGCTAAGAACGACACAATGCCTTCCCAAAGGTACGTTACATGTAAACACTCATTTCTCTTGTCTACATTCACAACTTACATCGTCAGTGACTGCTGTAAACACTGTAAACACTGTCAGCAAACATAGCAAGAATAGCGAACATGAAGGAAACGGAACTACCAAAAAGACCTTCAAAAATAAAACGCTCACTTCAAAATAAGAGCATGAACTGATAAATACAGCTGTTAAAGTGAATCATATTCTGTCTGTCTGTATGTTGTGCTTGTTGGTAACAAGTCTGGGTTTGGAGGTTGCCAGGACAACGGTACATTTCAGACTGCATTGTGCTGAGTGTGAAGTTTGGTGTGGGGTTGTTTTATAGGAGTTGGGTTTGGCACATAAGTTCATATGTGAGTCAAGGCAGGTGGCCAAATACTTTTGGCAATATAGTGTAATACACTGTATTTATATAACACCTTTCAGACAAAGTTCCTAACATTTAAAAAAAAAAATCATACTGTGGATTTTGTCTCCCATCACTTGAAAGTAAGAAAGAAAGAAAGAAAGAAAAAACACTCTATTTCAAGTAGAAGCACAAAGACGATAACGTCAATTAAAACCAATTCTGTCAAGCTCAGTAGTTTTCTTTTCCTGTATTCACTTCCTCATATTGAACCTTTCTATGAATGTTACATTAAATGGATTTCCCCGACTTAAAGTTAAACAGGAAGTAACTGGAAGTAATGAAGTCAAAAGTTCCTTAAATTATGTCACAATTAATTACAATGAATGATAAAATAAGAATAAGTTACAATGAATGATGAATTATCACAGTAGCAGTGGAACCTGTGATAGAGACACAGATGCACAGCAGCAGCAAATCATTAACTAACTATAAACTGTAATGGAGATATGGCAACAATGATGACGGTGACAACACATGCAGAAGACGCCACGCAGGACCACAGCAGCAGACACAGTCCACAAGAACCTGCTGGACGAGAGAGCACAGAAACTCTGGGGAAGAAACTAAGCAACCACTGCACAAACACATGTACCAAGACAGGAGGCCCAACTCCTCAGGCCTAGACTCTGCTGTCTACCTACACCTCAAGGAGAAAGCTCACTCCTTTGAGGACAGTTCAGAACACCCACTTCTCTGTAGAGTATTTTTTTTCTCTGTAATAGCATTACAGAGAAAAAAAAAAGAGAAGAGACAAATGAGGAAACATCCAGAGCTTTCTTAGAAAATCCCTTGAAAAGTGATGGGGATGTCAGCTGTATATAATGGGAGCCCAGAGCAGGTCTCCAGCAGCAGAACATCCCTGAAGATCGAAGGCTTTTCATCCATACAGCTGTTCATCTGACTCAGACGGGGAACCATGACGAAGCTGGCGGCTCTCATACTTCTGGCTCTGATCTGCTTCCTGCATCACAGCTCTGCAGGTCAGTGACTCTGCTCTGAGACACCACTTCTGCATTTAAGAGACAAAGTATTACAGGTGTGTAAATGTATGTGTGTGTGTTTGTGTTCACAGGTCCACACACCAATATAAAGAGAGGATGCTGTTTAGTGACCACTCATACACGCATTCCCGTGTCTATGATGAAACATGCAGCGATGACAAGCGGCTGTAATAGCAAAGCGCTTATGTAAGTATACAACATACAATCATTGTTTTTTAGATTGCATTAGATTGTACAGGTGTTAATCATTTATCATATTATATATATATATATAAATATATATATATAAAGTGATGCATTGTTCCAGATTAAAATACTCATTTATCGGTAGATGCACAATATAATAGAGAACAACTTTTTTAAAATATCATAATAATATAATATATACATTGATGTGACCATAATATGGGCCACACAGCTGCATAAAGTATGTTGTACTTCTCTGCTTCTAACAATATATATATAATATGTTTTGTGTGTTTCCTACAGAGTCACGACTTTGACTGATAAGGAGTTTTGTATTGATCCAGACTGGTCATGGGCGAAGCATTTGTGGTCAACATTTAAGGCGCCACGTGGTACTCCGTCCAAGACAAAGAAGCAGTAACACGGCATGAAAACACAATCTATTGTGTATCATAATAATGTATAAATGATGTAGTTATTTGGCTGTTGTAACTGATGATCAATGACAGAAAAGTATCTTAGTTTCATGATTAGTGACTTTGGTTAAAATGTAATTTCAGTTTTCTTTAAGATTAGAAAATATAAAATATAAAATCCTGCATCTTTCTGTGTACAAGCTGTATTTTTAGATTTGCTGTTGAAGTTTGATGTATTTATGTCCAGTGAGACTCGAGGTAAACGCTGTTTAGTATCTCTACAAGTACATTGTGGTATTTAAAAGGATGGACGGACTAGTACACCATGCAAATATGTGTACACATTTTTAAATTATGCAAATATTGATGTGAATAAGAAGAATAAAAACCTGTTGAAGTAAGAAATACAAGAATCATTGAGTGTTCATTTAGGTAGTATTAGAAAAAAATAACCGACATCTGAAAAATAATATAATAATAATAATAATAATAATATAATAATAATAATAATAATAATATAATAATAATATAATGTAGGCGTAAGCAGATATAGGACACAGTTGTAATAATATAAAATATGTCTTCATAGTAAAATTATAGTTGTGGACAAATACTGTACATTAAGAAACACGTATATGTTCTTATAACTGCATCTAGATTAGAAAACACTCCTCCTGTTTACTATTAATTATAACGAGCATTTCTCACTATTTTCTGAAAAATTAATTAACCCACAGATCAATCAATAATGAAAATAATAAGTATATAATCCTCGCATTTATGCATTAATAATCACATTTGACTTGTCCAGTTTCTAATTTTTATACACAGATTTTAGGGTCACTATGATGTGCAGCAACGTTAAATTCATTAAGTAAACGAAAGTTCAGGAGGTCAAAGGTCTGAGAGCAAAAGATGGAAGATTTTATTTTGAAGGTGGAGTTTAGACAAACAGCGAGAAGACAACAGGAGTTACGAGACGTCAGAGTATAAGATGAAACCGATCTGCACATTAAAGGTGGTCTTGCATGTATAATATACATAGTAAACACGGCTGTCCATCATAACATAGAGCATACTCAAAGTTTTTTTAATTACTTTCATTTCCATTCATGTCAATAAAAATAAAGACATGCCAGCTGCTTGTTCAGGGTCACAGTTAAGACAGTGAAATTATCGACCCGTCGACAGCTGCAGTCGGCTTCATGACAGCAGTGATTTTTTTATTGTCCTTAAACTACGTTAAAATGTAGTTTGTATTTTATGAGTAAAAAGTTCTTCGTTGGTTTAAAGGTTCAGCTTGTAGTGTTCTCATGAAAATACGCTTAAAATAGCCTTTTAAGTACCAGATAGAGTTAAAGAGTGAATCCACAACATGAACACACGGGAACTTAAAGGTTAAATGTGTATTACAGTGACCACAATATAATATTTGAGTCTAAATGTGTTTCTATGGGATAAAGTACACGGCTGAGAGTCACCAATGTCTAACATATAATCACTGGATGAATGATGGTTAGAAAGCTGTAGATGGAAGTTTGGATTCATGACCCTTGGTTGACATCAGCCACTCATTTTCTTCTCTGTACACAGACGTGAGGTCATCTGGTGACAAGTTGACCTTGGAACAACTCTCCTCTGACTCTGCGGTTATTTCCTCGTCTTTCTCCTCCTTCCACAGCCTCTCGTACTCCTGCTTGAGCTCCTGATAGGAGCGGGAGAAGGTGTGGAAGATGGAGGTGGCGGGGAATGCCATGATGAGGATCCCGCTCAGGATGCTGGTCAGTGCGACAATCTGTCCGGGGATGCTGCGTGGCACCATGTCGCCGTATCCCACCGTAGTCATAGAGATAATGGCCCACCAATAAGAGGCGGGGATGCTGCTGAAGCTGTGTTGAGGGTGCGTCGCAGCAAACGGCGCCAGTTCGCTCTCAGCAAGATGGACCAGAGGTGAGAAGAGGGTGACGGCCACGCAGACGAACAGCAGCAGCAGACCGAACTCCCTCATGCTGCGCTGCATGGTCAGCCCCAGAGTCTGCAAGCCCAGAGAGTGGCGAGCCAGCCGCATCACGTACAGGATGCGCAGGGCCCGCAGCAGCCGCAGGATCAGACTCAGTTTGTCCAGATAGCCTCTGCCGGCACCCATGATGACATCTTCCTTTGACTGATCTCTGACGTCGACCACCAGGGACACGTAGTACGGCAGGATGGCAATGACGTCGATGATGTTGAGGGGGCCGCGAGCGAAGGCCAGCTTGCTCTGGGCGTTGACAAATCGCAATACGAACTCTAAGGTGAACCAGGCCACACAGATGGACTCCACCACAAACATGCTCTGACACTTCTGGGAGCACTCGCCCTGCCGACACAGAGATGAACAGACGCTGAGCAACTCCAACATACATCGTGTTTGTCTCTGCCAAGTAAGCAAAAAAAAAGCAACAACTACACAGCCCTTAAATTGATTTTTCTTTAAATGTGCGACATTTAAACATTGTTGTCAGTTTTAATGTGGAGATTCAGTTATTTCAGGTTGACGCTGACTGAAAACTTGTAATGAGAAAAGGCTGAAAAGCCTCGAATCAACACATCTGGAGTTCATTGTGTTACCAGAGGAAATGCAACCTCTGAATCATTAGTCGAGTTGTTATCTGTTTACAATCCCGGGGGGCTTCCCATGATGCATTCTGTCTGCATGCATTCATTTTCTTTTTTTTTTTTGTGCTTTCTCATCTGTCAGGACGTTGATGATGTGATGACAACAACGGAACAATGAAGTCTGTTTTCTTTCCCTTTTACCGACAGCTGAAAAATATGCTGGTTTCCAGACAAATAAATGAACCTTTTACACGCAGAAAAAAACAATCAAATCTTCTAAACTGAACATGGTCACTGCTTTTGATTTTCTCTTGTCCTGATTACTGCAATTGACTGCACGTCTGGGAGAAATCGATCCACCGTCTTGGGCTTCAAATATAATCACATCAGACCGGTTCAGACTAGTTATTCAATTCTAGACTAGAGCTCGTTCGCTTTTGTTGACTCGGACGAGAAAACCTGCAGAAATCTGCGATTTAACGGCCAAAAATCATTTCTGAACGACTCCTCACTCCACACTTATGCTTCTCAAACTCTTTTAGTTGTGATGACTGTTTTTATCTTGTGAAAGTACTGAAAATGTAATCCATGATTTTGTGTCTTCACAACTAGATTATTGTAATTTATTACTCTCTTGCCTCAGTCAAAATGCCGCAGCCCATCTTCTAACAAAGAGAAAGCACAGAGATCACTTTACTTCATTGGCTGTAAGGGAACATCGTAGTTATGACCTGTCTGACTCTACATGTACCTGCGTACATTTCTGAATTGTTGTTGGATGTTCATCAGCATTTCCTGTCTTTACTATGGACTTTTAGATTTTCTTCCTGTTGTATCTGTTGTGTCTGCTCCTATCCATTTGATATTTCATGGTAAATAATTTTTCTTGTTAAGCTCTGTATTAATTTCTGTCTTCTTGCCACTAGGGGTTGCCACAGTCAAATCCAAACCTTTAACACTCGTGAGGTTTGATCATAATTTTCTTCATTAAAGTTTCCCTCAGACTTATAAATAATGCTCTGCTTTGAATTATTATTTGTGACTGCTTTTGTTTTGTTATTTACACATTTCTTACATCTATTCCTTCTACTGAACATAACGTATGAATATGTAATATACAAGCACAGGACTACATTTTTGAGTGGAGGTGGACGTTTCTCAGTGCTGGACTACATCTAACTTTCCCTGAAACATATTCAGAAAACGCTGCATGTGTGCAAAACAGACATAAAGCTTCATACTCACTCTCGTCTCCTCTTCTCTGAGGTCTGGCATGGTGCTGATGCACAGGCTGATAACAGTGACCAGCACCATGATCACAGAGAGGCAGGCGAACATTTTCCCAGCACACCCTGACTGAGGGTTTTCCACCATTTCTCGCAGCATCCCGATCAATCTGCGGTAGCCCTTCTCAGCCACTGGGGTGCTTTTCTTCAGCATCACCCTCTTCTTCCTCCACTCCTCCTCCTTACGCTCTCGCTCGGCCACCTCCTCCACACGGGTGACCATACGGCGACGGCAGCAACGCTCCATAGGACCCGGGTCCACGCCCCAGTAGTCAAGCTCATCGTGTAGCGACACAGCACACAGTTCTCGCAGCAGACGTAGTTTTCCTGCAGCCAGGAAGTTGAGGATGACCCTAAAGGCTGTAGGGTTACGGTCGAAGAAGTACTCCTGGCACGTCTCGTCATAGTCGTCACAGAGGTGTGCGATTTCCTCAGGTGTGGTGCAGAAGCGTAGGCGTCCCAGTCGGCTCTGGGGGAACTGCTCCAAGGTGCTCCAGGGGAAAGTGTAGCGGTTCCCCCCGACGTTGATGAGAACCTGCAGGGTGTGGTCGACCACATACGAGGCCTTGGGGTCACGAAGCAGCTGGGCGCGCTGGAAGTACACGCCCTTGATGGTCTCAGTCTCCGGTATCTCAGTGAAGAAACGGTCGAGGCTGCTGTCGTCACTGCTGACAGAGTAGGTGCTGAAGTCGTGGTTGGCATTGCTGATGATGGGCATGCTGGCCTCGGGATGTGTGATGGGAAGGTCGAGGTGTTCTTACGTCCAGTTAACAGGAGATTGAGAAAAATCTGTGATGACAAAAAAGAAAGAAAATGTCAGTCTTTTAAAACTTGATAATACCGTGATTTACAGTGTAATTTTGTTGCACGAATCAGGTACCCTACTAGTACCTAAAAGAAAGCAAAACTATGGGGAGCAAGGGAGTGACAAAGAAGCATTTTTCAAATAAAGGGTACCTGCATACTGGGAAACCAAGGAGATGTTTATGCAAAATGTTGCTAACAACCTTGTTACTCTGTGAAAACTATGAAATAATCATCATATAACATATTTCAGTTATATTATGCAACCAGATCTGCAGGCGTACAACAGGGTTATGAAAGGGGCATTGTAAAAATCTCTTGAAACTATGTTTAAAATCCTTTAAAATGCACCTGTGACATGAATTTATGGGCGATCCAGCTGCAGTTTGCTTCCAACCAACAAGAAATCCAACAAACATGGTTAAAACGTGTCAGTTATTGAGTTTTAGAGGTTTTACTATCTTTATCAGAGCCAGGCTAGTTGTTTCCCGTTTCCTGCCTTTGTGCTAAGCTAGGCTAATTAGCAGTGGGTGATTCCTGATGAGTGCTTGTAGTTGGAGGTTCGCTGTCAACAGTTTTATTATGTGTCTTTTATAATAGAGGACTGTGCAGCTGGCAGCATCCTGTTACGTCCCAGATATTTTTTTAATTGATTGATTTTGATTGTTCATTAATTTACGTATTAAGATACATAAAACACAGTAACATTTTATATTATATCCACTGAAACGATATCTAGCGTGCTGAATTTAAATGTGTCGAGTGGCCCGTTTCCATGTGTCTGTATCTGTTAGTTTCCACATGCTCTTTTAATTGCTCATTAAAGTAGACGATTCACAGAAAGACTTTGGCACTTCATTTTGAGCCCTGACACCCTGCTCCGTTGACTTCACAACAATTCACGCTTGGATTCACGTGACTCTGACGATTCGCACACGACTGCTGTGTGACCTTAAAAACTGTCAACAGCTCTGGTGTGACCTCATAGTGTGATCAACACACAGAGAGTAAAACGGCTGAAACGCACCAGCCGACTGAACCAAGAAGCTCCGGCGACGCTGCAACAAACAAGTTTGGCGGGGTTCGGGCCCCGCCAAAGGGTCACCAGATAAATCTGAGGGGTCGTGAGATGATTAATGGGAGAGGAAAGAAGAAGAAACAAAGTTCTGATACACAAATCTGTTTTCAGCTTTTGGACTTTTTCTCTAATCTTTGATTTTTGCTGAAATATTGGATCATTTGAACATTTATTGAAATGAAACCATGTGAGAAGTTTAGAGGTAAAAATCACTATTTGGTGGAGCTGTTAACAACTCATAGACATCTGAAATGTGACCCGACTACACACTGCTTTTAGTAAGACGTCAACAGACTAAAAGGTTGAAACCACTGGTTTCATCTTTAACAATGTGTTGGATTTTAAAAGCTTCTTATATTATCCATTGAGTCAAATCTGCATCTGAACAGTAACTAAAGCTGTCAGATAAATGTAGTGGAGCAGAAAGTACTAGATTTACCTCTGACATGTAGAAAGTACTAGATTTACCTCTGACATGTAGAAAGTACTAGATGTACATCTGATATGTAGAAAGTACTAGATTTACCTCTGACATGTAGAAAGTACTAGATGTACCTCTGACATGTAGAAAGTACTAGATTTACCTCTGACATGTAGAAAGTACTAGATGTACCTCTGACATGTAGAAAGTACTAGATTTACCTCTGACATGTAGAAAGTAACATCATGGAAATACTCAAATAAAGTATGAATAACACAACATTGTATTCTACCTGAGTAAATGCAGTAAAGTAAAACCTCCATGTTGAGCAGCACTGAATTAATTAAACACAAATACATCATACATGACAATAAAGTGTTAAAGTTAGCATCTTATTCAACATGTATGAAATAATCACTCCACACTCACCTTTAAAGGGCGCAGGTGTGCTGCCTCAGCGCCGTCATTTCTCAGCTGTCGCTATAATGACGGTCCAAACTGTCCGCATAATTGCGCTTTTTTAAAGCTGCGCATCAGCAGTAACTCTGTCTGTCCCGGTTTATGAATCCTCTGTGAAGTTTGCAGGCAGCTGTGAGTCTGTGCAGCATCACCGGCTCTCCAGCAGCCTCGGAGTTGGAGGGAATTAAATTAATATGATCTGGTCCTTGGCTCCGTTTCCATCAGCCCCCCCGCCGCTTCCGAGGAGAAGAGAAATGCGATTATCTAACAGCGGTGCCCTCCTGAAACCTGCTGCTGCTGCTGCTGCTGCTGCTGCTGCTGCTGCTGGGTTTTCATGTGTTTGACAGCAGGACCATCCTCTCCTCTCCTCCTCTCCTCCTCTTCTTCTCCTCTCCTCTCCTCTCCTCCTCCTCTCCTCTTCCTCTCTCCTCCTCTTCTCCTCTCCTCCTCCTCCTCTTCTCCTCCTCTCCTCTTCTCCTCCTCCTCCTCCTCTCCTCCTCCTCTCCTCTTCTCCTTCTCCTCCTCTCACCATCCTCCCTTCCCTCCCATCTACAGCTCTCTCTTCTTCTACACTGTAAAAAATAAAAAAACAAGTAAACATCTCACCCAAAGCAAGAAGCGTTCATTCTTTAACTAAGTAAACATACTCAATAATAAGTAATCAATAATTTATATAATAAAATATAAACAGAATTATTATCAGCAGACTAGTTAAAGTCAAATGAGCCATTTCAGTTAAATATTAATAAATATACATTCATGTAATGGGTTAATCAAATCAACATACATGACACAGATATAATTATAATGATATTAAAATAAAACTATATTAAACTATAGACTAAAACTTATTAATGTATTTGTCAACAACTGTCAGAGGATAAACAGTTAATAAATAAAAAACATAGTAAAACACACAGTTTTAATAGTATTATTATATTATATCTGCTTATAGCTACATTATAGTTAGTTATTAGGATATAATTAAAGTTTAAACTTCGTCTAATCAGATGTTATTTCAACTTTATATCAAATTACTGCCAATCATGTGATGATAACTTTGGAGATCGAGGCTAACTGTTTCCCTTTGTTTCCAGTCTTTATGCTAAGCTAAGCTAATCACCTCCTGACTCCAACATGAGAGAGGCGTCAATAAACATGTTTCTACAAACTCGCTGCTCGCTGTTGTCTGTTCGTTTAGAGGATTTAACATGTGAATTCATTATCTAATCTGGGCCCATGATACCAGACACACAGTAGTTACTTTACACCTGTACACACAGTGTAAAACACCTGTACACACAGAGTAAAACACCTGTACACACAGAGTACAGGTGTTTTACAGTGTAAAGCTGCTCATCTACCTGATCTTAACTCTTCAGTACAAACTGAACTCCAGTTGAAGGCTTTTCTTTTGTCTGGATGCAGCTAAATCCAGATTGACAAAGTTTGTGCAGGCGGACATGCAAACAGAGAGGATTAATGAAAAGGACAGAAGATAACACACAGAGCCTGTCACACACACACACACACACACACACACTGTTATGTCACTCATGATTTGCATCGCTGCTTTATAAAAATCAGGTGGTAGTATTTGGTTCAGATCTGATCCACATCAGTCGCAGTGAAAGTGACGTACTCGCCCTTTAAATGTGCATTTGTGTACAAATAAATGTTTGTGTAATGAGGCATCATCGGAGGATTTATGTCCTGTTTATATGTCCTAACGGAGAACGAATCACACACAGCTTGGTGTGTTATTGTACTCTGATGGATGATTCAGGCTTTTGGAGCCTTATTTGGCTTTTTTTACAGCAGTTGTGTCTGCGTATGTTTTTATAGGCTTCAGTAAAAATGGATGTAATGTTGAAAATGTGAGAACACGTGATGGTGGGAGCATTTCTGAACAGTGAAGCATGTTTTCCTGCTGTAATCATCCATCATGTTCATACTGACCATTAGAAGATGATGACGACGGTGACTGAAGCTTCTCTGAGGCTTCATCAGTGTGAGTTAGTCATATCAAGTGGATATCTGACACATTTACAGTCTGTTTAGCATCAAATTCCCTCTTTGTGTTTCCCTGTTGAGCTGTGGTGGAAGTATAGGAACAAAAAGAGGGACTTTGGCTCTAAAAACACTGTAACGTTGAAACATATCTGCTGGATTTGAAGCTTCAGATTAGCTTCACATAAACTTTTAAATCCATGTTTGTGGGTTTTGTTATTATGAAGGGATCTAATGGTCAGTATGAACAACAAGAAACACCTGTTTCAGGTGAAATGACCCCGTGAGACAGACCCACGGTGCTCCGAGGGGGGACATGATCACACCGTGTTCCTCTTTAACTCCACGGACCAGAACAATCCGGTTCATCTACACACAGATCAGAGTGATGTTGTGGAATTGTAATAACGCGACCTCTGACCTCGTAGGCTGATGAATATCAGGGATTACATGATAATCCACAAGCAGGAGGGAGAGAGCATGCTGGGACGCAACGAGGCTGCAGGAGCATGCTGGGAAATTTACCGAGAACAATCAGTCCGGACTGTGAGCAGGTCTCCAGATTTATTACGAAGACCTGAGAAAATAATCTCATCACTCGTCTCATTTTTCAACATGGATGAAAAGTGCTCAGGAAAAGAAAAATGTGAAAACTGACAATTGGTGTCATAATCAAGTAACATTAAACTAAGTGAAATACTGCAACGATAGTGCGACTCAGTGTGAGCCAACTGTCAATCACAGCTGTCAATCACAGCTGTCAATCAACACCCACACAGCAGATATCAAAGATGATATCAAAGACTTGAAATCTTATTAACAGAGAAATAATTTCCAGACTGAGCAGCAGCTCACTGATTATTTGGTCCTGAATGTAGAGACTCATCGCTGCTGCTTGAACATCCGAGAATCGATGTTCTGCTGCTCCTCGGACCTCGACTCTCTTCTTCTTCTCTCATATTTAAATAATGAACCACTTCCTGTTCCTCATTGTTGTTCACAGAGCAGCTTATTTACATTTTGAAATATTTTCATCTGATGAAGAGACGACCGCCAGCCTTTTTTTTTGTTTGGAGACCTTAAGCCTCTTTTGCAGCTTAATTTCCGGACGGTGCTGGAGGTTAACATGCTTCAGTTGAATCTCTCTGACAGAAGAAATTAAACCAAACTCCTGGGGAATTGCTCCGCTCTCTCAATTTGTGTTGCATCACCAGGGGAGCCCGTGCAGCAGGGCAACTGATAACTCACCCTTGATTCAGCACAAACAGTCTCCTCAAACACTCATTAATTAACTCCTGCCTCAAATCCCAGCCTTATCGGGTCTCTGGGAGTCTACTGTTCAACTGTATTGCAATAATATGAAATGTTGACGCGAGCTTTACTTCATTAAACATTCAGGCTTTGTTTGAGTCGTCCCTCTCGGTCTCCTGTTTCTCATAATGGATTGAAGAGAAGATGTCGATGGAGGAAACCCTCAGGAAGGAATCGGATTATATAGGCCAGGTGTCATTTTACCATTATTGACTCGCTGTCCTTCAGCCCCTCGACTCAGCTTACAAGCAGTTCGACAGATCCGCGATAGTCATCATGTCCGCGGTAAACAGAGCGCTTGTTAAATGTGTTTCACCCGAATTGCAGAACGAAGCAGGATTTGTTGGAGGGATTTTCATGATTCTGGACGATTCTGGTCCTTTTTATACAAATACAGGAGGCGTAAATGTTCGAGATGAAGGTTACCTCGAACAGTTCAGAGCTGTAGAGTCCAAGCACACGAATATACACAGTGACCTCAGTTTCTCACGTAACTCTAGTTGGTATCCGGACACGATGCTCGTAGTTTTAGTTTCATTTGTGTTTTGAGATATTTTTTTTCACCTGAACACAACAGAGGTGAATTTTACTGCATTTAAAATGGTCATCAAATCATCCAGAAGCATTTAGATCCATGAGTGCACATTAACATGAGATTAAAGATGCAACCACACACACATCCTTGTGGACATCTTGGTGTCCACATCGATGAATTTATTTTCCTTCAACATCCACATTTGTGAGATTATCGTGCTCGTTGTTGCCAAACTGTTAAATCCCAGCGGATTCAGATTAATGAGGACGTTTTCACACACACTGATACTGAAACCTGAAGAAAAGAGCAGCCCGCTCCAGCAGAGTAGCACGTCCTCACACTCGGAGGTGCAGATTTATTTTCTCAGCCACTTCACAGCCAGCTTCAAGCCGCCTGTTGCGTGCTGGAGGTTACAGACACAAACAGACGCTTTCCAAATGAGAAAATGTGTCCAAACTTTTGACTATCGATGAAAATCAGAGCAGGATCTGCAACAAGACCCAGATTCATTCACAGCATTACAGTTATAATGACCATTAGAGCTTCGCAGCTAAGAGCCTCTCTGCTATCTGTGGAGAAGAGATGTCTGATGAAGCTTCTTAAAATGTGATCTTCTGGGACAGCAGTGATTCGAGAGCTGTCAGAGATAAATGGATCAATGGATCTGAGTCATGTTTTCAGGAATAATGCAGCTCTCGTTTACATCCTGAACACTGCAGGAGCACAAACACGGAGTCTGGTGTCTGTTGAGCTTCACGGTGCTGGCAGGAAGGGGTTACCAGGCTAACCGTCTCATTCGCTTCCAGTCTTTATGCTAAGCTAAGCTAATTGCCTCTTCTTATCTGGCTCTGACAGCATGAAAACTTGTTTGTTTCAGTGTTTCGGTTGTTGATGTTTACAACACGTTTTCATTGCACATTTTTGTGATATTTTCACTCTGTTTGTTGTTTTGCTTCCTGTCAATAATTACACATCACTACACTGATATGAATAAACAAAACTGAAGTTTGACCAAAACCATATTTACACTGGACTCAAAAATGAATGACAGTAAATGTCTTGTTGTGATATCCTGTTATAATGTCATAAAGATTCAGATCCATCACTGACTTGTAGTTAGATAATATCCGGGAGCTACGATGATCCCGGTCTTAATCTGTTGCTTGGTTGATGCCATTTCAGGTCTCTTGTTTCTGAATATGAATCTCTTTTTAATTTTTTTTACGTTTTAACAGAGTTTAACAGAGTTTAACAGGGACGCTTTCACAGCTCAGAGCTTTTGTCCTGTTTGTCCGGTTTGTCCACCCGTTAATTGCTACTGAAAACTTTAGGGGATTTCAGGCAGATAAAATTTACTTTTTCATCATTTAATTATAGATATATTGCGCAGAGTCACTGAGTACTTTCAGCTTCAGGACCACCTTTCCAACATCAGGATTTACAAATGCGACATTCACATCCACCTGACGCAGTAAGCAGGGTTTGAAATGAAGTATTCAGTCCTCCGTACGGAGTTAAACTGCATTTTCTCACTGAGCTTCTCCAAAACTCTCTCCAGAGTTCAAAAATCTGTCTTGTCATTACTCAATCAGTGGCAGTCTGTTTGTGCACATGTGCAAGCTGTTGTGCACATGTGCAGTCTGTTGTGCACATGTGCATTTAACCCTGACTGTGTGCAGAGCGGGTTGGGTCCGGCTGTAAAGGGTATACGGAGCTTTTGCTCTGTTTATGACGTAAGCTGGACTTGATGCTGGACTTGATGCTGCTGCAGATCTTCTCTGTGATCATTAATTTTAAATGTCAATATAAACAAATACACATCAGAGCAAACACAAAACACTGTCATCCACCTGGATGTGTGTTAATCTATCTGATGTTATCACTGCAGTGTAACAGGACTGACTGTCGGTTAACATGATGTCTGCCACTTCCTGTTTTAATTGATTGTACAAAGACTCTTAAAGGGACTTTAATCAAGACTGGATTGTGCACTTAATTAAGTGAAGATTAAAGTCGGTGCCTTGACCCTCTTCTCACAAACCCAATCAGAGCCGAATCAGTCCAGCTGATCAAGGTTGGTAACTATCGATGAACCCGCGGATAGGTTGACAATACAAAGACAATTTCTTCCCCTCTTTTGAATCCAGTTAGGAGACAAGCTGTTTACTTAGCCTGGACCCCCCGACTACAGCTTGTCTTGACAAAAATCAATAGAGGAAATTGTAAAGCAGATAAATTAGACGAAAGAACAAGAGGAGAAGAGCTGCTGATTGGAAAACACGAGGAAAAGGTCAAGCAGGAGGAAGGGAGGGAGGAGAGGGCCGCTGCTGAAATCGAATCATCCCCCGAGTTTAACAAACGAGCTGTCGAACTCTGTCTGCATCTGTGTGTGTGTGTGTGTGTGCGTGTGTGTGTGTGTGTGTGTGTGATGTCAACATTGGCTCGCAGGTTCTGCTTCAGGCTCAGTTTGTTTATGCAGAAATAACAGCTGGTACTGTGTACTCACACACACACACACACACACACACACAGAAAAACAAGAGGAGGGAAATGTAATTGCATGCAGGAACGAAACTGGACTCCTTCACGTCTGACGCTGGTGTAGCATGACATTACTGCACTGAACTAGTTTACATGTTACACAGCAGGTCGGTCACACGCTAATAAATACACTGAAATAATAAAACAGTGATGTCATTACACATATTTTAATATTACAGAAGAAAACAGAAACATAAAACTGTCCGGATGATGTGAAAACAACAACAATAATAATAATGTTATTTATATGATACTTTTCAAGCATGAACACAAAGTGATTTCCAGAATAAAAATGATATATAGTACAAACAGAAATCATAAATGCATGTAAGCAACACGTATGACGTTAGAGCTCATAATGTAGATCCAGCAGCACCGAGACCATATACGAGTTCATACATAAACAAAAAAGATGTAAATAAAATAAATAACCACATATATAAACAGATGAGATATGAATAAAATAATCAAGCTCATGTAAAGCAGATAAAATATTAATATTAATCATATTGCCTATAAGAAATACTAAAATTATAACACAAAATAAAAAGCAGAATTAAAATTGAAATGCCAATAAAATGTAATAAAACACCATAGAATATATCAATAAATGTTGAATAACAATATAGAGAATAAGAGATACAATTTTTATAATAACAGCAATAAGAAGTTAATATTCAGCTTTTCAGCAGCTCAACAGAAAAAAACATATTTCATCTTTAAAAGGCTTTTAAACTAAAAGCAGCATTAAACATCTGGTTTCTAAGTTTCCTTCCATTTACTTTTTTAATCATATTTTATCTGTATATAGATTTTCATCCTCATTGTTTGCTGTGTAAAAACCATCTCACCAGAGCAGGATGATTTAAGCGTAACACAAGTTTCTCCTTTCATAATATGAGTTGTGAATTTCTGACTGCCCTCACAGATTTTCATGATGCATATTAAGCAGCACCGTGATGATCTCTGCTTCTCACCCACTTACTCCCTCTTGTGTTCTGTTTCTATTCCTGTAGAGCAGCTCTGAGTCAAAAAGCCCTTTAGGAATCAAAGCAGGAAAACACTGCTTCTACATACAACACGACAGCCGCGATGATTCAACGGACAACAACCTGCAGTGATATTTACTATAATACTTTTATATTCCAGTGACTCTTGACCTGCTACATTATCCTGCAGGATGTTCATCTGCTCAGCACCCACATGCAGCACTTTGGCCTCCTCTGAGTGCACGAAGCAGCTTTCAGAAAATAACTTTCCATCACCGACAAAACTCTCAGCAGCTCAAAATCCATTAAACACCAGCAGAACAGCTTTCAACGACAGATAGATAGATAGATAGATAGATAGATAGATAGATAGATAGATAGATAGATAGATAGATAGATAGATAGATAGATAGATAGATAGTATAAATATTATAATAAATATTATAATAAATGTACAAACAACAAGATAAGTCAACCATCGTATTAAAATCCTGGACATGTGTAGGGGAAAATAAGCAAAAATTAAAAAAAAAAAAAACAATAAAACTATTAAAATAAGAAAATTAATAAAATTATAAAAATTGTAAATAATACAATAAATAAGCTTTTAAAGAAACATAAATCAACATTTAATTTATGTTAGAATCCTCCCGTTTATTTTCACTACGTCACGAGAACTTCTCGCGATATTTGGCGCACATATATAAATCCCTCCGCGGCGGCTATTCGGCCTTTCTTTCTCCCGTTAGCGGTGAAGGTGCAACAGTAATCGGTCGTCCCGAGTCCGGGTTCATCCGACACCCTCACCAACCAAGCTGAACTGAGCTCAACCTCCACAGCAGCAACATGCCTCCCAAATTCGACCCCAACGAGATTAAAATTGGTATGTTTTCACTGTCAAGCGGGTAAAAAAAAAAAAGCTTGAAGAAGCTTGTTCACAGCCAAGATGGAGTCGGTCTGTGCCGGAGAGAAAACGGTAAAGATGAAGCACGAAACGCGACGAAGAAATCTGAAAAATGTCTTAAATCATGTCTCTATGCTGATTATGTCGCGTTTATGGACTGTGTGGTTTGATATTTTTGTGGTGGTGTAATGAAAAATCTGGTACGGAAGATCCCACGTGGGCTAATCCAGCTAGCTGCTAACTTAGCATCACGAGTGATCTGACTTTACTTCTCGTTGTACTAATTAAAGGATAATTTCGTGTTTTTTTTAAGTGACTTACAGCCTCAGTCAGGTGTCCATATGAACAGTGGCTGTAATGTAATGAGCTGCTCCATAAATCAAACCTTTGTGTTTTACTGAATAGTGATGGAGGAGCCTCAAATTAAACATTTGCATAAAATATTTGTTGCCTCAAGGCTGATAAGTTGTATCTCTACATATTGAGTGTGTTTACGGTATAAAGCGATGATCTGTGGCTGCACATCTGAAGCCGTCGTTGTCTTGCAGTGTACATGAGGTGCACAGGAGGAGAAGTCGGAGCCACCTCAGCCTTGGCCCCCAAAATCGGACCTCTGGGTCTGGTGAGTGTGTTTAAAGTGTTTCTGTAGTCGGACCAGCCTCCCGCCACTATGCCCGTCTGTCAGAGTGACTGAGTATAATCCAGTGGAGGCTCAGATTGACCCAGCTTTAGGAAACAGAGCTGCTCAAACTGATGGGCAACTCTGTGCCGAAAAGTCTGGAACAAATCCTGAGACGGAGCAATAATTATGATGTTCATCAAACTGTAAATTACATTTGTGTGTATAGTTGCAGCTTGTTTTCTGTAATGGCTGATTTTAAGACTACTTTATATTTTATTTTTGTTGACAGTCTCCCAAGAAAGTTGGTGACGACATTGCCAAGGCCACCGGTGACTGGAAGGGCCTGAGGATCACTGTGAAGCTGACCATCCAGAACAGGCAGGCAGTGGTAGGTTCTGCACACAGGGCTGAACACCTGTCACCAGGTGTTTCACAGCTTCGTTAACTCATCACAGCCTGCTGTGAATCTGAACCACCAGCTTTGAGTCAGGATGACGGACAGAAAACTGACATTTTACGCTGTGGGAAACATTTTCATGACTTCTTAAAAAAACTTCAGAGAATCTAGAAAACAGGTTTAACAATAATTAAACTGTTTTTTTTAGGTTGAGGTGGTTCCTTCTGCGTCTGCTCTGATCATCAAGGCTCTGAAGGAGCCTCCTCGTGACAGGAAGAAGGTCAAGAACAGTAAGTAGCTTTTTATCCAAAACAATCACTTCCAAGCTTTTTTAAAACAAAGAAATGGAAATGTAATGACGTCATTTCACTTATCTCAGTCAAGCACAGTGGAAGTGTGACCTTTGATGAGATCGTGGGCATCGCCCGCACCATGAGGGCTCGCTCCATCGCCAGGGAGCTGTCAGGTAAGACGACCATCACAGCTGCCTCGTGTGCAGGCTGTTAACTGTTCAGCCTCCCGCCACTATGCCCGTCTGTCAGAGTGACTGAGTATAATCCAGTGGAGGCTCAGATTGACCCAGCTTTAGGAAACAGAGCTGCTCAAACTGATGAGCAACTCTGTGCCGAAAAGTCTGGAACAAATCAGCCGTAATTTAAGTTTCTCAACATAAACTGATGTTTACCTGGATGTTTATGAATTTGATGTGACTACTTGCAGAAGTCAATATTGGCACTTTGTTTTCTCTTCAGGTACCATCAAGGAGATCCTGGGTACCGCTCAGTCTGTCGGCTGCACCATCGATGGTCGCCCTCCCCATGATGTCATTGAAGACATCAACAGTGGCAAAGTCGAGTGTCCGTCTGAGTAGATGACGCGAATAAAAGAAATCTGACAAAATCTGAGCATCTTGTTTATTTTGGTTAAAATGTGTATACATGATAGACTGAATGAAGTGGTCTATTTTATATCATGAACCTCCTGCAGCTGCCTGATTCAAAGACGCTCAAGGTGCAGATAAAGTGATAATGGCTGAGTTTTATTTCTGAAGACATGTTTTATGTCCTTCATATCAGATTCATGTGACAACATTGTAAGATCTGACAGGATGATGCATGTAAGCTGCATCCATCAGCCATGAACGCGTCTCTGAACTCCTCCTGTCCTGTTAAGAGTCATCTGATGGAGAGAAGACAAATATGAAATCATGACTAAACCATTGAAAGTGTTAAATTTCTAATACAACTATTTAAAATATCACTTCAGACACTTTAAATTCAAAATGCTGTCAAAAGTTTTGTCAGGAGGAAATCTTTTATAACGACGTGGAAACACTTTAACATCAAATAATCTAGTTTGATCTTAACTGAAAAATATTAAGTATTTATATTATAGTAAAACGTGATGCAGGAAAGAATTAAGATTTATATCAGGAACATTTTGCCAAAAGCAGCAAAAAGAGGACATCAAGAAAATATTATACAGATAATAGGATAAAATGTCAGATTAAAGTCTCATGTGTGCAGCCACACTCACTCTGACCCTGGCTGGCAGGTTGGACCCGGGTCCTCCTCTTCTCCTCTAGCTCCATCTGGATCTTATAGATCATCTCTGCCACCATGTGATAGTACTCAGACTGCAGGAAAAGGTACCACAGGTACACAATAAATACTCCATGATCCTGTGTATTATCTAAGAATATTTACATTTCTCCAAATCCACCAAAACATTTTCTGTTTTACAACTTCCAACACATTTTGTCACCAGGAAGTTTCTGATCATGTGGTAGATGGATATTAAAGTATTCATATCAGTGTTTCCAGCCACATCCTACAGCAGCGTATACGATTATAGAATATAAAGTGACTTATCAGCGTTTCCTCCTCCTTTGCTGAGCTTAAAGTGGGATCAACTTACTCTACTGTTGGCTGATTCATACATGTGTCCTTCAACATTTCTGGCGTAGGTCACCACGTTATCAAAACGAGGCTCCTTCAGGACAGCAGGATCTGAAACCGGAACGATGGCCTGAACACTGAGGGGTGGGAGAACAACAGGAGCCATGTAAATATATATCTAAAACCTAATCAGAACTTTATACGATGGTAGCTGACATCACTGTATATGTGGCACTCCTGATACTTACAGTTTGTCTATTAAGTGGGTTCGTAGGTCCTGTGTTATCTCCTCATGCCAGAGTTTCCTCGCTGAGCCGACTCCGCCTGCATCATCCAGCAGCCTGAAAGAGCAAAACTCTGCTAATGCAAAACTCTTCACAGCTTCACACTGAGGTGCAATGACCAGAAGAGCAGGAGGCGGCTGCACATGGAGCTCAGGCTAACAGCGTTGGGAGAAATGATGTGAAAAGTATGTGAACTGTTGCACGTGTTTTGTTTTTCAGGCCAAGTTCAATATGAAATAAAGTAAAAGGATATTACACTAAAGTCTCAGCTTCAGCTTCAGGTTCGGTTCAGGCCTCATTTCCAGGTGTGTGTTTTTATTCTGGTTCACTGCCAACATATTATTACACACTGACAGATCCAGATCACACTTATTGTTTTATAATAAAGCCTGTAGCTCAGCCATGATGGATCCTCTCATTGTTTCTGTGTTTTCAGTATTTTGTGATATGACTAGTTGCTTTCCAGCATCTGAACCGTGATCTTTACCGTCCAGGTTCGTCACCGCCGTCTGAGGGAAGACTTCCTTCACCCAACGATGAAAACAGATCCGTCACCTCCGTCACCTCCTTTTCACCACAACAATCTCCCATCTTCTTTATCTCAATGTGTCTGGAGCATCAATGAGAGATTAAAAACACAAACAGGGTGAAATTAATGATATAGTACACACAAAAACTACTGAAAAAGGCACTACACTACTACAGTAACAGTATGTAGTTAAAGTACTGCAGTAACTTGTTATGCCCAGCTCGTTCAGGAGCATAACCAAAAAGGGAGGACCACAACGACCATTTAAATTAACCATAAATTTATTAACGAACAGAACAAGACCCCACTAACAGGGTCTTGTGCAAAATCAACAGGGTGCACGGGAGAGTGCATCAGCTAATACATTATCACGACCCTTAATGTGACATACATTCAGGGTGTAAGGCTGTAAGAACAACAACCACCTCATAAGCCTACTATTGGCATTGTGCATGCTGCTCAGGAAGGTCAGAGGGTTATGATCAGTATAAATGGTCACAGGCCAAGATGGGCCAACATATACTTCAAAAAATTTCAGGGCCCAAATCAAAGCTAGAGTCTCCTTTTCAATTACTGAATAATTCAGCTGACTCTGGGCCCGGGTCACAGCACAGGAGGAAAACACTTTAGGGATGTCTTTAGCACTCCCCTCAGGTTCTATAGGTGGCTGCAAGACTGAGCCCACATACACAAATGGTGGACCTTTTTTCCACATCTTTGACCCTGCCAAATCATTCCCCAGGATGACATCAACTCCCTGTATTGGCAACTCAGGACGGATGGCCATATCAACTTCACCATGCACCAAATCAGAATTAAGATGGAAACGATGAACAGGAGCCCAGAGTGTAACCATCCCAACACACCCAGTACAGGAGCTTCCCTACCAGTAGTTGTATGAGCTGAGAAAGGCAACACACTACTCAGGATGAGACTCTGATTAGCTCCAGAATCCCTCAGAATTTTAACAGGTACCTTCCCCTGTCCATCTAAAAACACAAAACCATCTGAAACAAAAGGTGTATACAAGTCATCCACATGCTTACATGGCACAGCCCCTGGTGGATGACCAGAGTCATACATGCTAGCATGAAGGGCAGAGGTCACCAGGCCAGCCGGCTTCACATACACACTGGCATCTATGGATCTCTGACTGGCTTTATTGAGTGGACACTCTCCTTTCCAGTGTCCCCTGTTCTTCCCACCTGTCCCTGGAACATGTCTAACAGCATAAGAAACCTCTTGAGCTACTGGAGGCCTCTCTGACCCTGGCTACCAGCTGAGCCACTACCATGTATTAAAGCATATTCATCCGCTAATACTGCCGCTGCTGCTGCTGCTGTTTTGACTTTTTTCTCAGTAATATAAGTGGCCAGCTTGGCAGGCAATGAATTTTTTAACTGTTCTAACACAATAAGGTTACACAAATCATCATATGACTCCACACTGGATGCCGAACACCACCGGCTGAAATGAGTTAAAATATCCTGAACAAACTCAACATGGGTTTGATGGTCTCTTCTCTTCCAGGAAGATCTGGTGAAAATAAAAGCATGGCCTTTCTAAGACGGCGCCCTCTTCTCTTGATTCCTCTCCCCCTTGGGTGGCTGGTGCCTTCAGGCACCCCGTGGAGTTTTGTTTGGTTTGGTTTGGGTTGGTTGGTTGTGCTCTGTTAGCTCTTTTGTTTCCTTATGACTACATTTAAGTTCTGTTCGTTAATAAAGTTATGGTTAATTTAACTGGTCGTTGGGGTCCTCCTTATTTGGTTATGCTCCTGCTAGTGCTAGTGCTAGTGGGGGCTCGTCCGATTTTGAAAATTTGATGAAAAAGACCCTGACACATGTTTTGCATTGTTTGAACGGGTAGCAGGCATGAGGGGTTGGTCAGATGCCCATCAGACTTTAATGCTGCAGTGTATTTTTACGGGGACGGCCCAGAGAGCTTTCTCTGCTCTTAGTGCTGTTGACAGTGCTAGTTACTGCAAAGTTAAAGCGGCAGTCCTGAAGGCAAACGAACTGGTGCCAGAAGCTTACAGACAGAGGTTTAGTAGTTGGAAGAGAAGAGGGCGCCATCTTAGAAAGGCCATGCTTTTATAGATGAGGCCACAGGTGAGGCGAATCTCCCCAACGAAGTAGGAGGAGCCCAGGCAGGGAACACCTATGAAGGGAGGAGCACAGACAACAACCAAAACACACAAAATGGCAGGGCCAATCACAAACAGTACATAAGTACAGTGATCTTGATGTAGTTAAAGTACTGCAGTAACAGTACATAAGTATAGTGATCTTGATGTAGTTAAAGTACTGCAGTAACAGTACATAAGTATAGTGATCTTGATGTAGTTAAAGTACTGCAGTAACAGTACATCAGTATAGTGATCTTGATGTAGTTAAAGTACTGCAGTATCAGTACATCAGTGTATCTGTATGAAGCTGTGAAGTTTAGTTTCAGTTTCTCTTCTCTGGTTTTGTGATTAAATCTGATCAATCATAGATAAACATGAATGTAAAGTTATCGTCTGTTTCCTGGTTTCTTTCTTACTTTCTGTCATCATCTAACGGAAGTAGGTTCAGTCAGTGAGTCTCGTGTTACCTGATAAACTCACCTCCTTCTGCTCCGTCTGTGCGCGCGCAGTGGCTCCGTCTGTGTGCGCGCAGTGAGGCGTTCAGGTCCCGTGATCCGCGTCTTTAGTGACGCGCGAGGGAAATAAGAGTGGATGACGTATTTTTGTAGGCCAACCCGGAAGTGTCACTGCTTCCCTTGACTAACAGCCAATAGGGTTTTTCTGTTAGATTTTAAATTATTGCAAGATAACTGTCATGAATGAACACAATGTTTATGACTTTTGAAGCGTAAATATAATCACTGTAAACAAACTACACTACACTACTGGAAATCGGTCTCGCGATATTAGTTGTCCAACAAGCAGCCGGAAAACACATGCATAACTATTTGCGACGCCCCCGCCACTTTTAAATTGTGATCCAACAAGCAGCCGAATGACGTCGGAAAACAAAAAAACAAAGTTAAATAAAAGTCTGTTGTCCAGGCATTCATATTTGTAATTTAGTTTTCTTAAAATCTCGTCTCGTCTCGATCTCGTGAACCCTAACCCGAACCCATAATATAAACTGATGAATCTACGAGTTGTAAAGTTTTCACTCAGTCTGCCTGAATAATAATCAATCATGTCATTCAATAATCTTATATCTGAGGTTTTGATGTGTGTTCATGTCAGTGTATCTTATCGTCTACTGTTCTCTACACATGTTGGGCTTGAACTTGGTGTGCAGAGTCTTACAGGTCAAGTTATGAATCAATACAGTTTTGCTTTTTATACAAAATATTTATTGGGAAAAAAACTCAGCCAGTCATATACAATTCTACAAAAGTATAAATGGTTCAAAAACCTCAGCAGATAAGGAGCCAAAAGGTCGACTGTTGTTTACTGGATATGAAGTAATGCAGTCCATCAGTCATCACCGCCTTTTATAAACTCATCTACAACACAAAGCGTCTAACAACATTCATCCTTTATTCCAACACGGTGGGAGCAGCTTTAATTCTTTATTCTTTAGTCAAATAGTTCCTGATTTAAATCAAAATGTTGCTAATTTTACATGTTTTAATAACTTTGGTCTTTTGATAAATGAAAAAACATATTTCTCAAAGTAAGCTAAGAGATATTAATGATGCTGCAATTAAACTACTTCAAACTAACTTCTCATGTTCTCCCTTATTAACCACCAGCGTTTTGGTTGATTGAGGACAGATCAGAGTCAGAATCAGTCGCTTTCAGTGCTTCGTGTTATTAGATTTCACTTTCTGTCATTGTACACAAAAAATCCAGTTACATAACAAATGCAGCGTTTGTATCAAAAGGAGATGCAGATGTATAGAAAATGATGAAGATACAAAACGGGCCGAGACAAAGATCAGGATGAAGTTTGACGTGATTTCATTGTGCTTCGTTTTAACTCTCGGCCGTCGGGTTGGAAGACAGAAACACCTGGTCTCTACGGAAACGTGACGTCGCCTCCTCTGAGCTCATCACAGGTTCGCTGCACTTAAAACGCTCCAGACGGTGATAACCTCAGAGGAGGTGACGGAGTGCATCTCGGGGTTCAATGTTGAACGCCCTCAGTTCTCCACCTCCTCCTCCTCCGCTTCATTCTCCGCTTCAGGCTCCTCCTCCATGCGCTCCTCCTCCTCCTCTTCCTCCTCCCTGCTCTTATCATTCTCTGAGTCAGTCTTCTTCTCTTTATCTTTGCGTTTTTGCTCCGACACCTCCTTCTTCCCCTTTTGGCCCTTCTTATACACTGTTGAGGAACACAAACAACCACCATTTACAGAAAAATTTATCACATGTCGCACATTACGATGTCTTTTGCTCCTCCAGTCATGGTTTAGCAATCGTAACTAACCAACATGAGGTGGTAGTGAGAGTTTGGAGGATGGTGTCTTTTAATCAATATCAAAATCAAAGAAATACAAGAGCACAAGTACAAGAAATGAATTAAACAGTGTTTATCAGCTCTAACGTAAGCTGCAAACATTCAGCGTTACGTCTAAGGACAGCAGTCGGTTGTTTTTCACTGATCTGACCTTCCAAAGCTTCTCTCAGAGGCTCCAGGAATCTTTCAAACTCCATCTCCTCCATCGCAGCCAAGACGTCGCCTGCGTTTAACGTTTTTCTCTTGGCTTTCATGGCAAAGTTGTTCGCACTGTAACGAAATCAACAGGGCAAAAAAACAAAACAAACTTATTTTAAGTGGGATTCTTTACAAATAATATGTAGTGATTCAACTTACTGATTCACGATTATACATTGACTGAGACACTCCTTGTTTTTGCTGTGATGGAAATGTGAAACGCCACATTGTCCTGAACCGAACAGCTTTTTGTGATGTTTATTTCATTCTTACCAGGATGTTGCATACAGCACAAACACGCTGGCAGCTTGTGATATGGCTCTTCTTGCTTCTTTTGACACATTCACCCCATCTGGAAGCTGTTGAAAACAAACAGTGCGGAGGAGTTAGCTTAAAGCTATATTCATATGGGCTGAGAAAATATATTTATTTACTCAAGGACAATAACCACTTAATGCAAAAAGAACAATAAAAGAGTATAAAAACAGCTTTGAGAGATAATACGATAATTATTGAAAGTAATATTTGATTACGGAAGATACTTAATTATATACAGCAGTCATTTCCAACAAAAATAATTATAGACGTCTTCAGCTTGTATTTTGAGACGTTTTCTGACAGATGCTGGAAACAGACTGGATCAGTGTTTATAAAATAAATATATGTGATGCTTTATAGTTTTGACAATAGAGAGCTGAAACTGACTAACAAGTATTTGATTTGTTTATACGTTTACTGAGTAATGTCTCATTTATTTTAAACAATACTCATAAATCCCCTGAAGTATTAAATCCTCACATTCATGAAGCCATCAAATCATTTACAGAAGTAAAAGTATTAATACCACACAAAAAAACACAAAATTTACTTAAAGGATCAAAAGTAAAAGTATTCATTATGTGTATTGGCTTCTGTCAGTGTTATATTTATATATTATAAACGAGACAAGATCTGGGAATATATTACATTATTATTATTGATGCATTAAATTAGGGCTAATGATTATTTTCATTATTGATGACTCAATTCATCTTTAGTCTATGAGATATTATGAAATATTTTCAGAGGCCACGTCTTTCAATTGCATTTGACATTTCTGTTTTTAGAAATAACTGAAATGATCAATAAATGATCAAAATAGTTGCCAATTAATTTTCTGTCACTCTGTATTAAAATGTCAGCAGTACTTTAATGTTAATGTATTTGGTCATTTTAACAGCTTTATGTACTGTAAATTGATATATAACAATACATCATGTTTAATTGACTGATCATATATGAAACATTGATAAAGTAACTATATATTTATAATAAATCTAGTAGACTATGTACTGTTTCTGCATATTAAACTCTTGCTTCATCAGTAACTGAAGTAATTAAACTTTTATTTATTTATTTAACCTTTAACCTCCAACATCCAGCGTTTGTTGGTCGTTATTTAAATAACTTTTAGCTGTGTTGTTGCTGCACTACTTTCATTTAAAGCTACAGTCACTCTACAGGTAAACCGCAGCTCACCGCCTCCTTGATGATGCGGGTGATAACCGCGTTGGGGAGGTTCAGGTCTTCTGGCCTCTCTGCCATTTCTCTCACCGACTCTTCAACTCGCCGTCCGTCACGTTCACCGTCCGGTTAACGGTTAAAACGGTTAACGGTCAGCCGTTTCCTCTAGTAACAAGTCTGAGCTGCTAACCGCTAACCGTAGCTAGCTAACGTTACCGGCTCGTTCCGCTTTACCGTAATGTCTAGTTGTTAACGTACGTTGTAAAGAAGACGTTAACGGTTATTAACGGCGAGAAGCTGCTCGCGTGTCCATCAGAACCGATTTGTTTTGAGACGTTTCCCGCGAACCTTCCAACCACGAGCCCTCCTCCGTCAACTCTCAACTCTGACCTCTGACGCATGCGTGGCGTACGTCGACCGTTGCGTAATTAACATAATAGAAGAAGAAGAAAGAAGACGAAGAAGAAGACAACAATCGGGCTAAATTATATGAATATTATCATTGTTTTTATTAATTTTTAATAAGCGGTTTTCTCAAAATATTTAAGAATGATATTAATGCATCGTGTTCATTTCCATGTTACTAATTACTAATTAATTTTAAAAAAAATATTTATGAATAAAATTGACAAATATGGAGAGCAAATATGACTAAAAACAATTCTTATATAATTATATTATTATGTATTTAGATCTTAAACAATAAAGTTATTAATACATATTTATTTAGACTGTGCAAAAGTTAAATGGTTCATTTAATTTCAGAATACACAATTATAAATCAATACAAAGTAGATTACAGTATTAAAAATAAAGTATAATAAACAAACTAAATATCAATTGTTGACAATATTCTTCAATGGTATCACAAACTTTACTGAAGAAAGAGCTGTATATAGCTTTTGTTACCTTGCTGGCAAGATGACTAATACTGTTTGACTTGAAAAAAAACTATTTAACTATTATTTTATTAATCTATTATTCTGTTTTTTAATAAGCTAAGTATGCTATACTGATTGTAAAATCCAGCTTGTTGATCTATATATTTATTTTATTCTTGTGATTTCCATGTAAACCTGTATGTGTAACTGTGAAAGATAATCTAAATCACATCCGTTAGCAGGAAGTGTTGTAATAGATGATATAAAAATGTGTGTGTGAAGACCACAGCCGGCCATCTGTGTACCATATTGAGTCAGCACCCTGTGTCTAAAAACTATTAAAAATGCATCAATAAGCCATACAGCTGCACTGGGGGACATGTTCCTTCACTGCCATGACCACACACACACACACACACTGTAGTTTATTTGGACTCACACACACATCATCCTGCTGCCAGAAATACTCACTGAAGCACCAAATGTGGATTTATCTGCTGCTGAAAATAACTCTTCAATAAATGCACTATTTCCCATATGAGTAACATTTAATGGATTTAAAATTTTCAATTTAACAAGAAAAGAAAAAGAATTGAAAGTATAAACAATAGAGGCACATTGTTTTGAGTTAATTATCATAGTTGGTCCTTAGTATCTCAGAAACTTTATATAAAACAGCAGACACATTTGCATTAACATATAATGTAGATTTATGTCTTCAGACCAGAAATTAACTCATTTTTGATAGTATTCAAATCTAGAGAAACAGCTTTACTTTGTCTTTATGACTACAGCCTTACAGTGTTTGTAGAATATGTTGGGCTCTGTATTGAACCAGTAGACCTGAGGTTTCTTCCTTTTTTTCCCCTGTTACACCTTTCCCTGCAGGAAGCGTGGGGAGGGTCAGGGTTTGTTGGGTGAAACGGGTATTTAGGTGGTTTCCATGGAAGCTGGTTTCTTCACACATGCAGCAGCAGCCCACACGTTGTAAACCACTCTGTTGAGGAGGCTATAAGGCAAATTTCTACACCCACCAAGTTCAAGCTGCTGTAGCTGTTACGGGCAGCGCTCCAGGATACTCACGTTCCCTCAGCTCGCAGATCAACTCTGTCTCTGTGTTCCTTGAACATGTCAACAGGTTGCTGCAGATGTGAAACTCGCCCTCAAAAACATCAATGGGTCAAGACTTTCTTTTTTAAAAAAAAAAAAAAACAATGACTGTTTTTTTAGTTCATGTCAGGGAGTTAATATTGAGTTACATTCAATATAAATACAGTATATTACACACTGCAAACACAGATGTATAAAGATATCGATTAGTGCAGCTTTAAGTTGCAGTGCACTGAGCTCTCAGACATGATCACACCCACATACAGTCAGAATCTAAAGGCAGTTAAACCACAGACAGACTTGAGATCTCTCAGTCTGTACTAGACAAACATATCTATATCTATATCTATATCTATATCTATATCTACACTAACAATAACCAGCGGTCGAGCAGCAGAGTCAAACCAGTCTGTCAAGACAAACATAAAGGAAATAAAGGGAAGGTCCACAAATCAGCCAGTAAACAAAAAGCCAACGACTGTTGATGATAACAGACTTTAAACTGAGTCATGTGACCCTCATCAATAACACCAGCACACCTGACTACCTGAATGTTCTGGACATGTTATTGACCAAGCTGCCAACTGATTAATTAAGAAAATACAGTATACAGGCTCATAAAACTGCATTCCTTCAGTACAACAGTGCACATGATACAGTAAGGACAGACACAAGTACATGAAACTTAAATCACACATAGTATTAAGTTAGATGTTTCATTAAAAACAGTGGACACATAAAACCTGCAACAAGACACAACATAAAAGTGTCAGGAGGAATATTTCTCTTCCTGGTAACAGTGGACTCTGAGCATCTCCTGTTGGTGCTTTGTGATTTAAAGGAGTCTGAGGCTGTCATTAGTTCAGCATTAGTTAAACCACTAAACACCACTAGAGGTCGTCGTTTCACTGTCAGTAAAGCTGCTGCAGACCTGCTTTAGATCAGATGGGACTAACATCAGTGACCATTCGAGCTTTTCCTATAATGACAACATGTCTCATACCTGTTTATGTGCATGTCAAACTTTATTTTTCTTACTCTTAATTCTTATAATCAATTAATGAATTCTTATACTAAACACAGTTGTTCACAGTGTTTTAAAGCATCTTTTTTATATCTTTTTTTATTCTTTTCCGATCTTAAAGGCAACATAGCTTTTTTTTTCTTACCCCATGTTATCCTAAAATAATAAATTTAATGTTTAATCAGACTATTTTATTATCTGAATTAACTGATGGCATTTTTATTAGGCTGATAAAAACATGTTTGAGTGATAATCAATGGTACAACTGAACCTTTTAATAATTATTAACTCCTTATGTTTTTCATGTTAATGTTTAATGTTCTGCACTTTCTTTTAAAACAAATTGATAGAAACAAAAATAAATAAACCACCATCAATAACCATGAACATGGATCAATTTACTAAGAAAACTTATCAAATGGAAAAAACAAAAAAACAATGTTAAATCAGTTTTATTGCAATAATATCGCAGATTTGTGGTGAGGGGCTTTACAATCCACCAGAGGTCAAAGAGCTAAAGGAGGAAGTTATTAACTTTCTTATTAGTGTGTATTAGTACATGTTAAATCCAAAAAATTATATTAAAGTTCAATTGTGTTAAACCATTTTATAATAAGGTTATTTGATCAAATGTTTATGATGTCATAAGCCTCATAAATGTTGCACACTGATCAGGTGACAAATACAAAGTCTATAAACCACCAATAAAACCGTTCAATAACTGAACACACTGATGATAAATGTTCATACTGACTGTTAAAAGATCTGCTTCACATCAGTGTAAAGTGATGGAGGTTAAAATACACACTGTGTCCACATACATTCAATTCAATCAACTTTATTAGTTATTGAGCAGCTTGTACATTTTACATACAACATATTTTAAAAGCTTCTTATATTATCCATTGAGTCAAATCTGCATCTGAACAGTAACTAAAGCTGTCAGATTAATGTAGTGGAGCAGAAAGTACTAGATTTACCTCTGACATGTAGTAGAAGTATAAAGTAGTATCACATAGAAGTAAAGTACAAGTACATCAAAATTATACTTAGATAAATGTACTTGGCTGATTTACACCACTGACAAAGAGGGCGGGAGTGCATCAAAATAATAATAAATAATAATATAAAATGAGGACTTTATATAATAATATAGTTGTAGTTAAAAGTTAGAAGTTGTTCTCGCTGGTTCTAGTTTGGTTCTCCATCAAACCGACAGAACCGACCGTTGGATTCTTTAGGAAGCGTAAAGAGGTTTGTTTATGCAGCACTACTTTTGTATACATCCGACAATTACAACCACAAACCAAGAAAACCATTTCCGACAATTTGTGATTTAAACGGGGCAACAAAAAGCCGACTATAACATCCAGTAGTCAAGTTCCAGTCTGTATTTACAAGTACTGCTGGTGGTTTATGTCCCGACGGACGGGAACGGCTGCGTATCTGTTGGATCTACTTTCTCGCGGATGGCGGTGCTGCGCCTTTCTCTCCTTCTCTCCCATGCTAGACGCCATCTTGAATTTTAATGTTAATTTCTAAAAAAAAAAAAAATGTGTTTCCTGTGATATTTTCGTTTAAGGGTGGCGTGCCAAAATTTGGATTAGTTTTAAGGAGTGGTGTGTTATTTCGTGGCTGCTCGACTGAACCACTCAGTGAGTATGTTGTGTGTTTGTTGTGTTTCTGTTGTCGAATGGAGACATTTAACGAAACCAACGCGTGAAAATGCTTCCAGCTATTTAACTGCTAGCTTATCATGCTAAATAACAGAGCTGCACCGAGACACTGATTATCCGCTGGCCCCGATAGCGACTGCAGATTCGGTTTCTACAAGGATAAAGACATGAACTCCAACTATCAGTTTGTCTATAAGCGACAGATTTAGCCGGTTAAACCAGCTGAGTTAATAATGGCTTCCACATCAAACAACCCGAGCTAGTGTTAGCTGCGGTGCTCCAGAGGTTTGCAGGTAGCTTTACTCACTCACTTACTCACTTATTGGAGCATGTATGTAGCCAACTAGC
The DNA here is from genome assembly GCA_036937835.1 of Pampus argenteus. Classification (NCBI taxonomy): domain Eukaryota; kingdom Metazoa; phylum Chordata; class Actinopteri; order Scombriformes; family Stromateidae; genus Pampus; species Pampus argenteus. Next base: position 25,872,833 of record CM072862.1, read on the forward strand.
GGCTGTCGTCGTCGAATATTTGATTAACATATAATTTAACATTATATATATATTTTAATGGAAGGGTAAATGCTTTGTGTGTGTGTTTTAACCGATATGTGTTCTCTATGGACGATGCTAGCTGACGTTAGCAGCCTGCTGAAGTTAAGTTTGATGCTAGCTGGCACTGAGAAGTACGTTAATGTTGTTGTTTTTTTTAATTTAATTCACTAATGTTGACTGTACTACTATTACCAGAAGATAACTATTTATTAGCATCGGCTGTTAGCGTTGAAGCGTTTGTTGCATGTATAATGTAAAGCCGTCGAGGCGGCGTTAGATGTGGAGTTTATGTATATTGGTGTAATATTCTAGTTAAATATCACTATCAGCATGTGTCAATGTGCTGCTGATATTGTGCTTTGGTGTTCGGGTTAACTGCTGGCGTTTATGTGGTTGTGTAGCCAACATTAGCATTGCTCGTTGCAGACTGCCGGTGTTTGCTGCAAGCTAACAGCCGCGGCCGAGCATCTCTGTAGCGGCGGACGGGTAATAGACACACTGCTAGCAAACAATAGCACAGCTGAATTCATAACTATGAAACAATCTGAGCCTCAGCTGTCGGTGTGGCCTTCCGGGTTCCCCCTGCATCTCCCGATCCCTGTGCTATGTTGTGTTTTAATGTGGCTAACATTAGCTTCTGAGCTGATATTGCGAAGCTTTTTCGATGCATCGATTACAAATCCGGTGATCCGTCTCCCTTTGGGGAACTGATCTACATGGATGATACACGTATCGACATCACGTGTCGTCTTATGCGGGTCTGAGAGCAGCTGTGATGCCGTTAAATTGGAGCATAAATTCACAAAGCAGTGTTTTATGTGTATGGATGATGACACCAAAGACGTTACTGTTGCACTTGACAGTCAGCCAGTGTGATACTCGGGGTTACCGCTAAACGGCGCTGCAGGACCTTTTTAAACGCGTTTCCCAAACACTGTTGTGTTGTTTATCTTCAACCCACCTCAGTGTAAACAACTGGTCCCAACCGTCTTGTCTTGTGACCCCTTAAAATAAAGCAAAGTCTACCTGGGACCCCACCAGTTAAATGAAAGAGGACTTATAACGTTTAGAGGCCTGAGGAGATGAAATACAGTAATTCACAGTAAATGAAGCACTAAAAACCAACAAATGTTTTGTCCTGTACTGTAAACCACAGGTTGAACCTGTTTAGTTGGTGCCGTTATCTTCAGGATCACTTATAGTCATTCTGACTCTTACTGTCTAAAATTTAAATATTTACATTATATTAAATGAGGATATGACTGTATTGTAAAAGAACAGTAACCGCCTTGTTTCAGGCTTGTTCAGTAAAATGAAGAGCCTAGATAGATAGATGGTGTGAAACCAGCAGTTTGGATGAATTTTAACTCTGAATATTCCAGTGCATCAGAGATGAGTTTTCCTTATATGTTTAGAAACTTTTTATACAATTGTTTGTTTTTTTTCTCCCTGACGCTTGGTCATTGTTCTGTTGGATCTTTGGTTGTGAATAAAGCTTGTGTTCATGTCTGCACTGAGCTCTTATCCTCATTATTTATTACATATAGTCATTTTCTTTACAGAAATTAATGACTTGTATCTATTTTTAAATGTTTTCTTATCCCGCATAAAATCCAGAAGGTCTCACGACCCCTTGTGAAGCTTTGGCGACCCCTAGTGGGGGTCCGGACACTGAGGTTGGGAACCACTGGGTAAACTGACTTGATGCTGGTCACATTTTGAATGTCACCGGCTGCCAGTAATAAAATGTCCATTAATATTTTCTGTGGGGAGATTTCAAAACTTTTTTCAAGTTGTTTGGCAGAAATAAATAATCTGTTTCCAAATGTTGAGGAGCAGTCGGAGACGTGTAAATAATAGAGAGGATGGATGCTTTTCTTTGGCAAATTGACTGATTGTCTTTGGTCTTATTCTCTTGAGCTGTTTCCATCCCATTTTTTGTTTTGTATTTTTCCTAAAAATAATAAAATTCTATGGATGTTCATCGAGTTTCTACTCTGCTTCCAGATTTTAAACACTAGACCTCAGTCTTCCCCACTCAAGAGTGTTTCTTCATCTCGGAGACTAAATGCAACTGGACCAGGGGGCTTGTGGGCATGAAGTGGCTGGGCGAATCCAAGAACATGGTATTAAATGGCAGACGACACGGAAACAAGTTGACCAGCGAGCAGCCTGTGAGCCAGAGCCAGACTCGCTCTCAGCATCCACAGCGGACGTCTCTACGGCACAACAAAACCCACCCCAGAAACCGAAGATGTAGCCGCAGTGAGTCAAACGCGTGGAAGTCAACAAATATGTAGGTTCATCAGCAGGTACAGTTCATGCTCTAATACGAGTCTCTGTTTGCTTTTTACAGGGTTTAATGCAGCCAGCCTGGAGGCAGAGAGGCGCTATGTGCCCTCCTCAGGAATGACTGCCAAGGAGTTGTGTGAGAATGATGATCTGACCACAAGTCTCATCCTGGATCCATACCTGGGCTTTCAAACTCACAAAATGAACACCAGGTCTGCAGATCCACCACAGTGGACACTGTCTTCTCCATTAGATTATATCTCTTTTTTATTTCAGATTTTCACATTTTATAATCTGCTTCTTACCTCCACAGGTTTCGACCAATTAAGGGAAGACAAGAGGAGCTGAAGGAGATCATCGAGCGCTTCAAGAAACATGACAACCTGGAGAAAGCTTTTAGAGCTCTGACCTCAGGAGATTGGTCCCGAAACTTTTTCCTCCACAAGACGAAATCTCAAGAAAAGCTCTTCAAGCAGCATGTAAAATATTATTCAAGATCTGCTCTGTTCTTTTCCTCCATCATCACAGTGAATTAAATGATTAGATGACTAACTTGATGATTTTCTCAGGTATTCGTGTATCTGCGGATGTTTGCCACTGACAGCGGCTTTGAGATTCTCCCTTGTAATCGTTATTCATCAGAGCAGAACGGAGCTAAAATTGTGGCAACAAAGGAATGGTGAGGACGTCAGTTATCCCAGATGTTATGATATGTATATATATATTGATATATATCACGTGTAAATGTAACTGTTGCTCACAAATCAACGGGAGGCAGGGCAGGTCACATAAAGCCTGGTCCGTTACACGCATGTTTATACCCACTATCTCAATCACAAGAATATTAGCACCCAAGAACACGTAGAGCATTTACACCTATGATTCTGTATTTAAACTGAACATATACTGAGGATTAACTGTTGCATGCGATTGATTGATGGTTCCAGCTTCTCAAATGTGAATATTTTCTAAATTCTTATATGATAGTAAACCGAAAATCTTTGGGTTGTGACTGTTGTTCGGGATAAAAGAAGATTTTTGAAGACATCATCTTGGACTTTGGAAAACAGTGGTCAGCATTTTTCACCACATTTGGACATTTTATGGACCAAACAAGTTATGGATTAATTGAGAAAATAATTAGTTGCAGCTGTAGTTGTGATGCCCAAATACTAAGTCAGCCTCTGCATATACAGGCCTGTCTGTGTAAAAGCACTTTAACACACAGTAAAGCAGCCTGTTGGACTGTGTAACACACGTGTGTGTCCTGTGTTGTCTTACAGGAAAAGGAATGACAAGATCGAGTACTTGGTGGGCTGCATCGCTGAGCTGTCGGAGAGCGAGGAGAACATGTTGCTCCGACACGGGGAGAATGACTTCAGCGTCATGTATTCCACACGCAAGAACTGTGCGCAGCTGTGGCTGGGACCAGCTGCATTCATCAATCATGGTATTAGTCCTGATCACTAGTGATTGGTTGGTCATTAGCACTGTAACAACATATTGAAATGATTTCTTTGGTGCTCTTAACTAGGCCAATATTCAAGATATGAATAGTAATTTAATTCTTTATTCTTTCTATTTTCCCAGATTGTCGACCAAACTGCAAGGTAGTTTACTTTTTTTGTATTTTCTTTTTTAGAAATCAAAGATTATTGATCAGTTATTAAACTAAACTAAAAATGGAAGCTCAATAAAATTGTATTTATTTATTTAGTTTGTATCGACGGGGCGGGACACAGCCTGTGTGAAGGTTTTGAGGGACATTGAACCAGGAGAGGAAATCTCATGTTACTATGGAGATGGCTTTTTTGGGGAAAACAATGAATTTTGTGAGTGCTATACATGTGAACGGTAGGTAATGTTTTAATTACACTACAATGTAGAAATAGACAGTAAATGTGTGTGCGTGTTGCCATTCATTTAAGTAAAATCGGTAGTCTGTTAATATTTGTATTCTTTAATCACTGTATTAAAGTTTTAATTGTCCTGTTGTTGTTGTTTTGCAGACGAGGTACTGGTGCTTTCAAATCCAAAGCTGGACTGCCAGTGGAGGTGCCAGTGATCAACAGCAAGTACGGGTTACGGGAGACAGACAAGCGTCTGAACAGGCTGAAGAAGTTAGGGGAAGGAAACAGGAGCTCGGACAGTCACTCTGTTGGCTCCCACACCGACGTAGACTCTCAGGAAATGCCAAAAACACATCAATGTAAGAGTCCCCTAAAGCTTCCGTCTGTGTCTTCATGTACCGGTTGAGACCACACAGTCAAGAACGGGAACAGAGAAGGATTAAAGGCAGCATTCCACATCTGTATTGATTAAGTACATATATTAGAGCTGGCTAATTTATAGATGCAACAGTGTTGTACGTAAACGTCTCCTGATAACTCACCGTTATATATTATTAACTTTGAGGCATTCAGATGAAAATGTCATATTTCATATTGTAAATATCACCTTGCCAAAGTATTGAGCTCATACATGAGCTCAGTTTTTCTGAAAATGTGATAAATAAGTAACAACGTTTGATCTTTTCCCTTCAGCCGCCAGAAAAAGAACATCATCATCTGGCCTGAAGTATAAAAACAGGACTCAAACCAGACAGACTTTGTCAAGAGCCCTTACTACCTCATGTTCAAAACAAGGTCGTGTAAACAATAACAGGGTACCAAAGAGACTAAAATCCCAATCCAAGCCTTCACTAAGTAAAGTCCAGTTGCGGAGTCGCAGGAGGGGTGCGGAGCCCAAGGCATTGGCCAAAGGAGAGACTTGCCAGCTGGGTCTCAGGGACTCAAAGGTGTCACTGTGTAAAAGTGTCACCGTCAAGAAGGAGAAGAACGGACAGGAGCTGGTGCAGCAGACACTAGGCCAGCGGGGCTGCTTGACCCGCCATGCTGCCAAGGAAAATGGCAATCTACCGGTCGTGCAAGGCAGTGATGGTAGTCAGTCTTCAACGTACAGAACTCGCAGGTCCACAAGGACCCTTGTAAAAGCCCAGGAAACGGCAGCTGGCGTAAAGCTGGAGCCCAGTGCTATGGACGGCTTGAGCCCAGTCCCTGGCGGAGTGGTCATTAAAACAGAGCCGGCCGACATGGAGGAGTATCTCCGCCACGGGATGGGCCTGGAGCAGCCGGTGTTAGACGCCGGCTATTCTAGACGGAGCTCGTGTACCAGACAGAAACGGCTGACAAGGCTCAGGACCGAGCGGACGATTAAGTGCGAGGACTCGTACGGCGAACCGTTCAGGCCGGTGGCCACTGGCCACACCACTAACTTTTCAGACTGCAGTAACGTGCTGCTGAGCTTCTCCGACCGACACAGGGACTACAACGGGGTCGCCAACGGCAGCAAGTCCCTCCGCAGGGACAAGGGTAAGAGTAGCTGTCGGTCACAGGACAAGGGGAAAAAGAAGCGTCAGATCACGCGCTACGATGCTCAGCTGATCCTGGAGAACAACACGGGCATCCCCAAACTGACGCTCCGCCGGCGGAGGGACAGCAGCAGTAGCAAGACCAACGACCCCAGCGATGCCATTGGCTCCTCCAACCTTTCTGCCTCTACGGTCAACTCGGCCTCTTCCAGCAAGATCAGCATCAAGTTCAGCAAGGACCACGATAAGGACAAAGGAAGCTCGTACATAGCTAAACTGAATAACGGCTTCCCGCCTGTGGTCCACAGTAACTCCACCAAGCTGAAGATCCAGCTGAAGAGGGAGGACGATGCACGGAGAATATCCCAGACAAAAGCTGACCAGATGTCCTATAACGGGGACATGGGTCAGAGTCTGGAGGCCAGGAATGGTGGACATCGGACCCAAAAGGTCATGGCGGAGCCTTCGTCTGAAGAGGACGATGACGAGGAAGGGGAAGATGATGACAATGATGACTACTTCGACAATGAGTTTGAAGACGATTTCATTCCACTTCCTCCTGCAAAGCGCCTCCGACTCATTGTGGGTAAAGACTCTATAGACATCGATATCTCCTCCAGGAGGAGAGAGGATCAGTCTCTGAGGCTCAATGCATAAGCTGTGGAGCTCATCCCTCCCGCCTTTTTTCTGTAAATAAAGATGACTCGCTAATCAACTGTTGTGTTGATGTAAAAGAAGTACAGTAATTTAAAAACAAAAAAAATTGCTGAAAAATTAAGTATCTGAATGAACGTTACTAGAGGGAGCTGTTGACCTAAAACAGATCTCAGTTTTTCACTTAAATTGTGTTCATCAGTACGTCTTTTTTGGTGTACGTTCATTGATTTAAGTTAACTCACCCCGTGCATTTCTGTGGCATTTTAACTGCACACTATGCTAAATATAAACTGCAGAAATTTGCCAAGTCGTCCTCTTACTTGTTTCTGGCCCGGATCATAAGTGAAAAACGAGAATTTGTTTTAAGTTCAACTGCTCCTTTAAGTGAATGCACTTGTTATATTCATAATGGACATGGATATTGTAGAAAGTGTACAGTATGGTGACTATCCCCTCTGTCTCATAGGCAGGTTTTTATCAAAACTTTGATTTTTCTTTTTGTTTTTGTCTCATAGTTTGTATTGTTTGTGTGGCAGACCATACTGAATGTACAGTATGGTGCAGTTGGTCCAGAGGCATTATAAGATCAGTCAGTCGGTTCATTTGGTTCAAGTGCCATGTTGTCATTGTCCCAGTGGTTTACCTGAATGTCAATAATTCATCTGTTACTCACATTATCACCTGTCTCTGTAGAATGAAGCAAATCTGTGCTGTCCCCACATTATTCACATCAATCAATCGATCAATCATAAGCATCATGGAAAGAGTTGCACAATTCGTACCCAGTGAATCGGCTCGCTGCAGTTCATTCAGAGTCCTGTAAATAAATGTGTTCATTAAACTGCAGAATCATCCCATTAAATAAAAGCACACGACATTTTCTAGTCAGTTGAGTAGAGTCACAGTGGACCCGTGTTTCATTCAGGAGCTGCTGTGTGGTGGGAACATGGCACACGTTATATTTTAACCCTTTTCTAAAATGAGGTGAATCCATAATTAAAGGCTACCTAGATGCTTTTCAACCTGTAATTCTGAAAAGTAATGTACAGAACGACTGGCTTATGTCCCCCAGCAGGACTCCACATGACATTTGTTTCTTATTTACCTATTTTTGCAAGCAAATAAACTGATGTCCATCAACACGAGAGTTTGGGGAGGAAAAATCACACATTGTCTGAAATGTACTTACTATGTTAGAATCATGTATTTCTCTGTGGTGCTACTTTATTTCCTGACCATCTGTCCTCTTTCCTCTTTAATTGTTATTGATGGTGGCAGCATTAACTTCAACAGGCCCAAATTCTGTAGAAATGCTCATTATACATACGTATGTTTTCGTTTTCTTCTCAGTTTTTATTCTCTTAACAGGAGCAGATATGCTTTCAGGCGTTTTAGTTTGCAGAATTGTAAAAAAAAAAAAAAAACTTTTAAAAAAAACAACTACTGTATCCAACAGCATTAGGTGCCTTAACGAAGAGCTTTTTGACACATTTAGACCAAATTTGTGACGTGACTAATCAATGCTCAGACATCTGCTTCCCCCTTGAAATATGGAAACCACCGTCAGTCCTTCTGTATATTATTTTGGTTGTGTGGAAGGAAATGAGCTGCCCAATGGATTAAGGGATCAACTGAGACGAATGTTAACCCACTTTTCTTGTGTTAATGTGTACTGTTCATATCACCAGCAGCTAATCACCGTTCTGGACCTGGCTCAGTCTGTCCTTCTTCCCCTTCGTTGGACGTCTCCATCCTACACTGTAAACTGTCCCAGGTGTACCGTCTGTGTGCTCTTTGTCCAATAGACAGCTGTCAAGATTTCCAATTGATTCAAAAACAACAAAACAAAACAAGAAAAAAAAGCAAAACAAATGTGAATAGACATTTTAGCGTGTTGCGTGGGTAGTGGGAAACATGTAAAGAGAATTAAAAGTGGGCGGTGCATATATTGTCCAATATGTAAATCATGTGAACACATCTTGTACTTATTTAACAGTTTTGAATACTTGAAAACTATATAAAGTTTCTTTGTGACTCTTGTTTCTTGAGCCTGTTTTGTTGTTTGCTTTAATTTAAGACTCTTGTCATGAGATGAAGTGTCTCCTTTTTTTATTGTCAACAAATCCAATGAAAAGACAGAAAACTGGCGGTTTGTTGGCTGTCTCTCAATACTTTTATGATTTCCTGACTCCGTCTGAATCGGCTCCAACTGATCAAACAGACGTTCTTGATGTTACTCAATCAGGAGGAAATAGTGCTTTTGTTGGGGACTATTTTCAGCAGCGGATGAATCCACATTTGGTACTCTAGTGAGTATTTCTGGCAGCTGAGTGAATATAAACTACATGTGTGTTAGTGGTGATGAAGGAACATGTGACTAATGTGTTTTAATATTTTTTGGACAACATTGGAGGAAGAGGAGGAATAAAACACACAATATATATCAGTAGATTCATTTACTGTTGGTTTTGGTCTTTTCACCATTATCATTATTATTATTTATTTTCCCACTTACTTGAGTTACATCTTTGGGGGGTTTTTTTCTCTCTTACAAAATGTACAAAATTTTATTTATTTTTATTTGTATTTTATTTTATATTTATTAAGACCCATAAGTGCTGATAACATATTCAGTGTTACAGTATTATGCTATTTGTAAATAATATATAAATATAACAATATAATATAACATAAATATATAATTCTTGAAATGAATGACAAATAAATAATAAACCGTTTTTTTATAAAGAAAATTAATACATAAAAAATATTTCTTAAAAATCAAGAAAAGATAAAAGGAAGCAATGAATTTGTCTTCAGGGGTTAATTAATAATAAATCAAGAAAAGATAAACTTTCTTTGTTGACTTTAAAAAACAATAAAATGAGACAATCATACAACAACATGTAAATATCTAACTTTTGACCTCATTGCTGTCAGCCAATCAGGAGCGTCCTTCAACCAAAGCTTCAACCAATCAGATTCAGCGGAGCGCTATTTGAAAGCTGCTCGGCTCGCTGTTGTTTACCTGCAGAAGTCGGTGTTCTCGGTGTCTGCTCGGTAAATCGTGCTGGTCGCTGATTAAATATCTCGTTCGTACCGACGTCAACATGTCGTCTGTGGAGGCTCGTGCTGTGGTGAGTAAACTGACGTATTCCGCCGTTTTTCCGTCTCTTCTTCGTGTGTTTCCTGGTTTAGCTAGCAGCTAACTCTCTGCAGCTACCAGAGCTGCTCGGTGTCCGCCGGCTTTTCTTTAGCTCCTCAGGTGTCTCAGGTTCATCTCCGTCTCTTTCCAGCAGCTTCCAGCCGCAAACAACCCGCTGAAGATGAGTAAAAGCACCGCAGCGGGTCCGAGGAGAGCTGCTCTCGGAGAGATCACCAACTTTCCTGCAGCAGCAGCGATCAACACGAAGGTAACAAGATGCTCCTTTAACCTCCATGTGGTCTGGCATTTAAAGGGCAGCTTCACCACTTATCAAGCGAGCTCTTAACAGTGGAGCATGTTGTTGTTGCTGTAATCAGCCTCCTGTTCACACTGAGCATTACATCCTTCATGATGCATCACAGTGAAGTGATGGAGGACATCAGATCACAGATTTACCTCAGGAGGCTTCAGTCTGCAGCAACACTCATCCTTAGATGTTGGATGAAAACACTTATTTCATGTGTAGTTAAGCCTTGCAGTGACAGAACAGGACACATCACACACGACTGTACACGACACCATATGTGACACCGTCAAAGCAAAGCCCGGTCAGGACGGCCGGTAGCTTCGTGTGGCGGGATGCTGACTGATCACATGATCGACTTGTTTCCTCAGAGGAAGGGAGCGACCAAAGCATCCGGTGCCCAGAGAGTGAAGCCGACCCAGCCGGTGCTTCCAAAAGTCCGGGTGGAGGCGCCCGCAGATCCTCTGCCTCCGGTTCCAGAGGAGTCGGTCGACGTGTGGATGAAGGAGGACGACCTGTGCCAGGCTTTCTCTGAGGCGCTGCTCGCTGTGCAGGACGTGGACGAGCAGGACGCAGACATGCCTCAGCTCTGCTCAGAATATGTCAAAGACATCTACAACTACCTACACGTCCTGGAGGTAACCGTCCCTCTCTCAGTGCAACTTGCCGCTCCGTCTCGTGGTTGTGTTACAGCCTCGTGTGTCTCCGCAGGTGCAGCAGGCTGTGCGAGCGAACTACATGCAGGGTTATGAGATCACCGAACGCATGCGAGCTCTTCTGATCGACTGGCTGGTCCAGGTTCACTCCAGGTTCCAGCTGCTGCAGGAGACTCTGTACCTCACAGTTGCCGTCCTGGATCGTTTTCTCCAGGTAAGAACCGTCTGACGCGTCTCTGCGTGTCTCTGTGAGCCGTGTATAAACCTGTTCTGCTGCGCCGCAGGTCCAGCCGGTCTCTCGGAGGAAGCTGCAGCTGGTCGGTGTAACCGCCATGCTGGTGGCCTGCAAGTACGAGGAGATGTACGCTCCCGAGGTCGGAGACTTCGCCTACATCACAGACAACGCCTTCACAAAGTCTCAGATCCTGGAGATGGAGCAGCTGGTTCTGAGGAGCCTCAACTTCCAGCTGGGACGTCCTCTCCCGCTACACTTCCTCAGACGGGCCTCCAAGGTGGCTAATGTGAGTCTCTGCGTCGCATCAGATCTTCCTGTCGCTGCACATTAATGCGTCTACATGAGTATATTAGACGGGTTGAATGCTCTTAATGGCTGCTGGGAAGAAATGGGTTGTAACTGCCCGTCTGTGTCTCAGTCTGATGTAGAGAGACACACTCTGGCCAAGTATCTGATGGAGTTGACCCTCGTCGACTACGACATGGTGCACTATCGGCCCTCTGAGATCGCCGCTGCTTCTCTGTGCCTCTCTCAGCGGCTGCTGGACGGGCTGCCGTGGGTGAGTCTGACTTCAAGCCAGCGGTTTTTAATATTTTGAAGCGTCCTTAACGTCTCCTTGTTGAACTGGCGTCTCCTTTCCTGTCAGTCTCCTACACAGCAGCACTACTCGACTTATGAGGAGGCCCACCTGAAGCCCATCATGCAGCACATCGCCAAAAATGTTGAGATTTTAAACACTGGGAAAACGAAGTTCCAGGTGAGCGTCTGACAGGAAGCACAATGACCAACTGATGGAAACGTGTGAAGTTGAATAAACGTGTTTGTTTTCTGCAGGCTGTGAAGAACAAGTACTCGAGCAGCAAGCTGCTGAAAATCAGCCTCATTCCTCAGCTGCAGTCTGCCATCATCAAGAACATGGCGGCTGCTCTGCTCAACAATACTTGATCCAACTTTTCTTTTTGTTTTTCAATCAATGGACGTTTTACTTGCACTTTATTTCAGATTCACAACCTGTGGAGAAACTTGACTAGTTTTTAATAAAATGTTTTTATAATTTTGATCCAAGCTTGTGGTTTGTTCAGTGACCGTGTTTTTGTGACTCTTTTGCTGCTGTGGTACGTGTAGTTTTATTTTACTGCAGCCTGTCGCTTAATCTGCTTCCTGCAGATGATAAATAGTTAAACATTTGTTTCCAGAGCAGCTAAACTGGACTTTAAACTTGAGTGAACGTTTGTCTTTGACCTGGTGGAAATGATCTGGATCTCTGTCTCGTTCTACCTCAGTGACTCGAGTGCCTTTTTCTGACTAAAGTCTCATTGTATTTGCTACCATGCAAATATGTAAATGGAGCTGAATCTTTTGTTTCTGATGTGTTAAATTGTTCACATGCAGGTTGTGGTTTTAAATCAAAGCTGAATAAACATCTTGGCTTGTAATTTAAAGGTTGCCGGCTGCTTTTACTGAATCTAAACAGTTCAGCCTTAATTCATTAACATTCATTCTTACACTTAAAACTGTCTGAACTGCAGTTTAACAGAAATATCAGTTACCAGACTGAATCATGAACTTTACACTGTCATGACTACAGGTGATGGAAACATTACCTGCAGTCTTGTCACTGCTGTATATTCAGACCCAATAACTCGCAGCCTTGAGGGAAACATCTGATGTACATCTGAACACAAACCAGGCAACCGAGAAGACGCGTTGAGACGGAGACTTTAAATGCACCGATTACACGATGCTCAAAGCTGCATCACATGTCGAGAGGTTCAATATCCCACAAACTTCACCATATTTTGAAATAAATTCTCAGTGTAACTGCATGTTGCATCTGGAGCCTGTTTTTAATAAAAACAAGATCACTGGGTTTAAAGGACAAGTACACAATTTTTAAGTTTATCTTAAAAATCAGCCAAAATTAACTTCAGATAAACTTTTAAACACATTTTTGCGCTGCTTGTGACGTTGAATCAGGCCAGATGTGACGTAATCACATCAAGAAAAACAAATGTGTGACTGAGGTCAGTGAGGTCAGGCTGCAGCTCGCCAGCTCGAATAGTGTCATTAATCCAGAGCGTCGCTCGTCTCTTAAACCGTGAGAGGCTCAGAGAGCAAACGAGAAGCTGCTCCGTCAGTCACCAAACAATCACACATTTACAGCTGAACAGACGACACTGAACGCAGCTCATGTTCACATGCTGACGGACTCACTGTATGAGCTGGGCTGTGCTGTGTGGACTATTGTACTCTTCAGACTGACCCTGACCTCACCACCCCCACCACAGCCCCCACCACCATCACCCCCCACCCTCACCACCACCCACCACTACAACACCCCCCCCCCCCCCCCTCACCACCCCCACCATCATCCCCAACCCCCCCACCACCACTACAACACCAACACCCCCCCCCACCACCTCCACCCACACAGGTCAGTCAATACTGAACACTGTAACAGGACAATAACATAACATTACATTACCAGTGTTATCTGAGTCCTTCACACATTAACAACAGTTACAGAGCTTTTTATTCACTCTTTATTTATTTAGTATTTTACACATAACACTAATATAATAATATAATGTGAATATAAACCCAAAGGGAAACAGTAAAGCAGTAACATACATGTTAAACTAGTTATAGAGCACTTTGAACGGAGCCATGCTAACTGATCCCCTCTGCTTTCAGTCTTTATGCTAAGCTAAGCTAATCACCTGAGTGAAAGTTACCTGAACATCAGTTGTTTAAGAAGTAAATTCACATATTATAAAATACATTTAGTGAAAGATAATGTGACTATATGGACATATTTGATAATAATAATAATAATATAATAATATAATGTGAAAAACAGCTCGTTATTTCACATAAAAACATTTAATACACTCAACAAATCATCAGAGGTTGTAAACAATACAATCAAATGTCTTCTTGTGTATATATATAATATATATAATATATAATATATATCTTGTATATATTGTAGTTCAGATGTTGTGTTTTGCACCAGCTGTCTGTCTTGTTGCGCCATGATTAGGCGCAGCCGCTGCGGACATTTGCAGGTTGAAGCTGCGCATTTGTCGTGTCTCATATCTGCCACACGGTGGAGGAGGAGACTCCTCTGGTGTTTGTCCGGAGCTTCTCAGTCAGTCACTCTGCAGAACTCCCCGCTGCTGCTGCTTTGTTGTCCGCGTCGAGCCGGAGGTCACACAGTCCGAGCAGCGGTCCAGTCACAGCGCACCGCAGCCGCACCGCAGCCGCACCGAACAGCCAGCTTTCCTCCGCAGTTTAGCGCAAAAACAACAAGTAAGTAACGCACAAACCGGGGCTCGCGCGGCGCTGCAGCTTCCTGGTAATCTGCCTGTTTTCTGTCTGATCGGTGCGCACGAGGCGCATGTGGCAACCCGGGTGATCGGGTTCAGATTGATCCTCAGATCATCGATTGATTGGTAGTTCATGGTCATATTCTGACGCTGTTTGATGAGGCTGCTGATGTGGCGTCTGTGAGATGATGAAGGACTTTCTGTTGATCTGTTTTCTGTCATTTAGCGGCTCTGAAATGCGCTTTTCTGTTTTCACGCAAAAGGAGCGAAAAGCTGAAAATGTGCATCATCTGAACTCTGAGTTAAGACTCGTTACACAAACAACACAAGTGTGCGTTAAAACACGTCAAACAGAAACTGAAGGTAAAGTTAGCAGTGAGGTAGAGGAGGAGCACACCTTTAAACACCTTCACACACACACACACACACCTGAACACACGTTCAAACACCTTTAAACACTTTGAAACACCTTTAAACACCTGAACAGTTGATGTTGTTGGAGCTCTTGAATCGTTTTACTGATTTTTTTGCTCCATCAGGGTTTGAACGCGTCTGAAAACATGTTTCCTAACTTTTTTTTTAAATCTTTTAGCATCGTCCTCTTTGATCAGTTCAACCATGATCTGATCTTCTTTATTGTCAAAGTCCTGAAGAGATCAAACTATCTGACACAATCTCTAGAAAAACATCAATACCATTATCAGGTGTGATGATTTAATCAATAGCTTTAAGAAGACATGTTTGTATTTTCTGGTTTCTTTTTTTCATCTTGACTTTTCCCACATTTTATGGACCAAGCGACTAATCAATCAATCAGTCAATCAATAATCATCAGTTAGTTTTATGCAGAACCAGAAAACTCTCCATAAAGAACTGATTTACAGAAACATTTTTAATCAATCACATTAATTGGAAAAAGATGTTGAGAGGAAATTAAAGTTGGACTTTCAGGCTGCTGTAAGTTTTATATAGTTATATAATAGTTGACAGATGTCTTTTTTTTTTTTGTCAGATTAGCAGCTCGAAATGATAAAATATAAAAAACCAATAAGCTGCAACTGATGAATGTTTGCTGGATCCAGAGAGGAAACGCCGGCTGAAATGTACCAACAGGTCGATCTGCTCCCCTTTCCCCCCGTTTTAACGTCTGCGTTACAGATGGAAATGTGTGTCAGCGTCGTGTTGGTGCTCGGTGGCATCACGTCCTCAACGTCTGAGGCTGCAGGACGAACTTCCCTCCAGCGTGACCTTAATCACGTTTCCATACGCCGGGAACAGAAAAAGACAACAGAGTCACCTTCAGCACCGGTTTGGCTGCATTCTGACATATTTAACCTGACGCAACACGCCTGCGTG
Source organism: Pampus argenteus (assembly GCA_036937835.1). Classification (NCBI taxonomy): domain Eukaryota; kingdom Metazoa; phylum Chordata; class Actinopteri; order Scombriformes; family Stromateidae; genus Pampus; species Pampus argenteus. Next base: position 25,888,219 of record CM072862.1, read on the forward strand.
TGTGTGTGTGTGTCTGTGTGTGTGTGTGTTAAAATGTGGGGAAAATGGTCAACAAACGTGTGTACATCCCAGAAGAAGAAGAGCTGCGTAAATAAGCTGAGACTCCACCACCATGATGAATGAGTCATAACCTGTTTACCTTGTTCAGTGGATTTGCCCTGAAGGTAATTATGGGTTTAATAATAATAATAATAATAACGGTTTGAGCTGCTCACGTTTCTCCTTCACAACAAACACAAATCAGAAGGTTGCTGCGGTCGGATGAAGCTGTTCTAGGACCTTAATAACCACGGACCTGTTGTGTTGTGTTCAGTGTTTGTTCAGGTTCAGCTGTTGTTTGTTTGTTTATTTCCTGACGCAGTGTAAACAAACACAATGCGGGTCCCAGTTTGACTGTAAACAAACATTTGATCTTTTCCGCTTGCATGAAGGGATTTGAGGCGACTCCTCTTTCCCACACCTCCCGTCTCCGCCGCGCCACCTTTGCCGTGGCATCGTCATGGAAACCAGCACAGCTTGCTCCTTTCAGTCGAAGCGGGACTCGAGTCGCCCGGGAGGCCCGAACTGGTTTTACCGGTGTTTAAAAGTCTGATTTAATTATGGTGGGTGGGGTCGACTCCCTGACACGCTACAGCCGCTCGCTCTTTGTCCTGTGACATCTCCGTCCGACAGTCTGTCGTCCAGAAACCAGAAAATATTCACGTTTAAGAAGCTGGAATCAAATGTTCTGCGTCAGGATTCGACATGAAATGACTGCTGTGACATGTCAGTTTAAAGTTTAATACATTCAGGACGCACAAAACCAAAGTTTACGTGACTTCGAGCCTCCTGAAATGCAGCACAGACACAGATTAGATGTGTTGATCAGTGTGACCTGCAATAAACTTATATGCCTGTTGATCATTGAACGGTGTAAAGGTGCTGATTGGATCAAACCTTCAAACATCACCTGGTTCCAGCTTCTCAAACGTTTCAGTAGTTGCATATGATTGTAATCTGAATACTTCTGGGTTCTTTGATCAATCGATGAGAATAATCGTTAGTTGCAGCTCTAATAAAAGACAAATATGTCTCAGATTAAAGTTTTGGCATTTCACTGCTTCTCTGTGAGGGTTATTTTTTGTAATCACCCTTTATTTTTATTGTTTTTTGCCTTTCCCACCGCGTCCGTCAGGTCCTGAAGCTCAGAGTAGCTTCACATTGTCTAAAATACACCTGAAAGTGTCACCTGATCAGGTGACTCTGAAAACAGCGTCTGACGTTGAGAAAAGTGTCGAGTTTCCTCTTTTGTTGCTGCAGAGAAAATAGTGACTGAAAAGCTGCTTTTGTTTTGGTGTGTGTGTGTGTGTGTGTGTGTGTGTGTGTGTGTGTGTGTGTGTGTGTGTGTGTGTGTGTGTGTGTGTGGTTTAATCAACTGATTGGTGATGAAGTTGTGATGTTAACATATTGATTATAATTATACATGAATTATATTATTATTTACTTCATTAGAGGCCTTTTTTAAAAAGGAAACTATAAACCGCAGCGTTCAAAAGAAAAACAGCAAATCATCACAACCAGAATAGTTCCACATTAATCTTCTATTGAAGTTGATTGATTGATTGATTGATTATTGCAGCTCTGCTTCAGATATGATTTATAGTTTTTAATTTGGTCGAACGTCATTGAGTCCGTTTTGGGTTTCGGGTTTATTAAAGCACTTTGGGTCAAAGTGACTTTTTGGAAATAATATCAGAGAAATGTTTTGTTCTTTCAGCCTTGTGAGATGAAAACTCGCTTTGTTTGTGCTAATATGAGATTTAAATTTCAGGCTACGAATAGATTCTGAGCTGTTATGAAAGGAACAGCGAGGGGAGAAACAAAAGAGTTGATTGTTGTTGTTGTTGTTGTTGTTTTTGTTGCTGCCGCCACACACACCTCCTCTGCACGAGTCAAAGAGTGTGTGAACAAAGAGGCTCGATGCTGCGTGTCTGTCGGGAGTTTAGAGACACGTTTTTATGACTTTTCATAACTCCAAACTCTCATATCAACATCAACAAAATGACGAAACAAACTATAAGTTCAACTCTGCAAACGTTTAAATCCTAAAAACATATTTCAGTGATGTTTCAAGTGACATTTATATCAGTGTCATCAATATCTGAAACTTATAGATAGATGTAAAATGAATCAGCAGCTAATAAGATAATAAATGAATCGCTTTTCCACCAAAAATACAAAGAAAACAGAAGCTCCTCAAATATAAATATTTACTGGTTTTATTTATCTTCGCAGCCACAATGATCAATCGATTGATTGATTTACAGAAAGTTAATCGGTGGCTATTAGGTTGATTGTAGTTTCTCACATGAGGATTTGATGCTTGTCTTTGTCATAAATTAATTAAACCCAGAAAAATAAACATCAGATTAATCTAATCTGGGACTAAAACTAGTGATAATTTTCAGCATCAATTAATCTGCTGATTATTTTCTTGATTAATCGATTGGTCAATAAAATGTCAACGTTTTGTTTAGAAGTCTATAAAACAGTTAATCGTCACATTTTTAGAGGCTTTCAGGTGTTTTTGATTGAATTATGACTCATCGATAATCTGTGACATTTGACATTCATGTTGACATTTTACAGAACAAACAACTGATCTATAATCAATATATAATTATATTGTTAAAATAAGTAGTAGCAGCCAGAATCTGTTTCTATAAGACAAATATTCACCAGATTCATGTTTAATGGAGCTGCGTTGAAGTCTTATAAAAGAGAAACGAGGAGTTCATGAGGGGTTATCGGTGATTGATTGACGGGGAATCGGAGCGTGACGTCAGGCAGCTCAGACGGATCAGGTGTTGAACAGCAACATAAAGAAGGAATTAAAAACGGAGACCTGGAAGTAAAAAGCGCTGGAATCCGATATCAATGTTTAAAATACCGATTTGGCCGATTGATGATGTTTTTTTGTTGTTATTTACTCGCCCTTTATGTTTATTTTTTCAGCCGTTCACCACAACATCTTTAAATGAGCACACAATCAATCATACGACATTTAACCAGCACAAAATTAATGTGACACAACAAACAAACATCGGCCACTGCTATCGGTCGACCGCAGTCAACCAGGCCGATATCGGCCGATACTCTGTTATGCTGTTTGTTTGGCTGATCTCTCAGTGACTCATTTGAAAACTCACAAGTTCAAATTAAAGCAATAACACGATGCTTCCAGATGCTGAAAAGTTTGTGATCATACTGAAAGTTTCTGGTCTTCTTTTGACTTTGACTTCTTCTGTATTCATAGCTGGAAACTGCAGAAAGTAAACTTGCTCTTATTTTCCTCACTGAGTGTTGTTGCATCATCCAGTGAAACTGAAGCTGTGCGTCGTCGTGCCTGGTACCACCAGAGGCTTAGAAAAGAGGAGGAACACACACACACAAGTGGAAAAGTTTATTACAACTCAGAATTAAAGCAAAGGAGAAATAAAAAGGTAACTTTTGATATGAAGGCACAACAACAACAACAACAACAGAATCCAAACAATTATCTGGATTTATATCCAGTTTAAATGTTTCTAACTCGCTGTCACATTTTCCACTTGACCAGTTTAGAGACAGATTATAGTTTTAGTACAATATGTTTAAGTAATATAACAGCAGTAGTAGTAGACGTTCATAAAATGTATAGACTTTTTCTTCTTGTTAAATGTGTTAAATGTTGGATAAAATGGATATTATATGTAAATATGGATAAGCAAATATGGCTGAGATTTCATGAATTTGCGTTAATTATTGTGATCACAATTTCCTGGAAGGAGTTTGGCTTCATATAAGAAAACAAACTCACAAAAGTTGTGTTATTTGCAGTGAAACAAGTATGAAAAGTTTAGAAGGTTTCTGGGCCGCAGGACATTGTCTTTTCTGCAGTACCTGCTGTGTCCACTGGGACAAGGTGGCAGCAGTGCAGCAGCGCCGCCGTGTGATGCTGCACAGAAGAAGAACTCCCCTCTAATCACTGCTCATTGTAACGACTATAATGATATAAATAATATATAATAGAGGCCTTGAAGTGGGTGTGACTGATCTAATGATGAAGGTTGTTGTCATCTACAGTCAAAGGTTTGTGACCGAACCTTTGACTGGCGCTGTTGTTTCTCGGCTCTATTACATGTGACCTTTTCTAAAAAGAAGGTGAAGTTGTGCCAGAAGGATTGTACTGAGTCACTAAGATCAAAGATGACTCACACTAATAATAATGACAATAATCTGGAGAAGATTGAATGTGCAGTTTTGTTCTTTGGACTCGATCTGAAACCTGCTCAGACTTGTCTAAAGCTGTGTCCATGGCAACATTGCGTCATACTTCCTCTAGCTTGTCGTGAAATTGTCACGTGTTGTGCAACACTAACAGTTTTTGCAAAAGAATCGGATCAGGAAATGTCTTGTGGTAAACGAAAGATGCCAAATCCTCTCTGTGTTCCCGGTGAAGAAGCTCTCAGTCTTTCACTTGTGTTGAAGTAGTTTCAGATCGTCTGTGAGCTGATTGGCTGCTTCTCTTCAACACGCGGCGGTCGATACGCCGCTCTGTGTGCTCTCTGTGGCTCAATCTGGGAGGTCAGAGAAGACAGATGACCCAGTTTCAAAGTCTGTGTGAACTGAAACAAACAGATTCGGCCTGCAGCGCTTCGGTTTGCATCCAACAATCATCTTTAGACTTCACTTCTCTGTTTCAGCAGCACAGTCAGGATATTTACTGCCTTCATAATGTGCTCCAGACTCTGGTGGAAATAATTAGGATCACATGTTTCTGTTTGTGTTTTTTGACATTTTTGCACAGGCATGCTGTTTTTTTGGGTGTGAAAAAGCAGAGACTGTAAATAACATGTTCCCTATGGTTTTAATGAAAATATATACTTTTTAAAAACTTGACATATTCAACAACTTTTGGCTGATAACTTAATTGAAACATCATGTACATTCCTGATGCAGACTTGCTGCAACTTCTTTCAGCAGCTGCAGCACAAAGTGGCTCCGTGGCACTTCTAAATTTAACAGGACAGAAACTAAAAAGTGCCGTGTTTGCAACTTCCAGATTTGGCATTTAAAGCTCACAGGAGGCCTTCGTGTAATTTAAAGGATAAATCTGGTGATATGATGTGGTGTATATATGTTTCTTACTGTCAACAATGAAACCAAAAAGAAGTGTTTCCTTTCTAACGCTTACTGTGCGGTATCAGCGGCTGACCTGGTCTTCAGCCTGCTCTGTTTATAGTCCATCATACTTTCCATCTGGCCTTTCCCAAGACCTTTTGCCCAACTCTCTTTCTCATTGATTATTCTGTTCCTCTGTCGTTCCCTGCAGGTGCCCCCTCCCATCCCATCACCAGCCTCTAAACTGGCACAGGCCGTGTTGTAACAGTAACCCATTTACAGTGATGGGAATGTGGGTCGGATACACGGGCACTGTGCCTGGCCTCCATATTTCACCCAGATTTTCATAGATTTATTGGGCAGTAAGAGGCCATTACTGTACAGAGGGGATGGTGACAGGGTGGAAAAAATACTGAGAGAGATGATGCGTTAATCAGGCTTGATTTGTTTTTTTATTTTTAGTACAGAAACTTTCACAGAAATAAAATTCACAAAAAATAAAAGACCATAAAACAAACAAACAATAAACAGGAAACGGTGGACATAAAAAACAAGAACTAGACATCTTGAGGTGAGATAAAGGCCAGTTTGTAAAGGTGCACGTGAGTTTCTACAGAGACCGGACATCTAAAGGAAGAACACGACAGTGTTGGATCCACAACCTCAAAGACACAATGGCCTTGATATCAGAAGCAATGATAAGAACCTCCTTCTTATCTTAGCTGTAAAAGGCTGTTAGACATCCAGACTTTAATGGCAGTAAGACAGTTTGTCAGTGTTATCAGGCTTAAAAGAGACATCATCAGCGCAACAGTGAAATAATATTTGTATATTTGCTAATAATATGACCTTAAGGAAGCATAAGAAAATAATATAGGACCCAAGACAGAACCCTGAGGCACAACCACAGGAAAGATTCAGACATCATTATGTCTCTGGAGACTCTGACAAGAGCAGTTTCAGTTTTATCTAAATGTTGTCAACAACTTTCTCTAAAGTCTTTGAGATAAAGGAAGCTTGAATAAAGGCCTGCAGACGGATCAAGGCTCTTTTTTTTGCATGTTTAAAATGTGCTGCCAGATTGCAGGGAGCTGTTTATAAGAGACCAAGCATGTGCTGATGGACTCGAGTGCATTTTTAAGCACAGACGTAGGTAAACTGTAGGACTGGAGGAGGGTTTTTATATCGCCCGTCACGTCTCTGAGGTCTTGCAGGGAGAAAAACTAACTACTAATAAAATTTGGCTGCAATTGACAGAAGTGGAGAGGGGAGAAGAGAATATATAAATCTCAATAAATATGAGACACCAAGTTCATCTGCCTGCAGAATGCAAATGGTAGCGTTAGAAATGTTGTCGTCTCTTCTTCTGTCTCTCCTTCATTTGTGAATACAACATTCAGGCAGCAGATCTGAAGCTGAACTACGAATTAAGTTTTTTTTCTACAAACGTTCACCTACAACGTTGATCTCTAACTATACTTGGGAGCTTTATAACATAAAATGAACTTTACAGATGGTCAGAAACCGTAAATGATCAGCGTTTATTTGCCCACACAAGCTCCAAAACTGCTGTTGTGTACCGAGCGGTTTATTTTTAATATGAGGTGTGTTTAAAAAAGCTAAACTACTGAATTCCCTCCATATCCTGGAGCCAGATTAACATCTGGTTTTGCATAGTTGTTGTTTATTTGTTTGTTTCTGGTTTTATTGGTCCCCAATACTGCACATTGAGTCTTACGTTACACATTATAAACTTTATCATGATCTGATAAAGAGTTCAGAGAAACTGCTCCTCCTCCTCCTCCTCCTCCTCCTCCTCCTCCCATGCTCCCAGATTGAAGTTGGGATTGTTCTGGTTATACGGGTGTAATCCTGCAGATTTGAGCACCAAAGTCCTGATCATGATCAGCCAGACCAGCTTAGATACGGAGGTCTGTGTTTCTGTAACATCTGTCACCTCTAAATCACATCTTAGACGGACTAACTCGTCTTCTGTTCGTGTAAATTTGTAATCTGACTGTTGTGTTTCGTATTTGTAGATTCGGCACCATGGGGAAGGGCTGCATGACAGCGACCAAGTACCTCCTGTTCCTCCTCAACCTCATCTTCTTTGTGAGTATTTTGTTTGTTTGGTTGTGAAGTACAAACACAATATACAGAACAACGACACCAATCAGGAATGAAATACAACGTAAATGACTGAAAAAAAGGCCCCTCGTTTACAAATAATCTTCAGATTATCTGTTGGAGCAAAGAACAGATTTAGCTTCACTTATGATTTATGATAAAATGTCTTTAAAGAAGAAATCCACCTTAAAACACTAAATAAATGTAAGACTCGTTTTAAAATGAATCTGTAAATAAAGGGTGTGACAGATGATTTCCAAAACAGGAAATATTTTTGCATAAATAGTTTAATTAATTAAAATATATTTTAATAAATAAATAACATTTTGTCAAAATAAAAAAATATTTAAAAAATAAAATTAAACATTTATATTAAATGTAATTCATACAGTAATATTGATGTATACTGATAACTATTATTAAGAATATAATTTTAATACATTTAATAATCAAATAAAGTTAATATTATGAATTTCTTGTCTGTGACAGCATGTAGAAAACAGCAGTTATGATGTTTTGTTGTTTTTTGCGTTAAAGTATCTTCTGTATTTGTAAACAGGAACATCTTCTGTTTCTTTCAGTCTTAATTAGATGAAATGTTTGTGACCTTGTTACCATGGTGATACTTTCTCGTTTCCTATTGAGCTCTCTGTGGAAGTTAAATCTGTGATCTGCGGTTAAGAGCTTCTCAGCAGCTTCCTAGACAGGTATACGACGTGTGTGTTTGTATTTCTACACTCACTGGGACTGTACATGCGTATATATTTCTATACTGTAGAAACGTACTGTAGGATCTGTTATGAATACATCTCAGACGTCCTTAAAGACTCCTCTGTCCTGTCAGAACTGGACGTAACCGAGCCAAACACTGTATTTACTACTGAGGACACCGAGGTTATGACCTCAATATTTTTTTTATGAGGAATTTGTCGATTTCAGCAACATTACAAGGTGCATGTTACACAAGGTGGTCTTTTATGAAGCTGATTTTTTTGACTCTTTATACTTAAGATATTGTTAGATATGACTATTTTAGAGACAGCCAAGTCCTTGAAACTTGAACTGGACTGCTGTGAGGCTGGATTTATTTTAGACTTAAAAACATTTCAGTTTCAGGTTTTGACATTGTGATTTTCCAGCCAGATGTTCCCTGAAGAGCTACAGAGAACAGCACACCTCCAGCACAACAGTGCTTTTTACCTTTTGTACCATCTGTGCAGCTTGACCATGACTGCTGTCGGCTCAGTTTAGCACAAGTATCCCCAACCGTGACAAAAAACATTCAAAATTATTGTATCAAAATTACATTTAATAGTTTTTTTTTTTTGTCCTGTGATCTTTGAGAATTTCAAATTCTTTTGTCTTAATGATGGTACCCTCTAATTTTACTTTTTTTTCCAATTAAATTATTTAATATAATGTGTTGTTCTATCATTGGCAGAGCAGACGGTCACACTGAGCCTGATAGCATCCTGCTACACAAGAGTCACAGACTCAACAACAACTCACATTAGTTACCAGCCAAAGTCAGCTTCTTGTCGTCTTTTCCTGCACCTCAGCTTGTTGAACATTTAATAACATGCACCACCAACATCAGTTAGCAGCTAGACAAAAACAGCATGTAAAAATATATGAAAATGTCACTTTGGACCCGTTAGATGCTGATTTGGTCGTTACTGTTAGTGACACGACGTCTGTTAGTAGCTACATCGGTTTACTTTGTTCATACGGTGTAACACTAGTACATCCCTCCAGCTGCTGTCAATCAAACACACACACTGACACGCCTCTCCGGCCGACTGAGACTAAAACAACGTTTCTGATATTTATCCTTAAATATTTACTGTATAAACCAGATCTGTGAGTTAAATGTGTTGTTGTTTTACATATGCAGGAGTGTTTTTCTGACTTTCCTGACCCGTCTGTGTTTCTCCTCCAGCTGTTCGGGGGCGTCATCATGGGCTTCGGACTGTGGCTCCTCCTGGACAATCAGAGCTTCATAGTCGTCCTGAGTAAGTGCTTGTATCAGATTTAATGTCATTTTCCTTTCAGTGAAACGAATGAACAGAGCAGATCTTTTTTTTTTTTTTTTTCCCCTACTAGACTCTTTACACTAATCCACTCGTACAACACATGTAGGCCAATACAAATGGAGCCATGATTACACGGCTGAAAACAGGCCATGTTCTGGCTGCAGGCTCCCACTGTGTGTGTGTGTGTGTGTGTGTGTGTGTGTGTGTGTGTGTGTGTGTGTGTGTGTGTGTGTGTGTGTGTGTGTGTGTGTGTGTGTGTGTGTGTCTTTACAAGAAAGGGAGACAAACGCATCCAAAGAAGATGAACATTTCCAAAGATGATAAAACATTCTTTCGTCTGTTGATCAGTCACAGCGGCGCTGATGGAGGTCGTCCTGGAGACCAACATGTGTCTGTGTTAGCTTGGAAGTGACGCCTGTTGAGGTGTAACGTGTGCTTACTGCTTGTTTTCCACCATGTGAGGCTGTTCAGTTAAACACAAGTGTCCAACAGATTTCCTCCGTTTTCATCGGTCTCTCGACTGTGTTTAAGAAAACATAAATTCCTTTCAGCCACAAGAGGAATTTTTCCTTTTAAATCTTTTTCTGATGGTTGATCTATGGAGCCCAGGAGGGACCATGAAGACACAAAACTAAAGTGTGCTCTGTATTTATCTATTTGCTTCTTCTGTTTTTGTAGAAGGCAAAGCGACAAAGACGTTTCCCTTGTTCTCTGTAATACATGCATGTGTAACGTCAGCAGTACGTCCTCCTTTTTCACAAGAAGGCCACATTCTTGATCCAGGTTTTTATGAACTGGATGACATCCACAGGTGCATGAAGGTATTTTTAGGGTGAAAAAGTTGGTTATCCTCTATAGTAGAATATGTTTAAGAGCTCTCAGACATAACAGTGGGCTTACAAGCCAAAACCTGAAGTATATCCATATATAAGATAAAACTAAGTAGCGCAAATAATTATCACGCATTTATATATATATATATATATATAAAACCTGTTGCTGCACGAAACTCTCTGTAAAACTGCAAATTATCATTTTCTCATCTCCATTTGTCTACAGGTGAAACAAACAACATACACTGAGAGCTGAGCTAGCTTTACCTCCTGCTCCCAGTCTTTATGCTAAGCTAGGCTAACTGTTCCCTGCTGTATCTGTCTGAACTAGTGACAGTTTGAGGAGACGAGCAGCGTCCGCGGGACAGAAAGGCTCGGAGACGACTGAAGAAGAGTTGATGCAGAATATAGAGACAGACATTGAGCAAGTGTAATGGAGAGGCTGTGTGTGTGTGTGTGTGTGTGTGTGTGTGTGCGCTCTCAGAACGATGAGCATCACTGAGGACATTTGTCCCCCGTTCGTGGCCGCTCTAGCAGGTGTCCTCCCCTCAGACACTGGGCCCTTTCTGCTCCATCCAGCATCAGCATGCATCACATCAGCCCCGTGCGCTCACTGCCTTACTCATCACACACACACACACACACACACACACACACTATACATCACCGGTCTGGCCGAGCGGAGGCAGCGTGAGTCCAGGGATTTCATGGAGGTCATGGATGCGGTCATACGACGCATCGCACAGAGCGGAGGGTTAAAGTGGACAGATTAGCTTTGTGTCTGGACATAAATGAGACGTATTGATGCTCAGTGGAACATTATATGAGCCGAGCCGGTGGCCCGTTCTGGCCTCACAGATGATCGCAGAGGTTTTGAGGGTGAATCAATGAGCGGCCTGGTGCAGCTTGTGAGGGATGAAATCAGCCTGCTGAAACCTGATTGAACAAAGTCTGCGCTGAGTCAGAGCTGGACAGAAAGCAGCCGTCGGTTCTGCTTCAGCCCGTCTGTTATCATCCTCAACATAAGAAAACCGCGTTTGTGTTTTGGTAGTTTTGGCCATCACTGCCTCCTCACTTATATAGTTTAATAATTTATTGCACGTCTCCTTCATGTATTTCATACACTGCATTTCTTTGTCCATATCTCTTATTATTATTCCGTTCTGTAAACGTATTATTTTCTATTTTCAGACTCTTGATTCAAAAGAAAAACTTTGATAAACTTGAATATGAGAAATTGGTATAAATTACATTATATGTTGTATTAAAGGTCTTAAATCTTGAGATGAAACTGTTGATCAACAGCTGAACATCAATTTGTTTATTTTATATAATTTTTCATTAATTTCTTATATTATTATAAATATTGTGATATTAAATGTAATGTTAATGTCTCCCAGGACTTGTTTTTATATATAACACATGCGTCTTCAACTTAAAACTCAAAATATCTTTTTTTAAGAAAACCAGATTATATAATAATTATAAGCTTGTATGAGACGAGCTTAAATATCAGGAATTCAATCTGATCTGGAGGATAACGGGAACCTGAAGCTCAGTCAGTATTTCAGAAGTCGTCTGTGGTCGCGGGCTGCATGTATCTAAAAGCAGCTTTTCATTTCCTCCTCAACCTAATTTTCCATCATAAACTTTGCCGGTTTTTCTTAGTTTTTAACCAATCCTCGGGGGTATCCCCTGTTTCCTTGAGGCCACGAGGACTCAGCGGGGGGCGTTCGGTCTTTTAAAGCGATCTGACACAGTTGCGTGTTTCTTCCAGTAAGCTGCATGTCGCCTTTGTTTGACTCTGAGTGTTGATGTCAGATGTTGTCATTCTGTATTTCTGCAGGCTCAATGTTACAAAAAGCTTTATGTCAGTTTCCAACCTGGACTTTGACCCGTAGCTGTGACTTTTTATTTTAGCTTCCTGCATTACAATGTGCAAAATGCATATGCATACACACACACTTGATTAAACATCTTTCATAGTTTCAGAATTAGTTTTCAGTTCATCTTATTTATCTTTTGCTGCAGTGTGTTTTTACTGTGCTCACTCAGATTACATGTAAGTTGGTGACGATCGTCGTTTTGTTTAGATTGAGCTGTCAGGATAAGATAAAGAGTTTGTTTTCTGAGGTCTGACGCTCTGAACTGACCTCCGGACTCGTACCAAGTGAGATTTACAGTAGGTTTCTGCTTTTTGGAGGATGTTTTGCAGATTTTTAAGAGCGTGATCCATCACATGGAAGTCCTCTTCTGCCAATGTAGGAGCGCCAGCAAATTCCTTCCTTTATCTCCACACTTTAAATCACATCCCGACGAGGTTTTTCTGTGTCATAAATCACTGTTGACTTGGAAACTAGAAAGCAGTGGCATCATAGACACAAATATCTGAAAGTGTGAACAGGTTGGGCCTGTTGCTCTGGAGCCTCGTACCTGCCGAAATATCCGATGTCACCAGACCTGCAAAATCAAAATAAAATGATTTATTTAAGACAGACATTGTTAACATTTAATATACTAAAATACATTCAAAAAGAGGAGGGAAGTAAGATGATGATCAACTAATAAATCAAACAAAATAATAACCGAATAGCCCTGATAACAATGGCAACATATATCTTTATCATAAAATAAAAAATGTTATGTTCCTGACATGAAAAGCAGGAAGTACTGCTAATCAAACCTGTGCTAACCTTTAGCATTGTACTCCTAAAATATTGACAAACTCAATAAATAAAATGAATAAAAAAGGATAAAAATCAATGCGGCTGAACCACATTCCCCACAATGCAACTTAACTCCATTCACTCGACTGTACAGATAGCGGTGCGCGATGCTAGTAGCGGCTAACGTAGCTGCTAGCCTCCAGACGAGGAGCTACGGAGGTGTGCTAACCGTTAGCAGCTAACGTCAGCTCCTTCTGACTCAAGTGACATCACTAGAAGCGATTTATGAGATTTATTTATACAACTTTATACACATAAAAGAAACAAGAAGATCAATGGAGAGTGTTGTAGTTTTATATAAATGTTGTATGTTTTTGGCTCCAGATTAGTCATATGTCAGAATACAACATACGTCTCAGTCACTAATCACTAAAACACTAAAGATTTTAAATTTTAAGATGTTTTTGGGATTAATTTCCCGTCGATGGACGTTTTCCGATCTGTTCTCTGCAGGTAACTCGACAACCGTAAAGGTCGCCTGCTACATCCTGATCGGAGTCGGAGCTTTTTCCATGCTCATGGGCTTCCTCGGCTGCTTGGGGGCCATTTATGAGGTCCGCTGTCTGCTCGGCCTGGTGAGTGAGACAAGAGGACTGTATGTTTGTATTTATGTACATGTGGCAGCATCATTTAGACGTGATGATAAAAACATCCGGGAGGTCGGTGTATTCAATCAGTGATGCTGCCAACAGCTTAAAGCGCTGGATAAAACCCCAGATATGACCAAGACATGCACCCTGTTTCTTCTATCACAGATGATGACGTTAAACATGAGTCGTACTTATAAAACATGAGACAGTTTGAGTATTAATTAAACATGTTAATAGACTTGAACCATGATCACATGAAAAACATCCTAAAGTACGACTACATATTTCTAAGGTTTCATAGGTTTTCTGTATGATCAGAAAGATAATCAATAATTGATCTCACCCTCCTTCCTCCCTCCTCTTCAGTACTTCACCTGCCTCCTGCTGATCCTCATTGGTCAGATCACAGCCGGCGCCCTCGTCTACTTCCAGAAGAATCAGGTGAGTGACGTCACGTCCTCCATATTGAGCCGTTTAAACAGATACCTGATCAGTTTGATAAATTAACGTACAGCGTGAAGCATCGACGGAGCTGCAGGAACACGAGAGACTTTCTTCTGCAGCAAACATTGAAAACCACAACATGACTCTTCACGTGTCTGTATGTGAATTTCCCATTTTAGTCTCACCTAGAATTTGCATTAATGAATGTAAATGTTGGTGATTTTAGTGGTTTTAAAACGCCTTCCTCTGATTGGTCGGTGTTTGTCACAACACGCCGTCAGAAGCAGAACGATGAGATTGACTCACAACAGCTGCTCTCAGTAGAAACTGATTCTATTCTCCCCGGCGGGGATTTCACAGGTATGAGTCTGATGAGGGGAAAATACAGTCAAAATGATACCAACAGACTGAAATTAAAAGTGACAGGATTTGGTGTCACAGCGCCCTCTACTGTTTAGTCTGAGGAGGCTTTTTACATGTGAGCAGAAAAGGCAGCAAAGATCACAAAATCCCTCAAGTAGCTTCATTATTTTAATATTTTTTTAAGATATTTTAAGACATATGTGTGATGTCTTTTCTTCCATTTGTTAAAATCCTTAAAAACATTTCTCTGAATACGGAAATATTTCAGTCCAAACGTCTCGAGGCCGGTTGTCTTTCATCTTTATCTCATCCTCATCTTCCACCGCTGGCTCTATTAATATATTAACATATATTAATATATAATAAACAAACACTTTGTGCTCTGTTTTTATGGACTGGATTGTACTTTTACTTCAAAAGTTTGACTTTTTCCAGTTTGTTCCTGGCCTGTAGTTCGATTGTTGTTATCTGTGCAGAAGGAAAGATGCTGTTGTTGCTGTTGTCTGCAACTAAAGAGTATTTGGATTATCGATCAATCTGTAGATTATATTCTTAATTAATCAATTAGTTGTTTGGTCCATAACATGTCATAAAATTGTGAAAATGTCTGTAACAGTTTTCTAAAGTCCAGGCTGACTTTTGTTTTGAAGGATTAAAGAAACCAGACTTTATTTCTTACAAAATAACTCAGTTAATCAATCATCAAAATCGTTGGTGATTACTTTAATAGGCAACTAATCGATTAATCATTGCCGCTGACATGTTTATCTATTTACATTTTACTGGTTTGCTGAAGCAAAAAAACAGAAAACAAAAAACAACAACCTCCGACTTGGAGCAGAAGTCGCGTTGGCGCTGCTGAACTGGAGTTTGAGTTCATGGCTGCACGTCTTTGCATTAAGTGTTTGAATATAAAACCCCAGAAGGGATTGAGTTCTCCGGGCTGCAGACAGACTTCTGTTTATTGTATCTGAACATTTGTTGGAAGCTCTTCGCAGCCTCGAGTCCGCTCTCTGCCAAAAGAGTTTCAAGGCAAACCTCCCCTCCTGCTTTTCCAGGACAAAACGCAGAGCTGTGTTTTCTGGAGACCTCGAGCGTCTGGATCCTCGGCTCTCTGAGAGAAAAGATTTAACAACAATTATACACAGATTTCCTACGTCTCCAGTGGTTTGGATCCATTCAGAAACGACCCTGCTGTGTTTGGTGGAAACTACTTAATGTTCTGAACATGCTGGAAATGTGATCGCAGATCTGGCTGCCAATTCTCCACAGCAAGAATTAATTTGACAAAAAATAAGACATTATTCAGGAATGCAAGTGAAACATGACACTGATGCAAACTGATGTATCACTGATGTTGTTATATTATCCTGCAGAAATCATCCTCATGTCTGTATGTCGTTTATAAAGGAGATACAGCGTGTTGATTAATGAGCCTTAAAGGTGCAGGAAGGACAGAGCCAGGCTAGTTGTTTCCCTCTGTTTCTAGTCTTTATGCTAAGCTATGCTAAGCTAAGCTAAGCTAACCAGCTGGTGGTAGCTTCAGTCTTCTCATTTAACTCTCATTTTCCAAAATAATGAAGGAAATGACAAACAGCCGTCCGCTCATTTGTCGCTAACGCTGCTGCTACGGTTTTTCCATGTGTTGTTCACGTTGTCTGCTCTCATATTTCATATCGGATGTTGACGTGAACATGTACGGATATATTTTAGAAGTAAAGAACAAGAAGAAGTGAAATCTGAAATCATGCAAAGATTTTCCAGAATATAGATATAGACCTGGAAATGAGATGCGTCCCCTTTAATAACGCACTAAGCATCTTTGCTTCAGTTTGAGTCACCAAACCTTTCGTGTGAGACTTATTTTATCAACACGACAACCTGTTTTCTTTCAGATAAATGAAGAGATGACCAAGATTGTCACCAAAATGCTGGAGAAGTACCCCGGAAACAACTCGACCGCGGAGCAGACCTGGGACTTCATCCAGAAGAATGTGAGTCCTTTAAATACCGGCAGCAGATACAAACACTGAAGGGTTTCCAAATCCCTCTATTTATGTCAAATCCAATGAATTAATTGAAAATGACGAAATTAATATATTTGAATGGATCTTAAGACGAGTTATTTATAATGAATTATGTGCATAGGTTAAGGGATTTTTAAGGGGTGAAAGGTTCATGTTTTGGTCAATTTTAAGGGGTGAAGCTTTAAATACTTTGATGGCGACCTTTGAGGGTAAGAGTGGGCGGTTCTCCAGGTGTCTCTGGTTGGGTTTAGTTTCAGTCTGTGGGCTGAACTGATCTTCCTGTCCGTCTCACATCTGACAGTCAACAAATTGACTGAATCCATAATTGACGAGGCGTTTACATTCCTGTCTGAAAATCGGAACGTACTTGAGAAGTGTTTTTTCTGGCTGCTGCTGACGGACTCTGTGATGTTTTCATCCTGCTGACCTCCGTCCTGCCGTCTGTGTGCAGATGAAGTGCTGCGGCTGGAACAGTCATGAGGACTGGGACGGGAACATGGTCATCGTCAACAGCTCTCAGCTGCTGTTTCCCTGCTCCTGCCAGAACGTCTCCGTCGCCATCGGAAACTTCTCCAACAGCGGATTCTGCGAGGCCCAGACACCCGACTGGCCCGTATACGACACGGTAAACCGTGTTTTCTGTTACACTCGCCTGACATGAAGGATGTGAGGGTGAAGAGTTGTGTTCTTCATGTGTTCACTCTGTGTTTTTGTGTCTTCATCAGGGTTGTGCTACCAGCATAGAGAACTGGCTCCTCACCAACATCTGGGTCATCCTGGGAATCTGCCTCGCAGTGGCTTTTATTGAGGTACAGCATACTACACGTCATAGTACAAGTAGTACTACATGTCATACTACACGTCGTACTACATGTCATAGTACAAGTAATACTACATGTCATACTACACGTCATACTACACGTCGTACTACACGATGTACTTGTAAAGCAGATGCCACTGAGCGTGTGCAGTAACATAGTTTGTATTGTAAACGATGTCGTTTCATGTTTCTGAATACTCGCACCAGTACGACTGTTTGTTCTTGTGCGTCAGGCGTGTATACATACATGTAGATTAATAAATCACTGACACAAACATTTACGTTTACTATCTTACCTTCTTTCCAGGCTTTTAGAAAACATTAACACATCGAACTTAAACACTTCATTTAATGTCGTTTTTCATGTGAAACGTTTAAAACGGTGTTTTGCAGATATAAAATGTTTGACGTGCCTTGTTTGTGTTTGTGTTTGTGTTTGTGTTTGTTTGTGACAGCTGCTGGCGATGGTTCTGTCCATCTGCCTGTGCAGGAACATCCACACAGAGTACAGCAAAGTGCCAAAGTACTAAAGATCAACAGAGGAAGTTTCATCCTTGAACTGAAGATTCACAGAGAAGGAGAGTAAAAGTGATGCGGTTTTTTTTCAAGCCTGTATTAGATGAAACATTTTGTGCAAATGTTAAATCCTGTAATGTGTGTTTGCTTTATATTTCGTTGGATTATTCTTTTGAGGCACTTCCATCTGTTTTTTGTTTCCTTGGATCAGTTTAACGATGCTGAAAAATGTTGTGTAGAAATATTGGATCTGAGAAAACGAGTTGAGGAAAGTAAGAAATGACGGACTGGATTCAGATTAGAGGATGTTTTACAGTTTAGTTTCCCAAAAAAAACCTGAAGACAAACATTTGTACAGATTTGAGAGATTCTGCACAGATTTGGAAAATCCAGTGTGGTGTGTGTGTTTTCTTTTTTAATTTTATACACCAGCATTTTGAGTTATTGTGAAATGTTTTTAGTACTTTGTATATAATTTTAGTCATTATTTGTGTGAATTTGAATCCAAAACAATTTATTCTACCAGTTTTCTTTATACGCTGGTCTATCCTTGAATTTTAAAGGTTCTTGTTTCTTTTTTTCTTTTTTTTTTCATGTTTTCTTAATTTTGAATTTGATTTTGTTTTGGAAATAATAGAAATAATGAGGTACTAAAGGAAAAAAATTATGACTCCAGAAAGTATCACTCGTCGTCTGCTTGTCATTAAAGTTGTAAACTGGGTTAAAATTGTCTTTGATGACGAGCAGAAACTGTTTAAAGACACTTTAAGTTTCACTTTAAGTCCGTATTCTACCGTTTAACCTAAAAAAAGAAGTGAAATTTCTTTTAACCACTTTTGAAATCTGTGAACTTTGAATATGAGGAAATAGAAAGGAAAAAAAACATATTTTAAGTTCTATTTTGGAGCAGAGAAAATATTTTTTGAGGAAATCGATCCTGGAAATGAAATTTGTTTATACGGCAAATCATTTGAAATTCATTTATGTACAATTTTAACTTTCAGCCAAGATCGTGTTTTTATAATGTACAAATACTCCACCGTGTTTCCTTTTTATGTACAGTCTGTATGAAAAACACTTAACCTTATAATGGTTTCTAAGACAGAAAAAGGTACTTTTTATAACTAGATGGACTTCTGGTAGCGAGCTGAACCAGGAAGTGTGTACTCACAACATTCATTCTGTTTCATTCTGCCAATAAACTGATTATTACAGTATTGTTTGTTTGAAATCAATTACTGCAGCAGATATCGGACACATGTTGGAGTGCGTATTGTCAGATTAATATAAAAAGATATATCTGATATATCTTATTCCTCTGTGCTGCTGTTGTCAGTCTGATACTGACTCAAATATAGATATATTTATTTACTGCTTAGAAATGCTGAATCGGCTGTAACCAGTAGAGGGAGACACGTCCACACAAAAACCTCAGTAACACATTCAGTTATAAGAAACCAAAGAAGAAAGCTGATGAAGATCTGAGTTACTGTTGTGATGCCCAGTGAGGTATGAAGAAGTGGTTTATTTAAATATTCAAATATTATTTGGTATTGGTTAGATATATAGATTATAAATACTTATAAATTACATTCTTCATATTCTTTCTGTCAGTGTTTTTATAATAAAAAAGTGAACTGATGTGTTTTCATTCAGCAAATATTTTAACTAGATGAAAAAATAACCTTATTAGTAGCTTAATTATGCTAAGCTAACCATCATTATTTGGTGATAATTTATTATTATTATGTTTTGTAATTGAATGTAAAGTGTCATCTTAGATGTGTTTTAATCTAAACAGCCCAGATATTAGCAAGCTAATGTTAGCATTCAGCTAGCTAATGCAACAGTTGCACCTGGCGGTTAGTAGCTGTAAATATTTAGCAACAGCTCATCTCTACATAAGAACTAGTTTATAAATCTTAAAAAGATAAATCTTCACGCAGATTATAAAAAGACAAAGTTTGAATTTTCTGTACAAACAGCTGGTTGGTTGTTAAAAATGTGGTGCGTTCGCTGTAACTGTGAAAACATGTTGCGTGTGTGTCCTGTCATGTTCTGCTCCGAACACACAGAATCACATCAGTCGTCCTTCAACACAGACATGTGAGAAACAACAGCTGACAGGAAACAGGCAAGACATTTAGTCTGTGTGAAGATCTGTTCATGCACACACACACACACACACACACACTCCACAATCCAGACCAATGAGGTCATCATCAGCCATGTTAAGCATAATGTAATTTCACCTCACAATGAGCGCCGTTGAATGCACAGAAAGGAAGTTGTTAATGATGAGGATGGGAGGCTGCGTGGGGTCGATGATGAGGGTGAAGGGGGATGTGAGGCAGGTCAAAACCGTGTCGAGCCTTTTCAGAGGAAAAAGCGCCGTTTTAGCTTATTTGAGAGCTTTCTTAGTACCTTGCAAGCAAATACTTTGTACAGACTGGTTGTTGAAATGCTGTATGAGTCACTTTTTTTGTGCTTTAAGCTTTTAGCTGCTCTGTGTAACATTGAGGGCCTCACCTGGAGGTATTGACATAGCTGTGAATGTCCACAGAAGCTCCCAGGTGTCCTCAACACGGCCAGTGGGTTTGTTATTCTGTACTGTGCTGAGACCCATGAGTCCTCCTCCTCCTCCTCCTCCTCCTCCTCCTCGACCTCTTCCTCCTCCTCCTCCTCCTCCTCCTCCTCCTCGTCCTCCTCGTCCTCGTCCTCCTTCTCCTTCTCATCCTCGTCCTCCTCCTTCTCCTTGTCCTCGTCCTCGTCCTCTTCCTCTTCCTCCTCCTCCTCCTCCTCCTCCTCCTCTTCGTCGTCGTCCTTCCTTCATTCTGCATGAGACTGAAGGTCTTTGGGTTTCTGTATTTGTGCCAACAACATCCTTTATTAGATATTTAATGTTTGAAGTGAAATCCATCACTCAGTTTCCATGGCTGTTAATGCAGTAGTATTTGTAGTATTTGTAGTACGATGGTGTTTTTATGCAAGTATATTCTTGTTGTTAGAAGAAAGTATCACAAAGCTCTTTTATTGTAATCAATACCACTTATTCATGTACGAATATGTGTTATAATGAGAGAGGTGTTCCCTCCGGCAGCTCAAGAATCAGACTTCAAATAACATTATTCACTTTTCCGGCGCTCTTTTAATCACAATAGTTCACAGAGACATAACTCCACCTCCTGCGTGTGCCGAGCCCCGCGGGCGACCTTTCTTTTCCCAAAGTCCTTCATGCTTGCAGCTCATCCGGAGGCTGTCAGGGTTTGTACATCAGGAACCTGCTGCAGGGACGGCTGTGCCCATCACATGTGACAGGGGACCATGCTGAGGTAATGGACAGAGACAGAGCACGCACAGGCTTAACTCACATCTCACCGCTCCGCATCTTTCCAACCAAGAAGACGAGGACGGTTTTTCTGTATCTCCAAAATGTCTTTCTTCACAGGACAAGACACAGCGAGAATCTCAATTTCACTGGTGGTGATTTGAGAAGCTGTATGTATGTATGTTTGAGTATCTGGATGGAAATGAGTATCAACAATAAAACTGAGCACCTCATAATTAAAAGATAAAATAAACAAAAATGATGTAAAAGTTTTAGGATAGAAGTTAACACCTGAGGTGCATTTTAAGTTGTTTTCAGACCTTTCAGACGTCTCAGATTCATGAAACAGTCGATCAGGTCTACAGGCTGGATCAAGAAGAGAAACGTCTCTTCCTCCATAGAAAGCTCTTCAGCTACGTACAAACATCCATGAAAAATGACACTCAGATTTTACAGAAATAACATTCTTGAATCCTTAAAAACTGCTGCTGGGACACATACAGAAAGTCTTAAAAACAAAACAACACAATATGAACGCAGACGTCAGGTTGAGTGAAGTTCAGTTCAGTCTGATCATCAGGTCACACCGAGCTGAAAGAGGCTGCAGCATGTCAGGCTGACGGTGAAGTGAAGCGAATGACTTCACTGTAGAAACCTGATAAAACATTTAGAGCTTTAATTTAGATCATTTTCAGACTCTGGATCAGTTTAAAATGAAACCAGCAAATATGGTGCATTGAAGATGAAATATGTGCATTTTTTAAAACAATAATAACTCTACAAACATGTCTTTGATCTTTAACTAATATTTAAAAGCATATCTTTCTGGGTATTTTGTAAACTGTATCACAATAAATGTGTAAAGTTTCTGCTGCAGACTTTTCTGCTGCTTTTCAGAGAAAACACATTCGTTACCAGCCGAGATAAATCTTTGTGATGTGTTATGGTTTCCCTGCTGCGACTGGCTTCCTCACCCACTGGGAAACTGGGAAATCTGCTGCATTATTTAAAAATCACCCTCCCATCCGCAGCCTCTCAACCGTTTCTTCTCTGAGAGCTGAAAACAAGCTGAAGGGACTTAAAGTAGTGACATCAGTCGGACCACCCATGGAGAAGGTGTTGAGCGGAGGTTTAACTCGTCTTCATCGCTGTTCCAGATTATGTTGAACAGACTCCACATATTTTGCCAGATGGTGCTCGTCTGTCAGGAGCAGAGGTGGACTGTTCACAGGTCAGTTAGGATCCGACTCCTAAACGCCTCCACGCTTTATCACAGATCTGTATGTGTATGTTTTGTGTGTATAATCGCCGGCTAAAGCTCCATAATTAACATGTTTATCGCATGTTTAATCCAAACACAAACAGAGAAGTGAAAACCTGCTGTATCTATTTCCTGTCGGACAGCAGTGACTTCCTGCTTACAGACTTTATGCTAAGCTAATCGCCTCCAGACTCCAAGTCCATATTTAACGCACAGACGTGTGAGTAGGAACGATCTTCCCATCAAAAATAAGTCAGGACCGTTTTTTAAAACTTTGATCGTCCCCGAACCTTTAACGCTGTGGTTGCTGTGACGACGGTGGCCTAACTTTAGGGAAGTAGTAACTTTAACCAAACATTTAACCCAAACCAGGATCTAACCAGACTTTAACAAACGCTGTCACATCATAAAACATTATTATTGTTTAACATGTGGCAGTTTTGTTGCTGATCAAACAACAAATCTGTTGCTAGTTTTTTTTTTATGTTTTAGTTTTGTCTCCATAATTTAACTGATGTTTTATTATTATTGTCTCATGAGATGATTGTGGATTAAACTGCTACGTTAGAGGATCATAATAAACTAAACAGTGTGAAGCGACTTCATGAAAGCGTCTGATGATCAGACAGGAGAAGGTCACCTTGCCTGCAGGCATCATGGCTGCAGCGGCCCGTCAATTCATGCAAAGCCAGCATCAGTGAAAACACAGAGCTCACACGACTCCATGTGTCATCCTTTTTATCTCTGCCCTCATTTTATATTCTTTAGTCGTTTCGAGCACTGTGTGAGTGATTGAGTCTTCCCACGTTTGGCTGATGCAGATTAGCAAAGCTTTCTGAGCAAATTCAAAACCAAGAGATGAGAAAAACTGCATGAATACTTTAGAGGTTATTTTGTACTTTTAATATTTCTGATGTGATACTTTAACAAGGATTGGTTTATGAATTACAATAACAAAAATGTTTTTTCACATTACAAATTCATAATAACTCTTCCTTTTGTTTCTTCTTCTTTCCTCTCCCATTATTCATCTCACGACCCCTCAGAGTTATCTGGTGACCCTTTGGAGGGCCCCGACCCCTAGGTTGGGAACCACTGGACTAAACTAGCTAACTGTATATAAAGTATATATACAGTATATATATATATATATATATGTATATATATGTACTGTTACTGCAGTACTTTAACTACATCAAGATCACTATACTTATGTACTGTTACTGCAGTACTTTAACTACATCAAGATCACAATACTTATGTACTGATACTGCAGTACTCTACAGTATTTTTCTAGTTGTTGTAGTTGTACTTAAATAATGGATCTAGGTACTTCTTCCAACACTGCATGTAAACATTTAAACAACCATCACTGTTTTTTTCGTCACAATTATTTAACAGGTGACATATTTTGGTGTAACCTCACTTCCGGTGTATGCTTTTATTTTGTAAATGAGAGGAAGCTGTGCGTTTCTTGCTGTCAGCTTGACTACAGTATAAATGTGAGTGGACGCAGCGCTGTGACAGCAGTCAGGCTTCACTGAGCTCAGCTTCATGTAGATTATAAGAGTTTGTTGGATTTATTAGTTTATTTATCTCGTCTTCACTTCCGCATCAGAGACGTTTGGAGGAAGCAGCTCAGCGGTAAGTTCACTTAAATTAATTAACGTTACAGATCTGATGCATGAATATAAGCGACAGTATGTAACGTTAAATTCAGACTAACATTCATGTTTTATAGTGTTGAAACAACTCATATTTTCTATGAACTTAACGGTTCACTGTTTTTAGTTAATTTTTTATGGCTTGATGATTTTGCTCTAAATATGTATATATATTTTTATACTGTTCAGGTTATTTGTTTTATATTTGAAAGCAGAAACAAAAAACACCTTCAACACCTGAAATGTCCCTAAAGTCACCCAGAATATATAAAAGCAATTAATCAATCAATCAATCAATAAAGGAAACATTCAGCATTTTCTGTGTACAGTTGACACACAGTCCAGGTTAAATTTGACCTGTTTATTTAAATATGTTTAAATATGTTGCATTCACTAAAACAAATAGTATAAAAAAGCTGCTATCAGAAAGCTTAAATAAGGATTAATCACCCATTTATCAATGACTGATGAGTATTGATTAGTTAGAGACTAACCAGAACCAGAATATAAACAGTATGTAAACTTCCATTTAGAAATATTCAATATAATGCAGTTAAATTCTACCTGTCAAATATTAATTCATTGTTATCAGGTGTGTTGTTGTTGTTGTTGTTTATGTATGAATGATTGTCAGGATGTTTAGATTAAATGTATTGCTGCAATTAACCATTAATTTAACCAATTAACCTGTTGATTATTTTCCAGAATAATCAATTAAGTGTTTGAGCCATAAAATGTCAAAAAATGGTGAAAAATGACACTTTTTCTCAAATGTGAATATTTGGGAAACGGTGTCTGTTATTTAATGGAACAAACACATAATCAATGAATAAAATCAAGAAAACAATGGACGTATTAATCGATTATGATATGATATATATGTAAAACTGCCTCTTCTTCTGTTACCAGCCGGCTATATCTCATATTTGTAGAGCAAATTAAAATCTTCAACTGTGTCGTGATGAGAAGCCAAACAAACATGTGGTTGGTGTTCGGTGTGACTTTTACACCGACCTGCAGACGCAGCGTCCAGACCGTCTATACCGTCTATACCGTCTATAGACGCCGTGTCAACCTTCATCTGCATTCTGTATAAATCAGTTTGGCACATACATGTGCACCATCTGCATGAAAAAAAACTATTTCCAAATCATCAGCGCCAAAAAGAGACGTGTTACAAACCCTAAACCAGTCATTACCACTTAATCTGTTGATTATTTATTTATTATTTTGACCATCAATTAGTCCATAAAATGTCAGAAAATAATAATAAATGTTCTCAGAGAGCTCAAATTGTCAGTTTTATCTAACAGCTGAAAATGAAACTATCGTACATTCAGCGACTACCGTTAGACGGATGGTCGCTGACATTCATGGTGTCCAGAGGATGAACCTTCATGACACTTTTGTTTGTCTTGGTGTTTGTTTGTTTGTGTTTATCTCAGTTGTCATCAGGTCAGTTTGATTTATGACCACATACCTGCATAACTGCTAATATTCCCACCAGCTTCAGCTGTACGTGTGTTTAGTGCTAATTAGCAAATATCAACATGCTTACATGCTAAATAAAGAACATGTGACCTGCTAAGGCTCAACATGTTAGCATTTAGCATAAGTTCAGCCTCACAGAGCAACTAGTGGTTGCAGGTTATTAGTCTTGTTGCTTAATAAATCACTTAAACAATTAATTGATTAGCAAAACAATTTTTGCTTTTTCTTGGCTGCTCTTCTATCGATGTCATCACCTCCACATCCTGAAAGTTCAGGTCCTGTCTCTGGGGGGACGTCCGCAGTCATTGTGAGGTTCCCGCGGGGGAACCGCAGGTCCATCTGTTCTTCCTCTTGTGTGCGGCGCTGAGGCACTTAGTCTATTTGTGGATCACAGCGTAGCCGCTGAGGTCTGACAAAAGGAGTGACGGGCCGCAGGAGGCGTGGCCCTCCTTTCACTTCCTGTCCTGCCAACAGGGTCTCGAGGGTCACATGAAGGAGGAAACGCTGCTGTAGACCTGAAGCATCTGGTAGATGCAGCAGATACAGAATATCGGCTTTGAAATGTTATCGGCCGATAGTTGTGACTGAAGTGTTGCTGGTTTTTCAAAGTTTTGGTAACAAAGCAGAAATAAGTCAAGAACTAGAGCTGAAATTAATCAATAAGTTGATTATAGAGCTGCAACGATTCAACTCAGTTCATTAATTAGTTGCTAAATATTAAATATATCGGCAACTATTGATAATTGATCAAGAAAATATGAATATTTTCAGGTTTCTTTTCTTCTATGATATAAATGAAATATTGGACAAAACAACACATTAAGGTTTATAGAACAAACAATTGATGGATTAATCAAGAGGATCAATCATTATTGATATTGATATATTTTTTACCAGGGTTCACATCTTCTGATATGAAACAAAACTGAGATTTGTGGATCAGCTTCGTCTTGTTTTTATATTATTAAATATTGTTGGGTTTTTGACCAAAACAAGCAAGTGGACTCTTGGAAATTGAGATCTGGACATTTTACAGATAAAGTTGCATCTCTGCTGTGAACACGGGTGTGATCAGTTCCTTCTCAGATGAATCTAATTTAAAGGATTTTTAGAGGTTTGAAGAGGCACAAAGTAAAAACGGTTTATGAAGGGTTTCTGTCTGATATTAAGAAACGTGGTTATGACTCAATCTGGCACAAAGGAAGCAGGAGGAACGGATATTTCCTTTATTCTGTTGATTTAATCACCAGCCTTTAACACAACCTGTTCTCCTCAAACACACTGCAGACACATGATGTTAATGTCCTGGTGCTCCGTCAAAGGTTTCCAGTTTTAACGAGATTAAATTCAGCCAAACTGAATTAAAAAGCAGATGGTCAGTCCCGCCCCCCCAGAGCGAGCCCCCCCTGAACGACGCTCACCCCCCCTGAACGACGCTCACCTCCACAGAACCACACAACACATCCACTGACAACAGTTGGAGGTATATGTAATCAGTTTATAAATAGATGAAATAAATGCATATAAAAAACTGATTGAAATAAATCAGAACATCAAGTGAGGAAAAATCACTTTTAAGATTTAAATGTTTTACTTTACAGTATTAATAGTTCGCTTTAGTTGTAAGACAGTCTTGGACAAAGGCAGGCTAGCTGTTTCCACCTGTTTTCATTCTTTATGCTAAGCTAAGTTGTTGCTCTGTTCCAGACTCAGTTAGGAGTTTATTTCTGCAGTATTTTTGTACTAATAGCGAGCGGAGCAGCTTCTTGAATTACGCTCGACCTCTGAGACACATTGGAGGAGATTCATTTTATTTCCAAAGAACTGAAGTACAAAGTACAACGACGTTGTGATGTGTAGCACGTGCTCAGTGGCAAAGTACAAGGAAGTACTCTCTGGAGAGTAAAAACATGATCTAAACAAACTAACGTGACCGAACTCTTCATAATAAAGGAACACGTCACCCAGTGCAGCCGTGTGACTTACTGACGTGTTTTTAATAGTTTCTGGACAACAGAGGAAGACGATATATCAGGCTTGTTAGTCGATCAGTTCATTGTTGATTTGGATCCAACATGGGATTTGTTGACAATAAGACAACCTTTAAGATATTTGTTGACCTTTTAATAAACGTAATAAACAGAAACATATTGACGTGTCTCGTTTTGTCCAAAACAAGCAAATATTCACATCGCTTCAAACAAAAATGGTAAATTAATAATTTAAAATTGTTGACACAGCATATAGCAACAGTAGAAAGCATAGGTTTATAGAGCTACATGTCGTGGTTTATCAATGTCCAGCTGATAACCAGAAGTTATTCTATTGATCAGACGTAATCCAGTGGTTGCAGTACGTGGAGGTTTGTAGTAACTTTGAGTGCAACCGAATGCTTTGATAATTCAGTCACTGCGGTTTATTTAATAGAAGTAGTGCAGCTGTAGCTCAGTGGCTAAATTACATTTGGCGCCGGGCCGCTCGTGCACACACTGAGCATGTGGGAGCCAATGAACACGGCTGCTGGGAGAAACCAGCAGACAGCGTTTTTCTCCACATGAACATCGAGTTTATTCTCTCAAACCTGAACCAGATGGTCCCGGCTGTAATGACGGCGACGTTTCTTTTACACACCAAGGCAATTACAGCGAGAGGGGTCTGCTCCCTGTGTGGTCGGCGGTTCAGTCTGTGGTTCAATTAGTCTGAGAAGTAAATAATCTGCACGGAGGGTTTTACGGTGTTGGTATCTGAAAGGTAGCTTTCAGTCACACCCGCTGTATCAGATTCACTTAATAAACACGAGTGAGTTGTCAGTATGACGAGAAACAGCGCAGGACTCTCAGCTGTCTGAGGAGCTCGGACGCTGCGTTCTCCGCCTCTGCATCCGCCTCTGCATCCGCCTCACCGGGGGTTCGAGTGTAATTAGGCCTCCAGAGGATTAGGTGTCCACCTCTGTGCTCGACATTTTCACTTTCATCTTTAAAGGTTTGGTTAGTCCTCGTCCGGCTGACAGCTCAGCAGCGGCACTGAGCGCTGAAGAGTCGGCAGGAATTGGGAGTAATTTTCTTTTCATCAGGACTGAAGCGATCAGATAAAGATTGTTGGAAACCAGACGCCATTTTTGTTATTGGTTGTTAGAGATTGTTGTGCTAAAAACAAAATGTTGAAGCTTTTAGGTTGTTATTTATGTTATTCCTTGGATTAAATGTTGGATGTACAGACATTGATGGTCTCCAGAGGATAAACCTTAATAAATGTTCCTTTGACGTTTCCTCTGGCGTTACTAGCAGGATGAAATTAGCGGTGTCGAGTAAAATGTCTCAATAACTATTGGATGGATTTGACATTCATGTTCCCTTCAGGATGAACCGTAACCCAAACCCTAACTAGGATGATCCTTGAACTCAAGTAGCGCCATCTTTGTTGTTCTCATCCAAGAGGAAACAAATAGTTGCATTGAATATTCAGTATAAGTACATAGATTATGAGTATTTTAAGCTTGTTTTTATGTGACCAGTAAGCTAACTTTGTGTTGCTGTAACTATGTAATGGTAAAAACTGCTAGCTAGCTCTGTTTTTTTGCTGACCTCCAGTGGTTTGACTTCACACATTGCTGCAATGATGTACAGGTGTACTCAGGACACTATGACATCACTAAGGGGCGTGGTTACAGGTACAGCTTACAATAATGTAGCTCATATTTGGGCCAGTACGCTAGCTGTAAAAAATGTAATTTTTATCGAGCATAATTGTGAAATGTGACTTATTGATTAGAGAATGAGCTGAAAACAATGAATGGCTGGTAATCTATAGATCAACAGTCACACTGAATATTCAACAAAAGCTTGTCTGTATGTGGATTTGTTATGAGCAGAATATTTAAAGCACTTACTTGGTGATCAGTGTTTATCGTGCATCTTTATGTCTGCTTACTGCTTCAGTCTTGACGGTTGTGACAAACAGTTGTGAATCATGTGTTGCATGCATGTAGGAAACAAAAACAAAAACAAAAAAAATATGAGTCATGAACTGTGAATCATGCAGAACAAAAAAGCTTCGTCTTAATGTTTCAGAGCGATGAATCACTCGGTACCATACAGCACACCACCGCAGCAACAGCATCCAGCATCCAGCATCTTTTGGGTGGTTGCTATAGAAACAGCTCGGCATCAGGCCCGGGTCACAGTATGCGCTCATGTCCAGAAGGAGAGCTTTGAAAAAGTTTTGAGTCATGACGAAATATGTTAATAAATCTGCGGCGTGCAGGGTCGGGTCAGTGTGTCACATCTCTGGAAAGATTATTTTCTGGTATGAAATATGAAAGAGGAATAAAATACAGAATATAATGTTTATTTCATTATGTCATTGAGACTCTTTAACTGTCATTCAGGCGGCTCTGTGAGGCTGCTTTGAGCTAAATGCTAACATTAGCAAGCTAACATGCTCACAATGACAATAACGTTTTGGCTGTAATATTTACTATGTATACTCTATATGGTCGCCATGTTAGCTTAGCGTGTTAGCATGCTAACACTTGCTAATTAGAACTTAAACAATAATCTTTACACACCACAAACATAAACGATTAGAAATACATAAATAAAAATAAACAAAAAATAAATAAAATAAACAAGACATAAACAAGTGAAACCCGTTAATTTGTGTTTATTGGAGTAATATTTTATCTTTTGGTGTTTGTGTATATATTTCATCATCATCATCTCTCTTTTTGTTTCCTCTCTACAGCAGATGTAAAGCAGCGCCTGGTCAAAGGATAAAGACGACGTCTGAACCCAGGAGCCATTAAACAGGTACAGATGGTATGATCAGCTTTCTGTTGTTGAATTCACTTCTTCCACATTTCTGAGTGTGTTTTTTAACTTCTGCAGAAGGTTATCTGAAAAACGTCTCAGCGTTTGATTGGTTCCCTGCTCCAAGATGTCCAAAAGTATTATTAATTCTTCACCAGAAATAATACTCGCATTTGGAAAAGTCCCAGAAATATATAGATATTTATTCATTTCCTAAACTGGGAGGACGTGAGATAAAATGCGACAGCGTGTTTGTGTCTGACGTTACTTCTCTGTTTCATTTAAAAATAAAGATTTCAGCAAACGGTACGCAAACAGGAAATGGAGCGTTAATTAATCTACGTTATCGGTAGTGAGTGTTTTTTGGATGACAAACTGAGCTCTATGACACAGAGGAATAAGATGCATCACACACACACACACGCACACACACACACACACACACACACACACACATAGTTGGGATTTGTTGACAATAATTAAAACACAGAATATCATCATCTTTACTCTTTAACATGTGTGAGCAGGATTCAGGTTTTTCTCCATCACATTAAGTCCAATTAAATGAATTAATTTATTAATTTCTGACTTCTGCGTGTGCTGCAGGAACTCAACCACCTGGTGCAACACGCAGGCACACGTGTTCATGCCCACATACTTGTGCGCACACACATGAAAGTGTTAATAGTGAGTGACTGTGGCAGATGGTGAGCTTGACTGTTCAGACTTCAGTCCACATTACATTTAAAAGATGCTTTCACTGTTTCACATTAACACTCAGAATCTGTCCAGTGGAATAATTTTAAATGTTGGATTATGTTTTTTTTTAAATAATATAAATTTTGTCATTATTATAATGATGACAACATAATTAATTAATATGTAGTTTGACCAACACGAAGCGTTTCCTCGGATCAGAACAGGAGCCAGAACCGGCGGCTCTGACTAAAACATGACATGTTTGCCGATACTGTATTTCAGCCGTGTTGAATAATTCAATTCTCTGAATTTTAAACTCTATTTTAGGATCCGACTCGTTCCCGTGTGCATAGTCAGCACAAACCATGACATCACGTTCACCTCAGTTCAACCGGAGGAAAACAGTCGTCTCACTTTGAGGCTGTTTATCACAACTCATTTATTATTTATGGAAATGTTTCCTGGTTTAATAATCAAAAAGCGTCCCTGTGGACAGTTTGAACAGGACAGATCGGGTCAAACTGAACTGGATCAATAATTATAACAACAACTTAATCTTAATAACACTATATTTTGTTATTTTGTCATACTTGATCTAGTTTTCAGTCAGAATAAATCTAAAATCAATAGTTATATTCTTCCTCTTCTCCACTTAAGTAATAAAACTTTTAACCTCACACATCGTTAATGTTAATTAGTTTCTGTTTCTAGAAGAAGACGAAGAAGAAACCAGAAAATATTCACATTTAAGAAGCTGTTTAATTTCCTGTCGATTGATCGATTTATCACAAACCTCAGTGATTGATTTCATGCAGAACTGATCGTCACGAACTGGAAAAACAAAAGCCAAATTATAATAAACCATCTTTTAGCTAATAAAAAACTAAACGTGCTGCAGAGTTAGATGATACTTCAGATCTCTTCAGCCGTGTCTAAAATGCAGACAAACGTAAAAACGTATTTTTTAACTAATTCTTCATATTTCAAGCAGCAGACTGACAGTGTTTAAAATGGTTACCATGGCAATAACTTGTACTTCATCTTCTGAAGATAATAAGTAAGAGAAAAGATGAAATTGGCCCAAACGGGTTCGAGTGTCTCGCTGAAGAGGAAGATTTCACTAATTAAACCAAAATTACTGGTGAGTCCATTCACTTCTTCTTGCTTCTCCACTTTGACGTCTGTTTAGCATTCAGAGCAGGTCCTCGTCCAGGTAGTTTGTTTCATCCCCTTCCTGCTTCTGTTTGTGTTTATGTCCCTGAAAAGCAGACGCTGTCCATGTGACTGGTTTTCATTTCAGGGATCTTTGTCCAGATTTCCCTCCACCTTCATTCAGCTGCTCCACACGAATGAATGAAAGAAGAAGGAAGAAGCATTTTTCAAACTCCAGACCAGTCGTGCAAACAACTGCACTACTGCTATCTCAAACTCACATGCATCTCATTACTACTACGATGATGATAAATGATCAATAATTAATGAACGATTAGCCACCAGTGACAGGACGCTTCAGTCCAATAAATCGGTGTCAGCGAGGCCGGAGGGAAGTGCAGCGTACACAGAAGTGTTTTCCCTCCGTGGATGTGATGGAGCAGTGATCGGGGACAGACTCCATCAATGTGCCTCCGTACATCAGCAATGAGAGTAAACATTTAGCAGATTGGTATCAGTAAATCTCAGGAGCATCATGTGGTTGCTTGATGTGACACTTTCAGACGGTTCTCACACTAAATGCCAACAAAACCAGCAAAAGACCAAAATCAAATACAAAGTGGGTTAAACTCTTTCAGCGAACACTTAATGGAAAACAGACTGATGGATTGTGGGTAGTCAATAACTCTAAGTTATTGTGTTTGATGGCAGCTGGGCTGCACAAACAGAGAGGACATCATGGACACACACACACACACAGGTGCTAATACAGACACCGTCCCAGTGTGAGCTGATCAAACTCAACACCTGAAGCATCTCCAGCGTCGCCCCACAGGAAAGCAGCAGCGGGAGAATCAGGCAGCAGGATCATTGAATTCAAGCAGAGCATTTCTCCATGACTGCAGAGGAGAGCGAATTATCTGTGGCTGTTCTCTGTCTGGCTCCGTGAAATTACCCAGCTGCCCCAAACCTATTTTTGACGGGAGCCACAGCTGCTAAACGGGACGAGAGGACCACTCTGTAATACTGTGTGTGTGTGTGTGTGTGTGTGTGTGGTACACACTCAAAATGATACAGCAGGACCTGCAGTTTTGTGTCAGAAAAGCACCTTTTGTTTCACCATTAAAGTTCAGGTTCAGGTTTTGAGGTTATCCTAAACGGAAAGCGCTCACTCCGCTCGCCATTTTGCTGATGGGAAGCTGGTGAAGGATCATGTTGTTATGGCAGCACCATTGACTCCCTCTGATTGGTCTGTCTACTGTCTGAGTTATAATAAAAAAAGAATGAAAAAGAAAGAAAACAGTCAAACATCTGTTCAAACTGTTGTTGTAGATGGTTTCAAATCAAACCCCCAAACCATTGATAACGGTGTCCCTCAAGGATCAATATTATGCCCACTGCTGTTCACCCTATACATAAACAACATTTATTTTTACAAGTCGGCACTGTGAATGAACTCATCCCACCACATTCTTCAGTGTCAAACATCTCACTTTCTTGCATCTTTAGACTTTAATAACTGTGTGATCGTCCGTTTTCTTTAGATGGAAACAGCATTTACGTTTTTCCCTCCACATCAGCTGTTTCTGGATTTCAGTTTTATTCTTAAATGTATTCATAATCATTAATTACAACTGAGTAATTATGTAATTATGATTGATTAAATTGTGATTATTGGTAATTGTGGCAGCTGTGTCTGCGTTTACGACCCCTGTTGGTTTTTAATCAAAGCGTCTGCTTCCTCTTTCTCATTTTTATAATTATGGCAGCAGTTTTGTGATTGTTTTCTCCGCCGTCGTTACAATGCTCGTCGGGTTTTCTGACAGCTCTTCATGTGTTCACGTTAGTCTTTTTCCTACAAACACTGTCTCTGTAATTGTTTTGTTTTTTCTCTCTTTGTTCATTTCATAAATCAAAACGCCACTTTTCCTGTTTTCTTGAGGTATCTGTGTAATTTCAGTTATTGTGTAATTGTGTTGACAGGAGTGATTGACAAAGATGTGCTAATAATGCTGAGTGCATGTGTAGACAAACACCCAACACACCACACATGCCCTCATTTTATTAACCCTGACCTCACCCAAAGAGGCAGCAATTACCCAGAGTGCACTGGCAGTCACAAAACCTGTGTGTCTAATTGCAGCGAGAGCAGAGCAGCCGGCATTTTACTTCATTAAAATAAAAGGCCCACACAGAGCAGTCAAATTAGCACAGCGGAGAGCTGAAAGCAGACAAAGAGAGAAACGGTAAACGAGCAGGAATAACTGGTGTTAACTGTCATGTCAACAGAGGACAGATGTTAGTTTACAGTCTGTCTTCTGGCTGACATTTACACATTTAAAATAAAACAAGTCACAAAATCTAATGATTAGATACAGCGGGCACTGAACAAAGATTGGAGATGAATAAATGGATTTATTAATTTATATAAATTGTCACTGACACAGATGGCACATGTGGAAAAGTCCAGATATCACCAAAGAGATCAGCCGTTTTTAATTATTGAGCCTTTAAAGATAATTAAACCGTATTATATGTGGTTTTATCTTCATCAGAGAAATCAAATGACCAACTTGTCCTTTTAAAACAGACATAAACTGTCCCTGATCGTGTTTTGTCCCTTAAATAAATGACAGAAACGCCTGGTTACTGAATGTCCATCAAACCAAAGTAGACGCAGTTGTTAATGAGATCTAATCAGAAACAGAAACGAGTGAAATCCTTCACAGTCGTCAATTCATCGAACTGAAACTGCTTTTGTTCCCCTCAGACGTGACAGGAGGCTGCATGTTAGTTTTTTACTGGTAAACACCATCAGGGACCATAAGTGCACAGTTGGTCCTCTTCACACCCCCACGGCTGGCCCCACTTACATCAACATGTCCTCCTCACCGCCAGCCAACGTCCCTCCATGTGTCACACGCTCCCACGGGGACAAGCTGTCAGTGTCACGTCCCCGGAGCTGCGTGCGTGTGTGCGTGTGTGTGTGTGTGTGTGTGTGTGTGTTCAGGCTGAAATGACACACGTACCTGTTACCAGATGACCCGTCTTCACTAAAAACTTTAAAATCACAGCAAATGACATGAATTAACTCTAAAAGCACGAAGCGTGTTTATCCTGTTAAAGTACGGCTGATTGATTTATTGATTCAGCTATAAAATTAATGTTTTACTTGACTCAAATGATTAATTGACTTTAAAAATAATTCATTTACTGTTTTATCTCTCTCTCTCTCTCTTTCTCTGTGTGTGTGTGTGTGTGTGTGTGTGTGTGTGTGTGTCTGTGTGTGTGTGCGTGTGTGTGTGTGCAGGGGCAGGGGGAGGTTTCAGCCATGGAGGGGGACTGCCTCAGCTGTATGAAGTACCTGATGTTCATCTTCAACTTCTTCATCTTTGTGAGTTTGACCCACTTCCTGCGTTCTTCTCTTCTTCTGTTGTTTAAAAGCAGCACGAATCTAAAGCAGCGAATCAAAAGACAAATCTGTGATTTGTTTTCAGGATTAAAACGTAAAAAATGGAGAAAACATTGAACAACAGTGTTGTTGAGTATAAAATAAAAAAATATTTTTTTATCCTTTTACTGTTGCAAACAGCTCAAATCCCCCAGATCACATTAAAATGTATAAATAAGCTAAAATATTCATGAAGTGTTTTCATACCAGAAATATGAACTATTGGCCGTGTGAAGTATTTCACATACTGAACGTGGCCTTTCTAAACGTCTCCATTAACTGCTGCCGGTACGAACTGTTTTTTTATTGGACGTTGCAGTTTGTTTGCAGTCATGTGATTGAGATGAAACGTTTGGGCCAGATGGAGACCAGGAAGTGAAAACAGAAATGACGTCATGGAGGAGAGTCTGTGCTAGTTTAGGTCATATTATGAGATAAAATCACAACACATGTTGGACGTGAAGTTTCTGTTATTTCATAACATATTAATTTACAACTATCTTGAACATAATTTAGTATATTTACACTGGAACAGTGGAAACAGTGAAACAAACATGATTGGCTGATGCGTCCCCGCGTCATTGGCTGCAGTTTGAACTTATGTCGTACTCTGACTGACTCGTTGACCCTCCGTCTCCCAGCTGGGTGGCTCCTTCCTGCTGGGCGTCGGTGTTTGGGTGCTGCTGGACCCGATGGGCTTCAGGGAGATCGTGGCAGCCAACCCCCTGCTGTTCACAGGGGTCTACGTCATCCTGGCCATGGGAGGCTTGCTGTTCCTGCTGGGCTTCCTGGGCTGCTGCGGCGCCATCCGAGAGAACAAATGTCTGCTGCTGTTTGTGAGTCTGCTGCAGTCAGCAAGTGTCATGTGACTGATGAAGCCTCATAGATGCTTCAGATTGACCCGTCCGTTAAATCTGGTTCCACTGAGAACAAACTTTACAGTGAAACTTTTGGACGTTCAACTTTTGAAATCCACATTATTTACATATCTGAGAAGGACAAGATGTAGTTTT
Organism: Pampus argenteus; assembly: GCA_036937835.1. Classification (NCBI taxonomy): domain Eukaryota; kingdom Metazoa; phylum Chordata; class Actinopteri; order Scombriformes; family Stromateidae; genus Pampus; species Pampus argenteus. The sequence continues at coordinate 25,924,707 of CM072862.1, forward strand.
AAGGATTTTTAACAAGATAATTGAACTTCCTGGTGAAAAAAAACATCTATTTGTTAAAGATGAAATGTTTTGAGGTTAATTTATTTTATTTTGATACATTTTTATTATTGATAAGATCAGAGGACTCAGATGTAAGAAGCTTTTAATTAGTTGATATAAAGAAAATTAATTAATCATTTAAGTTGATTTTAGACATTTTGAATGTTTGAGTTAATTTAATATTAAAAACTTTCCATTTGTGTGAATGGGGGTCAGATTGAGACGATACACGTCTGCCACCTGGTGGACATGAAAGGAAATGATTCCTCACTGACTTCCTGCTGCATGTTGTGTGTTTGTTGTCACATATGTGGAGTCATAATGAAGTTTAGACCGTCTGTTAGTGTGTAGATGACAGTAATAGTGAAATCATTTTCTGTTTTGTCTCAGTTCTTCATGCTCATCCTCTTCATCTTCCTGGCTGAGCTGGCAGCTGCCATCCTGGCTTTCCTCTTCAGGGAGCATGTGAGTATTGACTCTGGATCAATACGCTTTATTAGTGAACTGCTTCTGCTGAGATCAGGATGACTTCCTGCTGTTGTTTTTACATCCTTTACTATAAATGATCACAGCAACAGAAAGGTTTTTATATTCAGGTACAGAGTGAGGCAGTAAATCACAGGACTTTACAGATAAACAGTTTCCATATTGATATTTTTAACAGCTCCGTGTGTCCAGATGTGCAGCTGTTGTGCATGAATGTTGAAAATATTGCAGCTTTTCTTTTTGACAGCATCCTGTTGACGTGTTCGTGTCCGTGTTCGTGTAAATTTGTCATCTTATCCGGTAAAGTTGACCTGAACTGAACCGTCTGTGTCTGTGTCCAGTTAACCAGACAGTATTTCACCAGCGAGCTGAAGCGTCACTACCAAGGTCACAACAACACGGAGGTCTTCACATCCACGTGGAACGCCATCATGACCACGGTGAAGCATACGTTTTTCTCTTTTTCCCACCTTTTAATCAACCCAGTGTTCACCGTCCATCAATGTCCTTTTCTCCCCGCCGCCGTGTTTCTCTGTGCAGTTCGACTGCTGCGGCGTAAGCGGCCCCGAGGACTTCGAGGAGAGCCTCTTCAGGCTGCTCAGCCCCACTAAGATGGTCCCTGAGGCCTGTTGCCAGAGGAACAGTTACCATGGAGACCTGGAGCACATCAGCGTGGAGCAGTGCGTGAGCGGCAGTGTCGCCTTTCGACACAACAAGGTCACGAGAGGAAACATGTTTGTATTTGCACGCCTGAAATTATCACTGATGTATTAATGAACTGTGTTAATGTTTTGTGTGTTTGTGGGTTGTGATCAGGTGTGTTTGTGGGTTGTGATCAGGTGTGTTTCTGGGTTGTGATCAGGTGTGTTTGTGGGTTGTGATCAGGTGTATTTGTGGGTTGTGATCAGGTGTGTCTGTGGGTTGTGATCAGGTGTGTTTGTGGGTTGTGATCAGGTGTGTTTGTGGGTTGTGATCAGGTGTGTTTGTGGGTTGTGATCAGGTGTGTCTGTGGGTTGTGATCAGGTGTGTCTGTGGGTTGTGATCAGGTGTGTTTGTGGGTTGTGATCAGGTGTGTTTGTGGGTTGTGATCAGGTGTGTCTGTGGGTTGTGATCAGGTGTGTTTGTGGGTTGTGATCAGGTGTGTTTGTGGGTTGTGATCAGGTGTGTCTGTGGGTTGTGATCAGGTGTGTTTGTGGGTTGTGATCAGGTGTGTCTGTGGGTTGTGATCAGGTGTGTTTGTGGGTTGTGATCAGGTGTGTCTGTGGGTTGTGATCAGGTGTGTCTGTTGGTTGTGATCAGGTGTGTTTGTGGGTTGTGATCAGGTGTGTCTGTGGGTTGTGATCAGGTGTGTCTGTGGGTTGTGATCAGGTGTGTCTGTGGGTTGTGATCAGGTGTGTCTGTGGGTTGTGATCAAGTGTGTTTGTGGGTTGTGATCAGGTGTATTTGTGGGTTGTGATCAGGTGTGTTTGTGGGTTGTGATCAGGTGTGTTTGTGGGTTGTGATCAGGTGTGTTTGTGGGTTGTGATCAGGTGTGTTTGCGGGTTGTAATCAGGTGTGCCTGGGTTGTGATCAGGTGTGTTTGTGGGTTGTGATCAGGTGTGTTTGTGGGTTGTGATCAGGTGTGTCTGTGGGTTGTGATCAGGTGTGTCTGTGGGTTGTAATCAGGTGTGTATGTGGGTTGTGATCAGGTGTGTCTGTGGGTTGTGATCAGGTGTGTCTGTGGGTTGTGATCAGGTGTGTCTGTGGGTTGTAATCAGGTGTGTCTGGGTTGTGATCAGGTGTGTCTGGGTTGTGATCAGGTGTGTCTGGGTTGTGATCAGGTGTGTTTGTGGGTTGTGATCAGGTGTGTTTGTGGGTTGTGATCAGGTGTGTTTGTGGGTTGTGATCAGGTGTGTTTGTGGGTTGTGATCAGGTGTGTCTGTGGGTTGTGATCAGGTGTGTCTGGATTGTGATCAGGTGTGTCTGTGGGTTGTGATCAGGTGTGTTTCTTCATGCAGGGCTGTTACTCGGCGATGGTGGACTACTTTGAGACCTACATCTACACAGCAGGAGCCATGGCCATCGTGGCGCTGACCATTGAAGTAAATACTCCTTTATATTAAAGTAAAAATTATATTATAGTTCCTTTTCTGCATCCAGGTCAGTAAGTGTTGAGTAAATTTGTGTATATGACAGCATTGGTAACATATCTTTAGAGTATTGATCAGATGAAACAAGACTTTTCATGACATCGTTATAACGTGTGCATCACATTTATCACGATTTTTGC